>BSYR01000022.1:37928750-39156666 GCA_030270665.1 Hibiscus trionum
AAAAACAACATTTCTTTTTTCATTGAGACTACTTGATAGATAATAATATCATGTAATTTTTTAAATGAAATGAAATAGCAGCTTAGCTAAAACAATGGCAAAAACCTTAGATTATGTGTTGCCTAATTATAGTGTCATTATCACATGTATGTTGCACCTAGTCCGTTAGTCATCTCCTCCTCCTAGCTACTTAATTTCATTCTTTTTCCAATAGCCAACTCATTTTCAGCACTTGCCCACTTAATTAGTGTCATCGGCACATGCATCTTGTATCTTATTGCTTTTGTCGAAAATGCATCCATAGAGAAAGACCTGATCTGATTAAAATTTCTCATCAAAGAAATTGATAAAGTAATGATTATGATGATTGTTTCTGTGATGATTTTGTCACTGGTTTCGATTGTTTCTGTGTCGAAAATATTACAAGTTTTTATTTTATATCGTGCAAGTTTTTTTCTTTTTTGTCTCGTATAAAGTTTTGTCTTAATTTTGTAAGTTTGTTTATTTTTGTCTTTTAAGTTTGGTTTTTTCGTTGCTCGTCTAGTCGATGGATGCTTGATTCTTTTCCAACATTTCTATTTCCCCTAGAATTATTGGGATGCTCATAAGAAAACTCATTGTCTTGCTAGGATACTTATTGTAGAAAAAATATTTGGTTAAATAGAAAAAGAGTTGAAAATAAGATTTGTTTGAGTCGTACTAGACACTGTCCTTAAAGATATTTCGCGGTGAAGCGTACCCTCTAAAATTTAACAAGCACTTCTGCCGAAGCAGGCAATAAAAAGAGCAAAGAACTAATAAATATTCAGCTTTTAAAAAGTGTTTAAAATGAGAGAAAGAAAAAGTAAGTAAGTAAATAATTTTACTTTGACATATATTATGAAGACATATGGGCATGGTATTTATAGTACCATGCATGCCTAAAAAGGCATTTAAAAATAGCAATTAAATAAGGGCAAATCGATCAAAAATAAAATGAATGGTTAAGAATGAAGATACTTTTATTTGAAATGAATTGTTAAAATTAACCAAAAAAATGGATGGTCCAAAATAAATTTTAAATAATAATAAAATTAAAAATAATAAAAATAGATCGGGCATCTAGTTCATGCACATATGAAAATTGGTCGGTTTTAACTGGAATAGACTTCTTGGCCGAACCTTATGTGCGCGCAACCACCGTTATATTTTTTCTCTTACAAGCCCAATACCAAGTCTTTCTATTTAAACTCAAAACAAATACTAATATAAAAAAAATGTATAAGATTCTTTGAAATATACTAAATAAACTTATATTTTTACAACACTTATATGCTTTGATTAGGAAGTAATTATTAACAACAACAATCACTTGTATAATTTCGATTCTTTGCAAGAACATAAGTTTAGGTGTATTGGATAATCTTGCTGACTTGAGAGTAGCAATCCTTTGATTATTATACTACTAATTTTTAGTATGAATGAAGTTCTAAATTAAAAAAAAATACACACATTACATATAATTTTTTAGCATATAGTGCGATTTTAAGATTATATCTGTTTATTTTTTAATTATTCAATAACACCCAGATTCAAAAAAAAATTATTTAATAACATAACTAACAAACAAACTATTTAAATCCGAATAGAATAACATTCTTTTTTCACTAAAACGGGTTCATTGGTACATATAGTTACAACATATTTATTTATTAAACTCTACGTGCATTATTATCCAATAAAACATAAAATACGTACAATGATTAAATAAATGCAAATCAATCTATTAAAAAAATACAAAGAAATGAAAATGTAAAATCAAATGAATTTTAATAATAATTTATGTCATATAATAATTCTTTACGAAAGTAAAGTGATATTGTCGAAAGCCTGATTATAACATTACTCCAGAAAGAAGAAGAATGAAATCAAAACAAAATATTTAATTAGAATGGACCGATCCTCCTCCCATTTATGAAAACTTGTAATAATAATTCCGTTCATACTTTACGAAATGCCCTTGCCGGAGCTCCACCGGCGAAAATGAACGTCCAAGAAAACGGCAAAAAACTAAAACTAGGCTTGAGGCATCCACAACGACGTGGCGACCGCAACGCTACTATGATCTCTGCAACTCAACGCTTTTAACAAACTCCAAGAAGAGCCCTTGCCGGAGCTCCGGTTACCAGAAAGTCTCTTGCCGTAATCTTCCACCCTTGGAAACATGACCGATGGATTCCGACGGAACTGTCGGCTTTTGATGTCTTTAAGCTCCATTTCCGGTGGAAACTTAACCATTCCAAGCATGAAAACATACCACCTTCGCTTATTAACTTTTATCGACGACACTTCGGCTTTTCTGGTGCTCCTTGTTGAAGGATTCCTCTCCATGTCGTAACGGCGAAGCTTTTTATAATCCAAGGAACGACTGTTTCTGAGACGTTCAGTGCACTCTCTGGTGCTGTCGGAGCGAGTTATAGATAACTCGGAGAATGACTCGGATCGTTTGCGTAGAACACGGTTGTTCCTGTTTTCTTCCGAAGAGTAATCTTTGGGTGTTTGAAAGGGAATGTGTTGTTCGTTCAAAGGAATGAGTTTGCCGCAGAAGATTATGTCGTCGGCCGGGCACATATCGTAGCTAAGATCGCTGAGAAACTCGAAGAACTCAGGGTCAGCCTCCGATGATGATCTTCGAGTTTGGCCAAGGCCATGCAGCTTTACCAACTCATCATTTTCTGGGTTGTTTTGTTGAAGATGAGCAATGTTTTCTGCCATGTTTCTGTGTGTTGGAGACAGGGAATGAGGGGAAATTGGACAGGAAAGGAAGTTTTAAGACAGAACAAAATGAATGTAATTGTCCATTTATTTTAAATTTTACTAATTGATTTTGTTGTAAGAAGCTAAGGCATGTATATATTATGCGCATGGAAGTGGATAGTAATGTCTTTGCCATAATGGCATTGGCATCAAAGATAACCATTGCTTGTCCATTAAGTCTGTTTGCCATAAAAAGTATAATATTGGGAGTTTAATTATTCGAATTCCCTTTAGCATATGGTAAAGGAAGCGAAGACGGCGAATTAAGGTGGTTGTACTAGTTTAGGGAGACCATATTTTATAGGTTTGGGGCGGAGAGTCTCGATTAAAGTGACGGTTTACGCTCAGTAGACTTGGGGTGGAGAGTCGCAGTCAAGATGACGATGGTTGACAAAGTAAAAAGAAAAAAGATGTTACCCCAATAGATTAAAAAAAGAAATAAAACATAAGCATTTTTTGGTAAATAGTTTTTTGAGCTAAAATTAAAGGTTAATTATTTTTAGATGTTTGACCAGTCAAAACTCAAATTTAGATGTTTGGTAAAGAGATGATTGTAATAGTAGATTGTGGTGAAACCTCTCAATTTAAAATTAGAAGTTTGGTTAAAAAAATTCTAAAAACTCTTTTGTTCTTATAATAAAAAAAAGAAAAATTCTCTAAATAACATAAATTTGAAGGAAAATTCTAGAACGAGCGACGCACATTATTGAACACCACTAACGTAATACACCACTGAGCACCATTAATTTTTAATGACTTTTAGATAATTATTAAAAAATCTCAAGTGCTCGACATGCAGTTAATCATATTTTAAAATAAAATTAGAAGAAATTATTCCACGAACCATTCTCACAGTCTCATCCATAATCTTACCCAAATGAATAAACCCACACCATATTTATTTTCCATATAATATTTTCTTATAAATTAAAATTTACAAATCAACATCTTCTTCCTCATATCTCGTATATTTATTCTAATAAAATTATTATTACAGAAATCACTGCATTTATCCTATATTTTTTTAGAACTTCATAATACAAAATTAACAATTATTAATGCATGATTCAATTTGTTAAATTAACCGGTAATTTCACGACAATGGAGCTGCATATAACATTGATAGCATCACTACCAGTATTTTCCACTATAAAAAAACAGTGTTGGTGGATTGATTAGTAATGCTTCCTTGGTAAAAAATTTCCCTACCGGACGATACAAATACCAGTATTTTTCAGTGTACAAAATTTCATTAATAATAATTTCATTGTTGTCATTTTTTTATTCGTGAGTTAAGTTTTTTTTGGGTATTTTTGTATTTTAATAAATTTCATTTATTAACATATTAAAATAAATATATGAGGTACGAGGAAGAAGACGTTGATTTGTAAATTTTAATTTATAATAAAATATTATGTAGGAATTGAAAACGACGTGGTTTATTCAATTGGGTAGGACCATGAATGAGAATGTGAGAATGATTAATGGAATAATTTTTTCTAATTTTATTTTGAAATATGATTAATTGCATGTCAAGCCTTTGAGATTTTTTTAATAATTATTTAAAAGTCATTAAAAAATTAATAGTCGTGTATTACGTTAGTGGTGTTCAATTATGTGTATCGCCTGTTATAGACTCATTCTAAATTTGAATAACTAATAAAAATAAAAAGATAATTTCATAAATAAGATATTAATATATACATATGAATTTAATAATTAATAAAGATGTATTTAAAATATAAATTCATAAATAAGATATTAATATACACATCTAAATTAATTTAATAATTAATAAAATTATATTTAAAATATAATTTTATAAACAAGAAATTAATATATGCATCTAAATTTAATCATCGTTAAAATTATTTAAAAAATCACAAATAAGAAATCAATATATATATACATCATTCATATATGCATAAGGATGATATTAAAAAAATAATTTTCACAATCTGATAAATATTAATAACTAATAAATTATTCAAACAAGTATTGAATATAATTTTGTTCTTATATGTCGTGTCATTTTACTTGTTTAAATAACTATCAGTTAATTTTACCAAATACTTTTATACAATAAGCTAACACAATTCGCTAGTGAAAATCAACTAATACTATCAACTATCAGCTAATGTAATCCACTATTCATTAATTGTCAAACAAGCCATAATCAAATTTGAATGTTATAGAAATTAGCTCCTTATTTTATCGAATAATAATAAAAAAAATGATAATTTTTTATTTATATCAGGTCTGGTTAGATTTGAGTTTTTATTCTAAAATTCAGGTTCGGGTTCAAGTAGAACATCATAAAATAACGAATCGAGAGTTTAGATAAAAGTGTTGAATCGGCCAAAAATTTAACCTAACCCGACCCATAGCCGTTCCTAGCAAATTGCGATGGTGAGTAGGGCTGTAAATGAGACGAGACAGATCGCGAGCTACTCGAGCTCGACTCGGTCAAAGCTCGGTCAAAGCTCGACTCGATTGGACTCGACTCGAGCTCGAACTCGGCTCGAGTTCTTGACGAGCCGAGCCGAGCCGAGCTACTTGATACACGACTCGAAAAGCTCACGAGCTACTCGAAAATATAATATATTAAAAAATTTTATTTTTTATAATTTAAAATCTAAATTCTTAAACTTAAAACCCTAAATATAAACTATAAACATAAATATTAAACCCTAAAATCTAAATCCTAAATTCTAAACCCAACAACCTAAACCTCTAAACCCTAAACTAACACCTTAAACCCTAAAATTAACAAGCTTGAGTTTACACAACTTGTGTATCAAAGTTTTTTCTTCATATGACTTTAAATGAGACGTGACAGATGAAGAGTTAGTCGAGTCCAATGCAGTCAAAGATCGGTCAATATTTGACTCGATTGGGCTCGAATCAAGCTCGAACTCGACTCGAATTCTAAACGAGCCGAGTCGAGCGCAGATTTCTCAAGCTCGTTAAAAATTACTCAAGCTCGAACTCGACTCGAAATCTTAACGAGCCGAGCCGAGCTTAGCACTACTCGAGCTCGACTCGGCTCGTTTACACCCCTAATGGTGAGTGTTGCACTATTGGAGACGGCCTTGGAAGCTTTAGGATGTGTTTATTTCTATTGATTCATTATAAATCTTACCTTTGCTGATCAAAAAATGGCCATCCCTAGCAACCCCGATATATATATATATATATATTATATGAGATGGGATCAAGTTACACTATGTAAAACTCATTTAGTTTTACACTAATCCATAGCCATTGGATGAGTGAAATGAATGGATGAGATTAAAAGTAGGATATGGAAAGATTATCACTTGGGAAAAAAAGTAAGGAGTTAATCTTATCCATTCATTTAACCAATCTAATGGCCATAAATTAGTGTAAAACTAGTTGAGTTTTACATAGTGTAACTTGATCCTAACCCATATTATATATATATATATATATATATATATATATATATATATATATATATATATATATATATATATATATATATATATATATATGGGATAGGATCAAATTACACTGTGTAAAACTCTCTAAGTTTTACACTTTTTTTGGATCGTTGGATGAGTGAAACGGATGGATGAGATTAACAGTAAAATATGTGAAGATTATCACTTGGGAATTAAAAACACGGAGTTAATCTCAACCATCCATTTCCCCCATCTAACGATCCAAAAAAGGTGTAAAACTTAAAGAGTTTTACACAGTGTAAGTTGATCCTAATCCTATATATATATATATATATAGTGTGTGTATATATGTATAATAAGAATAAAAAATACAGTACAATAGCAGAAACCATATTACAAGACATGATCATTATTTAGTTTATCTTAATATTTGTGGCAAGACAAATTCAGCACCGGGTGTAGTTGTAGTAACTAGTAAGTAGAAAAAAAGCAAACAAGAGAAATTAAATATGGGCAGATTCATTAGGGAGAAAATTATGTATTTTTTCGGTGTTATTTTTCAGGCCATAACATTAAAAAGTTAAATTTTTAGTTATAAATATTACATTCTAAATCTTAAAATATACACTCTATGTTTAATTCTTTAAATTTTAATCATAAATTTAAATTTAAATTCTAAATTTAATTTTTTAATATAAGAACATAAATAGAGACACTAAACATTGAACAAAATTTTTTTGCACCCTAATCATGCCCTCTTCTATGCACCACAGTTAAAAACCCTTAAAAAATAAATTTTAAACTCTAACCCTAATTTCTACATCCTAAACCCTAGATCTTAAACTCTAAAAAATACACTCTGCCACTAATTTTTTAAACCATAACCACAACTTTAAATCCTAAACCTTAAACTCTAAACTCATTTTTTTAAAGTGGAACACCAAAAGAGGTATAATTCGGAGCAGACAAATTCATCCATAAACATTGGCACCAAAAAATATTGACGATTTCTATTCATTCATTAGAGTTTTTTTTTATAGACGTACGCTTTAATCCAAAAACACAACAGCCTAGCACTCTAGAAAAGCCAGAACTTATTCCCACTTGTATAATTAATGGCAATGTGTGTCAGAAAGTAAGAATATTAAGTATAACCAACTTCGAACATTGAAAAACTGTCTCTATTCGGACTATCTTCGAACTTACGAAAATTGGGCACTTCATCCGAAATCATTTGAGGAAAAAAAAGCCATAACTACAACTCAATTTAAGACAAAAGAAATTCATTCAAGGTAAAACAAACAGGAGAGGACAGAACATATCAAAATCCCACTGAAAATGGGCTTAAATTTGCTTCTTGGTTTTTCTTTATATTTTCATTTGTATAAGTCCATCCATAACCATGATGAGAAATAGAGAAATACTGATAATTAAAATACGGTAAATTATACCTAATATTACTAAATTTTAAGTTTATATAATTATATCATTAAACTAAAAATCGATATTATTTCAATATTGAACTTAAATAATTAATATTATTTTAATACTAAACTTTAGTTTAGACTTAAATCATACAATTGAGCCATTAAAATCGATGATGTGGACGGATTTTAATGAGCCAGTGGTATAATTAAAGTTTAAACTAAAGTTCAGTCATAAAATAATATCGATTTTTAGTTTAATAATATATCAGTACATGCTTGAAAATTTAATGATATTTGGTGTAGTTTACCCGGAAGACGGGGCATTCTAAGTCCCTCCTCTTCCTTTCCTTGTGCTCCCCTTGGCCGGCAGTATCCGAATCCTCTTAGCCACACGTACAAAATCCCTGTTCATTTCCACACATATATACAATACAAGAATCTTTAAAGCCTGGGTCTCAAAATAAAACTGGGAAAAGAAGAAACAAGTTGAAGACGTACTTCCAGTTAAGGTCTCCAGCCAGAAGAAGATCGTTTTCCATGTCTTCATAGGCAATGAGGTGACCGGGAACAGCATTGGAAAGATCGAGATCATTGTCGGATCCGACCCCATCGTGGTCCCCGTCCACAAACATTTGCCTGAGAGCCTTTGCGAGGCTCTGGTAGCTTGCATGCTTGTGGAGGCTGATGCGCTGACAGATGGAACGGCCTTCCAGAACCACCGTCACGAGGGGGACGACGGTGGAAACAAGATCGTCGTCATCGAGACAAGGGAAACGCCTAGGGTTAGACGAAGAAGAAGAAGAAGAAGAGAGGAATCTGGAGGAGGTGGTGGGGTTGGAGAATCTTGTGTTTTGCCATCTCCTTTTCATGGAGTGTTGGTGTGTTTGAGATTCAAAGTTGTTCATGTTTGTGTTTGAGGGGAGAGTGAGCACTGAGCAGTAATAGTGGTTAGGGTCGGGACCGGTGGCTGGCTTTGTAGTTGATGAATAAAGAGAGAATTATGAATTCAGCTGTACTTGCCTCGGAAGGAGATACAGCTAAGAAGCTAAAGGTTTTGGTCTACACTCTGCAAAACGGATTTATGTTGGGACACACAGAAATTATGTTTTTAGAATACAACTCCTCTTATACTTTTCTCTGCCCTACTTATAGATGAAAATCGTGAGTTTATGGATTACTTATAGATGAAAATCGTGAGTTTATGGATTAGATTTTAGAGTTTAAGGTTAGGGTTTGTGGTTAGGGTTTAAGGGATTAGGGTAAGGTGTAATTTTTAGGGTGTGGGGTTTAGGGTTTAGGATGTGGAAGTTAGGGCTATGGTTTAGAATTTAATTTTTAGTGTGGGGTTTAAGGTTTAGGATGTGAAAATTAGGGTTAGGGTTTAGAATTTAATTTTTATATAATTTTTAGTGTGGGCATAGAAGGAGACATGATTAGGAGGCAAAGGATTTTTACCCTACTTATATCCTAAACTAATAAATTAAGTTTAAAAGTTAAAATTAAGGTTTAGTAATAAAATTTAGAGTTAGGATATACGGAATTGAGAGCATGGCGAAACATAGGTGGATTGGGGTGAAAATCGTCTACCTCTTAATTATGCCTCTATTTATGCCTCCACAATAAAATTAGAGGTTTAAGGTTTAGAGTTTAGGATTAAGGGTTAAGGTTAGGATATAGGGATTTTATGGTATGATGTATTTTTAGGGTGTATGATATAGGGTTTAGGATTTAAAATTTAGGATTAGGGATCCTAATTTAATTTTTAAGTGTTTTTTAACATGAGGCATAAATTGAGGCATGATTAGGAGATGAGAATTTTTACTCAGTGGATTGTGGGGGCGTGGGCTTCTGCCAACTTTTTTTTCAATAGTAATATAATAATTAAAAAAATAAAATTAGTTCTATAATCTCTTCAATATTTTTAGAATTTTATTATGCCCTCATCAAAAATTTTAATTTTTTTATGGTCGCTCTTTTATAAATTTTTAGTTCCATCCCTGATTAATACTCATTACATGAAAATTTTGATTATGCCTCTGCGAAAGAGTGCATGTTATGTATCTACTGTGAGTACATCGGATAGGTAGTGCCGGATGAGTTGTTACGGAGGACTCGAGGCGGAGAAGGAAAAAGGGTATAACGGGAACTAATGATAGTATTTAATTGGTTGGGCTGTATTTTGCTTGAAATTACTTTTTTGTATATAGTAGAATTTGATTTTAAAAATTAATAATAGTGAATAGTAATATTTATTGGGAAGGTAATAGTACGTGAAGTTAAAGCAAGCTGATAAAGTTTTATTTGGCAAATAAACAAATAAAATAAAGATTTGAAAATCAATGCACCAGACACGACCGCGCTACGGTCGGCGAACGGCTCGCCTCTTTGACTCCCGTGACGGTCGGGAACTTCACGTCATTTTGCATTTTCTATAGAAAAAAAATATAAATTCAAAATCAATTTATAATTCTTTTCTTAAAAAAATAACAGCGTCCATTATAAATAAAATAATTTATTTCCAATAAGCAATTTTGTATGTTCAATAAAATTAGTTTCGTCCTAGCAAGGAGAATGGCCTCGACTAAAATGGCATAAAACAAAAGCTATTTTTAACTCAATTTAGTTTATTTAATGACCACAAATCAAAATTACTCAAAATGGATTTCAAATTTGTACAAAATATTTAACTATTGAATGAGATTGAAATGTGTATATTAACTTGGTACAGAAGAGTACATTCATATATAATTTGGCTTCCCCATATGCATTGAGGATGGTTTCCACATGTTTTTAACACAAAACAAGATAAACTCCCAATAATGTTGTTTTACTGTCCACGTTCGTGGTACAAGGCTGACTCTCCCAACAATGTTGTTTTCAAGGTTCAAACTCACGCTCTCTCCTTAGGAGTGCTATGTATCTTACCAATGCACCCAAACACTTGTCGGTGATGAGTCCTATTTTATAACTCAAAAATTGTTTGAAAATTTTTGAAGTTGAGTTTATAAAATTTGAATTGAGTTAAGTTGTTTGAGTTTATATACATATATCAGACAAAGTTGAAAAACTCGACTCGACTTGAAAACCAATCCACTAATTACTAATAAATTCGAGTTATTCAAAATTCTATTTTATAACCCAAACTTTATTTAAAGTTTTTTTTTTCAAATTAAATAGAATTTATGAAATTACGATTTGAATCGAGTCAAATCTTTTCGCATCAAGTCGAATTTTACTCAGCCTCATCAATTCAACCACTAATTGATACAATTAGATCGAGAGAGCCCGCCCAGCGTAATTCTTGTAATCTGTGTCTTGCACGTTCGATACAAAGAGCTTAATCTCTAATACCTTGTCAAACCAATAGGCCACTTCTATCTATGGCATGTTTTAACTTTATAGCTTATTTGATTTTGAACCGAAAAATTGTCAAAACAGTGTGAATAAGTTTTTCAAGAAAAATAGCTTCAATAAAGTTCAAAGTCTTGGAAAAATTCTACAAAGTTTTTTCAATGCTCTTAAAAAGTTTTTCAAGGCTTTATAAAACAAAACTTTAATTAAGTATTATTATAGCCTTTCTTCTTCGCCGCTCAGATCTCCTTAATAAAGATTTTTCGACCAGCCTTCTTCCATTATATTTCAGAGTTGATTCTGAGTGTTCGTGAATGATCATTTAAAGACCACTCAACTATCTTCCTTGGTCTTTTAGTATCCAGATAAGTCTAGCGTCAAGTCTATTGTCTCATCCATCAAGTCTATCGTATGATGCACAGTCTTACTAACGAGACTAACACGTCACTAGACGTCAATCGATCAGGCCTAGTCTCGACACTTGTCGACCAGGGTGTCAAATCCCTTCCTTAAATACCCCTTTTCAAGACCAATAAAAGGCAAGTAGAAACTAACCAACACCTTCCCCGCATACTTCTCTACCCAAAGCCCAAAACACTCTATCCTTTTTCTTTCATTTCCTCTCAACTTATTTTCGACCACCATCCTCAGTGGCTCTCCACCCAAATTAAATTGGGTGAATCACCCAAAACCACCAGCACAACTTCTGTCCACGACCTTGTTTTGTGTCAACAAATTTTTGACATCAACAATTGGTGTTGTGAACGTGGACTACTCCCGACCAAAATGCAATTAATTAATAATAATGATCCTCCCCAAAGCAAGCATCCCAACATGAACAATCAAGCAGCTCGATATACATTAGTGGGAGATCGTGGTCACCAAAGACACAATTTAACTCGTAGTGACCCGTTTAATATAACACTTTGCCAAACGTCAGATGTGCTAAGACCCCTCTCTTATGCACAATAAAAGAAGAGGTAGTGATTATCGTGATTGAAGACGAGATGAAAATACTTTGCCAAACGATTTGAAAGACAACAACGCGACTGCGACGAGATGAAAGTCTCATTAGCTCATTCCAAAATAAACCAATGAAGACTTTCATCTCTATATGAGATAGCATATTTAGGATACGACTTGGCAACTTCAATGTTGTACAAGGATGAGTGAGACGTAGAAAGTGACTGTATTTAGTGTATTTTTCAACCAAAAAAAAATACAGTCATACTTCATGTATAAGGATGTGTCGGTGGAAACTCCTTTGCTGGATAATATTTGGATAAATTACACCAGTGACCACCAAATTATAGAGTTGGTGTCGATTTGATCACTATATTTTTAATTTTATCAAATATACCACTTAACTATTTAAATGGTTCCAATTAAGTCACCTGCCAAAATTGGTATAATTACACATTTGGTCCTCTATATTTATACAATATATCAATTTAGTCTTAATTTTAATCGTGTCACCACCCAATTGGAGGTAAAAAATGCTAACATGGAGATTGCTTCCAAGGGCAATTGAACTTGAGACCTTAGAATGCAGGGGACGAGTGCTTGCCACTAGGCCAATCACTTTTTTGTGCTATGAGTTACAATCTTTGATATATATTTAAATGATATTAGTGCTCAGAAAAATGGAAGAAGAGAAAATAATGTTGGGCAGATTTGAACCTAGAACATTAGAGTGGAGACTGGAGAGCATGCATGCTTACCACTAAGCCAACCCCATTTCTATGATATAACCCAACATTTAATATATGTCATATATGGATTTTAATGCTCAGAAAAGGAAAGAAAATGTGGTTTTAAGAAATTCGAACATGACATATGTGTATAAACATCTAACCTTATTAAATAAACTTAATAATTAAATTAAAGTTAACAATATTTTATATATTTTTTAATTATAGTTCATGTACTATTTAAAATAGAATAATTAAAATTATATTAAATTCATTTTGAATTATGTTCGTGGGTTTGGATTCGCTGAATAAATTTAATATAATTTTAATTTTTAATATAATTATATATAATAATTTAATTTTTTTTTAAATATTAAAATTATTAAATTGATTTTAAAAAATGATTTTTTAACTTAATTAATATTTTTAAAATCAATTTAATAATTTTAATTTTTTTTAAAAAACTAATTAAATTATTATATATAATTATATTAAAATTTTAAAATTATTAAATTGATTTTAAAAAATATTAATTAAGTTAAAAATCAATTTAATAATTTTAATATTTTTTAAAAAATAATTAAATTATTATATATAATTATATTAAAAAATTAAAATTATAGTAAATTTATTTAGGGAATCCTAACCCACGAACATAATTCAAAATGAATTTCATATAGTTTTAAATCTTTTATTTTAAATATTGCACGAACTATCATTTAAAATATATAAAATATTGTTAACTTTAATTTAATTATTAGGTTTATTTAATTATGTTAGATGTTTATAACACATATGTCATGTTCGAATTTTCTAAAACCACATTTTTTTTCTTTTTCCGAGCAATAAAATCCATATATGACATATATTAAATGTTGGGTTTTATATCACAGAAATGAGATTGGCTTAGTGGTAAGCATCTGTGCTTTCCACTCCAATGTTCTAGGTTTGAATCTGCCTAACATCATTTTCTCTTCTTCCATTTTTCTGGGCACTAATACCATTTAAATATATATCGAAGATTGTATCTCATAGCACAAAAAAGTGCTTGGCCTAGTGGCAAGCACCCGCCCCTTCCATTCCAAGGTCCTAGGTTTGATTCCCCCTGCAATTAATCTCCATGTTAGCATTTTTTCACCTCCAATTGGTGGTGACACGTGTCACCACCTTATTGAATAATTAATTTATTTTATTAGATTAAAATTAGAACTAAATTGATATATTGTATAAATATAGATGACCAAATGTGTAATTATACCAATTTTTTAACAGTTCCGTTAACTTTTTCCTTTTTTTAACGGCGGTGGGCTGAATTGGAACCATTTAAATAGTTAAGTAGTATATTTGACAAAATTAAAAATATAATGGTCAAATCGACACCAACTCTATAGTTTGGTGGTCACTGGTGTAGTTTACCCATAATAATATTATTATTTTTAGACAAGTGTCAGATTACAATTCCTCTTGCAACAGTTATATCATCTCCTGTAATTAGGGGTGTTCAAAAATACCCGGCCCGAACTACCCGACCCGTCGACCCGCTTACTCGATTTAATTTTACCGGGTATTTATATTAAAGTACCCGAATTTTTCGGGCCGGGTACCCGACACGCAATTTTTTCTGGGTAGTTGGGCCGGGTCAGGGCCGAAATTTTTTTATAACCGGGTACCCGACCCGCTAATTTTAATATTTATATATTTTATATTTTAAATTCTATTTCCATTTTATGTTTCTTATTATTTTTCCTTAAAATTAATTTTAAATCCCTAACTTCTTTTTATACTTGTATTATATACTTTTAAGTTTATAATTTTTCAAAAGTATTTATATTAATTTGTCAATATGAGAGTCGGAAAAAAATTATGATCGAGATTAATATTTTTAATACATTCTTTTGTCGATAAACTTTAATATATATATATATATATATATCCAAATATTTCTCTCTTAAAACTAACCACAAATCAATAATTTTTGTGTTTGAAATATATATCATGAAATTTTATGTGTTTCTTATGTATTTTTTTAAAAAAATAGATTTAAAAAATATAAAAAAAAATAAATCGGGTACCCGGTACCCGATTTTACGGGTACCCGAATTTTCGGGTACCCGGTTATTATGGGCCGGGTCACGGGCCGACTTTTAGGTACCCGAAAATTCCGGGTACCCGGATATGAACACCCCTACCTGTAATATTACTCGAATATGGGCTTGTCTTCAGTAGAACATATTAGATTTAGGGGTGTTTATTTTCGGATATCGATCCAAAAATTCGAATATCTAAAATTTTAGATTGGTAAAATAGTAATCCGTATCCGAAAAAAATGAATATTCGAATTTCAAATATTCAGATTGAATATTCGATTGTCCGAATATATAATTTGATTTAAGCATTGTTTTTGAATTTGACGGTTGTATTTATGAAAATTTTGAAATTTCGAATAAAACAATATTCACATTTATAGAAATTTTAATTTTTTCGAATTTTCGGATATAACAATCATTAAATTGTTAAAATATAACAATATTCATATTTATGAAATATTAAATTTTCGGATGAAAAATGGTTACTACAACGATGGATAGAGAACTGCATATTAGTGTACTTGAATAAGAACTAAACCTTAAATGGTTTACAGAAGAAGAAAAAAGTATTTTATTAAATGAATCACAATCTAATCATTAGGCTTTAGCCCATACAGTAGGCTTCGTTCACGAATAATTTTAAAACGAGATTTTAGGTAAAAAGCGGTGAAAATAATAGTTTGGAAAGAAGCTAAAATTTCAGTGTTTTTAAAAGTTTGGTTTGAAGACCAAATCAGGTGCAAAAGCTGGTTAAAAACATGATTTTCGATTGTTGGACGCAATTTTTACGTTAGCACTCCAAAAACTATTTTGAAACTCGTTCTTGAATGGGGCCTTAGTTAACATACTAACATATTGGTTATTGGGTCAGCTATATTACATATCCAGAACACTCACTATTGTAATTAATGGCAAGCTAACATGTTGAAAGAAATAAATTTAAGAAGGTTGGTAGGAGATAGAGTAGGTCCATAATGAGCATCCAAACCCTAAAGTCATGTGAATATACGAGTATGATGTATCATGTAGGAACGAACCTTGCTAGCACTAACAGTCATATATTTAAATAGCGGTCTGTTATCATAATAAAAGTTGTTATATATAAAAGTAATGATACTACTTGAAATTGTTATTATAGAAATAAAAAATATTAATTTACAATGACCGCAATACACCCGTTATTATTTGTAACTGTAAAAAAATAACGTAATTGAAAATACGACCGCAACCTCAATTTAAATCCCTGCCACAACTGCGACAAATGGCGAAATGAAGATTCGATTGAGTTCCTTCCAAGCTCCATCTCAGTTCCCAACAGGCCATGTGTTGCAACATTTTGTTTTCTAGTAAGTGCGTGATGTTCATTTCAAGTGACCCTCACCCACCCACCGTGCCGGCCTTGATCCATTATTAAACACAAACATGTGATTGAAATTATGTAGGCAAAGGATAACTCGATTTGTAGATACCAATACCTATCCAATGTATTTATTACTTAATTTTTTAGACCCGCCTTTTAATCCAGGGCGGATGCATGTAGCTCTATAGGCGAGCATATACATCTCCAATTTAAGAAATCGTGTTTAATTAGAGTTAATTTCTTCTTTATTTTTTTTAAATTTAATGTGTAAAGGTATATTTAAAATATTTGCATACTCATTTGGAAAAATAATATTACTTTGAACCTCGTTCTTAAAATTTTAGATTTGTCATTGCATTCATCAATAGCTCCGCAATGAATAAATTCAACCATCTTCGTCAATCATGTCATCTACATCTTTAATTATCACCACATACTATAATATATATCTAAAACATTAATTATGAAGTAGAGGAACATAAAATGATCAATTTTTTTACACATAAACAAAAATAAAACTAGAATATACCTAATAGATGTTTTAGAACATCCAAATAAATAATAAAAATGATAAATTTAAAAAAATATAAGCGTTACGCTAATTAGATCAGACATTTTTTTGCACCAAAAAGAAAATTTTACAATTCATTATAAGAAGGACTAGAATTTTACAAGAGACTTAAAGTAACGTCTAACATAAATCATGAATTAATTTATAAAAGAAATCCTCAATACTATATATATGAAACTTTTAACCATTACATTATTCAAAATATAAGAAAAAGGTAGTTTGAATCTATTAAAGTTTTGATTAAAAAAAATTATCAAAGTTTGATAAAATGACTTGAGCTCAAATTTGACTCGAATTTTTAACGATTGAGTTGAGCTCAGTACTATTTAAACTCAACTTAGGACATTTACACCCATACTCACATGTCTAAATTGTCATTTTTAATTTAAAATTGATAAATGATTAAAAATATAATTTTATATTAATATTTTTTATCTTACAATTAAAATTAAATAAAATATACTATAAATGGTATAAAAACCGGACCGACGTGCAAACTAAATATCTTTGTGAATATTCGACCCGAACCGAGTCATTTTTTGTCAATCCCATCTCAGGGGTAGCCGGGTAGGTCTGAGCTACGGTATGTTTAGGGTGCGACTAAAAGACAATAAATTTTAAAATTTATTTTTAAAATGAAAATGTTAGGACGGCAAGTTTCGAAACTTGTTTTCAAACTAAAAAATGTTAGACATTTTGCTGCGAGTATCAATATTTTGACATAAATTTCGATACTTATAAAAACCTAAAATATTATCGGAAGGTGAACATTATCATTTCTGTATTCCGTGTTATAACATTTTCGGTTTATATCGTATAATAATATCACATCGTACCGTGGCTTATGTTAGACTCACCGCGGTCCAGTTAAAAGGTCCTACTCTCTTGAAACCCGAGAAAAGGAAAGAAAGTAGGAAATCCAGTTTCAAGTAATTCAATTTTCAAATTTGTGCACCGCTTTAAACACTTTCTCCAGTTTTTAGATTCTACAGATTAGATCTATCTGCCTACCAATATCTCTCTCTCGGAATGCCGGCAACTGTTGCAGACATGGATCTCCCCGTAAGAATATATTTTCTGAATCTATTTCCTTTTTGTTTCTAGCTTTAACTGTTTTCTTCTTCTTCTTCACAGCCGCCTTCTCAATCCGCCTTCCCTATCGGGTCAGTTCATATTTCTGCCAAAACTTCTTTCTTCTACAGATTTTTCTTTTCATTTTATAAATAATATATTACTTTTTGTGTTTCAGAGAGTATACGTTTGCGGATGCCGGAAACTTGGACCACTGTACCAAGTACTTGAACCAGACACTCGTTACCTTTGGCTTTCCCGCTTCTCTCGATCTCTTTGCCAATGATCCAGTGTGTTCCTCTTTTTCTTTTTCTAAATTGACATTTTAAAAAAATTAATCATCAAAAATTAAGGATTTTGTGTTGTTTTTCTTCTTTTTTTGGTAATTGATAGGTTTCGGTCGCGAGGACTTGCAATTGCATATATTCGTTGCTGCAACAGAGGCAGCGCGACATTGATTTTAGAGAATCTGCTAATGAGCAAAGGCAACGGTAATTTTGTTTTATTTTTAATTCCGATGGATGTTACAGTTTTTCGAATTTGGTGATTTACTTTCTGCCTTTAATTTGTTTGCCTTTTATTTATGATACTCAACTTCTTTTTATGAACTGATATCTTGTGAATTTTGGTGTGCATTTTTTTACTTTGAGATTTAAGTTGGTGCATTTTCCCCCTTGATCCTGGTTTATTTTATGGAAACTGTATATTCTTTATGAATTTTGGTATGTCTTTATTTACTTTGAGATTTATGTTCTGGTTTTGTGTATGTCTGTGCAGAATTTTATGATTTCTTTTAGGTTGTATTTGGGAATTGGCTTTCAAAAGATAGATTTCGATTACAAAGTAGTATAAGTTATGTGATAAAATACCTATAAATATAGCATTCATGATTATTTCTTTTACTAAATGTATGGATTT
This sequence comes from Hibiscus trionum, assembly GCA_030270665.1. Classification (NCBI taxonomy): domain Eukaryota; kingdom Viridiplantae; phylum Streptophyta; class Magnoliopsida; order Malvales; family Malvaceae; genus Hibiscus; species Hibiscus trionum. The sequence continues at coordinate 37,947,448 of BSYR01000022.1, forward strand.
GTTAGATGTTTATTAGGGGTGAATTTGAAGTTCCTCTGTGTGTGTGAGAGAGAATTTGAAATTCATGTTTTTTTATACATTTCAAAGATATAATCATATTGAATCTTAACTAATTTATTTATAATGTAATACTGTATGCATTTCATTTTCACAATTTATATAGTAAATGAAATCCAATTCTGAATTTTCAAGTCCATGTTCCCAGATATAGCATTAGCTTATTAACCGTTGTTTTCCCTTTACATGTAGATTATTATCGGATATCTCAAGATTAGAGGCAAAAGTTGAGAGGCTTGAGGCACAGTTGCAAGTGAAAGATAGAGAGATAGCAACAATTACTAGAACGGTTTGAAACTTCTCATTTATATTCTTTTTTGCTATTTTTTATTTATGGTAATGCTATATGATTTAGGACACCAAATTGAGTTAGTTTTAATTCATATTTAAATTAAATAACCAACAAGTGTTGGGTGCAATTGGAAGGCACATTACACTTCCAAGGAGAGAACCCAGTTCCAACCTTAGAGATGACAGTATTGGGAGGGGCAGCCACGCGCCCCGAACATGGAAAGTAAAACGGACATAAACCATACCTATATATATATATAAATTAAGTAATTTATGATAATGCTTTATGGTTTAGGAAGCCAAAAATTCAGCAGCTTTTAAGGCACAGATTGAGAAGCTACAGCAAGAACGAGATGAATTTCAGAGGATGGTGATTGGAAATCAGGTTAGGCATATTCCACTTGTTTGGAGCGTTCTATATTTCTTACAATATAGATACGATACTCATTGTTTTTACTTGATACTACAAAAGCAAGTGAGAACTCAACAGATACATGAAACGAAGAAGAAGGAAAAGGAGTACATAAAGTTGCAGGTAGGATCTTATTTAGTTATATATTTATTGCTCATTTGAGGAGAAAATAGTAAACATAAGTAGGAAATATACTTATATTTTCTGTTGCAGGAGAGACTGAACCAAGTCTTAATGGAAAAAAAGAAGGAATCGAAATCAGGAATGGAAATAATGAATTTGCTTCAGGTACTAATTGTGCTGGTTCCAATTATACCTCCAAGCGAATCTTAATTTAATGCTTTAACAAATTTTATGATACTTGCAAACAGAAAGAAGGGCGGCAACGTGGGACTTGGAATGGGAAGAAGGCAGACAATGATTTCTATAAAAAGATTGTATGTAGGGTTATTGTCTATTATGTCTCTATATCATCCTGTAGATTATGTTTAACAATGTGTCGTCTCCCAGGTGGATGCTTATGAGGCAAAAAATCAAGAATTGAAAGCAGAAAATGCCGATTTAAGAGCATTACTGCGATCAATGCAGGTATATGCTCATACTGTCATACATTCAATTCCCTTGTCATGGTTGCTCTATTTTATACCTTATTGCATTCAGCTAATCTGGTTTGGCTGCAGAGCAAAGTGGTGTTATGATGGAAAGTAACCTTGTTTACCCCCATATGTGTTAATAGAACCCTTTTTTCTGTAGCATAGAATGATTAATTTTGTTTAAGGTTTGATTCAAAGCTTAGAAATATGAAACTGAATTCACTTTTTTTATTTTTAGTTTTTTGCTCCACTGATTGCAAATGATGCGAAATCATTTTAGCTGCCTTTTTGCAGCAGATTTGCTCTGTACAGCCGCTAACATCTGTTTAAGAGTAATAATGCAATTATGCAAATATGTGCTTTGTTATCATAATAGTTTGGTGCTGCTGTCAGCTCACTGGCGGAAGTTCTTTCTCCTTTTTCCTGTTTTTGTTGAAAGTGTTGAGCTCATTGTCATTTTCCTGGAATTGTTATACATATCCTTTCTCCAATATTGCGTAATCTTTTGTGTGGTATTTGAATTAACTTTAAATATTGTTTCTTGTTTCTGGCTCCTGGTACTCAGTTTTCCTCGTTTAGTTTGTACGCATGAATTCTGACAGCAGCTTGATTACAGGTAGATATGCGTGATTTCTTCAACGCTCCTAATGGGATGCCAAAGCAATCTTTGCCTGTTAGCGAAAGACACGAAAATGATCCGTCGCAATCTCCATTGGGCGGGCGGACGGTATGACTTAAATGATGCAAAATTGCTGTTTTCCAGTGCATCAAGAACTGCTTCTAAGCTGTTTAGGTTATTGTCTACAGGATGTCTTTGATCTTCCTTTTCACATGGCTAGGGATCAAATAGAAGAAAGCCTTCGCAATAAGATGGCTTCTGTAAAAGTATTCTCTCTGTTAAATTGAGTCACAGTTATTAACTAGTATAAAAAGATAGATGTGTTGACAATTTTTCTTTTTCATTTATTTTCCAAGGAGAGAATGGTTCAATTACAGGATGCACAAAAAGGCGCAGAAGTCACTTCTGAAGCAACAGAGAGGGAGCTTGAGCTTGAAGCTCAACTTGTTGAAGCGAGGAGCATAATCCAGGAGCAGGTAGCCAAGTTTTGCCAATAAGAAAACACATACTGTGTTAACAAGTTAATTTGCATATTAGATGCATAATGTGATCAATATTTTCCTTGATGAACAATCAAGCATTCTGCATTTCTAGTCCTACATATCTAAGTAAACATGTGAATATGTGATAGAATTTGCAAGGATCTCAGTTCATAAATTGTTTTTGCCCTTATATACAAATCGAGTCGAGCTAGGGGTTTTAATTTTTGATGTATGCCAACATAATTGACATCCCCTTGGTGTTATAGTTTTGCATATCAATTTTCTTTAATCTTCATTTTGGTCCAAATGATTTATGACTAAACAGGATATCTATTTGATGGCCAAGCATTCTGAGTATATGGTGTGCTACTGGAATCCTTTTTCCCCTTTAATGTTAAAAGAGATTTTGAAACTTAGATATCCATTTTGTTCATTTTAATTCATTGAATATAATTCTTCTTATGTATATATTTAAATGTTCTATTTAAGATGTATACATAATTATTCACATTTTTGTTGTTGTTATAATTGTTAGACATTGACATAAATATATGACATGGGGTCTTATTGCAGGCGTCCATTATGTCCAAACATCTTGCTAAGGCAGACAGACCAAGGTAGTAATCTTCTTCTTGTCTTGTGGAATAACAATAAGTTTTTAATTGTTCGTATAATGATGGAAGGAACTAAGATCGCCATTTAAATTTGAACAGGGAATCTATTATTCCATCACCAGCTGAGGTATGCTATATTGACAATTGGACATCTGAATTACTGAGTCTACATTCTTTTTCCTTCTTGCTTTAACTTTTAAGGCTAAAGCTTTGAAGAATCGGAATCCTAAATCAAATAAAACATATTTTAGGACAACTATCTGTGATGATTTTCAAGAAATCATGAAATAAAAAGTTAATCTTGCAACAAATCATTCTATAATCCATACCCTCTCTTGTTGTCCATGGCTGAAACGAATCCAATGGTTCTTATTTGACACGAATTCCCACTTGTTCATTTATTGCTCTGTTTTACAAAAAGTTTTACCCTGAGAAGTATCATAGGAGATATGACATAAACTGTTGAATTAAATATAGGAAAATCTACTTGATTAAATTCCATGTTCTTTATTATTAGGTTTCATGCTGTTTGTAGTTTCTTGTCATTCTAATTGTTTTGATTTTCAGGGGGTATAACACAGGAACCCTAAGCTCCATGTCTTCATTTTCGGATTAAGATCAACTGAGGTTGGTTCTTTTGAAAAGGTGTGCGGCGGTAAGCTAGCTAGTAAATTAAGGATTTATTCTGAAGCCTGTAGTATTAAACTAATTAGTTTTAGGAATTTTCACTTGTATTTGTAAATTGTATGCTTACTGAGAATCCTTATCTATTTGGATCACATTCTAGCTTTAAGCAAAAGAATACTGCCTATTGTGTATTGATAGTTTGGTGCCATAATTAAGTCTTTGACAGCAAGTTTTTAGAGTTTAGCCTAGATGTCATAATTGCATGAACGGTTGCTTTCTTATTTACGGAGTGCATTTGGTGCAACAGTTGGTATGGTATGGTGCTTTTTTCTTTTGGTTGGTCAAATAAAATCTGTTTTTGGTATAACCACCAGTGTGCGACTTTTTGGCCTACTAATCCGGATTGAGTTTTGTAGAAGTCATCGTCAGGGTGATATTCTCAATCCAGTTTTCTCCATTCACAACGTCACTTAAATAAAATCTTTTACTGTTAGTGTTGCATGCATGAATGTTGAATGTGAAGGATTGGGTGCTAAAGCCTTGTCACTTTAATTTGAAATTAATGTAGTAGATAAAGCAATCTTCAATTCAATACTAATAAAAAAAAGTAAAATACAATTGAGGTCGTCGCTTAATTATGAGTAAGGTTATGTCATCTAATTATTAAAAGTTACATTTGAGTCACTTAATTATAGGTAAGGTTACATTTGGGTTACTCAATTATTAAACGTTACATTTGGATCACTCAATTATTGGTAAGGTTACATTTGGATCACCTTTCATATTTAAAAAGGTATATTAATCTAGTCTTTTTTTATTTCAAATTACTTGTATACTCTCGTTAACATTAGAGCACTTCATTTGAAATCATTAATTAATTTAATACACAAATTGATATATATTTTTTTCAATTAAGAAAGGTGATTCAAATGTAACCTTACTCATATTTGAGTGATCCAAATGTAACCTTACTCATATTTGAGTGATCTAAATGTAACTTTTGATAATTGGGTGACTCGGATGTAACATTTTTCATAATTGAGTGACTCAAATGTAATATTTTTCATAATTGAATGATCTAAATATAACATTTTTCATAATCGAGTGAAATAACTGAGTGACCTGTTGTAGTTTACCCAAAAAAAAAATATGAATGGGCTAATTCCATCCTACATTCCCATATGCATGGTTCCTTTTTGTTACGCATTACTAGTGATAGAGGGGACTTGGTAATCGTAATTTTGTGAGGGATTTGTTGAGGTTGGGGGGCCAATTGTTAGTCTTTGTAAATGTGGGGTTAAATTTGTTGATTTATTCAAAATTAGGATTAACATGATAGAATACGTAAATATTGATCGCTAAATGTATTATTATATCAAGTAAAACAGAGTTTACATCATCATTCGGTTACAACATTAATCGCGGGTGATTATTTTTTTTTCAAAAGCATCAGTGACCCAAAATAGACAATCTTAAAATTGAGTGACCACCCATATAGTTTATCCTTAAAAGGCCCCATATCAACTAAAGGAGGCTATTCTTCTGGTCGCCATATATTTAGTTTAATATATTGTTAATAGATGTTAATTGTTTTTTTTTATTTCACTGAAAATTATAAAAGCTCAATTGAATGTTTTTTAATGAAAAAAAAGTGCATCTAATTTTGTCATTATGAATTATAAATCAAATGGTTTTTTTATTAATAAAAAACTGTTGTTGATCGGTTTATGTTAATGGGTGGCAATAGAAACGATAATTCATCTGTTTATAAGAGTTCGGTTTTTAGCTTATAAAGACTCAACTGATTTTTGTATTTATTTTTCATGAATATTTAGTTTTTTTTAATCTTTTAGCCTGTTTTTATAAATGCTTTGTCTAACTTAACCAATGTTGGGTAAATTGGTAAGATATATTGTACTTCCAATGAGAAGATGCGAGTTTAAACCTTGGAGATGATATTGTTGGGAGGGACAGCCTCGTTCTATGAACATGGATCGTAAGAAGAACATGCATAGCAAAAGATCATTAAATAATCTAGATCAAATCAAAGATCCCTTGAAAATAACATATCATTGAACCCAACAAGTGTCCAAGTAGAAAAGCGGATGATGATCATCCTAGGAGACACGAGTTCAAATCACTAGACTTTGTCTACAAGGTGTATGTGCATTATCAAAAGGGTTAAAAATATAGGATGAGTCTACCACGTGTGACGAACACCGATGAACACCACTGATGAACACCATTAAATTAATTAATAAAAATTTAAAATTTTAAGGACCCATCATACAATTAATAATTATTTTTAAAAATTTAATTAAATTATTTTTATATATTAAAAATTTATTTTTTAATAAGGGTAAACTATATATTTAGTACCTCACCTATTTCCGTATTTCTATTGAACCCTCATTATTTAAATATTATTTCAATTTGACTCTATTCTTTATAAAAAATAATTTAACCCTTAACCCTCAACCTAAAACCCTAAACTATTAAACCTTAAACCCTTAAACTCTTAAACATATACCCTAAACCACATACCATTAAAAATAATTTCACCATCATCGATTCAATTCAATTCAATGAATTGTTTATGGTTTAGCTTGTTTCCCCCATCGATCTCATCTCAATTTCGTCGTCCACGATTTAATTATTTGTTTTCCCTATTTTTTGTTGTAAGTTTTATATATGCGCTGAGCTGCAGTACTATAAGGTAGAGGAAAGGAAATGAAGGCCGAAAACTTAAAAAAAAAACGAAGAGGAAAAACGATTTTGAATCTTGAAGGTTAACTCGAACTATGAGTCGAAGTCTGTGAATTTAGAAATTCAAGTTTCTTTCCTTGTCCTTATTTTTTATCATATTTTATGAGTTCTAAACCATATACCATTAAAAATAATTTTACCCTTAAATTTTAGGGTATATGTTTAATAGTTTAAGAGTTTAAGGTTTAATAGTTTAGGGTTTTAGGTTGAGGATTAAGGGTTAAATTATTTTTTATAAAGAATAGAGTCAAATTGAAATAATATTTAAATAATGAGGGTTTAATAAAAATACGGAAATAGGTGAGGTACTAAATATATAGTTTATCCTTATTAAAAAATAAAATTTTAATATATAAAAATAATTTAATTGAATTTTTTAAAATAATTATTAATTGTATGATGGGTCCTTAAAATTTTAAATTTTTATTAATTAATTTAATGGTGTTCATCGGTGTTCGTCGCACGTTGTAGAATTTTCCAAAAATATATATGAACAGATACTACATTGTAATCACCTTTAGACTATTTAAAAAAAAAGTAAAAAAAATTATCATCAATTCCCTCGTTTAATATTTTCATTCTCTCACTAAACTCAAAAACATAAAATCATAGATCATAAATCTTAAAACACTAAACACTAAACCCTAACTCATAGATCACGAACCAAATGTTAAACCCTAATATATAAATCTTAAATTTTAAACATTAATATATGATCCTTAATTTTTAATCCCTAAACCTTAAAACACTAACAAACCCTAAACCCAAATCAAGAAATCTTTTATTTTTGTTTAATATGTTTAATATTATATTCACTACAATAATTGATAATTGAATTAAATGTTACCCTATTAAATGAGATGTTATTTTTAAAAAAATATTTAATTTAATCTGAGTTATTTAATGATCCTTAATATATGCCTTGTGCATAGTCTTAGACAAAGCCTTACATGAAAATAGAAATAAATTGAATTTATATTTTCGAATCTTGAAATCTTTGGGGGTATGTAAATTAGCAATAATTTTGTGCTGAAAACCCATGAGCGGGAAGGGGACATTATGAAAATAATTTAATCATTTATTATTTTTATTTGACGGTCCAAAAAATATGTAAACGTAATTGAATTTTATATAATATAAATGGATCCTAACCCTATATATATTACAAGTATTATTATTTGTTCCTTTTTATCAGATAAAAACTTAGAAGAATATAATGTTTATTTCTATTAGACCTAGTACTTTTTTTGACAAACCTAGTACAAATTTTTTAAAGGTCAGTAGAAATAATTTTGAAAATTAAAGTGTGAGAAAATGAATAAACTCAAACTATGGTTTCTGATAAAGTAATGAAAGGAATAATGAGTAAGTGTATCATTAATCGTACAAGGCAAAAAAAAAAGGTTAAATGACATAAAAGCCTAATTCATAATTTCTTTTTTACTAAAAGTAATAAACAAGTAATACGAAAAGAAAGTCCTAGTTATTTTTTATTATATTACCAAAATAATCTGTATATATTAAAGAACACAATTATGTTGAAAGTGCAAGTGGCAGTGCAAGTGGTTTTGGCTTTCGGTGCATTATTGTCCACTTGCACAAGTGGTATAATAATACACCACTTTTGGCATGATATAATTATTTGCAAGGTCCTTAAGTTTAAGTTATTTACAAGTTGGTCCCTAAAGCTCAACTATAAATAGCCTAGCCATTTGCCATTCTTACACATCCCAAATCATTCTAACCTCCTCCCAATACTAGAGAAATTAGAGAGTTTTCATAGAGTTGTTTTCTCCTTTTTATCAAGAGAGAATTGTCATTGTTTTCTCCTTGTTAGATTGAGAGAAGTTGTAATTCCTATTTTCTCATAGTGAAATTCTTCTACCTTTGTCTGTGGTTTTTACCCTATATTATTTAGGGTTTTTCCACGTAAAATTCGTGTCTCATTTATCTTCATTGTTATTTTCTCAAATTATCAGTTGCGTTTTGCTCTATCCGACGACCGTATTCCGCAACAATTGGCATCAGAGCCAGATTTGGGTGCGTATATCTACTTACCGTATTCTCTGTTGGTTGCCACTGAAAAGTGGATCCTCCATCATAAGAAAGTAAGTTAGATATTACTCATTCATTGAAGGTGGTGGGCACTATTCACGTCAAAAAGGTGAAATAGTGGGAGCTATCTGAAATAGAAGCTATGGCAACGAAATTTGATATTGAAAAGTTCAATGGGAGAAATTTCTCACTGTGGAAATTGAAGATAAAGGCCATCCTAAGAAAAAACGGATGTCTAGCGGCTATCAGCGAAAGGCCGACAGATTTTACGGATAACAAGAAATGGAATGAGATGGACGAGAATGCTATTGCAGACCTTCATTTAGCATTAGCAGATGAAGTACTATCAAGCATCGAGGAGAAGAAGACAGCCAAGGAGATTTGGGATCACCTCGCAAAATTATACGAGGTCAAATCGTTGCACAATAAAATTTTCCTTAAGAGGAAATTGTACACTCTTCGGATGTCAGAATCTACTTCAGTGACAGAGCACTTAAACACGTTGAATACTCTATTTTCTCAGCTTACATCCCTAAGCTATAAAATAGAGTCACAAGAACGTGCTGAACTTCTGCTTCAAAGTCTACCTGATTCGTATGATCAACTCATCATCAACTTGACGAACAACAACCTTACAAGTGATCTAGTCTTCGATGACGTTGCAGCTGCTGTTCTAGAAGAAGAAAATCGGCGCAAGAACAAGGAAGACAGACAAGGAAATCTGCAACAAGCAGAGGTCTTAACGGTGATGAGAGGAAGATCAACAAAACGTGGCCAAAGTAGCAGTCACAATCATGGTAGATCAAAGTTAAGGAGTAAGAAGAATTTAAAGTGCTACAACTGCGGAAAGAAGGGTCACTTGAAGAAGGATTGTTGGAGTTTACCTAAAAACTCCAATCCTCAAGGAAATATGGCAAACACTTCAGATGATGGAGATGCTCTCTGTTGTGAAGCAGCAACAGCCATGGAAGGCAGAAAAAGATTTGCAGACATATGGCTTATTGACTCAGGAGCCACATATCACATGACCTCAAGAAGAGAATGGTTCTATAATTATGAACCTATCTCAGGAGGATCTGTGTACAGCTGCAATAATCATGCCTTGGAGATTGTTGGCGTTGGAACCATCAAATTGAAGATGTATGACAGGACAACCAAAGTTGTTCGAGATGTGCGACACGTGAAAGGCTTGAAGAAAAACTTATTATCCTACGGATTGTTGGATAATAATGCAAGCAAGATTGAAACACAGAAAGGAATCATGAAGGTGTTCCACGGAGCGCTTGTGGTGATGAAAGGTGAAAAGATAGCTGCAAATTTGTACATGCTGAAGGGAGAGACTTTGCTAGAAGCTGAAGCCTCTGTTGCCTCATGTAGTTCAGATTCTACCATGTTATGGCATCGGAAACTTGGACATATGTCAGAACAGGGAATGAAAGTCCTTGTGGAGCAAAAGCTACTTCCGGGTTTAACAAAGGTATCACTTCCTTTGTGTGAACATTGTATTACAAGTAAGCAGCATCGATTAAAATTCAACACATCAAATTCTAGAGGCAAGGCTGCTCTAGAATTGGTTCATTCTGATGTATGGCAAGCACCGGTTACATCCCTAGGCGGAGCAAAGTATTTTGTCTCCTTCATTGATGACTACTCTAGGAGATGTTGGGTGTATCCTATCAAGAGGAAGGCAGATGTGTTTTCAACCTTCAAAGTTTTCAAAGCGCGGGTGGAACTTGATTCTGGAAATAAGATCAAGTGTTTCAGATCAGATAATGGAGGTGAATATACAAGTGATGAATTTGATGACTTCTGCAGAAAAGAAGGCATCAAAAGACAGTTCACAACAGTATACACTCCTCAACAAAATGGAGTGGCAGAGCGGATGAACAGAACTCTGTTAGAAAGAACACGAGCAATGTTGAGAGCTGCAGGGCTAGAAAAAACTTTCTGGGCAGAAGCAGTCAATATCGCCTGTTATTTGGTGAATCGGGCTCCATCAACTGCAATTGAGTTGAAGACACCGATGGAAATGTGGACTGGTAAACCAGTTGATTATTCAAACCTCCATATATTTGGAAGTATTGTGTACGTGATGTACAATGCCCAAGAAATTTCAAAGTTGGATCCAAAATCCAGAAAATGTAAATTCTTGGGGTATGCTGATGGAGTAAAGGGGTATCGCTTGTGGGATCCCACTGCCCGCAAAGTGATTATCAGCAGGGATGTTATCTTTGTAGAAGATAAGCTACAAAGAAAAGAAGAAGATGATAGCACTGATAAAGAAAAGCCAGAGACTACACAGATAAATGTTGAAAATGAGTTTGAACAGAGAGATTGTTCTGAAGCAGAACCAGAGCTCGAGGAATCAGAACCAGAGAATTCTGAAGCTCCAACAACTCGTCAATCAGATCGTGTGAGAAGACGCCCCAATTGGCACTCAGATTATGTTATAGAAGGTAATGTTGCATACTGCCTTTTAACGGAGGACGGTGAGCCATCATCATTCGAGGAGGCAATGAATAACTCAGATGCTTCACAGTGGATGGCGGCAATGCAAGAAGAAATCGAAGCCCTTCATAAAAATAATACATGGGAACTTGTGCCACTACCACAAGGAAGGAAGCCAATTGGTAACAAATGGGTCTTCAAAATCAAGAGAAATGGTGACGATCAAGTGGAGAGGTATCGTGCAAGACTGGTGGTCAAAGGATATGCTCAGAAAGAAGGTATTGATTTCAATGAAATCTTTTCTCCTGTGGTTCGACTAACAACGGTTCGAGTTGTCCTGGCAATGTGTGCTACATTGAATTTACATCTAGAGCAGCTAGATGTTAAAACAGCTTTTCTTCATGGAGATCTTGAAGAAGAGATTTACATGCTCCAGCCTGAAGGTTTTGAAGAAAAAGAAAAGAAGAACTTGGTTTGCAGGTTGAACAAATCTCTGTACGGTTTAAAGCAGGCGCCGAGGTGTTGGTACAAGAGATTTGACTCCTTCATCATGAGCCTTGGATACAACAGACTTAATGCAGACCCTTGTGCTTACTTCAAGAGGTTTGGTGAAAACGAATTTGTTATATTGCTGTTGTATGTAGATGACATGTTGGTTGCAGGCCCCAACAAAGATCATATTGAAGAATTAAAGGCACGACTGGCTAGGGAATTTGAAATGAAGGACTTGGGACCAGCAAACAAGATTCTAGGGATGCAAATTCACCGAGACAGAAGTAGTAGGAAGATTTGGCTTTCACAAAAGAATTACTTGAAAAAGATCTTGTCACGATTCAGCATGCAAGATTGTAAGCCAATTTCTACCCCTCTTCCTATTAACTTTAAATTATCCTCCAGTATGAGTCCTAGCAGTGAAGAAGAGAGGATGGAGATGTCTCGAGTACCGTATGCATCAGCAGTGGGAAGTTTAATGTTCGCTATGATTTGTACAAGACCAGACATTGCACAAGCAGTGGGAGTGGTTAGTCGGTACATGGCGAATCCAGGCAGAGAGCATTGGAATGCTGTGAAAAGGATCCTGAGATACATCAAAGGGACCTTAAATGTTGCATTATGTTACGGGGGATCAGACTTTCTTATCAGCGGGTATGTCGATTCTGACTATGCAGGAGATTTGGATAAAAGCAAATCTACAACAGGGTATGTGTTTACATTTGCTGGTGGAGCTGTAAGCTGGGTTTCAAAACTGCAATCGGTTGTGGCTACGTCAACAACGGAGGCAGAATATGTAGCAGCTACACAAGCCAGTAAAGAAGCAATATGGTTGAAAATGCTATTGGAGGAGCTCGGGCACAAACAAGAGAATGTCTCTTTGTTTTGTGACAGTCAGAGCGCCTTGCATCTTGCAAGGAATCCTGCTTTTCACTCAAGAACAAAACACATTCGGGTCCAATACCACTTCATTCGTGAGAAAGTGGAAGAAGGGACGATAGATATGCAGAAGATCCATACCGATGACAACATAGCAGATTTCATGACAAAAGCAATCAACACTGATAAGTTTACTTGGTGTCGATCCTCTTGTGGTCTGTTAGAGACGTAAGCAACATGAATGATACAAGGTTGAAAGAATGGAGTGAAGATATGATTGTTCCAATCAAATCTTCAAGTGGGAGATTGTTGAAAGTGCAAGTGGCAGTGCAAGTGGTTTTGGCTTTCGGTGCATTATTGTCCACTTGCACAAGTGGTATAATAATACACCACTTTTGGCATGATATAATTATTTGCAAGGTCCTTAAGTTTAAGTTATTTACAAGTTGGTCCCTAAAGCTCAACTATAAATAGCCTAGCCATTTGCCATTCTTACACATCCCAAATCATTCTAACCTCCTCCCAATACTAGAGAAATTAGAGAGTTTTCATAGAGTTGTTTTCTCCTTTTTATCAAGAGAGAATTGTCATTGTTTTCTCCTTGTTAGATTGAGAGAAGTTGTAATTCCTATTTTCTCATAGTGAAATTCTTCTACCTTTGTCTGTGGTTTTTACCCTATATTATTTAGGGTTTTTCCACGTAAAATCCGTGTCTCATTTATCTTCATTGTTATTTTCTCAAATTATCAGTTGCGTTTTGCTCTATCCGACGACCGTATTCCGCAACATATTAAAGAACACAATTACACGTTAATTTCGAAATATTTGAAGGGAAAAAAACAAAAAAGTTTCCTTTTAAAAAGGATAATTAATTTCTATGTTTAGAAGTTAATTATCAATCAGAGATTATTTTAAGGTGAATTACAGATTTGAAAATATTTTTCGGGAATAAAATTCTCAATTAATTTCTCTAAAATCACTTGATATCACCGAATTCACTACTTTCCAATTATATCATTTAATATCTATAAATTGAAAAGTTTATTCATTGACACGTTGGAGGAAAAAAAAAAAACAAATTATGGATTGTGAAAATATCATTGTCGAAGAAATTCCAAAATCTTTATGCGAGGTTGATCAGGTTGATACCACATTTCTGAAGAAAATTCTTGCAAGAAAGTCAGTTAAGGAGCAATCTCCGTCCGCCACTGAAAATGTTGTGTCCGTTCCTTTTCTTTGGGAATCGAGCCCCGGAACTCCGAGGCATCCTCAATCCGTGACCCGTCCGCTGTCGATCAAGCCGTCTCCGGCGGCGCAGAGCCAAACATTGGTGATCCCCGCCTTTGCTTCCAACAACACGACAGTCACGTCTTGCTTTTGGATTAAATCTTGGAATAAACATCGTCGTCAAGGCAAGAAGATTGTTAAGGGTAATGCCAAAGGTTGTCGAGAGCGTTGTCATAACAGTAATGATGTTATTGTGGTTGATTGTCGATGTAATCAGACTTCAGAAAGCGTTGAGTTTTCCGATGTTAATGTCGATTTCACGTCGTCGTCGGATCACTCGAGGTCTTGTTCATCATCATCCGTGTCCACCTCTTCTTCTTACAATAGTAGTAGTGGTTCATCTAATTCGTCAAGTTTACGTAAGTTTGCTAAGGGGTTAATTAAATGGTCTTTTTAGTTAGTTTTGAGTTATTTTATATTGTATTTTTAGGGTTTGTTTATTTTTAATATCTAGTTTTAATCTTTAACAATTTGTAGCACTGCTTGCAAACTGTTTAACACAAGGTTTCTGTATTAAAAAGATTCCCTTGAATAAAATAAAACTATATTTTAAATTTTAAATGTAAATTCTTTTCTTGAGAGTCATTTTGAACAATCTCTTTGAATTCTGAATGTTGCAACTCTTTTTTTATTATCTATATTTATAATATTTCAGATCACAATCTAGAAATATTTTAATAAAATTTTGAAATAATTTATTACTTGATTTTTATTTATAATAAAATTACTGATATTTTTTTTACAATTTGATTGGAATGAATGAATTGATGATACAAGTTGATAGTTTAGAAAAAGGTTGAATTTCGTTGTAGAAGAGACAATTGACTATTTTTTAGGAATTTTTTTTTTTTTCGTTTAAATTGGATGTTGTTTCCTTTTTCCTTTCCTAAAATTATGCTCAAATTATTATGTATATGGTAATTAATGTTTTATTCCTATAAATCCGAATATCACTCTCTGTGTGCTCGTCTATTTTCATATTATTCATCATGAATAATGATATATCACAATTTTGAGTTTTTTTTAAAAAAAAATTAGACCTCGTTAAAACCCCTCTTAATCGGTTAGGGAAGATGACTTATTCTCAATCAACGGAAGAGAAAAAGAGTGTTCATGTGAATCTTATCAATATACTAAAACCGAGTTACAATGTTTGGAACTCGAAGTTTAAAAAAGTGTCCATACAAATCTTATTTTGATCACTTAAGTTTAAATTTTTTTAATAAATTATTTTACTTTCGATTTACTTTTATTTTAGTCTTCCAAGCATTCAATACTTAATGGCAATATGACTTGACATTTATCTTTTTAAAATTATAAAATGTTCCATTTTTTATATAAAAAATTATTATTTTGAATTTTCCTTTGATTTTTCAATGATGGAACATCTTCTTTCAAATCCCTACGGTTGAGAGATGAAGGAAGAGAGCAGTATATCCTGATTTCACGTTGGTTGAAAGATGGGTATTGTAAATAGAGTAGTTTGGCATTTTAAGTTTTGGATTGAGTTTTACGGGAGTTTAAAGTGATTTTTGAAAGGAAAAAAAACTAAACTGATAGTGTGATAAGAGATGATGAGACGAGTTTTTTAGTGTTTTGAGTAGCCGGAGAATGATTATTTTAGCACCGGTGCAACAAAAGGTCGAAACTGTAAAACCTTCATCTTTTGGGGAAAGAAGATAAAATAAAAAATGAAGGAAATGACGTGGATGACATAGACTTCCATGTCAATAAAAAGTAGTCCATATGGATGTCATGTCACTCTTCTATTTCTGATTTAACCTTCGAGTGACCAAAGCAATAACAAATCGAAAGTTTAGTGATTAAATTAAAAAATTGTTAACTTAAATGACCAAAATAAGAAGGCTTAAATAAAAAATAAGTGCCTAAACTATACATTCTTTACACTTTAGGTGCCTAAAATTTACACCGTTACAATTTTAAGTGCATGTTAGTTGAATACTGTTAAAAAATTCGTTAACCAATCAATGTTTAACACGTGACAACAATTTAAAATTTTTAAATGTTGATTGAGAAAAGTTTGTAATTTATCCATTTATTTACGTTTCCCAAAATATACATGCACACAATATTTTTTTAAAAAAAAATTCATGCATAGACGGTAAAAAAAATCACAAGTGCTTTAGTTTTAGGGTTTAAAATTTATAATTTAAAGAATAGAATTTTAATTTTGTGGTTAGAAGTTTGGGTTTAGGAGTTTGGGTTTAGGAGTAGAGTTATATAGTTAAATCTTTAAATTTTAATCTATAAACCCTAAATTCTAATCAAAATCTTTATATTGTGCACTCTTAAAACCTAAATTGGATCTCTAAATTTTCAAAAAAAAATCATTTTCAGTGCGCATATGGTATAATATACCATACTCTTAATTCTCTAAACTATAACCATAAACCTTAACCTTAAACTCTAAATTCTTTATTTTAAAGTGAGTGTATAGAAAAATGCATGATAAAGGACAGACGATTTTTATCTAAAAAATATTTGCCCCTTAATCATGTCCCTTTTTATGCACCACACTAAAAATCACTTAAAAATTAAATTATAAACACTAATCTTAATTTTCGCATCTTAAACTCTAAACCCTACACTCTAAAAAATAAATCATACTTTAATTACTTAAATCTTAACCACAACCCCTAATTTTTAACCCTAGACTTCAAACCCGCTATTTTTAAATGAGGCATAATAAGAGTCAGACGATTTCCATCCACCGCCGAGGATCCCATGAAATGCTTCCATCTGGGAATGCAGAAATGCAAAGTCTATCTCTTTCTCTTTCATTTAAAATCACACACCTCGATGCTCGTGCATGCCATCTTTTCTCTCTCTTAACATTCATCTTCCTTTGTTTGTTCCACTATTTCCAAATTTATCATTATGGATTCTTCCTCCACCCGCCGCCACCATAACCATCTCACCCACAGTCTCTTTCAAGCTTTCACCACCGACGCCGCCGCAACAACTTCACCATCAGGTCCTTAATGTCAAAGCTCTTTCCAACTACTACTTCCTTTTTGTTTATTATTGTTTTTAAATACTAATTACTGAAGTGATCATGCGCTGGACAAAAGCAGCAGAAAAAGACGCAGGCGGTGAAGGTCCAGGTACCACCGCTGGTGCAACACACTCATCTATGTATAACGGCGGCGGCGGCCCAAAACTCGAGGATTTTGTTGGCGGTTCTTCCATTGCAGCCGTGACCGTCTCTGACAACGACATATATGACTCTGAGCTCAAAACCATTGCTGCTACAGCTGAGCCTGCAGCCAAAAGAGCTGTTGATACTTTTGGCCAACGCACCTCTGTCTACCGGGGTGTCACCAGGTCAATTAATGACAAAGATTAGTTCCTGCTCCAAGTAAAACAGTATATATACCAGGGTTTTAAATAGCGGTCGCGATCGCGGTTGCCGCGTTATATCGCGGTTTCGGATAAAAGCAGCTGAATTGCGGCTATCGCAGACTGTTTTTGGTTTCGGACGGTGGCACAACCGCTATATCGCAATTCGCAGCAGATATCGCGGTCGCGGTCCGCTTTTTAAATCCCTGATATATACCAGTTTTAAAACTAAAGCTTCTTCTTCTGGTTTGGATTAGGCATAGATGGACTGGAAGGTATGAAGCTCACTTGTGGGACAATAGTTGCAGAAGACAAGGCCAAAGTAGGAAAGGAAGGCAAGGTAATTCCAACATCTTTTTGCCATTTTTTTTAATTGTAAATTGGTCCATTGAGGCCTAGGCTAGGTGGTCTTTTGAAATGTTGATATGAATGGTCCTACTGGATGGGGACTGACCAAGATTTTCTGTCAGGTGTGAGAACTTGTAGGGCTTATATTCGAAATTAGAAATTCAGGGGTGTGAAATTTTAAAAGTACGATAATTTAAAATTTCTAGAGATGTGATTGCTCTCAACACCCTTCGGTTCATCCTGCTACTGAATACGGATTAATTATGCATGCTTCATTATTAGTATTATTAGTATTAGCATTAGTATTGCAAATTGTTGAGGATTCTAATATGCTTTTTCTTGGCATGTACATGACATGGATGCTCAAATTCTTCATCATCGTCTTTTCAGTTTATTTGGGTGAGTTTCTATTCTTCTCGATCGACTTCCAATTGGAATACCGATCGGTCACCGGAACAGTAGATTCTTCTCGTTGGCTTGAATATGTCATCATAAACTTCAGCTGATTATGAAGATTTTCACTTTCATTTTTTTTCTTCAAATTAGGTGGCTATGACAAGGAAGATAAAGCCGCAAGAGCTTACGATCTTGCGGCTCTCAAGTTCTGGGGTCCGACCACTACTACAAACTTTCCCGTTAGTATAATTTATCAGATTCCGGCTTTGCACGTTATTCTTCTTCAATTCCATCTTATTATTGTTTTCTCGTATTTAGATTTCTAACTATGAGAAGGAGCTAGAAGAGATGAAGAACATGACTAGGCAAGAGTTCGTCGCTTCTCTCCGGAGGTAAATTTTTAATTGAGCGACTAAAATATATTCGATGCATTAGCTTAGATGTTGGTCTACATTGCTATAGTCTTTTCGGTCTTTTCGTGCCAAGATTAAGCTTTCTTCTTGATCAATTCTGTGTTTCAGGAGAAGTAGTGGATTTTCTAGGGGTGCTTCAATTTACAGAGGTGTCACAAGGTTCGGTTTGTGTATGTGTATATAGGAATAGGATCTCTATTATATTGGTTGTATGTCCCGAGCTAACGTATTCCGTTTCGCCTTTTAACTCGATATCTCAGGCATCATCAACATGGTAGATGGCAAGCAAGAATTGGAAGAGTAGCAGGCAACAAAGATCTTTATCTTGGCACATTTAGTGAGTTCTTTGTTTTTTTTTTCGATTTATTTTTATTTTTTTGAAAAGAAAGAGATCTGTAAAATGGAACATATTTGTCCTGCAGGCACCCAAGAAGAAGCAGCTGAAGCCTATGATATTGCAGCAATCAAGTTTAGAGGCCTGAATGCAGTTACAAATTTCGACATGAGCCGATACGACGTAAAAACCATTGCGAACAGCCATCTTCCCATTGGAGGACTGAGCAACAAATCTAAAAGCTGCTCTGATTCAGCTTCTGGTAGTAAGAGCACCGAAGAGGACCGGGATCACTCGGTATCATCATCAGGCATTGCAATTCCCATCAAGCAAGACCCGTCCAATTACTGGTCCAATGTTTTCGGATTCAACAACACTGTTACTTCCTTAAGCACTGCCAAGAACTCTAGTGTTGATCCTAGTCTGGTTCATCAGCCATCAAACATCGGTGGATACGGTTCGACTTACGGAGGAAATTCTACAGTCAACGGTATACTCAATGGTGGTGGTAATGTGGAGCAGCAGCAGCAGCTACAAGAGAGCGTTGTTAGTACTAATTCCCTCCCATTTGCAACGCCGGTTGCCTCGAGTAACAGTGGTAACAACAATGATGACGTGAACTCGTCTTCCGGTCCCGGGTATGGTAACTGGAGTATTGCACAATCATTTCATTCTTATCAAACTGCAAAGCCAAGCCTTTCAGTGTTCCAGAAACCAATTTTTGGCACGGAATGAGCTTCAGTAGCTCACATACACAAGAAAAGTGTTGATCAAACCTTTTGTTTTCGAATAGGTGAGACTGGAATGAACAAAGAAGAACACGAAGAAGAAGAGGAGGTGAGATTGGAATGACTGTCGTCTCATCGGAGCAGACAGGACTAGGTCAAGTTCTTTTGTTAATTAAGGACCTCTGGGTCCTTTTCTTTACTTTAGTAAATAAGAGATTTTATGCCAAGTCTTATTTTTTGAGGTTACAAATCAGCAAAAGAGCTGTGACAGATTAATTAGGGGCTGCGCCCAGACCTTGCAATGTCAAGGTAGGAACTGGAACAAATTCGAAACCTAAAGGAATAGTCTTCCCCTGCTTAGCAAGATTATCGGCCACACAATTCGGCTTGCTCGAACATCTGCAACTAGTTTTATCACATACACCAATGTTTCTTGCAATTTACTCACAGTGAGTGGACTGACCTGCAGGTCTGGATGCAGTAGCGGGGTAGGGGTAAAAGACTGTTGGCAGTCGTTGGAAGTTTATAAGTCATCTTGCGGCTTGCATGGTGTTGCGTTAACTATTTAGTTTGGCAAAAAAAGAACTTGAGTCCGTCCACCTTAGACGATTATGAACATGCAAATGATGTACTGAATGAAGCAATTCATAGCTGATAAATGTAAATTCATCTTTCCTCAAAAAGAAGAGACTGATTGCATTAGACATTACAATAAAGAAGAAACGGGACCAAAGGTTCCACACAGGAGTATAAGAAAATTTTACACTACAAATACGGAACAGACCAATGCAACTAACGACAAAACCAAAATATGATCCTAAACCCTACTATAAATGTACAATACCAAAAACAACTCTAAATCTATAAAATACAATTCAACTCCATATATATAACAAAGTAACAAATTAAAATCTCAAGTTCATTAAATCCACAGAGTGAACTAGATAGGAAGTCCATGTTACTCAAACTTATATATTATAGAGTATTCAAGATGATAATTCTCCTAAAAAACACATTCAAGATGATATTTATCAAGGTGATTGGTTGTTAGCTCAGACATAAGAGTGGGATGGAAATGGATATGCGTCTAATACATGTACATCCAAAATGTCTCAAGTTGTCCCACTATTTGAGACATCAAAGATATATGTCCAACATGAGTGCCTTAGGAAATATGATAAATCAAAACTACTTCATATGCATTCAATATAACAAATAACAGGACATATCCTTTGAAAATTAAAAGAAAACAACCAATAGGTGTAAGGACTTTGAGAACCCACAAAGTTAGAAGGCTAATATGTTGCTTGTAAGTTCTTCTCTACTATTCAATGGTGTTCCAAGACTAGCATGTTTATGTTATTCATGGAGAAACTGTCCGCATAAATTTGGGAAATGGAAAGCAAACTTAGATTTCGATCCTAATGCACATTATCATTGCTAAACTCAAGTAAAAAGAAAGCCTAAGATATTAAGCTCATTTCCACTGTGGTCGATGAAAATTATGGAATTAGGATATTCTGGATTACTTACGCTACACGATTTAAGGCATATTCCGGTCCAAGTTCTTGAAAAAACAAAAGGAAATCAAATTAAAAATAGTAATAGGCTACAAAGACAGCTACAGACCTGGGAGTCCGCATCCAATACTAAGGAAACTGAGTTCCAAAAAATCTTGCCTTCATAATACCTTAGCATAGTGCATCAAAGAAGTCAAGCACATCCGCTTGTTAAACCTTCTAACTAACTCGCCGAGCTTTAACGTCTTCTAAGAGGAATGTTGTTTGAGGTCTCTACTCTCTTGTATCAAATATCCTTGAATAGGCCTTGCTTTTCATGCCAGCAGCACTCAAAATGGACGACCAAACCCAGTGCTAGGAAGACGACTACCCTGTATTCAAGAGCATCTTGGGATAGGCAGTTTTAAAAAATAACATATACCCAAACACACAAAGCTGTAGTAGGGGTATTGAGCTTCTAAATCCTAAATTATGCTAAAAACAATAGGAATTCTTATTCAGTAGAGAAACAACATAGGTTGTGGTTGGCAAAATTGGAGAAATAGGGCAGTTTGAATTTTTATTTAAGAGATAGGAGTTGTTGGGGGGAAATTTTGGAGAATAGGCCAGTTTCTACAGTACCACGCCGTGTGGAGGTGGCGAGGTGCAGGTAAAATTAAAAAAAAAAACTCAGCTTTTGCAAAGTTGGCAGGCGTGCAATACACAGGACCTCGCCACCTCCACATGACGAGGTCCAAAGAACGCCATAAGCACACGGCGAGGTCCCTAAATACTGTAGATTTTGGCCTAGATTCCAAAATTTCCCCCAAGCAACCCCTATCCCTTAAATAAAAATCTAAACTACCCTATTTCCCCAAATTTGCCGTGGTTTAACAGTATCTCTAATGGAACTAAAAATAATACTAAATGCCATTAAGCGGAACATCCTGGATTTTCTAAGAGCTAGTTAGATTCAACAATAGTATTCCATATAGTAATACTAGTAGGAATTATAATCGAACAAGCTCAATAAACCAACAAGCATTCACTTACAATAGAACCCACGGAAAGGAAAAACATGAAACCCAAATTAGCAGTCACAATAGCAAAAACCCTAACCTTGAAAATGCTTTCATCCACTAATCAATTCTAGCGGTTGCGCTCGGCAGGCAACGGGCGATTAAACCCGCCTCTTCGATTCATATACTGTCTCGGCTGCCGCTTAGTCACAGCCCTAACTCCACTGATATCAGCTCCAGGTACATGTTTCCCTTTGGTGGAATCAAAACCGACTGGAATCCCTAACCTCTTCATTATCTCCATCTCATCCTCCTGTCCTGCATCATTATCCCCATTGCCATGTTGCTCTTTAGCTATCTCGTCCACAAAATCCGACACAGCCTTTTCCCTATCCTTTCCCCTTTCCTCGCTTTCGAGGCGGTGACGTTTCCTAGGGGGCTCGGCCGATGGTGTTCGATGCCGGTTCCGGGGATGACGGTGGGAGGAGCGTTCCGGGGAGCGCGTATGGGAACGGGAGCGTGAACGGTACCGTTCACGGTCAGGGGAACGCGTAGAAGAGCGTGTGTGACGAGATCGGGTGCGCTCCGGAGTGCGAGATCTCTTGCTGCGCGTCCGTTCTCTGTCTCTATCTCGCTCTCTGTCGCGGTCGCGAATATCCCTGTCGCGTCTGCGTTCTCTGTCGCGGTCGCGGTCGCGGTGGCGTTCTCGGTCTCTCTCGCGTCGGTCTGACATTGCAGAGGATAGCGGTGGTTGACGGAAAGGATGGCGCGCAGAGAGCAGGGGAATTAGAATAACGGGAAAACCCTGTGATTTGTTAAGCTGAACAAAATAACTTCAAGTAGGGTTGACTGCTGTTGGGTGTATTCGTTTTAAGCATGGGTGTTTGCTTTTCATTGTAAAATGGGTAAACTACATAAATGGCCACCATACTATTGGAAAAGTCGCGATTTGACCACCTTACTTTTTTTCGAAGCAATTAAACCATCATACTATTAAATTGGGTGCAATTTGACCACCAACCGTTAGAGGTTAACGGAAGGGTGACGTGGCAGTTAAAAAGATATGGGTATAATAACACATTTGGTCCTTATTATTTACACATTCTTTTAATTTAGTCCTAATTTTAATTTAATAAAATAAATTAAGTATTTAATTAGGTGGTGACACGTGTTGCTACCTTATTGGAGGGGTTTAATTATTTATATTTGATTAAATAAATTTATTTTCATCCTCCAATAAGGTGGTGACACGTGTCACCGCCTAATTAAAGGATGAAAATGGAGAAAACAATAACACACCCAAGGGGAATCGAACCTGTGACTTCCAGGCAAAAGGATAGTAGGCTTACCACTACGCCAAGTAATGTTTTGTGACCTAACTCCTGCAATATAGTATATGTAGTTATTTGTTTTCGAAGGCAGCAGCCTAACTAGATAGAATCCCAGCATAGTCCCTCACAGACTCAGGCCACAACCAAATCATATGACGAGGGATTCATCATTTGGTCGTCTATACCATGTGTATTGTATCAGAAAATCAAGCATTTGGGATGGACGAAATCTACAAAGCAAACTAACCAAAACGATACTAGCAACAAGTATGTGATATAACTGCACCGCAATACTATTCTTTACAGGTATTAAAATTGCAGTAATTATATAAAATGTGACCCTAAAGACTGAAATACAAAGAACACGGAAGCTAACAATTAGCCTCCATTGGTAACCCGTGCCACCTTGCTAAAATCTGGGTATTTGCAATCACAAAAGAGAAACAAAACGAAATTATACTCGTCTATATTAGCCGAATGCTTCAGTTTTCATAAAATACAAATACACGAGTCCTGTATCCGATCCGACAAGCAGAAATCAAGATTTTTCAATTTACAAATTGAATTTCTACAATCCTGTATAGGCTACAAAGCTAAACATTACACAGTCTACAGCCCAAGAGTTTGATCATCGCCAACATTGTTAATATACAAAACAAAAGGAAGATCGACAATCTGAAAAATACCATGAAATTGATGAGACATGGCAAAATCCCCAAGTTCAAAGCTTTGATGAGAAAAGAGAGAGACCCAATCAATTTAGAGCTGCGCACGTTGATCGAATTCAAAGGTGCAACGAAGCTTCGTTTCGTTTGGCATTAAAAATAAATAAATCCTTTTTGTTTGGCATTCCGTGTACCATTGGCATTCCGTGTACATATTGGATGAACAGATATTGGTTTCAGCCAATATGTAGATTTCGTCCATCCCAAATGCTTGATTTTCTGATACAATACACATGGTATAGGCGACCAAATGATGAATCCCTCGTCATATGATTTGGTTGTGGCTTGAGTCTGTGAGGGACTATGCTGGGATTCTATCTAGTTAGGGTGCTGCCTTCGAAAACAAATAACTACATATACTATATTGCAGGAGTTAGGTCACAAAACATTACTTGGCGTGGTGGTAAGCCTACTATCCTTTTGCCTGGAAGTCACAGGTTCGATTCCCCTTGGGTGTGTTATTGTTTTCTCCATTTTCATCCTTTAATTAGGCGGTGACACGTGTCACCACCTTATTGGAGGATGAAAATAAATTTATTTAATCAAATATAAATAATTAAACCCCTCCAATAAGGTAGCAACACGTGTCACCACCTAATTAAATACTTAATTTATTTTATTAAATTAAAATTAGGACTAAATTAAAAGAATGTGTAAATAATAAGGACCAAATGTGTTATTATACCCATATCTTTTTAACTGCCACGTCACCCTTCCGTTAACCTCTAACGGTTGGTGGTCAAATTGCACCCAATTTAATAGTATGATGGTTTAATTGCTTCGAAAAAAAGTAAGGTGGTCAAATCGCGACTTTTCCAATAGTATGGTGGCCATTTATGTAGTTTACCCTTGTAAAATCTAATTGGGTTTATCGATTCTAAAATTCAGGATGTGGACTCAAAATATTTCCGTCGTCTCTAACATGCGGTAACATACCGTGCGATATCAACTGAAAGTATTATACAAATTTTAAAATATGGAATTGAAAATAATACATTGTTTGATGACATTTTCAGTTGATAATAAGTTTTGAAATTTTGCTTTGAATTTTGAAACTTTCATTGCTTCTTGTAACATTTTAAGTTTTTTGTAAGTACCGAAAATATTATAATAAACGTAATATTTTCAGTTTTAAGTTTCAATTTTTGTAATATTTTCAGTTGGTACTGCACCGTACCATGTTGTACCGCAAGCCTACCTAATATTTCGATTAAATTTTACTTTTAAATAATCTAGAGTAATTCAACTCCCGGCTAGTTAATATATTAATATATTGATGATTCTATAATAAACATCATATAGCGATATATATTACTAATCATGTGTACTACTATATACCATTAACTATTTTAATTACTTTTGAAATCATAGAACCGAAAGTGTTATTATCTTTATTTTTAGAATAAAATCTAAAAAATCAATTTTTATATTACTTTTTAGAAAAAAATTTCTTTTTGGGTAAAATAAACAAATGGTAACTGAATTTTAGTAAATTATTTAATTTAGTAACTAAAATTTCAAATGTTTCAATGTTACCATTAAACTTTTAGTTTTGCTCTAAATTGGTCACTGACCCGTTAACGACCGTAAAAAGAGTGATGTGACAGTTAAAATATTTTGTATAATAACACATTTAGTCTTCCATGTTTGCACATTCAAACAATTCTAATTCAAAAATAATAATAAACTTAATCTCCATTATTTACATATTATTTTAATTTGACCCTATTTTAATTATAAATAATTTAACCCTAAACTCAAAACTATAAATCCTTAAACTCTTAAACCCTAAATTTCAAAACTAAAACCCTAAACTATAAATTCTTGAATCTTTGATACATATTTTTTTAAATCAAACGGTAAACAAAATTACAAAAATAAAAGAATAAAAGAAATAGTCTATTTCTCACCCCTAATAATTGGATAAATAATCATTTTGGCTAAACAGATTTTACAAATAATTATCTCAAAATCAATTAAGAATGAGACTAATATATGCCAACATGAATCCAAAATATGTGGAGATCTGTATAGATTATAGAAAAGCAAAGTTGAATGAATATTCTCTTTCGGGAATTATTTAAAAAATAATCTCAATTACGATTACCTAGAAAAATATATTTTTTTTCAATCCACGTAAGATAAAACTTGCGTTTAGTCAAAAATAAATTTTGAACTCGTTTTTAATTAAATGTGAGTTCTGTATTGAGTGGGTAAATAAGAAATAAAAAATTTAATTTGTCAAATTTTTTTTACACAGAACTCGCTTTTGGTTGAACGCGAGTTTGTCTTATGTGGGCTGAAGAGGGTATTTTTCTACATAATCTTTGATGTGGTGTTTTTTTAGATAATTCCCGAAAAGGAAATATTCATTTAATTTTTTATTAAATAGAGATTATATTCTCATATCGAGAACTCATACAAGATGAGACAATATGAGTATTCTTAGCCACCATGTCAATTAGTGGATCTAGTATTCATTTAATTTTACCTTATAGAAAATCGGGACGTTCTAAGGTTAGGCACCCTTACCGTTAAGCTAAAATTAGGCGGATTTACACAAATTCTTGCAAAAATGGTAAGAATTTATGTAGTTACACAAATCCTTACAATCTATGCATATTCTTACACAAATGATAAGAATTTAGGTTATTATATAAGAATGTATGTAGTAGTTATACAAATTCTTACAGAAAAGTATAATCTACACAAATTCTTACCAAATTGATAAGAATTTATGTAATTACACAAATTTTTAGAAAATGATAAGAATTTATGCAGTTACACAATTTCTTATCTATCCTACACAAATTCTTACCAAATTGGTAAGAATTTATATAACTACACAAAAATCCGCCTAGTTTTAGCCTTATGGTAAGCCGTCTAATTTTAGAACTTCTCTAGAAAATCGACGAAATCAAAACACATTGATTAAATCTATAAATTATACATAGTACATGGACTGAAATTGATCTAATTATATAAAATGGTTAAATTACCAAATAATCAAAATTAGTTGCTTTTCGTTACACCCATTTTAGAGAAAGGGAACATGGGAAACTCTTAAACAACGAAGCAAAATAAACAAACAAAAAACTAAATATATATAAAATTTGTAATATTTACCCTTCTTTTGCTGACAAAAATTGTACAGACATCTAATTAATCCTTCTCCGATTCTTGGCCAATCTTCTTCTTCTTCTTCTTATTTCTTTTGTAAGAAATAGGAAGAAGAAGAAGTATGGGAACATGGGAAACTCTTAAAAAGGCTTACGGGACACTCAAAGACCAAACCAGAATCGGCCTTGCAAAAGTCAATAGTAATTTCAAGGTATTTTACTTGCTTGTTTTAAATCATTTTGTTTAAGGGAAAATATTTCATCTGGTCGTGGAAAACTTGTTTTCTACAAACGGATCTAATTTAAGGTTTAGGGTTTAAGATTATTCATGCTCGTAGAAAAAAAGTTATGTGTCTGTGTCAAATATTAACCCTTTGTTTAATTGCAGGAATTAGACATTGCCATTGTAAAGGCCACAAACCATGTTGAATGTCCTCCGAAAGAACGTCATGTCCGAAGTTAGTTCCCATAAATTATACGAGTTCATATTGCTCTCTTAAAATTATGTTCTTCTAATATATTTGCATGCATGTTCATGTTTTTGTTTTTTCATTTCGAATGTTTTCAGAAATATTTGCAGCAACATCAGCATCACGACCACAAGCAGATACATCATATTGCATTCGAGCTTTAGCAAAGAGATTGTCCAAAACTCGAAGCTGGATTGTAACATATTATTCCTTAATTTCCTCTCTCTTATGTTCTTAAATCTTAACTGCAGTCTTTTGGTTTGGTTTTCATACACTTTATCAAATGAAAGCAGGTTGCTACAAAGATATTGATACTGATTCATAGAACATTAAGAGAAGGAGATTCTGCCTTCAGAGATGAGCTTCTAAACTACACTCACAGAAGAAGTTTTCTCCGGTTATCTCACTTCAGATATGGTTCGAGCCGTATCGGTACGTTTACATTTTTAACGAGGGATAAATCTCAAAACTATACACGAACTTTGGTTCAATGTATATGATACTAATATATTCATCAACTTTAACTTGGTCTGTTTGCATTCATATTGGTTAGCTCAATTTTCACAAACCTAACACCATTATCAAGAACGAAGTTAAGATTAAACTATGAGGGAGGCAAGTTGAATAATTTTAAAATAGACTTCTAAAAAGTAATTAAATCATAAAAATTAAAGAAATAAGGTTTAATTTCACTAATTTAAAAATTAAAAGGTCTTAAAAAGTAATTAAGCTAGAGAAATGAAGCGACGCGACTTAATTTCATTAATTTTAACTATATGTCACAAAAATTTGAGAGGGACAATGACTTAAGCACAATAATTTTAAAACTACTAATGGCCTAAAAGTAATTAAACCATTCAAAGTCGAGGGATATTTATCCCTCCCATCCTCCAAGTGACTCCGTCCCTGACCATTATCGACGTTGTAACAGTTCGTGTTTGCTTATTGTATAGGCAAATAATTATATTAATCCAACATGAAAATAACTCAATTTATTTTTTAAAATATATACTATTGAATAAAATATGAAGTTTATAGAATATTTTTTTCACTGTGAATGCATGAAATTACGATTATTTTTCTATACAGCACGGGATTGTTCTGCATGGGTTAGGACGTATGCCCTTTTCTTAGATGAAAGACTCCAATGTTTCAGAGTCTTACAATATGATATTGAAGCAGAAAGCTTGATAAAATCAGCATCCGTTAGCCCAAGCAAGGTTTTCATTTTAGATTATATATATTTTAGACTTAAGCGTGTAAAAAATTATTGAACTTTTAAAAATTAATTAAATTTTTAATTTTTTTATAGTCAATTAAGTCATTGAACTAAAAAATTAAAACACTGCAATTTTATCATATTGCATTTAAATTTTTTTTATAAGTTTTTTAGAATTTTTTTAAAAATTAAATAAATCAAAAAAATTTAAATAAGTTAAGTGAAAACACTGTGACATGATATATTTAACCAACATATCTAAAAAATTGTTAAAATTTAATGGTCAAAATTGGTCAAATGACTTAATTGATTTGATTTTTTTGGTTCAAAGGCTTAACTGATTCAGTTTATTTATTAGTTCAATGGTTTAATTAGGCGTAAAAAAAAGTTCAAAGGCTTAATTGATTATTTTTAAAAGTTTAAAAGTTTCTTACGCCGTTAAGTTTATATTTTATAATTAAAGTTTAGAGAAAATAATTAAGTACTGTAATATGATTAGAAAATTTTCATTTTTTTCTCATTTCTTACAGGCGCAGGGTAGAACAATGACTAGTGAAGAATTAATGGATGAATTGTCAGCATTACAACAACTTCTTTCTTGTCTTATCAGCTGTCGGGTATTTATTTAAATATATATATATATATATATATATATTATTTACAATTTCATTTTTATTTTTATTTATTTAAAATTATAAATTGTTTCAGCCTAAAGGAGCGGTTTGTAATATTTTCCTTATCCAGTATGCCTTAGCTTTGGTATGTACTCCATACTTAACCTTTAAAAATTAAAACCAATCTTATTTTATTCTTGTAAAATTATTATTATGTCCACCTCTGGTATTCTTTTTATTTTATTTTTAAAATATCATTATCCGTGCAGGTATTAAAAGAAAGTTACAAAATATGCTGTGCTATCAATGATAGAATTATGAATCTAGTGGATGTGGTAGGTCATCTTTGACATTGAAATAACAATATTATATGTTATATTTCATTATATATTTATGTAAAATTATTATTTTTTTCTTACAGGTTTTTGAAATGTCACAAGATGATGCAGTCAAAGCTCTAGATATATACAAAAGAGCAGGCCAACAGGTTGATGATTTTTTTAATTTGATTTTAATATAAAAAATATTGATACACATGCTTTTTTTTAATTTATGTGTTAAAGGAATTAGTTTAAAATTTAGAGTTTAGAATTAGAGTTTTAGGGTCAGAGATTTAGATTTTAGATTTTAGAGAAGGGTTGTATAATTATTTTTTACCTACGAAGCACGGGTACATCAGCTCAAGATCGTCCCACATACCTGATACGTTCTCGAGACGAGTACGATTTGGGTATGTGCTGGGAACGTCTCATGTTTAAGGGGTATGACTGAAATTAATTGAGTACGTTTAGGAGATTATATGAGACGTATCAGGGATAAATTTTAAGTTTCATGCGTGTACCCAAAGTTATTTTTAAGCCTCATGTGTGTTTCGGAAATGTTGGTGGAGATGCATTTGATTTTTTAGGAGATGTGTGATATGTAGGGTTTGCGTAACTCTCACTTGATGAGCTTGATTTGAAGAGCGAGTTGATCTCGGAGGATGTTAACAACGAATGATTTTCGTTGTTTAGTGTTGTTCTAAACTCAGATTATTGTTTGAGATTTAACACTTAAATATTGTAATGTTTTATGAATTTTATTTTCTAATTTACTATTAATTTTACGAAAAATATCTCATGCACTAACTGTAGAAACAAAAAGTTTACACAAGTATTTTAGTTTTAGGGTTTATGAACTCATATTAGATTTAAGTTTTAGGGTTTAAGTGTAAGGGTTAGGATTTAAAAGTTCATGGTTAAATTTTAGGGTTTATAGGTTAGGGTTTATGTTTAGGATAATAATGTTAGGGTTTTAGGTTTTAACTTATAAACCCTAAATTTTAACCCTAAATATTAAATTCTAACCTCCCCTAAATTCAAAACTCCTACACTTAAACCCCTAAAAAATAAACCATAAACAGATTTCCTAAATCCTAAAGCTAAGACGCTCGTGGAAACTTTTTGTTCCACCATCTGTGCACATGAAAGAGTTATCCTTAATTTTAATGATTTTTATTCTATATTTGTCGTACCTTCGTCATGCTCGTATCCTGAAATTTTGAAAACTATCGTTTCTCGTCCTCGTATCCGTGCAACATATTTTTTACCCATATTATGTATCAAAATATAACTCTTTTATATATTACCATATTAAAAAAAACTAATTTCAACCTTCATTTTATCTTATTTTATTAGTTTTTTTAATATTTACAGGTGAAAGATCTTGATGAATTTTGTGAATGTTGCAAAGGATTAGAACTTGCTAAGAACATTCAGTTCCCAAGATTAAGACAGGTTAATTATTTCATTACATGAATTCTTTGAACTAATTAATTCAGATGCAAATAGTGTCTTACATTTTTTCCCCATGCAATGATCTTAAGCAGCCACCGCCGTCTTTTATTGCAACAATGGAAGAACATGTAAAAGGAACCCCGGAAACAAGTTTTGTCCGATCGGTAAGCTTTTAGATTACATAAAGGATATTAAAAGAATATTATTATGTCTGGTTTCAATTATTTATTTCTTTGTTTATCTTAAAACATTTGTAATAATTTTTTAAGGATTATTGCGTGAAAACTGAAAGTTTTCACAAACGTCTTACTTTTAGAGTTTAGAGTTTAGGGTGTAGATGTATGGGTTTAAACTTTAAGAATAGTGGTTAGAATTTAGGGTTTAGGATTAAAATTTAGGGTTTATAAGTTCAAACGTAAATCCTAACCATATTACCCTAAAAACAAAACCCTAACCTCTAAACCATAAATTCTGATCACTATCCCTAAATTCTAAACCCCTACACCTTAAACTAAGACCCTAAACCCTAAAGCTAAGGCGTTTGTGGAAACGGAAAGTTTGCCCGCTAGTGTAAAGGATATAAATCCATCTTTTACTCCCATTAATGAAAAATATTACAACGGTCTTTAACTGAAGCTTTTTAATAGCGTATTTATCCCAATATTAAAAAAAACGCGGATTGATTTTCAACAATGTTTTTACTTAATATTGGATAACTTCATAAATATTAACCAAAACAATTTCAAAGTAGTAATTTTATGAGGTTTTTTTCTAATTTCTTGAAATAAATTGATTGTATTTTTTAAAATTTTATCATAGGAATATGGACAAAGAGAGAAAGCATCATCACCAGCACCACAAGGAGAAGCAGAAGAAAGAAGAAAACAAGAAGTTAATGAAGTATTGATTAATCAACAGGAAAAGAAGAAATTAGAGGAACCTCAACAACTTATATCAACAGAAGCGGTAGAAATAGAGAAAAGCAATGCATCGGCTCTTGCAATAATTCCATCAGGTAATTAAATATATACATACCGACAACCAGTTAGTCTGATAGTATATGACATTAGATACCTTAAGTAAAATTAGGGGTTCGAATTCTAACTTGTGAATGTAGTAAATTGAGTTTGGAGCGTCGCTCCCTTAACGGACATCCACAGTAGCCGATCCAAATTAATCAGTCAATGAATTAAATATTGATAGTTAAACCAATATATATATATATATATTATTAATCATACACACATGTGTTCAGCAAATCAAGCTTCACTATGTCATTATTATGGCTGAAATATTATTTTTTCTAAAAAAAATACCTTGAACTTTATCATTATATTTAAATAATCCTTATACAACTCAAATAAACCCTTAACTTTTTCTTGCTTGTGTCTTAATAAGCTCTTAATCTTTAACTTATACCTAAATAAGCTCCAAATATTTACTTTATATATAAATAAACGCTCGGCATAATGAATTATTTTATAATCTTAACAAGGAGTTTATTCTTTTAGAAGAGTAAATTTTTTTTGTCTCTAACCATGCTTCATTATATGCCTCATACTAAAAAACACTTAAAAATAAAATTTTAAGCCCTAACCCTAATTTTCATATCCTAAACTCTAAAAAATACACCATACTCTTAATTCCTTACACCCTAACTCTAAGCCCCAACCTTAAATCCTAAACTCTAAACCCGCTATTTTAAAATGGAGGCACCACATAATTTGGGGTAGACAATTTCTATCCCTTTTAGAATTATTCTTCTATAATTTTAGTAACTTTTTTATAATTTATTTTAAAAATGCTGTAACTTTTATGTGGTAGAACTTCAGTGTGCTATATGACAATAATATTTCTATAAAAAATAAATTTAATAATTAAAATTTGTCAAAGAGTTTAATTGATTTAATTTTTTTGTTCTAATTTCTCAATTTGAGAGTTCAAATGGATACAAAAACTGTTCAAAGACTTAATTAATTTTATTCAAAATTTTGAAGGCTTCATACACTCTTTAAGTCTTCTTTCATTTTACTATGATGATTTCTTTCTCAACTAACTATTTGATAGTTTATTTTGTAATGCATTCACACACATGTATATAATTTTCTTTTTTTCTTTTTCTTGTTTGCATTCATGAAGAAACCAATTCAGCAATTCAGGATTTAAGTGAACAATGGGAATTGGCACTTTTTACAACACCGAGGAACAATACAACTCATGTGGTAGAAAGCACAATGGTTAGTTTCCTTTATTTAATGTTCATTATCAGGATGGATCGACGGGCACTGGAAGGGACAATTGCACTCATTAAAATTTTAAATTCTCGTACAGTTTTGTGTAATTTTTTGTATCTTTCATCGATGATATAAGTTTACACTCTTAAAAATTTTAATTTTTCACCCCTAAATTTCTAATATAACTCATTAATAGTTTGCACCCCTACCATAATATTAAATTATATGGATAATTATTTCATGCATAAACACTTGTAGAAAACAAAAAAAATTTACCGCATGTGTATGAGATAATAATCGATATTATATTATTATTTTTTATTTAGTACTAATTGTGGTGAATTATTTTTTTGGCAGGCGAATGGATTTGACAAGCTATTGTTAAATAGTTTATATGAAGATGAATCTATTAGAAAGCAGAAAGAAGTAACAAATGCAGGATATGGTTATGAAGGGATGGCTATTGTTCAAAATCCATTGCAACAACAAATGATGTTACAACAACAACATATGATATTACAACAACAACGACAACAATCGATGTTTTTAATGATGATGGTGCCTTACCAATACCCTCAACAATTACAGATTCAACATACGAGTTATTTTAGTCCATTTGGAGATCCTTCTTACAATATCCTACCAAATTCAATATCACCACAACAAAAACATATGTTACATTAGGTGTTGTTTTTAATTTAAGGGTAAACTACACAGTTGACCACCGAACTATGGGGTTGGTGTCAATATGACCACTATATTATTTTTCGTCTCAAATACACCACACAACTATTTAAATGGTGCCACGTTTGCCACACGCTGTTAAAAAAAACGAAAAAGTTGACGGAACTGTTAAAAAAATTGGTATAATTACACATTTGGTCCTCTATATTTTATACAATATATCAATTTAGTCCTAATTTTAATCTAGTAAAATAAATTAATTATTCAATAAGATGGTGACACGTGTCACCACCTTATTGGAAGTCTTTAATTATTTTTATTTAATTAATTTAATTAATTTCCACCTCCAATCAGGTGGTGACACGTGTCACCCAATTGGAGGTGAAAAAATGAAAGGAATAAAATCCCCCCTAGCAAGACTTGAACCCAGGACCACTCGGTACACAAGCTACATGCTTGCCACTGAACCAAGCACAGTTTCGTGCTATGGGATCATTAATATATGTATTTAATCAATATCTTCGATGAAAATATTGAACCATCTCATCTCAGCCAACTCGAGCTTCATGGCTCGATTCTGGAAGTTCTTCAGAGAGTATCATCTGATTCTGAACCATCTACTTCCGCAAGATCGGATGGCATCCTTATGAACCTTCTCGGTGGTGTTCTTCAGGCCAAGGATGATAAAGCGCGTCGAGAAATGAAAATACTTATTTCGCGTCTGCTTAGAGAAGATTCGGTGGATGACGACAATCGGTTCGATGTCTCGAAAGATACCCTTTATCATCTCTGTCACAGATGTTTTAGCGCTCTAGTTCTCTGCTTATCTGAAGTTATAGGAACCGACGGTAGTAAGCGAGACCGAGGAGTTTTAATGGCTGAAATAGCTCGAGAAGCCGACAATTTGCAGTGGATTGTTGATATTCTAATTGAAAAGAGAATGGCAAATGACTTTGTGAAACTGTGGGCGGATCAGAGGGAACTTGCAGAGCTTCATTCGAAGATCCCTACCATGTACCGGCATGAAATCAGTAGAATCACTGCTCAAGTCTGTATTGCAATAGGTAGGGGAAACATCTTGGTTCCGAAAGAGAGCCGGTTCTTGCTGCTGTCGACATGGCTGGAAGCACTGTACGAAGATTTCGGGTGGATGAGAAGGGCTTATAAATCAGTAGACAAGAAACTAGTCGAAGATGGGCTGAGTCGGACGATTCTTACGCTGTCGTTGCGGCAACAACAGATTATTTTGCTGAATTGGTTCGACCGGTATCTGAATAAAGGAGACGACTGTCCCAATATCCAGAGAGCATTCGAAGTTTGGTGGAGAAGAGCTTTCATTAGACAATACACGGATGTGGAAGATGGTTCACAGTTGCAAATAACTGTCTGCAGTTATCCAAACTAGTGTATACACATAAACTGATATATTAATGATCCCATTGCACGAAACTGTGCTTGGTTCAGTGGCAAGCATGCATCTTGTTTACCCAGAGGTCCTGGGTTCGAGTCTTGCTAGGGGGGATTTTATTCCTTTCATTTTTCCACCTCCAATTGGGTGACACGTGTCACCACCTGATTGGAGGTGGAAAATTAATTAAATTAATTAAATAAAAATAATTAAAGACTTCCAATAAGGTGGTGACACGTGTCACCATCTTATTGAATAATTAATTTATTTTATTAGATTAAAATTAGGACTAAATTGATATATTGTATAAAATATAGAGGACGAAATGTGTAATTATACCAATTTTTTTAACAGTTCCGTCAACTTTTTCGTTTTTTTAACGGCGTGTGGCAAACGTGGCACCATTTAAATAGTTGTGTGGTGTATTTGAGACGAAAAATAATATAGTGGTCATATTGACACCAACCTCATAGTTCGGTGGTCAACTGTGTAGTTTACCCTTAATTTAATCATGTGTATGTTTTGTTAATCTAGAAACTTAACTTGGTTTGGACCATTAATGAATGATATCAGAAATAATTTATACCACCAAATAAGTTTGAATGGATCAAAATGTGAAGTCAGGCCTGAAGTATCGATACTTGATCTGAAGTACCGATATTTAAAGACAAGTATTGATATCTTTTAGGAGGATGCAATTCTGGCCGTTGTTTGAGTAAATTTTGAAGTTGAAAATCAATATGGACCGTTAGATCAGTTTAAGTGGGTGTTGTGTGATAATAATGAGTAAGCAAAACTCGACTAGAAAAAACCGAATTTTTTAACTTGACTCAAAAAAATAAATAAAGTTTGAGTTACAAAATGGTACTTCGAACAACTCAAAATTTTTAGTAATTAATGGATCGATTTTCAAGTTTGCGTTAAGTCTTTCAACTTTGTGTAATATATGTCTATCACATATGAATAAAATATAAAGAAAAATATGTGTACATTGTATATGGTTATAGAAAGTTGTTTAAATTGGAACTAACTAGTACCGTAATATTATAAATGTTTACAATTAGATTTGAACAGAAACTTGAACAACTCATCTCTACTTGATTTGACTTGAATTTTATAAACTCGAGTAGAAAAAATTCAAATAAAATTTGAACTATACAATAAAACTCGTTAACCCGACAAACTCAAAAAACTGACTCGGCCCGATCAAATGCACGCGCCTAATAATAATAAGTGTTGAACCCTTATTCTCTTCCACATTTCCCCCTCTACTACCGAACCCTCTCTTCTTCATTTTTCTCTTCCATGGAAGCACTTTGGAGCTTCAAAGGCCCCCTCATTTCTTGAGTTTTCCCCTCTTTCCAAGGAACATTTTACAACATTAATAAATCTTAAGATTTATCAAGTATTTCAAAATTCATAAAAGATAGGGAATTTTTTTGTTGTTGAAATTTTGTTAAATTTATATTAAAACAGGGTAAAATCTTGTTTGAAAGATGGTATAGAAGAAAGAAAAACAATTTTTTTGTAATACCACTACCCGACCTTAAGGTTACTCGACTAGAAGACGTCACATTCAAAGGTCGAAGTGAAAAAATAACTAAATTAAATTGTTTTAATACATTGATTATAAATTCAAACAATCAATGACTAAATTGTGAAACATGCAACTTATTAATCATTTAAAAAAGTTTAGGGTACGAGAAGTCCTTGAAGTTTTGAAAAAAAAAATCAATTAAGTTTCTGAATTTTTTTACACCCAATTAAATTATTAAACTAATAAATTAAATTAATTAAATTATTTGACCAACACTAATTGTTAAATTTAACGAAATTTTTTATTAGTTGTTGCAACGCATCGTGCCACAATATTGCCGCTAAACAAAATTTAGAACTAGCTACCCTAACACATGCATTTCTTGTGCTTTTGCTAAGCTCATGGCCTCCTGCAAGTATAGTAAAGTAATAGTAGCGTCAGGGATAGATTAAAGGTGGTGAAAGTGACAGACCTACTTTCTAAAAATTTTAAATTCTTTTATAATTTTAATATTTATTTTGTATTTATTATTGATAATTTAATTTCGCATCTTCTATTATTATAGTAATTTTATATTCTTATATTTTTAATATAATTTTATAAGGATAAATATTCTATACACAGGCGGTGGAAATTGAAAGTTTCCACAAGCGCCTTAATTTTAGGGTATAGGAAGTTAGTTTAGGGTATAAGGTTTAGGGGTTTTGGTGTAGGGGTTTAGAATTTAGGGATAATTGTTTCAATTTAAGGTTTAGAGTTATAATTTAGGGTTTATAGGTTAAAACCTAAATCTTCATCATATTACCCTAAAAACTAAACCCTAACCTATAAACCCTAAATTATAACCCTAAACCTTAAATTGAAACAACTATCCCTAAATTCTAAACCCCTACACCTAAACCCCTAAACTAACTCTCTAAACCCTAAAACTAAGGCGCTTGTGGAAACTTTCAGTTTCCACCGCCTGTGTATAGGATATTAATCCATTTTATAATAGTTCGCACCAGGGACGTAAGCATAATGGAGGCTCAAGGGGACTTGGCCCTTCCAACAATTTAAAATTTTCATATTTAGTGCTTTATTTGTCTAAAAAATTTAATTTACCCCCCTCAAATTTTTATAAATTCATATTAAACATTAAATATTTAAATATTTAAATAATTTTAATAATTTTATCTAAAATTTTAATTTGACCCCTTCATTTTTTTCATCTAATGACAATTTAGGTCACTATAAAATTTAAATATTACATAAATTACGCATTGTCACTCAATCTTGAGTCAAAATTAAGGGTGGGAATCAGGTGGGGAGGTGACGATTTTACATTCACCACTCTGTCCCCAAAACTTGCGGTTATTGTTTTGAAAATCCACATTAAATGCTTCGGAGATTTTTTTCGTCCCCATACCCTCCCCACACAGATCCCCACGGTTCTCGGAGAATCTCTATGCCCAAAAATATTAAACAAAATTATTATTTTACTAACCAAAATAAAAGACCAATTCAGTTTAAAATATAAAGTTTGGATACTTCAATTGAAAGTAGTTACGAGATGATGAAGATTTAAAGGGTGTTGTGTTGGAAGATTTAGATGAGAGTTTTAGCTTATATATAAAAACTAAGATAAAAACTTGTTAAGAAACTTAAGTGTGGTTAGGTTTGAGATAAAGTTAAAGTGATAATACCATAGTTAGGATTTTTATATTAAGATATATATTAGAGGTATATAAATAAATAAGTATATATTTTTTAAGTCTTGTAGAATATCAGGATCCTTGTGAATATTTTCTAGGGATCCTCACAGTTATTTGTACGGTTGCGGTTTGATTATTCTCACGGTTTGAATATAACAAACCTCGTTTCCATCTCTATTTGAGCTTAGAAAAGCAAGCCAATGAGCTAATGATGACTAGCCTTTGATTGAAGGTCGGGGCAAAGCTTCAGTGATAAAAACTTTCTCGTCCTCGTGGGTAAAAATTTCAATTATTCTTCAAACTCGTCAGTTCGAATTCACACGGTTTTCAGATATTTTCTACCAAATTCTCACCCCTAGTCAAAATACTTAATAAACTCTTATATTTTTAAAGTTTAATAATTTTAGCTCATTCTAATATATAATTCTAGCTTCGTCCCTCGTTCGCACTTCTTTACATAAAATCATATGTTGATCTCTCAATATCACCAGTGGCGGATCCACATGGTGCCTTGGGTGGGCCTGCCCACCCTAAATTTTTCAAACCTTACACATTTAGCTTCAATTTTCATAATTTTTATGAACTAGTCCTTAAATTTTATGACTTGTGCTCACCCTGAAATTTTGAGATTTTTATGCTTTGTACTCATCCTAAAAAATGTTTTGATTTGTGCCCACCCTCAAAAAAAATTCTGGATTCGCCACCGGATATCACAGTTCACAAATTATGCCCCCTTAGTATCTGGATCCAGTTCATAGTTGAGTGGAAACTTAAGTAAGCTTAACTACCAACATTTACTCATATATGGTTAGCCGATCTCCACCGACGCGTAAAATCAAAATGGTGGCCACAAATGTTGGAGAGTTTGAGACCATGAACAAGGTGTTCGACAAAATGTGCGAAAAACAATGATAATGTTAAATATTTTACTTTGGAAATCGGAATGAATGGTTTCATTAATTTCAAATAACCAAGAGAGTGATATAATGAGTTTTGCCAAAAAAAAATCAAATGATATCTTTCGACATTGTTCGATTTGTTGTTATTAAATAAACAAAAATAATAATTAGTAGTATTTAATAAAATAAAATATATTAATATATAATAAATGCGAGGTTGGCCATAAAAGTGACCACGCCGTAAGGAGGTGGCGTGGTAATGTAGGTTTTGGCCTACATCCCAAATATTCTCCCAAACTGTCCTAGAAACCTAATTAATAATCTAATTAAATTAAGCTTAAATTGGAAAAAAAATTGTTGATGACGGATCATGAATTAAAGAATAAGGTTTAATATAATTTTTTTCCTGCTTAACAAAGAGTTTTTTACTCGAATATGAAAGGTATAAAGTCAAAAAGTACCCTCAACGTATGACTGAATAGTCAATTTGACTCTCCTTTTTAGATCAATTTAACTCTCAACGTTTTATTTTAGGTTCAAATGACCTCTCTACGGATGAAAATTGTTAAAAACTGATGGTAAACAGTTTGAAATGACTTGACAGAATGATAAGTCAGCATAATTTTTTTTTATATTTTATATAATTTTATAAAATTATTTTTTGACTGATGTAAAGTTTTTTTAAGTGAACACATTCGTCTATATAATACTGTCATATCAGCGTGCACTGCCATATAAGTTTGTCATGTCATTTCAAGTCATTTATCGTCAGTTGACTAACAGTATTCATCCACAGAGGGGTCATTTTGACCTAAAATAAAACGTTGGGGTTAAATTGCTCTAAAAAATAGAGGTTAAAGTGACTATTCAGTTAAACATCAGGGGCACTTTTTCGCTTTATGCCAAAATAAAATGTTTAAGTCAAATTAGATTCGTGTTGAGTAGGCTTCAGATCAGATCAATACAAGATTAAATTTTTTGTTGTTGTTCGAGTCAGATAGGTTCAGATTTGGTTCAAATTATGACATTTTATGTCTAGTTATTTAAATTTGAGGGTTCAAATTATAAAATTTCATGCGGTTATTAAAAATTAATTTAACGAGTGAAATATTTCTAGTCGGATATTATTAAATTCAAAGTTATTTGTAATTTTTATCATATATTTTCGATTTGATCATTAAATTGTATTACAATCAAATCATTTTTTATACGTGAATTTGTATAATTTAACATGTAAATAAATGTTTTGCACGAAATCATCAATCTCAGTACAATATAATAGTGAAAAATCAATTAGAATTGGTTTAAGATTAACCAAATGAATTGAAATAATCCGATCAAAATCATTTTGATTATCTCAGTTCCAATGTTTGGTTAATTTGATTAAACCTGTAACATTAAATCCTAATGTTCATATACTTAGTTCCTTTAACCAAAAACTCAACTCGACTCATAAACAACCACACCATTTGAGTCATTTCGAGTTACTTATTCGAGTCGCTTCAGGTTCGAGTTAGGCAGGTTCAAATCGGATCAGTTTCGTGTTAATCAGATCAAAGTTGACAGGTCTAAACAAATCAAATTTATTTCACATTAATAAACCAATGTAACTACAAAAAGTGTATACAGATTTCATAAGTAGATCAAATCTCACATCTCTGATAAAAGGTTGCTGATCTTTCTAAGCTCTTTGAGAGCTGTCATGGCTGTAACTTGTCCTTTGCCAACTATATTGTTTTTAGACAAGTTTTCCAACGATCCCACCTGAACTCGATCCTGCTGGAAAACGGACTCGAGAACCTGCAAACGAAAACAAGGTGATTTAAAGATGTCCGACGAAGTAGATCGACAATCACTTCAACAACAAAAGTGTTGCACAGTTGGAAAAAACCAAAATATTACCTGAATGTGTTCGAGCATCGACTGCCCCAGATTCTTCAGCGACCCCATTACGTTCTGGTCCACTACATCTCTTTGGCTGGTGGGAGATGAATTACGAGAAGTACCGGCAGTAGAGGAATCTGCTGTATTGCTCTTGCTATCACGGTTTGCAGACTTTGCAGTCTCATCGATAACTCCTTTATCAGATGCCTCCTGACGGGCGTTGTTCCATCCAAACTTCAAAAGCCATTGAAATCTACCTGAGAGATGCTTTCTTTCATTCGAGGCTGAGTCCATCTTCCCTGAAGATTCATTATCTTGCGGATAACTTAAAAGACCATCTTCAGGAGGAGAGGAAACCGGCAGGG
This sequence comes from Hibiscus trionum, assembly GCA_030270665.1. Taxonomy (NCBI): domain Eukaryota; kingdom Viridiplantae; phylum Streptophyta; class Magnoliopsida; order Malvales; family Malvaceae; genus Hibiscus; species Hibiscus trionum. Next base: position 37,989,125 of record BSYR01000022.1, read on the forward strand.
GAGAATCTTCTAGGTTACTTTGGTGGCGATCATCATTATCATCTGAAGATAAATTCGATGCAACACTACTTTTTTCTGTGTCATTTTCATGGTCATTGGTGCTACTACCAGAACTTGCAGGGTCAGAAAAAATAGAGGAGTTTTCTTCACTGACAGAAGTTCCACTTCCACTCTCACATCTTTCCTCAGCTGTGCAAATAGAGTCTATGCTAGTATCATTTTGCCCCTCCACCCGACCGTCTACAGAATGACGATCCTCTAAGTTGGAAGCATCGAAACAGTCTCCTGTTTCAGCATCTTCCTCCAAGCCAAGTTGCTGAGACAAATCTTCAAGCAAACTACGCCTAACGGATGACCTGTGGCCCTTTTTGTATTTTTCTGCTCTTGCCGGTGATGGGTAAGATTCAGTTCTAGATAGCACCAGCTTTACTTTTTCGGACCATCTCCGTTTCCCGCTTGGAGCTAGTTTGTCTAAACTATCTTGCGGTATTTCCTCTGCCTTATGCAGTACTCTCCACTTTTCTTCCCAGTAGCTGTCAGACACCAGAGATAGAGGGGTTTTTGGAGAAACTGGACCAGATGAAAGATTGCGGCCACTCCCTGCAGATTTGCTACGGTTATGAGCCACATCAAATGTAGATAATGAGGATGAGATTTTAGAATCCAGTGCAAGAATTTGCAGTGACTTCGCTTTTGCTATAAGTTTTTTCAGATTTATATTCTCTGGAAAATTCAAGAGTCTCTGAAGACAAGTTGTCGCATTTTCAGTGGCAAGCAGGGAAGATCTCACATAAAGTATCATAGAGACTGCCATGGCAGCAATTAATGCTCCTCGATGTGAATTGAGTATTTTAAAATCGGAAATCTCTTCATTTCCAGAAACTTTATCAAGTGAGCTATTATCTGCTGTTAAGATCTCATCCCATACAACTAAGAGATCATGAAGTGAAAACTCCCGTCCAAATAAAACCCGCAACCAGCGAAGTGCAAAATACTGGGGTTCAACACCAAGCTCAACGAGATGGCTATGAAGAGAAGAATCAACTATGGACAGTAAATGGTATAATGCAGCTGAGGCTTCAATGACAGGGGGCAAGCCACTGTGAGACTCGGCAGCAGGAAAGGGAGCAAAAAAATCTGCCATAGCAACTGATCCACGTGACCCACTCATCAGAGCCTCAAACATACAGTACGCATCATGTTCCATAAATTTCTCAGACAAGACAATACCAAGTTCACCTTCAGCTCCATAAGCATCGGTTAGCAATTTGATGGTCTGTATCTCAGGATCAAGCTCATCCAGACTCCTAACTTTCTTTGAATTACCTTGAGATCCAACCTCATCTTCCACGGAATCTAAAAACTTCTTAAAATCAAAATTGTATGCGACATCATTTTCTTCAAATGACAATCCATCAAATTTGTCAATGAAATGGTCTTCGTGTATCTTTCGCACTTCTGAAAGACGCTCAACATCAACATGAAGAACATACAGCAAAGGTGCCAGGAGTTCATGCATTCCTACAAATAAGCAGGAAGAAAAAAGAAACAGATAAAGAGCCAGCTCGATGCCTCGCACAATAAAATAGCAAGAATTACTAGTTAGTTGACTAGAGATATTTTGAGCCAATTTCCAACCGCTTTTTCATCTACAGAATGAAATTTACACTATCAGGTGCAACTAGCTTTCACCTAATGCTGACAACATTCAATAATTAGAGCTGCAAAACATTGCTGATTTGATTTTCCAAAATCTACAACATGAAAGAACGGAAACTAATAAATAAGCACGAATAGTGATTAAGAATAACACCTTGTCTATAACCGCACTCTGGATGTCTAAGGCACCACAGCAACAATATCCGTCTCAACATTCCCTGGCATCCAAGAGCCTGGAAGTAGCTTCCATGTTCCGGATATAATCGTGATAAATCCTGGTCAACCATTTTTTCCAGTTCAGCATTCCGAAAGAAACGACCCCAGGTGCTGTCTGCATGAAGAATGAGATAAAGTTTCAAAAAAAGATTACAAAAAGAAAGTGCCATAAAATATGGTTACAAGTCTTGGCATCAAAACCAACCAACCAGGATGGGGTGGAAAAGAAGGCAAAGAGATTTGCCTCGACACGAATTCAACACGAATCATGATAAGATAGCAAGGTAAATAGAGTAGTACTAATTGAAACAAAATCAGATGAATAAACAATGCAAGTATTCAACTAATATATAGAAAAGAAAACCAACAAGAAACATTGGGAATTACCTGGGTTTTGTGAGAGTGGATTGTCCATGACAAGATCAGGGGAATTACTTCCTCCATCCTTGGGAACATGCGGATCCACTAGCAGCCGCCTCCTCAACCCAGCATATCTAGATTACAATAAAATCAGAGATTTGAACCCATAACTATTAGTTTTTAGTTTCAGAAAACAAGAAAAATTCAGAACTGGAGAATAAAAAACCAAAGCTTTCTTTCTATATAATTCTGAAAACCCAAACACACAGTTTTAACCTAGAATCAGCTGCAGTGTTATACATCAAATATTAGAACTGAAGGAGACGAAATCATTACCTTCGGCGAGAATCAGCCGTTTCCCGGCGAAGATCATCAACTGAAAGAGAAGGAGGTAAAACACCGAGATTAACACGCCATCGGACGCTTCTCAGAGCACCGATGCTACTATTCTCCGCCGAAACGACACAGGTCAACGGCGGCGCTTCTTCCTTTACAATTTCTTCACTCATTTTTGATTTTGCAAGAAACCCAGATTTCCCAAATACAAGACTTCAAAAAAGACTTTTCTTTTTCTGTTCCTTGAAAGCAAACAATCTAATAAAAAAAAACCCAAAACGATTAAAACAAAAAGAAAGAGTTACGTTTGGGGAATCGATTTGGGAGACCCAAAAAATTATTGCCAGAAGCAAGCGAAAGAGAGAAGTATGGAGTTGTTATCTTTCTACCAAACTTTCAACCTCTATTTTCCTTTTGTTTTTCTCTTTCCATCAAACAACAAAAGGGGAAAAGAATAATTGAGAAACAAGAGAATAACAAGTTCGTTTCTACTACTTTTCATACTTTGTTAGCAAACACAAAAACAAAACGAAAACCCCCCATTAAACCAGATTAAGTATTAATTTAATTACTGGATACTATAAATTTACCTGTCCTTTTCCATTTATAATATTTAATTTATTTTTATGGATAAATATTTTATACACAGACGGTGAAAATTGAAAGTTTCCATAAGGGACTTAGTTTTAGAGTATAGTGAGTTAGTTTAGGGGTTTAGTTGTATGGGGTTAGAATTTAGGGATAGTTGTTTTAATTCAAAGTTTAGGGTTATAATTTAGGATTTATAGGTTAAAACCTAAATCCTCACCATATTACCCTAAAAACTAAATCCTAACCTATAAACCCTAAATTATAACCCTAAACCTTAAATTGAAACAAGTATCCCTAAATTCTAAACCCCTACACCTAAACTCCTAAACTATATACCCTAAACTAACTCCCTATACCCTAAAACTAAGGCGCTTGTGGAAACTTTCAGTTTCCACTGCCAGTGTATAGGATATTAATCCTATTTTTATTGGTATAATTATTCGTATTTAAACTATTAATTAATTAATTTAGATCGAATACTATAAAAAATTATCGCAGAAAAATTCACCTACCAAAATTAAATGTACAATACAAATTAGTTTAAATTAATTAAAATAAAGTCTTGAAGAACCCGAAAGACAACAAAAAAAATATGAATATAAAATATTTGAAGGACGGAAAAGTAAAACTTAAATTGAATTTAATCTTCAAAGTACACGTATGTGTGCGTGTGTATATATCATCTAAATTTCACAATTCATTCATACGAACTTGTTCTACAAGTTGATTTACAACAAAATCATTTTTTTGTGTATTTTAAATTATTGGATAAACTACAATGGAGGTTACTCAATTATAGATATGGCTACATTTAGGTCACTCAATTATTAAAAGTTACATTTTGGTCATTTAATTATGGGTAAGGTTACATTTGGGTCATCTAATTATTAAAGGTTACCTTTGGGTCACTCAATTATGAGTAAGGTTACGTTTGGGTCACCCTTCGTATTTAAAAAAGTACATCAATTTAGTCATTTTTTTCTTCCAAATCACTTGTATACCCTCGTTAACATTAGAATACTTCATTTGAAATCATTAATTAATCTAATACATATATTGATATACTTTTTTTTAAATATGAAGGGTGGCCCACATGTAATCTTACCCATAATTGAGTGATCCAAATGTAACCTTTAATAATTGGGTGACCCAAATGTAACTTTACCCATAATTAAGTGACCACAAATGTTACTTTTAATAATTGAATGACCCAAATGTAATTTTACCCATAATTGAGTGACTCAAATGTAACTTTACCTATAATTGAGTGACCTCTGTTGTAGTTTACCTAAATTATTTCGTGTAATTCTGTCCAATTAAATTCCATACTTTACCTTCTCTGTTTTTCCTTGTTGGTTTCCTTTGCCCGCCGACAGTCGAATCCAGCTTCTCAGTTTTAATTTAACTATTGTTGGCAATTTAGTTATATTAATTTTCTATTAAAAATAGCTTTTATTAAATTTTTGTTTAGAATATTCGAAGAGTAAGCAAGTTAATGCGAGAGAATATGCTTTTTAAATTATACAATATATATTTAATATGTGGCATTTTATGATCACCAAAATAATTTTGTCTAATTAAAATTATTTCATATTATATGTCAAAAAAATATTTCTTAGAACTCAATAAGTGTCCTAGTGGAAAAGCGAATGATATTCATCTTAAGAGACACTAATTCGAATTACTTTGCCTATAATGTGTAAGTCCATTATCAAAGGGTTAAAAATATGTATGAACAAATAATGTCTTGTAATCACGTTTAGACCATTCAAAAAATTTATCTTGTTAATTTTTTATCAAAAGGTTTTTACTTTATTTTTTTATTATTTAAAAAATTATTATTGATAAAAATACATTTAAAAACTTCTTGAAAATATTAAGTATATTTTTCTATAAAACTTTAAGTATTTAAAATATTTTTTATCAAAGTTTAAAAAGTTTGACAAGAGAATATAATATATTTTTATTTAAATAAAGAAATTTTAAGATTTAATTTAAGGTTAGATTTCTTAATTATTTTATTTTGTTGACTAAACATTAATGTAGTCCCAATAATTATTGATTCCAAACTACGGCTTTGGTTCTGCAGTCAAAGATGGCAACCGCGTTTCACGGAAATCCTACGGAAAACTCTAAGCAACCTATTTCCACGGTGGCCCCGCCCCTTGTTCCGCCAGCAGTCCCCCCTGATCGGTCCGGTGGGGGCGATGGGAGTGTGCACTCTGTGGAGTTCCCTCCGTTGTTGGAACGGCCGGGTTCGCCGCTTATGATGGAGAAGGCGCGAGCGACGAAAAAGGGCAGACACGACCAGGTGAACCCGCTGTTTGAAGCGGACGGCACAAGAGAGGTAGACTCGGTCATGGAGGATGCTGGAGATTTTACTGCTGGGGAAGAACGCAAGACAAGTGATGGCGGGGGGGGCAGTCCCTCGTCCATTCCGCGACCGTCGTACGCAGGGGCAGTGAGGGGTGCGGAGAAGAAAAACGTGGACTCAGCACCACTGCCAGGGTTGGATGCTGTTGTGGTGGAAGATTCGGATGTGGTGGTGGATCGCAGTGGTCTCTGCCCATCGGTGAATTTTTCGGAGAGGGTGCATGATCAGATCGATCTCAGTATGAAACGTTCGGTTATCGTTCGGATGTTGGGGAGGACTATAGGCTATCGTACGTTGTTGGGTAGGATCCGTACACTGTGGCAATTGCAGGGTCAGTTCCAAGTTGTGGATTTGGACAATGAATATTTTTTGGTCATGTTCTCTTTGGAAGCGGACTACGTTCATGTCCTTACCGAGGGTCCTTGGACGATGTTCGGGTGTTATCTCACGGTCCAGCCGTGGCATAGGAAATTCTCTACATCAGAGAGTCATCCATCGAAGGTTGTGGTTTGGGTGAGGTTACCGGGTCTCCCTTATCGGTATTATTCCAAGGCTCTTTTTCGTTATATTGCGAATCTTATTGGCAAAGTTATTAGAATTGATTATAGTACGCATGCCGGTGAGAGGGGGAGGTTTGCTAGATTTGCGGTTTTGGTCGATTTGGGTAAACCATTGATTCCTTGTGTTCTAATCGATGGTGTCATGCAAAATATTGAGTATGAGGGTCTTCAAAATATATGTTTTAAGTGCGGGGTATATGGCCATGTTAAGGAGGCCTGTGAAATATTTACTGGAAAATCTGATAGGGCAGCCTCGTCCTCGTCGGATGTTGCTGCAGCAGGTGTCGGCCAGGTGGACAAAGGAAGTGATGAGGCGTATGGCCCGTGGATGATAGCGGACAAAAGGCGCGGGCGTGTTCGACGTGATAATATTGGTAGTAAAAGTAACAAGGGTTTGGACTCGGTCAGGGAGGGCGGATCGCGATTTGCTGTTCTACAGGAGGTCAATCATGCAGCTGCGGATGGGGTTGTTGAGCCCGTGGCCCAGGGTCCAGTTGTGGTGGAGAATGATGAGCGTGTGGGAGAGGTGCCCGTATCGGAGGTTGTCTCGGAAGTTGTACAGCAAGATGTTATGGATATTCAGGTTGATGGTAGTACGGTTGGGGAGGTCGTGTCGGACCAGATGCATGTATCGGAGGAGGTCGAGGGAGTTTCAGCGAGTCTTGGGAATCAACAAGGGGCTATCGCGGTTGTGGCGTCCGTGGCCACTGTTGTTCCTACTGTTGTGGCACACTCCGTGCCTCCGATGGGTGGTAAACATGAGGCCATCTCTATCCTCGAGGCAGTTAATGAGAAGCAGCGAATTAAGGGATCGCAAAAAGGTTCTAAAGGCCCCAAGAGTTTGAGTTCGGTTGGTGTTCGAAAGGTCTTTAACCTGAAAAAGGGCAACGAAAATCGTTCCCCATCTACCTGCCATTTATCGGATTGGTTGCCGGTTTTCGCACCTGAGCCAGCTTTAGACGGTGGCGGGGGACGACACCCCGTTCCGAGCGGGACAAGGGCAGTTGCGGAGTCTCCGGCAAACAGCACGGGTGGAGTTGAGGGGAGAAGGAGTAGTGATGTTCGCGGAAGTAAGGCCGCATCGGCTCCTTCATCGCATTAGTGAGTTTTGTGGTACTTCCCCTTTTGGTTTGTTTTTTCGATGATTAGCTTTCTATTCTGGAATTGTCAAGGGGCGGCTAGCCCTTGTTTTCGTGGTCATTTGAAGGATTTTTGTAGGATAAGTCGACCTCAGGTGCTTGCTATTTTTGAACCACGGATTAGTGGTGGTACGGCTGATAGGGTAATTGCTCGTATGGGTTTTCCTAATTCTTTCAGAGTGGAGGCGAGAGGACTCAGTGGTGGTGTTTGGGTTCTTTGGCAAGATACGGTTCAGGTTGAGATTGTTAGGGTGTCGAATCAGTTTGTCCATGGGCGAGCTCGTGATGTTAATTCTACCAGGTGTTTTTACTTCACTGCTGTGTATGCTAGCCCAAATGTTTCTTTGCGTAAACTTTTGTGGCCTTTGTTGGCGAGTTTGAATCCGGGAAATGGGGTGCCTTGGTTGTTGGGAGGCGATTTCAACACTATCTTGAGACGGGAGGAACGGCTTGGGGGATCAGTCAGAGGTAATGGCGTTTGCACTCTTTTCCGGGATTTTATTTTTGACTTGGGTTTAATCGAAGTAGAGTACAAGGGTTGCGACTTTACTTGGAAGCGCGGTGATCTTCATAAGCGCTTGGACAGATGTCTGTATAATGCCACATGGGCTAGTTTGTTCCCGTCGGCGATGGTCTCCCATCTTGACAGGGTTGGTTCGGATCATTGCCCTCTCTGGTTTCATACTATTTCTCAGGACGGGCCACGGAGTAGGCGCCCTTTTCGTTTCATTGCGGCCTGGCAGGATCATCCTGGGTTTGAAGACTTTTTGCGGGGCGTTTGGGATGGATCGCTGGATGTTGGTGTTAATGTGGACAATTTCATGCGTAAAGTTCAGGATTGGAATGTCAATGTGTTTGGGCATATTGGCAAAAAGAAGATGGAGCTTCTTGCGAGACTTCGTGGGATTGATAAGGCCCTTCGAGTCGCGCACTCTGTTTTCCTTGTTCAGCTCGAAGCGTCACTACGTGCGGAACTTGATGCTGTACTTCTTCAGGAGGAAAGTCTTTGGGTGCAGAAGTCACGAGAGCAGTGGGTTCGTTTTGGTGATAAAAACTCCAAATACTTTCACAATTGTACCATGCAGCGTCGTCGTCAGAATTATGTGCAAGCGCTCAGACTCCCTAACGGTAGATGGTGTTCTGATCAGAGTATTTTGCAAAAGATGGCGGTGGATTTCTACAAGGATTTGTTCACCTCGTCGGGAAGTATTGACGTGGCGTTTGTAGGGAGGGGTTGTTTTCCTACGGTGGATGCGGGTTTGCTCAGGAATTTGGCCCGTCCGGTAACGGATGATGAAGTTCGGACGATAGTGTTCGACATGTCACCGTTGAAGGCCCCTGGGGCGGACGGCGTACACGCGCTGTTCTATCAGCGTAATTGGCATGTCGTTGGTCCTTCGGTTTGTCGCCTTGTTAGGGAAGTGTTCGCGGGTAAGCCGTTCGACCCTTCTTTGAACCGCACTCTTCTTGTTCTGTTACCTAAGGTACGCAACCCGGAATCGATTTCCCAGTTCCGTCCTATTGGATTGTGTTCTGTGCTGTATAAGGTCATCGCGAAGACAATTGTTAATAGGCTTAAACCTCTTTTGCCTTGCTGGGTATCGGATAGTCAGACTGCTTTTGTCCCTGGGCGGTCCATTACGGATAACATAATTATCGCCCAGGAGGTTATTCATTCGATGCGCTTGAAGAAAGGTAAGGTAGGTTCGATGGCGATCAAAATAGATCTTGAAAAAGCTTACGATAGACTGGAATGGGATTTTATCGCGGACACTCTTTTGGAGATTGGAATTCCGGGTAAGTTGCGTAGTCTAATCATGAGGTGTATTTCATCGGTTTCTACACAAGTGCTTTGGAATGGTTCTGTATCGGATTCTTTTATGCCGTCAAGGGGTATTCGACAGGGGGATCCGTTGTCGCCGTATTTGTTTGTTCTTTGCATGGAGAGGTTAGCTCACTCAATCCGCGCGGAGGTAGCGCGAGGTGCGTGGAAGCCGGTTCGTTTGGTTCGTTCAGGGCCTTCTATCTCACATCTTTTCTTTGCTGACGATATGATTTTGTTCAGTGAAGCTACATCATCTCAGGTTACTATTATCGAAAAGGTGTTACAGCTTTTCAGTGCGGCTTCGGGTCAGAAGGTCAGTATTGCCAAGACTTGTATCTTTTTTTCGAAGAATGTGGAGTATGACTTGCGCATAGCTATCAGTTCTCGGTTTGGTTTTTGTCGTGTGTCGGACCTTGGGAAATATTTGGGTGTACCTTTGTTACACAAGCGCGTGACTCGAGCCTCTTATCAATTTATTGTTCAACGCGTGACAGATAAGCTCTCGGGGTGGATGGCTAAATCCCTTTCGCTCGCGGGGAGAATTACACTTGCCAAATCGGTGTTGTCCGCAATTCCCTATTATGCTATGCAGTCTTCTTTCCTTCCTAAAGGTACGTGTCGTGACATCGAAAGTTTAATTCGGAATTTCATTTGGGGTAAGGATGAAGGGCGGGGTGGTGTGCATCTTGTAAATTGGAAATCTGTATGTTCGCCTATCAATGAGGGAGGCCTTGGTTTTAGGTCTTTGACGGTTCAAAATGAAGCTTTTTTAATGAAGCTTGCTTTTAATTTAATACGACAATCGGACCATCTATGGGTGCAAGTGTTACGCTCCAAATATAAGTGGGTAGAAGATGTCCCGGATACTTTGATTCGTCCACGTTGTTCTCATCTTTGGAAGGGTATCAGTTTAGTTTGGGAGGAAGTCCGCTCCGGTCTTGTTTGGTCGGTTGGTGATGGGCGAGCTATAGACTTTTGGCATGATCCGTGGTTGAGTGATGTTGGAGTGCTTGCGGATTATGTGATTGATGGGGCTGCTCGTGCGTGTCTTCCGCATGTTAGTGTCGCCAGCATGGCAACGCCCGGAGGAGGATGGAATTGGGCGGCGATAGAACACTTGGTGCCGTGTGACATCGTCTTACGCTTGGCGGCGACGTTGTCGCCACAGCAAGCTGTGCATTCGGATGGAGTAGGTTGGAAATGGACGGCGCAGCGGACCTTCTCTGTCGGATCTGCTTACCGTGTGCGCACAGGGGAAAGTGAGAGACAAGCGGGGCTGTTGTGGCGTTGCATTGCGCGTTTCCGAGGGCTGCAACGGATCAAAATTTTCTTATGGTTATTTGGTCGTGGCAAGCTACTCACTAATGCCGAGAGAGCCCGGAGGCATATGTGTGACGTGTCTAGCTGTGGTGTGTGTGGGTCGTCGGTGGAATCTGTGGATCATTTATTTCGTTTGTGTCCTACGGCAATGGCGTGTTGGGTTAGGTTGATTGTTCCTTCCAAACTTCCGGAGTTTCTTAATTTGAATATTCTGGATTGGTTGCGCGTTAACTTATCGTCTCCGGATTACTTTGCGCGCGAGCCGAAAGATTGGGATCTTCGCTTTGGCGCGGTGTTGTGGTCCTTATGGAAATATCGAAATGCTTGTATCTTTGATATTGACGCGGCTAAGGTATTCGATGTATCGATGCATAGTAATTTCGTGTTTGCTGAGAGCGTTCGTGCTTTGGCGTTGTCGAGTGCCTTGTCCTCTCCTGTAGCAAGGCTCGGGCAGCAAGTTATGGATTGGGAGGTGCCTCCGTGCGGCTGGCTGAAGATCAACACGGACGGCGCACGAACGACTGCTACCGGATTGACGTCGTGCGGCGGTGTCGGAAGAGATGAAAGGGGCGATTGGATTTTTGGCTTCACGAAAACGATAGGGATTTGTTTCGCGTTGGAGGCGGAACTATGGGGTATGTATATTGGTTTATCGCAAGTGTGGTCTAGGGGCTATCGTCGAGTTATTTTGGAGACGGATTGTAAAGAGGCAAGTTCGCTAGTTCAAGATTCTTCGGCAAAGGGGGGTTCCATCGCTTTGTGTCAGCACATTCGGGAGTTGTTGCGGCAAGGTTGGGAAGTCAAGGTTCAGTATGTGTGTCGGGAAAGGAATAAAGTGGCGGACTCGTTAGCTAAATTGGCCTCTACAGACTCTTTGGATTGTCGGATACTCGAGACTCCTCCCATGGTGATTGCAAGTTTGCTAGTTATGGATTTATTTCCTCTTGCATAAGTAGTTTATTTCTCCTATTTATCAAAAAAATAATTATTGATTCCAATCAATTCCATTAAAATAGTGCGACCCCACGGCCACACTTTTACAATGACTCCTTGTAATATTTTATTTAAATTAATTAACTAATAAATTTGTTGTTCTGACAAAAATTTTGCGTGATTATTATTTTTTACAATATTGTACACAAATAATAAAACATTTATTTATTTTATTGAAAACTTCGACGTGAGAATACAAAAGGGGAAAACCAATTTTCCAGCGTTTCTTACAAAATAGTTAATCATGAGTAGTCATGATTTGAAACTATGGAATTGCAATTGTGGTTGGTCATGTGATAATAACATTTATTGTTCATGGATTTAAATGTGTTATCAAATTAATTATTTTAATGTGTTTATTAGAACAATTTTAGTGACTAATTTTTCCGCATTATATTAGTTTATATAAAGATAGTCAGTGGCGGATTCAGATTTTTTTTTGAGGGTGGACACAAATCAAAACATTTTTTAGGATGGGTACAAATCATAAAAATCTCAAAATTTCAGGGTGGGCACAAGTCATAAAATTTAAGGACTAATTCATAAAAATTATGAAAATTGAAGCCAAATGTGTAAGGTTTGAAAAATTCAGGGTGGGCACGGGCCCACCCAAGACACCATATGTATCCGCCACTGAAGATAGTCGTTGCACGAACCAACTTGCTTCAATGGTTAAGAGAACGGTTGTTGTTTTTAGAGGTTACGGGTTCGAGCACCAGTAGCTACAACAGGGTGATTGAGCATGCATTGTTAAATGGTTGAGACCTTAGCTTTCAAAAAAATATATAAAGATAGCCGTTGACTGCAAGTTTTAAAGTTATTCGGTGATTAATTCTTTCACACTCGTGACAAAAATCGAACCCTCAACCACGATTATCAAATTATTTTTAATAATCTCAGTTCGTTCGGTAAAATGTGTAGGAATAACTTTGGGATATAATTAAGGGTAAAAATTTGGTACACATGTTGTGTAAAACTATTTTTACACATGCATGCATATTTACACTATAAAATTTAAACTTTATACCCTAAATTCTAAAGATTGATCTTAATTTCTAAATCTTACCACCTAAACTCCTAAACTTTAACCCTACCCCTAAAACTAAAAGGCACGTGTAAACTTGAAACTAAAGTTCACAGTGCATGTGTATAAAAGTTTTTTCTATAATTAATAATGTCGTAAAGTAAAAGAGAATTTCATTTATTGTGTTATTACGAGTTTGCTTGCAATTCAAGCGTCTGAGAGTATTGTTGTTGTTGTTGTTAAAATTTAGCGGAATATTCGTGTATTTTGGTTCTCGTTTCCGCATATCCTTACTCGAGTTTTTTTATTAGAAAAAAACAATCAAGTTCTTATGAAGTGCTTTCAATCGAATCATTTTGTTAGAAAAAAATAATTAACCTCTTCGATCAACGGTTTTTATTAATTTTGACTATTAATTAACAATTAAACTAATAAGTTAGTGATATGCGACACACTCCGAAAATGTTATAACATCAAACAATAAAAATCATTGAAAGTCATATAAATATAAAAGTTCGTATACAAATATAAAAATAATAAAAAATTATATAAAAATTATCAAATAAATAAAAATAAAAAATAGGCAATTGCTATGAAAAAACGCCGGTCCACAAAAATCCAATGGAAGTTCCCACCACAAATCGCGGATTGAAAGAAATTCCACATCCCACACAAAAAACAAATAAAAGCATATTGGCATGCTGTAAATTAAAAGAATTTTCAATTTGAATATGTTCTTGGGATGATTTAATCTTGCTTGGCTGTGGTTCATTTATGGAACACAATGATCTTGTAATGTGTATGGAAGGAGATGGTTGCGGGGTCTATTTGCAAGTTGCACTCTTTTTCATCCGTCTAAAATTTAGAGAAGTTTTTAAATGAGACATTTGCTTATATTTAAATTTCTTTTAATAAATTTCACCTTTTGAAAAAATATGTTCTGGGGGCCATACATATATAGGGATGTTGGTGTGGTGGAATTTACGGAGATTTACTCCATTTCGCATTCAATTGAACATAAATGATTACAAACTTTATGAGTTTTGAAGTGTGAATGAACATAAAAAGTAAATTTGTCGTAGATAGTGGAGAATGTGTGAATATGCTTTTGTACTTGACCCGTCCCCACCCACCTCGCATCATCCCTACATGCGCTGCATTATCCCCACATGCCCCCAACAGATCTTATAACATGTTATTATAAATAATTGAGATTGATCATATCAAATATATAAATTATTTATATTATAAATTAATAGCTTTGACAAAATAATTATCATTGGTTTCCAGTTCGTCACCCATTTCACTATTATTCATATCACAATGTCTCGTTTTACTCTGATAGAATTATTTTTTTATAATTTCTCGTATCTTATTTATTCGATTAATCTAAATTGTTGTCGTAAGGGTTTATTATGAGAGACCTTTATAATCGAGTGTTCTGCGGTTATAACGTTTATTTTCGAACCTCTAACACTGTTTAAGAGATCAAGTCTCATTTTATTAGATCAACAGATAGTTGGTCCAATCGTGCCATCTTTGAATTGGAAGAGTGGGTAAATTATTATTTTTCATCACTCGACTTTTTTCTTACTCATAGTTTGATAACTAAAGTTTAATAATTTTTAATTTAATTACTCAACTTTTAAATCGTTAAATAATTAACGATAATATATAAAACACCAAATTAACGTCGTTTTAGAAAAATCCATTTGACACAAAAAACAATATCGTTTTGAATCCCCATAAACTTTTTTTTTTCTTTCTTTACTTTTTTTTCCTTTCATTTTTTTTTAAATTATCTAATTTCGGTCACTGTTCGTCACAATCATTTACTATACCGACCACCGCGGCGCCAACTGTCGTCGACAATAATCGATGGCTTACAAACTTGTTCACCATTCATTTTCCTATCCTGAACATAAATTTAATATTTGTCCAATCGAAACACAATCCAATTTCCATGAATCCGATGAGCCCCTCTTATGATTGGACCTAAACCTAGTACTATTTTACCCTTATAGTAATTCCAAACCAATAATTTTGTTCCTCCTTTTAAATTTCATCAATATAAATCTTTTAAAATCAATAATGTTACCTCGCATTTTTAATCTTATCATTTTAGCACTTCAACTTTTGAATTAAATCAATCTCACCCTTTAACTAATAGAGTTGTTATTTTTTGTACATGTGATCGATATTTGTTTCTACATCAGTCGTTATTGTCAATTATCTTACCATTCCGATGATGACATATTACTTTGGATGATGTGATAGTACGAATGGACGTTTTTTAGAACTCATTATTTATTTTAACATTACATATATTTTTAAAACAACTACGTCAACTATAATGTCACGTCATCAAAATTACCACACCATAATTTTTTTTGGAGGACATTACTTTATTAAAATGAGTCTCAAAACTATAATGAAACGTTTCAGTTGAAATTCGCGGGTTTTGAGACATTTTTTGGTGAAACAACCACCAGATTCGGACTCAATGTCTCAAAATGAGTCTCCCAGTGCAATTTAGATCAAACAACCGCCGATTTCGATGGCTGACGATGGTCGATGGTGACGACAAATGGCAACGCTTCTTTTTTATATTTTTAAATTTAATAATAAAAAAATATGATATTATTTTTTAAAAAATTATTATTTTTATATTTAATAAGATTAAAAAATAAAAAATAGTAATAAATAAATCCATAGCGACAAAAATTTAAACTAATAAAGTTCAGTTATTAAATTGAAATATTTTAAAGTTGAGTGACCAAAATAGGAGGAAGAAGATTGTTGAGTGATATCCGTGAATTTACCCATCTATAATTTAACGCTCGGCCCTTTTCTAACTTAATTATTATTGTTTCCCTAATTTTGCAATCTTTTAGATCTCGTATTGTTCTTTTTCTCAGTTTATTAATTCAGTGCTGGAGTTTTTCTAAAATAATTCAAATTTTCTATAACTCTCGGGTCTGATAACTGCAGTTGCTGAACTTAAGGATGGATTCCTCGGCATCGCTGCTAAACACGCTCAAGGTGAAGGTTCCCACTTTATATACAAATTTTCTTTTATTGCCCGAGCTAGTTGTTTCTATTCAATAATTATATGAAGAAATGTTGAATCTCAGGGGGCTGAGCCATTTTTCTTGTTAGCGGGTCCCAATGTGATTGAATCTGAAGATCACATTCTAAGGATGGCTGGCCAAATCAAGACCATCACTACCAAGCATGAATTTCCATTCTTTTCTGTTCCTTTTTTAATTTTTTGAATCATTGTGTAAAAATGCTTGAGATTGATTATTTTAGAACATATGCAAAGCTATGATCTTTTTTGATGTTTGAGTTAAATCTGCGCTTTTTGTGATTTTTGTAGACTTGGGTTGCCTTTGGTTTTCAAATCAAGCTTTGATAAAGCTAATCGAACATCCTCCAAATCATTTCGGGGTCCCGGAATGGCTGAAGGCTTGAAGGTTCTTTTCTTTTTGTTATTTGCTTTCTTACTATGCCATGGCTGTTTTCCTTACATTGCATGATAGATGGTTGCTTTCTTTGTTTTTTTTTTTAAGTTTGTTACTGCACTTAGGGTGTATTTCTACATACGGTAGAGTTTGGGTTTTCCTTCTATTCTGTATTAGAATTCTGGAACAGCAAGTACAATGTCTGAAGTGAGTTTAAAATTTGTGTAACTTTATCTTAGATACATCTGCTTACATGAAAATCTGTTTCTTTTTGGGTTACAGATCCTTGAGAAAGTTAAAGTAGCATACGACATTCCCATTGTAACTGATGTCCATGAGACTATTCAGGTATGAGGAAACCTTGGAGGTCATCTATCTATATACAAACTTTATCATTTATTTTCAATATATGTTCATAGCTTCATTTTGGATGCATAGAAAGTGTGATTTCTTTGGATTGTGATTTCAAAATATATTCTGTTTCGGAAATCATCTATACCTTTTCCAATGTACCGATTATATTACCATGCATTGCTTGTTCAGATGATGAGAAGTGATGCGGCCAATGTACTATTGTACTCTCTTAATAGGAAATCATAGTTTCAGACTTAACGAACAAGCACTTATATGAATCATATATTGTTTAAAATAATTGTTTGGTGAAAATAAATCAATATTTCCATATCGGATTTCATTACTAACAAGGCTTTTTAATGCTTTTGGCAAATGCTTTTTCATATTGTTAGTCTAGGCATGAACAAAATATGACACGTCAAATTGGAAGTCAGCATGTCATGCACCTGCACACCTTTTGCTGGGCAGAAGTTATTTATTTTATTCCTTCCGTTTAATATATTGCTTGCATAACTATCAAATACCTGTTTCCTTTCAGTGTGAAGCAGTTGGAAAAGTTGCTGATGTGATTCAGATTCCTGCATTTCTTTGTCGTCAGGTTAAGCTGATATTTATTATTAACAACACCCTTCCATGTTTAAGGGGAAAAAGTTAAGACAAAATTTTTTCAATGTTTGTTTGACAGACGGATCTTCTAGTTGCTGCAGCTAAGACTGGAAGAATTATCAATATAAAAAAAGGCCAGTTCTGTGCTCCTACTGTGAGTGTTCTGCTTTTCCTATTTCCAAAATTTTTAAAACTCTGCTCTTTTTTGTCATCATACATGGATGTTATTTGTAATTATGCATATTTGTAGGTTATGGTAAATTCTGCTGAGAAGATTAGATTGGCTGGGAATCCGAATGTGATGGTTTGTGAAAGAGGCACCATGTTTGGCTATAGTAAGTTTTTCTGGACTTTCTGGCACAAAAGAAAGAAATCATTTTGGATCTATATTTGGGTTCTTTAGGAAGGTATTATTGGTTCATAACTTCATATATAGATCTACTGAGTGACTTTTGTGTTGTGTACGCACTCATGAAGTAAGCGGTAATATGGTAATAGTACATAATGGTAATGGCTGTTGGTTTTCAGAGCTTTCTATTAATTTTCGGAGACATTCTTCAAGAACTTATTTAGGAAACAATAGTTCGCAGATCCTTTGAGAGGCTGTTGGTTTTCAGAGCTTTCTACTTTTGAGAGGCTGTATATAATCTTAGCTCAGAAATACAATTTGTGAATGCTTATTTTAGGTTCTTTATTCGCATTCCCGTGCATAGACCTTGGTGGGGTATGGTGGGTTATGTACTTATGTGTTCTACATTGTCCTGTGGAATTATACTTTAGGAGAAATCTTCATGGTCTTCCCATGTTTTTTTAAAAGAAAGTCTTACGTTAATTTCTAAATAAGTCAGGTGCTGCTATGTGTTAACATATGATAGGTCAAAGGCCATATCATAACTAATATTTAATGGTGTTAAAACTGGGCACCATAACAATGAATGATTAATAGTATAGACACAATATTGAACCTTTTTAAAAGTAGAAGTACCACATTGTGTAGGCCTTGTCTAGAATTATTTTGATTTAGGTTTGGGTATATTCCGATGGTCCATTTCTGCTTTGTAATTATTAATTCCAATCATAGTTGCACGGATGTATTTGTAATTCTTTTTGTGCATTGTATTGATTAACTCTAATGATATGTATCACTTGTGATTGTAACTTGAAAAAAAATGTAGAAGTACCTCATTGATTCAGGAGCTATTAATGATATCAACCCTTAATATTATAAAGCAACATGATTTGGGGAACATTATGGGAAAGGTGCAATCTCCCCTGCCTTGTCTCCAGCATGTTAAATTTTGGAACTTGTAATGTATAGGTACTCCTGGATTTATATTTCTTCAACAATAAAGTACTCATCTATTTTTTCAATATTAATGCTTAAAATATTTTTTTAGTTTTTATTTTTCCCTTCTTTTGTGTTCTAATATTGTAACACCCATTTGGGGCTTTACAAATATCATTAATCAACCCTTCTTTCAATGTAGCAAAATTCTACTGTAATTCAAGCATAACGTCACCTTTACTGAATATTCAAATCAAACTTTTTCGATGCATTTTTATTCTTGTTTACCCTTTTTTATTGATCTTACTGCATTTATTTTGATTTACAGATGATTTGATTGTTGATCCACGTAATTTGGAGTGGATGAGGGAAGCGAATTGTCCTGTCGTAAGCATATAGTTTATGTTATGCAATTCTTGTTTCTTTCCTCCTGAAAATATTTAAATCATGCATTCAGATTCTCAGGGGGAGGCCCGATCAACTATAGTCTATGATTGCTTCAGTTTTTGTTTGGTGTCTTCCAGGATATTTCCATAAAGGGAACAAATATTTGCTAATATACCAGATAACTTTGATATATATATATATATATATATTCATATGCGCTTATTTGCAGCATGTCACTTCCTATGTTTGTGTTGAAGATATATTGCAAATGTAAAGTAGTTATCTCACGCCGTTAACTGTTGGACTTCATAATCTTATTCATATATTTCACTCCAGGTTGCAGATATCACACATTCATTGCAACAGCCAGCTGGAAGAAAGGTTGGGATAATTATGCATATGACTTTTTGTTTCCAAACTAGAATCTGTTGGTATGGCTATGGATGATGTTACTTGTTAACTTATATTTTGATGTTGTATATGTTCTTTAATCTGGTTTGTTCAAGAAATTCGTCAGAACGTGTTACTGATTTTGAATTGGGATAGTTGACCATTATTTATTTTTCTTGTTAGCTTTTACTAGTATAATCATTACGGGATAGGATAAGCGAGATATAATTTTAACCAAAATGGTTTTTGATATTAAATATGTTTGTCTCATATTCATTTCATCTTTATTTTCTGGTGGGGGGTTGATGTTATAGTTGGAACTACTCGCTTTTGAATATTGATACGCCTAGAGCTGTCAAGGTTCAGCATATTTCATAGGATCAATTAATTTACTATGAAATGGATAATATTGATGATAAGCTTCCTTACCCGCCATTTCCTTTATGGTTATTATTCTTTTGCTCTTTTACTTTACTGAAAGGATGGCCAGTACTAACTCAAACCCACTAAATTGTGTCAGTGAAGAAAGCTCCACAAATTGCATTAAATCTTCCTATATATTTTGCATTTTTTGTTGCAATTCTGTCATTTAATATTGTGTGGCCAAAGCACTGAGAAATATTTGTAATATATTTGGCTGTGGATTGATATTTTATGGTAACTTTTCTTCTTTCTTTGTCTTGTGTTCTGCTAAATACGTTTGCTTGCTATAGTTGGTGTTCTTTATGATATAGGTTTCTTGATCCTCATTTGTCTCCCTTTCAGTTTATCAATTCATATGGCTTCTGAGGTCCATTTTTTACCATGGTTAAATTTTTGCTTTCTTATATAGTTGGATGGAGGAGGTGTAGCCAGTGGAGGTCTCCGTGAACTCATACCATGCATTGCAAGGACCGCAGTTGCTGTTGGAGTGGATGGAATTTTCATGGAGGTATGTTTTCCTTGACTGCCTTGTGGAAAGCTGTAATATGAAGTAATTGAGAGGTTATAGCTGGAATTTGGGGTTGGCTTTTAATCAAATTACAATTTGCAAGGCATTGCCTTTTATTTTGATTCTTGAAATTTCATGTGCAAAAAATACCTTCTCATTTAGTTTCATGAAGATTGATTTTTGTTTTGGCATCTAAAAGTTTCTCTCCGATATGTAGGTGCATGATAATCCTTTGACTGCACCGGTTGATGGTCCAACTCAATGGGTGAGTTGAATTTATAATTTGCACTTTCTCAAATACTAGGTGCCTTTAGGTTAATTCATGCAGGGAAGTTATATTATCAGACCTTATTATCAAGCTGACATCTAACTAGAATATGTTTTGCTTGTTACCGGAGATAGCCACTGCGCCATTTGGAGGAACTGCTGGAAGAGCTAATTGCAATAGCTGTAAGTTCTTTTCCTATCATTGATGTGAATGGTTATGTCATAGTGTTCCCAACATTTGCATGGTAAATTTTTCACTTGAAGGAACTGAGATTAAGGTAGAACAGCTATGGATATAAGCTCCGGTTGGGATGTCTTTCCCGCACTGGTTAATAGGAACTTTCCCTCCTAATCCAATCGTCTCAAATGTGAGAGAAAAACACTCATTTAGGAAAATTTATTTACAACTTTACCCCTAACCTCATGATTTCACTCCATTTTCCATCCTTGTACCGAACACAATGAGGAAAAATTACTTTCCTTCCACTTGTTTTCTTTCCCCACCTTTTCCCCTTCCCTCCATTTTCCTTTCTACCAACCGTAGTGTGAGGCCTGCGGCCTGCCATTTTTTTTTCTTTTCTTCTCCTTTCAACCTTTGCATTGAGGTTTGAGTTACAATACAATAAAAGGGTGATATTTATCATTTCTTCAATTGATGTTTTCCAGAGGGTAAGCAAAGGGAAGCAACGCTTCAACATTGATCTCACACCGTATTCAGATTAGGAAGATTTCAAGAGTTGTCCAAGTGGGTAAGCAAGTAGTTATTTTTCCATTCATAGAATTATAGTGTTGAACTAGCAATTATGTCATCAGAAAGGACAAAGCAGATGCCTTTTAGAAACTCCATATAAATAATATTCTGTTGTTTGATAGTATCGTTTCGCTAAAATCAAAGATGGGGACTCGACCTATATTCCATTCTAGTACACAAGTACTTGACATCCCATTTTGGTATGAGTAATCATGCATTATATTTTTCATTCAATCGCTAACTTAATAATCGTAATTAAACAGAAATGAAGAAGAATAAACACTGTTCTTCCTTGCTCTCTATCTTATTTAGGCATGTAAGGAGCTGCTTCTTATTTTGCACGATTCCCTGCATTTTCGACAAAAAGAAGTTAAAAGCAATAGAAACTGTGTATGTTTGGTGTTTACTCATAATTTAGAAGTTCCTTGTGCACACAAAGAGATAAGGTTAGGGGTTCGAATCTTAATGTTGTGGATGTAGCAAACTGGGTTGGGAGGGTCTCCCCTTAAAGGGGCTTCTGCAGTACCCTATCTGGATTAGTCAGCCAATGTGTCGATACCGGTTGTTATACCAAAAAAGAGAAGGGAAAAAGGCCTGAAATCAGAAGGCCACTCTCATTTTCTTTATCTATTTTGGTTTTTCCTTGTTGTTGAGTCTCTCTTTCCTGCATCACATCACTTTGCATGGCCAATCTATTTCACCCGCCGGAGCTTTTCGTTTGCTCTTATCTGTTTAATCTCTTATCACATTACTCCCACAGCCCGAAACACTCAAATTTGGAAAGTGAATTCATATTTTTCTTTTATTCTTTTGTTCACTTCAATGTTACACACATTATCGTATGTGCAATTGACTGCTGCTGTTTCCAAACCTTAATTATCTGCTTGCTATGTTCAAACCTATTACTGTGATATTCCTAAGAATGCTTAGTCGTATTAGTATCTTGCCGCCGCTATTCACTAATTATGTACTGCTCATGTTCAAAGTTCGTTTCGGATTTTTCAGGTGACTGTTTTCAGTTCAAGCATGTTTAACAAGAAACAGGGTTGATACTCAGAATGTGCCATTGTTATTAGGTGATATCTAGGATTTAGCCCTCAATTGCATGGAGCATTCAATTATCAGACTTTCCTACTCTATTTTATCTGTGGAATTGTTACTGCAAATTTTCTTCTGTTGTTTGTATGATTTAAATACGCTAGTATAGCTCATCCCTTGTATCCTGGTGGCAAAGGTAAATGTTTATCATCCCTTGGACCCGGGTTCGAGCACCAATAATACCATGTTGTGTGTGCTGTCTTTGAAAAGACTAAGAAAGTTGAATAGACGCTACCCTTGCATCACACCAACATATCTGTTTTGTAGTTTCTTTTTTTCCTTTGGATGAGAAATTTTAAAATTTTGGTGATTTTAAAAATACTAGCATAGTAGCATTCCAAAATGCTAGTATTTATAATTATTTCGTTTGGCTAAAATTGTTTTAGAAAAAAAATATGCCTAAACTATTATTTAGATAACAATTTTGTACACAGTCGCTAAAGATCTTATTACATGTCACCTATATCCGAATTATACTAATAATCAAAGTGAGTCCCAATATTCATAACGAAAACAAAACACATATAAGCATATAACAAAGTATCACCTAAATATGAAATTTCATAGTTAATGTTGCTTTAAAAGATTTCACAAAATTATAATCTTAAAAGTGTTTTTATAACTTTAAAAATAAATTATGAATTTTTATATTTCTAAAAATAATATTTTATTAGTCAACCATTTTGGTCTCTATTTCACAAAAAATAAAAACATAAAAAGACATAATGTCAAAAAATGCTCCTACCATTTGATTAAATTGTCATTTTAGTCTCTATTTTTTTAAAGCAATTTAACTTTCAACGTTTTATTTTGTGTCAACATTGTCCCTTTGAAGATGAAAATGATTAATCAATCAACGGTAAATGGCTTGAAATAATATGACAAACCTACATGACAGTGTACGTCGCGATATGAGTGTCATATAAGCAAATATGCTGACTTTATAGAATAACAGATCAATCAAAAAATATTTTTATAAAATTGTATAAAATATAAAGTATTTTTTCTAACGTGTCATTCTGTCAAGTCATTTCAAGTTGTTTTATCGTCATTTGACTAATAATTTTCATCTGTAGAAGGGTCATTTGACCCAAAATAAAACGTTGAGGGCTAAATTACTTCAAAAAAGAACAAGTGCCAAAATGACAATTCAGTAAAAAAGATTAGGGCCATTTTTTTTAGCATTATGCCTTTAAAAATATTAAAAATAAAATTTTAGTTATATTTGAGAGATCAAATGAGATATGTCACATTAATTTCAGCAAGTTGAGTTGGACAAAAATCTTCTGCTCTTTCCTATGTCTCAATTCTAAAAAAATTAAATTTTAACTTCTAATTTTCCGGCTTAAAAAATATACCCTACCTCAAATTCTTTAAACTCTAACATTAAACCATAAACTTAGGGGCATAAAAAAATAGATTCTCTTAAAAGCTAAATAACTAAAATAAATACTTGGGACTTATTTAACTTTACTCTATTTGTAACTAATAATGACAAAAGAAGCATCTTGGAAATCGGAATCCTAAGAGTGGAGAGATTGAAGAAAGGGGGGAGAAAGTTTTTCTAGCGAAGATTATCATTTACAGAGCTACAGATTTCTTCTCCGTCTACACATCGACATGGAACACGTTCAAGGAGCTCCTCCGCCACCTGCAGCACCCAGTGCTTACTTTCCCATGGCTCATCCGGTCTCGGTGATCGGCCCTCAATACTGCTTTCCTCACCCAGTAGATCTGGCCGTCGTCCGAAAGGTCTTGACCATAACCGAGGGCAACTTTGCTGTCACCGACATCAACGGCAACATCATGTTCAAAATCAAAGGCAAATTCTTCAGCATCCACGACCGTCGACTCTTGACCGATGCCGCCGGAAACCCCGTCTGCACTCTTCGACCCAAGGTTCTGCTTTTCTCGTTTGTTCTGAATTTGTCATGTTCATAGAAAGATGTAATGAATCTAGCTTGATTTGGTGTATTTTTACAGCTGATGACTGTCCATGATCGGTGGCAAGTATTCAGGGGAGAAAGCACGGATGAGAAAGATCTGATCTTCACGGTGAAGCGATCGTCGATGATCCAATTCAAGACCAAATTGCATGTGTTCTTGGGGAGCAACCCAAAAGAGGATGTTTGCGATTTCCGAGTGGAAGGAAGCTGGCTTGAAAGATCATGCACCATTTATTCTGGAGAGTCTAACACCATTCTGGCTCAGGTAATTAACCAAGTTCAAGATATAATTACATAGTTCCGATTTTAGCCTTGTTTTTTTGTCATGTTGCGTTTATTACAGTTGCGGACACAACATCTATTATTGTGGATAGGGGGTGTAAACTAGTCAAGTCGAGCTCAAGTAATTTGTAACGAGCCTGAGAAATCTGAGCTCGACTCGGCTCGTTTAGAACTCGAGTCGAGTTCGAGCTTAATTCGAGCTCAATCGAGTCAAATATTGACCGATCTTTGACTATATTGAACTCGATTAACTCTTCATCTGTCACGTCTCATTTAAAGTCCTATGAAAAAATTTTGATACACAAGTTTAGGATTTAGAGATTTAGGTTGTTGGGTTTAGAATTTAGATTTTAGGGTTTAATACTTATGTTTAGGGTTTATATTTAGGGTTTTAAGTTTAAGAATTTAGATTTTAAATTATAAAAAACAAAAAATTTAGTATATTATATTTTCGAGTATCTCGTGAGCTTCTTGAGTCGGGTATCAAGTAGCTCGGCTCGTCAAGAACTCGAGCCGAGTTCGAGCTCGAATCGAGTTTTAACCGAGCTTTGACCGAGTCGAGCTCGAGTAGCTCGCGATCTGTCTCGTCTCATTTATAGCCCTAATTGTGGACTGTGCCAAAATCGAAATATAACAGCTGTTATTGCGGTTGCATATTGCTATTTAAATCTTTGTATATGTATGTAAAGGCTTAATTATTGAGATGTATATTCATGTACAGATGCACAAGAAGCACAGTGTTGAAAGCGTGTTGCTGGGAAAGGATAAGTTCATGGTGACGGTGTATCCCAACGTGGATTACGCGTTCGTGGTGGCTCTCATAGCGATCCTTGACGGGATTAACAACGACGACGACGTGGAGTGATCGCTCATCACCGCAAGCAAATGCTGCATATAATATATGTATTGAAACTACAAGTACTTGACTGTGTGTTATGTGATGAGTTAGAATAAAAGAGGGGTGGAACTTGCCTTCACTTGTAATATGTTGTGTGCCTATAACATGGTAGGATGCAGCCTGTTCTGTGTTAATTTGTGTTATCATCCTCAATTTAAAACCATGGCTAACCTACTGCTCAATACTAATAAATGTGATAGATTTGGTGCTCCTTGCAAAAGTGGGTATTTTTTTTCATTAGTATGGTTTAATTGACATTGTTGTTGGTATAATATACATGAGATGTAAGATCGAGCATGTTTAAGCACTCAATATCTTTAGGGGTGTAAATGAACCGAGCTTGAATGAACAAGACTATGTTTGTGATCGCTTATTTATTTTTAAAGGTGTTCATGTTCGGTTTGTGTTCGTTTAAATTTTTAATGTTGTGTTCGTGTTCGTTTATTTATTTTTGAAGGTGTTCGTGTTCGTTTGTTTAGTGTTCCCGAACGTGTTCGTTTAAGTTTTCATGAATGTGTTTGCGAACATGTTCGTTTAAGTGTTCACGAACATGTTTGTTTAAGTGTTCACGAACGTGTTCATTTAAGTGTTCGTGGGCGTGTTCGCGAACATGTTCATTTATATATTAAAAAATGTTAACTAAATTAACAATAAATAAATAAATAAGTAAAACAAAAGTAATAAAATAAAACTTACATTTCAACATGAACTTATATAACATACTTAGCAAGATAACAAAAAGTAGTATTTAGATACATCCACAAGTATTTTCATCCTATAAACGAGCCTATAAACGAGCTTGTTCGTGAACATAAACGAACCGAACACACATATGTTCGTGTTCGTTCGTTTATTAAACGAACATAAAAAATTTGTTCACACTCGTTTATTTAGCTTAATAAACAAATATTATACGAACAGTTCGTGAATGGTTCGTCGAACACTCTGTTTATTTACACCCCTAAATATCTTCTAATTTATGGTGAGAGGGGTCCGAATAGTATAAACAATATACACATAATGAAATAGGGTAATTGATTATGCAATTCAACTTTTTACCGCGTTTCCGTTTTTTCACCCAACTTTTCAATTTCATTTTTGTTGGTCACTATTCTAACTACATTCAAATTTTTTGGGTAAATTTATGCAAAATTCACATGGAATCATTCCTCTCAAACCCAAATTTATGCAAAATTACCCTGGAAACTTTCATCTCCTTCCAAATCAGGACAAGGGAGAGGTTAAAGAGAGGTGAAGAAAACTATATATCTCGATTCCACGATGATTGAACAACGAAGACTACAAATTAAACCAAAAAGATTTGACTCGAGTTTTATCGACTTCAAAGAAAAACAAACTAAGAAAGAAGAAAGAGGGAAAAAACATTATGGTGACATTTATGTTGCAACAACGATTGATGACGGTCGGATAATGGTGGAGAAAGATGTTAGCCATAAAAATCAAAAACATTATGGTGACATTTATCTCGATTCAATGCTCAACATTTTGATACTTTCATTACACAATTAACGATTGAATGAAAAAAAAATCAAAAAATGGGTCATAAAATAAAAATTTTAAAAGTTAAGGGATCACAATTCACAAAAACAAAGTGAAAGTTGAGTGACTGAATACATAGTTTACCCTTTAAAATATGTTACCAGTAAAGTAAAGCCCAAAAGAGAAAAAGTCAATTGAACTTGAGCCCGGTCCGCTGCTGAAATGACCTGAAATTTGAAACAATTTTAAAAACAAAAATTGGAGAAAAGAGGCGGGCTAATTCTACATAAGCAAACGGTTCAATTTTCTCTTAAATCTCTGAAGGAGGAAAGCAAGAACTAGTCAAGAAAGATCCATCAAAATGACATCTCTCAAGCTCAAGGTTTTCTAAATCTCTTAATTTTTCCTTTTAACCAAGAATAATACTAACTAGTAATGCTTAATTCATATTGAAATTTCTCAATTTCTTTTTGAAATTCTTTCCCCCTTTAAATTTGAGTAAGGGTTTCGTTTTTCATCGCTATATTCTCTCATTTTCAGGCGAAACCAGGAGATCAGCAGAGCTTCAGTCGTGGTAGCCCTATCTTTTCTTATACTAAGGAATTTTATTTTATTTTTTCCCTTTTAAAATCTTTATTTCCTGTTCTTATTTGTGTACAAAGGTCTCAAAATTTATTCCCAAAATGAAAACCCCAAAAATAAAGCATCTACCATGTAAGTTTTCTTTTTTCTTTTGCTTAATTATATCATTATCTGATTATTTTCTTTTTAAATAAAGAATAGTTTGATTGTTCTTTTTTTTTCTAGGACGAAATCAATTGTGGGTAGCAAAGAAGCCGTTCTAACTACTGCAAATGATTCAAAGGTTTTTTTTTTTATCATTTTTATTGATTCTCTTAATAAAGCATGTAACATTTAGAGAGCTTTCTTTTTATTTATATTCATGTTTAACTTCCCAATGTAATTTAAAGGGGTCTTTGAAGAATATGACCAAGATTAAAGGCAAGCGCGATAGCTCTGGTAAATTTGTGGCAATTATTTTCTCAATTCTATGCCATGGGAACTTTGTTTACAGTTCTTTGCATGTCCACTTTTCAGAAAATAAAGTTGTTCAAAGAAAAGCGCTGTCCGATCTTAGCAATCTTGCATCTTTTGTTTCTTCCACGAATGTTTGTGACGGTTCTAAATCAACGTGGGTGACTTTTTTGTAACATTTTTGAATTGTTATCTCTTTCTGCAAATGAATTAACTAGTTTTTGTAACACAGGAAGAATCGGAGAAGTGCCTTGACGGAGCGGTATGAAACCTGATTGTTGTTATTGTTCTGAATTTGGGTGTGGATCTGGTGTATTCCAAGATTTCAGGACACAATAGACCCTCATCCATTTAGTCCATTGATTTGGGGTTTTTTAATTAATAAATTTATGGAAGTTTGTTTCAGTGTCTATCCTTTTTTTTCAATGGTCTATGCATATGTTTCAACTCTTTTCAACTAGTATACTTTTTGCCGCAGTGTGTTTGTTTTGTGTGTGATTTTGTTTCTCTATGAAGGTTTTCATTAGTTGCATTTTGATGGTATACATTTGCTTCCCCTTCCCTACACTCTGATGTCTGCATTGTTACTGAATGAGGGAAAAGTTCCACTTATCCAAAATGAATATGGACCGAATTTGTAAAATTCTATTGAAGCACTATAAGGAATAAGGATATTTGTATGTTAATTTGTTTACTATTTATTAGACTATAGTTAACATATGTGAAGTAATTTATTTGCAGGGTTTCAGTGGCTTCAGCTGCTAAAACTATTAATGTCTCATTTGGGAGATCTTCCAAGGTATGAGGGCTAAATTTAATGTTATTTGAGTGTTTTATTTCATTTATTTGGTACCTTAATTCCACTTGATAATCCGGACCAAATCAATGAAAGAAAATTCATGTGGTACTTTAGACATATTCATTTAATTTTCCACTACAAGCAAGGGATAGCCTTTTAAAGTATTACTAGGTTTTAACCAATCCTCCATTTTTGTTCTATTGATGACATCTCCTTTTGTTTGCCTTATCTTGGAGTTACAAAGGAATTGATCTATTTCAGAATATATTTTAAAATAGGGAAAAGAGAGGGACCATCTAAATCGAGGTGCGATCGGTGTTCATACTTCAAAGACAGGTAGCCTTCTATTATTTATAAAGTTGTTTTGATAACTTTCACTGGTAAAACAATTTCTTTTTGAGAACAGAGAGTACTAGAGATCTGAAGACTTCCTTGAGCGTCCCAAGTGTTACAACCCAGAATTCACATCGTAAATCTGTTGTTACTACCGGCAGGTACACTGTTAAATAGAGTTTCCTCACTTCAAATTCTGTTTGGAGTGCAGGTGGCAACCAGCTAGTGTGACTACTGTTTTAAAAGTATCTGATCAAGTTTTCCTCACTTCGATTATTAATATTGCATTTTGTTTTCTTTAATTCTTCAGGACAACCAGGAATCCACTTCCACCCACAAGGTTTGTGAATCTAAACAACATTGAAATAATTGATTAAAACAATGTATGTAACATCTCTCACTGATGCATGCTTTATTTTCTATTTTCATCTTGAAGGAAGTCTTTACCGGTGTTGAAGAAGGTGAACCCAGCCCTTGCAAGTGATGCAACTTTGAACAATTTTATTTCACTTTATTTCTAAAAAAGGAAAAAGAAAAAATGATACTGCTACTCCTTTTTCTCATTATGTTATATTGCTGGTTGTTTTTATCTTTTTTATTTATTATTTTTTGCCCATTAAATTTCCCCTTTTCCATGTAGGAGAAAGCTACAGAAGCTAGCAAGATTACGAGTAAGATGCATGATCCATTTTTCTTATATCTCCAAAAGTGCATGACCCAGAGATGCATTCACTAAGACGGTGTTCTTGTCCTGTCTATTCTCCCCCACATTTTTGGGGCTTCAGGTAAGGCTAAAGTTTGTGAGACTGCTTCAAAGCAAGAAAGCAACGCAAGGAACCATCTTTCAAGGAATAGAGAGAGTGATAGCTTTGTAATAATGTAAGCAGGAGTTTCTGTTTTCGTTCTGGTTCTTACCCTGCTTAATTCTGGGATAACTTCTATGTCAGAATTAGAAACATAAGGAAGTCCTCATTTACATACACAGTCAAGTCAAGCAAAAGAGTTCAATGAGATAATTATTTTTAGTTGAACCAGGTAGTCTAATAAATCGTAAGTCTAACTGGTTTTACCACCGGCCCTTTTTCTGAACATTGTTGTAAATTCTCAATCAGGAACAGAAGTGAAGTCCTTCTATAGTCACCTACTTTAAACTATGAATTTCTGACAAAAAAAATTGAAGTCTTAAAATTACAAATAATAGACCTGCCACTGTAAAGTTTGCAATTTATTGAAAAATACTTTGTTGTGTTGTTGCTTGTTTGTGTCAATTTTAATGGTGACTGCTTGACGCTGGGGAGTATCAACAGGCTGTTTGTGCCTGTCAATTAAATTGTCATTGTTTTATCTGCTCTATCATTTTTTTCTATCTATGGCCTGTCTTTTATGAAGCCTGTAAACTAATTCTAGGAAGTCTTTAACATTTTCTAGAATTTATCAGGGATGCCCACTTCTATGCCTTTTTTTCTTTTCTATCTACATGCTTATACTTCTATGTCAATATTTTCTCTCTACATGCTTATACTTCTATGTCATGGCTCATGAAATATATTGTCTTGAATATTCTGATATGAAAACAAAAATTGATAGATCTGCTTGAAAGCTTACTAGCATATATTATAGATCCATATTGAGGTTTTGCTGATTTATATGGCACGATCTTTCTAATAGTAAAATATTTTTATTGCAAGTGAGTACTCTGATGTTTAGTTTGCATTTTGGAATTAGGGCTACTAAGAGTCGATCAAATTCAGCTGCTCATAACTTGCCAAGATCGTTTAAGGTATATGGCATATTATATCCATCTTCAATCTTTCAATTTTTGCTCCTTATTTTAGTAATATTGAGTTATAATTTCTGAATTTGCTTTATGCTTACCGGTAACCAAAGTTGTATTTGTGTGTTCGTTTACCCAATTTTACTTATATAAGTTGTTTTTATGTCATTCATTGCTCAGCCATCTGTTAAGACTGCGCTCAGGCCTTCTAATGCTCAAAGAGTGTCAAAATCGAAGTGTTCTTCAGGTTTGGAAAAACCAGTATCTGCTGCTGCAATCACATCCAAGAAAGACATAGGATGTCCTCTTCCGGCAAATAATGTAGCAACAATTTCTAGTGAAGCTGAAGCTAGCCAAAAGAATCTTACTTCTAATGGCAATAGTGATGCTAGCATCAATATGCCTGATGTCCGTGCTAGGGAGAAAGCCAAACGTAGGAGATCTTATACATCCTTACTAATGGCAAGATCAAAGGTTTGGCCCCACTGCTATCTAATATACTGTCTCGGCTTTTTCCTTGAGAAGTTGAATGACTGTTGGAAATATTTTGCAGCTATTAGAGGGGAACAGTGGTGTCAAAGAAGAAGAAAAGCTACCTGACATTGATAATGATGACAATCCGTTGGAAGTTGTTCCATACATAGATGAAATTTATCAGTACTATTGGATAAGTGAGGTATTTGTTCATTAGGCTCTTCTTCTAGAAAAGTTTGTAGCTTACTATGGTATGTGTACTAGGCTTAATTTAGTGCGATTGTGATCCTTCTTGAACATAGAGAAGCCCAACGAGGCTTCATTTATTGATGAGTAGTATTGGAGATTGACTGATAACATGAAACCCTCTTATAAGTAACTAGCTTAGTAGACTAAATAACATGTTGAAATAATAAAAGTATTTTTTCTCAACTAGTTGGTTCCTGATCAAAATGGCAGTTATGTATTGGAGCATTTGAAAAACAGAGATATATTCTTCATTAGAAACAGAATGTCTACTTTCAATTGAATGAAAAAAAGCAGAGATGTTTTTAGTTGTAATTTCCTGCCTACTACGGAAATGACTGTAGTGTCAATCTGTTTCTCATGTTATAGTGCTTTGGCCCCAGATGTTGACTTGGTTCTGTATTGCATCTGTGTACATCAAACACCAATGTTAATAAATAGTCTGCCAATGTTGTGGGTAACTAGTTTGGTAATTCTACTTATACTGAACTTATAAAACTGCAGGCAATGAATCCATCTTTGGAAAATTACATGTCAAAGCAGACAGATATTACACCTCATATGAGAGGAATATTGATCAACTGGCTGATTGAGGTATAACTTTCCACATGGTTTTAATTCACCTTTTTGTTCATTATGGGGTTTTCCGTTTGTAAATTATCATTGTTATACCTTGCTTATTTTAGTTGCTCTGTACTTCATCACTCTCATAACAGGTGCACCTCAAATTTGATTTAATGCAAGAAACACTTTATCTCATGGTGAATTTGTTGGATCGATATCTCTCCGAGGTCCAAATAAAGAAGAATGAGATGCAGCTGGTTGGTCTTACTACTCTTTTGCTGGCATCGAAATATGAGGATTTTTGGCATCCTAGGGTAAATATTTCAACTGTGAAATTTGCATGGTATCTTGTATAATTCTTTTTCAATTTTCTAAACTTGCAAAACCATTGCTGATTTAATTGTAATCTTTCACAGGTGAAAGATCTAATCAGTATATCTGCTGAGGCTTACACTAGTGAACAAATGCTCAAGACGGTATGCATTTTCTTCTGATGGATGGAATGCAGTTTGAACTTATGAGAAAATCTTGTGTAAGGGGGAAACTTGGTTTAGGACAAGTAACTCACAACTCACATATTCTGAAACCTCAATCATTCAATAGTGAAAGTTGCATTGAAACTAAACCACATAGGTATTTCGTAAAATATAAAATAGACTTGTGGATAAATCTCCGTTTGAATTTGGAGTCTATTTGCTTTGTGTATTTTTTTAAAACCTTAAGTTGGAATCTTCACTTGCCCTTATTGCTCTCTCTTAACCATACAAAATAATTGAATTTTCAGGAGAAGCTCGTCCTTAAAAACTTGAAGTTTCGCCTAAATGCGCCTACTCCCTATGTCTTCATGTTAAGGTTTATCAAGGCTGCTCAATCAGACACCAAGGTATGTGGTAGCTTTCTGAATATAATGAATCAGCTATTTTATAAGGCCTGGATTTCTCAGTTAAAATATGGAGAAGAAAAGTAGGGTTCATCTACTTGTATAAAGTTTGTTAAACATTTTTTATTTGTGATGGATATTGGTTTCAGCTTGAACATCTAGCCTTCTACCTCATAGAGCTGTGCTTGGTTGAATATGAAGCTTTGAAGTTCAAGCCCTCCTTGCTATGTGCATCAGCTATCTATCTTGCTCGGTGTACCCTGCAGATGTCTCCATCTTGGACCCCGTTGCTTCGCAGACACACGCGCTATGATGTTTCAGAAATCAGGCAAATCTCTTTTAAAATCTTCTTCTTCTTCTTCTTGTTATTAGTGGATCTTTATTTATTGTCTGATCGTGAGCAGGGACTGCGCGGAAATGATTTTAAGATTCCAAAGAGCTGCCAAATCAGGGCAACTGAGGGTCACATTCGAAAAGTACACGAGTAAGGACCTGAGCGGAGTTGCGGCGATCACGCCCTTGGATAGACTTGCTTGAACTCGATGGTTTTAGTTGCTCGAGTTCAGTTTTCGAATGCTAATAAACATAATTGTAATGTCAAATGTAACACACAGGAAATAGAGCTGAAGTTGTGGTGTTGTAGTTTTATGCATGTTGATTGTATTGAGAGGTTTTGTTGAGTTCAATACTACAATACAATATCTTTCATTATAGTGATACCATGCTCCTATTAGTTATTAAATCAATTTGTTTTTAATAAGATAATCTTCGTATAAATAAAAGAAGACTTAATACATTAATGGAAAATATTCTACTATGTATTAGTCGATGGAAACGAAAAAGCTTCTATAAGCACTTTAGTTTTAGGATTTAAGAAATTTAAGTGTGTGAGTTTAGAATTTTGGATTCATGGTTAGAATTTAGAGTTTAAAAGTTAAGGTTTAGGATTAGTTAAAAAAATATATGTTAAAGGGTAAATTACACGGGTGGTCGCCAAATTATGTATGTTTTAGGATTAGTTTTATAATATTTTTAATCGGAGGAATAAAAGGAAGAAAAAATGAGCTTCCCTTGACTCCAGCAGGAATTAATCCCAAGACCACTGGCATTGAGGTTCAATGCATAACCAACAAGCCAGGTTTAAAGCATGTCAAATTTTAATTAGAACCTTATTTAAGTTAAACTCTGACACCATTTAGAGTAAATTGAAGGAAAATAAGATCTAACGGGACTCGAACACAACACCCATATGCAAGGAGAATAATATTTTTATATAATATTTATTTCAAAATAAAAAATATTATTTTATACATAACTTCGGTTATAACAATCAACATTCTCGTCCCATTTGAGCTTTAGGGATAAAATTTTCCTCGTTTCTTCTCGTGACGAAAATTTTAGTTATTTCTCATCACATCAGTTCGGATCCTTATAATTTTTGGATATTTCCCGCCCCAAATGCCTATTGAACACGGAAGATTAATGATTGTACTCGGGATGATGAAAACATTGAAGGAAGTTAATTGAGTGAGAGGTTTTTCCATTTATATATATATTAAGTTAGGGATTCTCGAAACAAATGCTACCAAATTTGTTTTGGTTTTCTTTCGCGCTTTCTGTATAAAACTCCAAAAAGCATTGTTCTATTTCATCGAAATCAAAGCGCTTTCCCTCGTTTCCATCTTCGCGCTGAAAACATCTCCGCCTCTGCAGCAGATCACGACTTTCTCTGCTCTTTCCATCGCTTCTCTCCGTTCCTCAAATGGTACGAATTCTTGCCTTTTACGCTTATTCATTTGCAAAACTCTAAATGTTCTTAAACCATCACCATTTCAGAAAACCCTGTTTTATTATCTGATCATTGATTATGCATGGTTCGCCGCCCCTGTTTTCCTTGCCTGAAATCGGGCTTTGGATGCCGGAAGTTGTTTTCCGGCGATCCTCGACACGATTAATCTATTTGATATAATTATTAAGTTCCTTGCTTCAGTTTGAAGAAAGTATTAACATGTGCAGAGGAATTGATTGGAAAAATAAAAGGGGTGGGGGATTTCTTTTGTTTTTTTCTTTTTGGTTTGGCGTTTGATCCGATTTGTGAATGGTTTCCAAATGGCTCGTTGTTTTGGTGGGAATCCATAAACCGTTTTCATTGTAATCCACAATCGACGTTTGTCAACTTTCATTTACTTTATTGCTTTTTTAGTATTTTTTTAATATGCTTTTTTAGTATTTCTTATATTTGGAGAGTTGGTAAAATTGGACAAATACCATTACATTTGGATTCATTATCTTGAATTCCGATTATATTTGGATTCGTTTTTTTTAAGTTAGAGTTACATTTGACCGGTTTATCAAGCTATTTAGGATTAGATTTAAAATTTATTAAAAAAGTTAATCCATCTTATTTTGAATTTTTATTTTTTATATCAAATTAATATGATCGTAATGCATGAATAACATTATTTTTACTTATTGATATTTCGAAGTCTGATTATTTTGTCCTTTTCTACTATGTCATCACAAAAATTTAAGTAATATTAAAAAATTGAAGGAAAAAAATAATACCATCATTTGGTAAGAATAAAGTAGCTAGTATTTTTTTAATTTGATATTTTGGATTTTTTATACACAAACAGTGTGAAAAATTTATTAAAGCATGCATATTTACTCTTTAAAAATAAAATTTAAATCACTAATCCTATATTATAACATATAAACTAAATCCTAATTAAATTTCTAACCCTTAAAAGAATAAGGGATTCATGCATATCAAAGTTTTTAAAAAAAATAGATAGATTGGTTGATAGATCTATTTTTTTTGAGTTTTGATTATAATTTTCTCTACATCAATCTCAAGTGGTACATCTTTGATGTTGCAAATTGGTACAAGTCAAATAGAAATAAAATTTGTTTATTTGTGTATGATGAAAGTGAAATGATTTAATAATTGTTGATGGGAGCAGGTAACAAGAAGTGCGGATGAAACAAAAGTAGTAGTATCGAGGCCACTATCAATATATGGGGATTCAGAGGAGGATTCCACTTACAAGGCTCCTAAGCCAATCCAAAGGATTTTAAGCCTCTTCAAGGACATTGGACCCGGTTTTGATCTCACCTACTTCAAGGCAACTTTTTCAATTGCGTATTTTTTTAGTTATTTTTTAGGCAGACTCTCCGTATTCTCACCCTGAATTAATACAGATATCAGTTTGGGTGATTTTGTTTGTTCAGCTGCCACCTCTATTCAACTTTCCCAAGTCTCATCTTCAATGCTATGGGGAAACAGTGTATTGCATTGGCACAGACATGCTAAGCAGATGCAACCAGGCAGACAGCCCTGTCGACCGGTTCGCATCGGTTGTGAGTTGGAGCATTTCGACGTTGCGGCCTCCACTATTTGGGTTAGCCCCTTACAACCCTGTCCTTGGTGAGACTCATCATGTCTCAAGGGCATCTCTCAATGTCCTACTCGAGCAGGTATTGTCTTTTCTTTTCATTTCATTTCTTTTATTGCTTCAAAATACTAACTTTTTATACTCATTGTGCTAATATTCGTGCAGATTTCTCACCACCCACCAGTTTCTGCTCTCCATGCAACTGATGAGAAACAAAATATTGAACTCATCTGGTGTCAGCAAAGTGTTCCTAAGTTCAATGGTTCGTACCTCATTTTCAAGCAGATTTAGCTGAATTACAGCCTATGGCAGCATTGTCTAACACTTAATGTTCGGTACTTGCTTACTCTTACACTCTTAATTGAAACACAAATGCTTTAGGTGTCGCGGTGGTGAACGAGGTGCGAGGGAAGAGGCAACTCAAGCTCCTGAATCGAGGCGAGACATACGAAATGAACTCTCCAGACCTCTTGATAAGATTTCTCCCGATGCCTGGTATCGATTGGGATGGAGATGTTAGGATCAAGTGCCCCGAGAATGGCCTTGAAGCCGAGTTACGCTTTGGACACAAGTCTTTCCTTGGCCTTAGAGGAAGTCATAGATCAGTCAAGGGAAAGATCTACCAAACATCAACTAAGAAGACTCTTTTCCAAATCAATGGCAATTGGGACAGGTATTCAATTTTCGTGCTCAAAATCTGAAAATCTTGTTATGTAGTTCGTAGCGATGTGAACGTTTATGCTTTCGCGCAGAACTGTTACGATGAAGGACAATGCTAGTGGAAAGCAGACTGTTATATACAATGCAGAAGAAGTTTATTCCGGGTTGAAGACTCCCATTGTTCATGATTTGCAGGTAATTGTTTATGCTTTCGTGCAGAACATGAACGTTATTGTGCATGCATTTGAATCACCTGTCATTCATATTTCATGCACAACAACGTTCATGTTCATGTGCATTCGCCTGAGTAAGTTCAATCTCGATCTTTCCCTCTTTGCGCTTTCAGGGAGTACGGCCGACTGAATCGGCCGCAGTGTGGAGCGAGTTAAGCGAGGCGATAATGAGCCACGATTGGGAGAAAGCGAAAGAAGCGAAGAACGCGGTGGAGGAGAAACAGAGGGAGCTGTTGAGGGAAAGAGGGTCCAAGGGAGAAATTTGGGTTCCCCAACATTTCAGGGTGACTCACACCAAAGATGGTGGATGGGACTGTTTCCCGACTCAACAATGGGTTCCACCTGCTCCAATTGTGGTTCCTCTTTCGTAAGCTAATCAAGATCAACAATGCTTAGGGGCTCTTGCATTGTTAGAACTTAGAAGAAATAAACAACTGGAATCAAACCTACTTGTGAACAGCTAAACGCTTACTTATTGAATGTTGGTGTATGTGTAAATTAGTTCAAGAACTTTATGTTATAGAAATTAAAATTTAATATTACATGTATAGCAATTTACAAAATAGTTACGATTTTTAAAGTAATAGAGTTACGGAAAATA
The DNA here is from genome assembly GCA_030270665.1 of Hibiscus trionum. Taxonomy (NCBI): domain Eukaryota; kingdom Viridiplantae; phylum Streptophyta; class Magnoliopsida; order Malvales; family Malvaceae; genus Hibiscus; species Hibiscus trionum. Next base: position 38,026,675 of record BSYR01000022.1, read on the forward strand.
TTCTGTGTACATTAGGTGAAAATAAACTGTTTTTATAAGTGTCTTGGTTTTAGGGATTTTATTTGGAGTTTAAGGTTTAAGGGTTTTGGATTATGATTTTAGAATTTATGGTTAGAATTTAGAATTTAAAGGTTAGAGTTTGACATATAAATCCTAAAATTAAGGCGTTTGTGGAAACTTTTTGTTTCTACTGCCGGGACTAGGGGTGATAACGAGCCTGGCCAGGCTCGAGGCTCGCCGAGCTCGGAATTTTAGGCTCGAGCTCGGCTCGAAAACAATACTATTGGGCTCGGCTCGGGCTCGAAGCTCGTCAGGCTCGGCTCAAAATGAAAATTTTTGCTATAGCCTATTTATAAAAGATTCGTTAAAAGTTCCTTTCATAACCAACACTGAAACGAAATTCAATGACCGAAAAGAAAAAAAAAATCAAAAATTAAATTGATCCAAATAACCAATAAATATTCTTATAATACAAACATATAATTAAAGAAAATACACAATCAAACAACAACCAACTAAAAAAAATGCCCAATTTATTTTAGTTAATTTACTTTTAGTAAATTTTTACTAATTTATTTTATTGTTTTTCTTTTGCTAAACATATTACTTTTAGTGCATATATAGACTTCGAGCCTGTTCACGAATTTTTCGAGCCGAGCCTGGATAGGCTCAACTCGGCTTGTTAAGATTTCGAACCGATCTCGAGCCCGAGTCAAGCTCACTCAAGCCGAGCCAGTCAGGCTCATTATCACCCCTAGCCGGGACATATAAATACCCATAATTATTTGAAGCGGAATTAGAGTAAACTGTTGGAACTGTCCTTTTTATTTTTGGACCAAAACTGTTCGAATTGTCGAAGTACACCACAATTTGTCGCCTCTTTGACCTTTATTTGTTATACAACTGATGGAACTGATGTGTTAGACCGCAGGCTACTAATATTTGAGTTTTATATTAAATTAGCTCCATTTTATATGGTCATAAAAATAGTTCGATTGCTGATAATGAGTTTGTTTATGAATACATTTAATAAATAAACATAATACTTTGGTTCGTACTCGTTTGTTCCGCTTAATAAACGAACAGTTAAATGTGTAATTCGTCATCCTTTTGAAGATTAGAACATTAATGCAGACTTGTTTACAAATTTGAGCTAAGCCATTCATTCCAAATACCAGCCACAAGTGCCATTAATTTCACTGTGTTTGTAAATGTCCTGTAAGATACATGAGCATCTTTGTAACACAACAAATGTGGAACCTGTTTTTCTCAAAACTACCAAATAGGTGTTGCAACCAAATATCTTAGTCATTCCTACCCTCATAAATCAAGTATCGAAACCAGAATAGACGCCACTATCTCGGAGCAACCTCTTCTCTTCTTCGACATAATTCTTCCCCCTGCTAGCTTGACCAAGTTCTCTTTTCCGCTTCTCCTTCTGTGAAAAAGAAACATTCTGCTTCTCCTTCCGAGTTTGTACATTAGCCAGTTCCTCTGCATCCAATATTGCGGCTCTTGTTTTCTGTCGGTCCTCGAAAGATTCTTTAACCTCCTTGGATTCACTGCTTTCTCTGCCAGTTGACCAAGACCAGTTTGGTTTCTCTTTTGGAGGAGGCACATTCAGGACAGATAATCCTCCCTTATAGCCATGCCGCTTCAAAGCTTCAAAATCCAATGCAGTTCCTTTTTGTTTCCCGGACTTTGCTGCACATATGCAGCTAAAGAAGGTAAACCAGGTACTCCTTTTTTCTTTTAGCCAGATATTCAAAGAAATATATTTTAACAGCAAAGGAGAGAATAGTAACGAAAAATCTGCAAAATCTCTAACCATCTTTCAGTTGATATAACTCAAACCTCATCAGTACAATGTTCATACCAATATTTAGAAAAAGAAAACGTTATAACGATTGGGTGTGGATGCCTATCGGAACATTCAGTTTTTTCGGTGAGATTCTTTATTTGATATTTTGTGAAGCACCAGAGAGAATGTCAAGTAAACTTGCAAAGCCTTCAAATTTCATTATCATACTTATAAAGATGATAAATAAGGTTAGACATTGTCATTGCTCCGTCCTTTGTTTGCACAAACTACACAAACGGCAGTATCACACACCTAGAAAGATAAACCGCGATTCTGCTATTAACAAAAACCATAGTTTCAATACTAGCAAGGTACATGGATTCAGTCATATATATATATACATACATACATTCATACACACGCAAACTTATTCATGTAGGAATGTATGCACATATATAGAGAGAGGTTATGATCTACTTACACCTTTTTGAATCCTCGGATTAACTGATTTTAACGGCTGAGATTAAAACTTTTAAATTAAGTATAATCCACTTATTTTATCTTACTATACCTATTAAAACTCTAAGTTTTACACTGTGTCAACAGATCCTAATCACACACACATATATATCAGTCATTTATTTCACACATCCAGCGATCCAAAAAAACATGTAAAACTTAAAAACCCTTACGCTGTGTAAAACTCAGATTAATTCCTTACTTTTTTTCCCAAGTGATAATCTTTACATATTCTACTGTTAATCTCATCCATCCGTTTCAACCATCCAACGATCCAAAAAACGTGTAAAAATCAAATCCAACGATCCAAAAAAACGTGTAAAACTATTTGAGTTTTACACCGTGTAAGTTGATTCTATCCCACATATATATATATATATAATGAAATCATTCTTCAACATCATGATGCCACTACTAATAAACACAAGCGTTCTTCATATCCTAATTTACATACAAAAGAATCAAAATCAAGGAAGATATCCATTCCAATCAATTCAGTAAAATGATTATAAGATGCAAAAAAAGGAAAAGCATAAAATACGAAGACTGAAAAAGAATGTAATACCATGGGATAATTTCTTAAGCTTGGTGTTGGGAGGTCCATCTTCAGCTTCAGAGTTCGAATTTGAAGACGAAGATTCATCAGAAGATGACGAATCGTTTGCCTCGTTGTCATCCCATGGCACTGCCCTCTTCATCGCATCAGATTTTACACTAAAAATACCAAAAGAGGAATTTGTTAAATCAGAACGTAATTGTCGAAATAAACAAAAAAAAAACTACCAAAAGAAATCGAAATTAGCAGTAAAGATAATTAAAGGAAAAGAAGGGGGGTCGAGAATTAGCAGAACCTGAAGATTTATGATTGGGATTCGACGGTTTAGGGTTTGGACAGGAAGAGGGTAATAGAAATTACAGAAATCGTTTTCCGCCGGAGGGAAGAGACTTATAGTAAACAAACGGCGTCGGTTATAATTGACATTATGTAAAAAAATAATAATAGTTTGGTAATGGAATCAAAAGTTTAATTATTATTTTATAATTAAAAAATAATAATTAAATTTTCTCCATTCACAATATCAGAATTCGAACTCTTAATATTTACTTAAGTAACTTTATGTTTTATTTCATTAGACCGATTTATAATTGGTTTAACTATAACAATTAGTTCAATGTAGTTTAATTATTTATACATTTTATCCAATTTTATATTATAACATGTGCCATACAAATTCATTTTAAAAAAAATCTATTCATATTATGTTGATGTTACTTCTACTTTTATTTTGATGTAAATTTTTTTATTTAACTATTGTTGTCCAACACATTAAGTGATTAATCTAGATCAAGTTTTGTAAAAGCTCATTATACGACGATTCTCATAATCCAATTTGTTTCATTTATAATGTCAAGATTCTAATCCCTAACCTTATTGAAAGGATTTAGTGCCCAATCCCACTAGATCAACTGATCATAGGTTTTTAAAGTATTCTAAGTTCATATAAAATTCTTTATAAATTAATAAGTTTTTTAAAAAAAAATCTAATTCTAATCCTAACTAGAGGAAAAAAGAAGGGATACTCTAAAAAAAGGAAAAGAATGACCTTAGTGAGTCTAGAATTCATAAACTAAAAAAGTATGAGAGAATAAAGATGAATAACTTAACAAACATGCTAAATATGCATAAATCAATAAATTGTTTTATAATAGTATTGACATGTTTGATATTTTATGTATTTATGTCATGTAGTGTTAGATTTTAAAGAAATATCGTGGTTGGAAAAAATTAAAAAAAATGATGATGATGGGGTTTTATTGAGATTTTTGGGTGAATAATATATTAAAGATTCAAAGTGTTTTTTGTGAGAATTCTAATCGATTATAAAGTAATATATTGGTTTAAGAGTGAGCGTCTGATCAAGTCGAGTCGAGTAAAATAAATTGTGTTAGTCAAGTTTGCAAGTCCTCTTTTATTACTCAAATTATATTTGAATTTTTTTCGATTCGAGTCTAGTTTTCGAGTTTCTATACAAATTTAATTGTAATTATTACGCAAATCAGAGCCGAGCACCTGAGAAACTCTTCATAAGCGCAAACCGCGTATCTAAATTCAAACCGAAAGTCCATAGCAGGGAAGATCAACATGATTACAAATAATCGCCATCTTGATCAGTCGTGGCGTCATCAAATCAACCCTGATAGAAAAACAAATAATAGATAAACGTCCCAAGAGACAGAAAAACATGCTAAAAAGCAGAAAAACGTACCAAACGGTAGAGAAAAGCGTGTTATAAAGACAAATTTATTGAATTAAAAAGACTGAAAATAAAAAAAATAAAACAAATAAGTGAAAGAGGGTGACCGACGGTCGACAAATAGCCCGAAAGCTATTGCCGCCGCCGGTCTATTTTCGAACCAAAGAGAGAGAGCGGCCCTAACCACTACAAATTTTGAGTTACTCTAACTCTTATTTTATAACTACGACTTTATTTAAAAAAAACAAAGTCAAATTTATTATCACTTGCTTTTCCCCAAATAAAAAATAAGTAATTATTCCACAAACACTTTAGTTTTAGGGTTTAAGAACTTAGTTTAAGGCGTAAGTTTTAGGAGTTTAGATGTAGAGGTGTACAATTTAGGGATGGTAGCAAATTTTTAGGGTTTAAGATTAGAATTTAGAGTTTATATCTTTTTTTTAAAAGTAATAAGGGCCTCGTTAAAAACCCCCACTAATCCTAAATAGGGGAAAAGAGTGCCCGCTTTATTGATAAAAAACTTTCCGATGCTACAAGTTACACATGGCCATGCAATGGTCAAGATACACGTACAATTTCTAGATAAAACTCAACCCTGCAGTAGTTTGATAAGGGCATCAAACAAATAACCCAAGCATGGTGGCGTACATTGTGCTTATTACTCGACTGCTCAAACACCATCTTGCCATTAACCTGCTTCCCAGTAGAGCGAATCAGTTCTATGAATGCCTTTTTTGGCTAGTCTGTGTGCAGCCATGTTGGTTTCCCTGTAGGCGAAATCAATTTTCCATTTCACTGATTTACCAGCATCAATTATTAACGTGACCATATCTCTAAAACAGCCTGCAGATAAAGAAGGGTTGTTTAACCAAGTTATAACCATTTTGCAGTCGGACTCGATCAGCAGGCTATCACTAGATCGCCATTTGGATTGCTTGAACAGTAGCAGTGCTTCGTGTATGCTTTTGAGTTCTGCTGAAGTGGGATCTGCTTAACCAATGGGTTTGGAGAATAGTAACAGTGTTTTACCAGTATCATTTCTTAGTAATCCTCCGATTCCGGCCTCTCCGAAACTTCCGAGTGCTGCCCCATCGACGTTGAACTTGAGCCAACCCTTTGACGGGGCTTCCCATCTCAGTGGGAGAACCTGTGTGATCCGACTCTCGTTGCATCTAAATTCTTGAGGGCAACGTATAAAGTCCGTCAGTGACATACCTGAGTTGGGCCATTTACATAAACACCATTGACCCACTCTTTGGATCGTGAGCTCGAAAATGTGATCGGCAGTGAATAGTTTCTGGTTAAAAATGATAGCGTTGCGGCATAACCACACCGTCCAGATGCAACCAAATAGAAACATTTGCCACACTTGAGGGACTATGTGCTTGACAGAGATGCTGAACCATGCCTGGAAAAGTGAAATGATGTCTGCTGGCATAATGAAATTCAGTTTCCAAAGGTTGCAAATTTTTTGCCATGATTTTCATGTAACCGAGCATTGGCAGAATAAGTGATTAACATCCTCCATTGTTTCTCCACACAGGACACAAAGGTTGGAAGGGGAGGGAGATATACCTCTTTTACTAAGAGCGTCGTAAGTTGAGATTCTCTGGTGCAGCACCTTCCACATAAACATTTCTACCTTCGGAGGGGCTAACTTCGCCCAAATCTGCTTCCACCTAAAATCCGAGGCGGGAACCTCTGCCCTTGATAACTCACAAAAAGCTTTGGGGGAATAAAAACCATTAGAAACACCTGTTGGTAATGCTTCAAGAGTTACCAAAGCTATATCTCACATTGGTTGGGAAAATAGCTAGGGAAAGGTATTTATACCCATGCTTCCTCCCTCCCTTGTATATATTCTTTTTGGAGAAAATTTGTAGGAATTTTCTTAAGAACAAAAGATTATATATGTGAAAGAATTTTTTCTTATTTATAGGCTTTTGAGAAAACTGTTCGAATCAGAGTTTATCTGAACTGAAACGTTCAAATGTTCGAAACAGTGATATGGCCGTTGCACAGTAATATGGCCGTTGCACAGTGATATGGCCGTTGCACAGTAATATGGCTGTTGCACAGTGATATGGCCGTTGCACAGTGATATGGCCGTTGCACAGTAATATGGCCGTTGCACATTGATATCCAGCATATAAATAAGAAGTGCTCATGCACCATTTGAGACATCGGAAAACACATTACAAATTCTCTCTGTTTCCTCCATTGTTCGATTGAGTAGTTCCACTGTTGTTCACTCCGGAGTCGAGTGTACGATTCTTGGAGCGTCCGTGTGCACCTCGGGGGACATTCTGCCTGTGAAGCGACTACACTGTTCGGGGCAGTTTTGTTTCTAAGGCAGTGGCCATCATACCACGACACGGTTCATAATCTTTTCTTTACCGTTGTGTTTGATATTTTGCAGTCAGTGCTAACAGCCGATTTTGCAGTCCATTTTACCAACAATTTAGAAACAAAACTCTTCTCCGATTCTGCAAAATGGCTTCTTCATCCGCACTAAGCAAGCTCATTCCCGACCTTTCCAAGCTCGATGCTTTAGATGGCAGCAACTATCGAAGGTGGTCCCAACGCATACTGATTTTCTTTGAGCAGTTGGACCTCGATTATGTGCTGCTCAACGAACCACCAGTTGCACCACCTACCGTTGCTGTTCCTGCCGATAACCAAGGCCAAACTAATACTGCCGCCGATGCCCTTGCTGCTGCCACCTTTGCCAAATATGAGAAGGACAACAAGACGGTCCGTGGCCATCTCCTAAGTCACATGTCTAACAAAATATTTGACATGTACCTAAAGGAGAGGAGTGCAAAGGCGATATGGGACTCCTTGGACACCAAGTATGGCACCGATGATGCGGGGATTAAAAAATATGTCGTGGGCGAATGGTTGAAGTTCCAGATGACTGACGACAAGACCATCATGGACCAAGTCCATGACTATGAGAATCTTGTCTCGGACATCATAGCGGAAGGCATGCAAATGTGTGAAGTTTTGCAAGCCAATGTCCTTATCGAGAAGTTGCCAAAATCATGGTCCGATTACCGCAACTCCCTCAAACACAAGAAAAGGGACATACCACTTCAGGAGCTGATTGGTCACATGAAAATCGAGGAGGCCAACCGGTTGAAAGATAAGGTTTCGAACAACTCTAGTCACTTATCTTTTAAATCTAACATTGTTGAGTCTGATGCTGCTTCAGGGTCCAAAAGGCCCTTTAAGAAAGGCCCTCCGAACAAAAGGCCCAAACCACAGCAGACTACCAATTTCAAGAAGCCCAACAAGGCTAAGCACGACATGAAAACCATGAAATGCTACGTGTGTGGGCAAGCCGGTCACAAGGCGTACCAATGTCAGCACCGCTTGGATCGCCAGAACGAGACTAGACCACGCATGCATGTCGCGGAGGACATGGATGATGATGTCATAGCTGCGGTGGTTTCGGAGGTCAACTTCGTAGAGAAGAACGCCGAGTGGGTCGTGGACACTGGAGCTTCTCGACATTTCTGTGCAAAGAAGGAGCTATTCACCGAGTTCGAGGACGCGAAAAATGGTGAACGCGTGTACATGGGGAACTCCAGCAGCTCTCAAGTGATGGGCAAAGGCAAGGTTTTACTAAAGCTGACTTCCGGTAAAACTTTGGCTCTTAACAATGTCCTATATGTGCCTGCCCTGCGTAGAAATTTGATTAGTGGTGGCCTCTTAAATAAGGCAGGCATTAAGTTAGTTTTTGAGGCAGATAAACTTGTACTTTCCCGTAACGGTGATTATGTTGGGAAAGGTTTTTTAAGCGAAGGTTTATTTGTCATAGAAACTCAACTTAATGAAAATAATAAAGCCACCACTTCTGCTTATATTGTTGAGTCTGTTGATATGTGGCATGCTAGATTAGGACACGTAAATATTCAATCCTTAAAGAAAATGATGAATATGAATATTTTGCCTAAACTAGACACAACAAACTATAATAAATGTGAAGTTTCTGTAGAAGCCAAGCATGCAAAACCTACCTTTAAAAGTGTTTCTAAAAGAAAGACTGAACTGTTAGAACTTATTCATACTGATCTAGCAGACTTTAGAAACACTGAAAGTAAAGGAGGAAAACACTACTGCATAACTTTTGTAGATGACTTTTCTAGGTATACAAAAGTTTATCTCCTAAGAACTAAAGATGAAGCTGAAAATTTCTTTCTTATTTATAAGACAGAAGTTGAAAATCAGTTAGATAGGAGAATAAAACGTGTTAGGTCTGATAGAGGTGGTGAATATGGATCTAATTTTCTAAAAGAGGTTTGTGAGACGAATAGCATAATACATGAAACTTCAGCCCCTTATTTTCCTCAACAGAACGGCATAGCCGAGAGGAAAAACAGAACTTTAAAAGAGATGATGAACTCATTATTGATAAGTTCTGGGTTGTCTGACAACATGTGGGGGGAAGCCATTCTATCGGCTAATCATATTCTGAACCGAGTACCTCATAAGAAAATTGATTCTACCCCATACGAATTATGGAAAGGGTATGCCCCAAATTTACAATACCTGAAAGTGTGGGGGTGTCTGGCCAAAGTGGGGTTACCAGACTTTAAGAAGTCCACCATTGGACCTAAGACCGTTGATGCAGTGTTTATAGGCTATGCTTCTAACAGTGCTGCATATAGATTCATGACTCTGCAAGACTTCTCTATTTGTGAATCTAGGGATGCAGTTTTCTTTGAAGATATCTTTCCTCTAAAGAAACCTAGATTAAATGTTGAAACACAAATAGAAAGCTTGCCATCCACTTCTTCTAGTGTGCCTGCTAGGTCTTCTCAAGAGATTAAATTTGAGCCTAGAAGAAGTAAGAGACAAAGAGTTGAAACCTCTTTTGGACCAGACTTCATAACTTCCTTTATTTCTGAGATAAATGATTTAGACACTCTTTCTGATCATATAGCTCAAGCATATCTGTTAGATGAGGATCCTAAAACTTACGAAGAAGCTATACGATCTATTGATGCTAGTTTTTGGAAAAGCGCTATAAAAGATGAACTAGAATCAATAATGTCTAATCATACTTGGGAATTAGTTGACTTGCCTAGAGGATTTAAAACCATTAACAGTAAGTGCGTCTTTCGAAAGAAACTTAGACCAGATGGTTCTATCCAAAAGTATAAGGCAAGGCTAGTAGTCAAAGGGTTCACTCAAAGATTTGGTCAAGACTTCTTTGATACTTACTCTCCCGTCACAAAAATCTCAACAATCCGTGCATTGTTTGCACTAGCCTCCATTCACAAGTTGCAAGTACATCAAATGGATGTAAAGACTGCATTTTTGAATGGGGATCTAGATGAAGAGATCTATATGGAGCAACCTCTTGGCTTCGAGGCGCCTGGTATGGAAGGCAAAGTATGTAGACTTAAAAAGTCACTTTATGGCCTGAAGCAAGCTCCTAAACAGTGGTATGAGAAATTTCACAAAACTATTCTTAGTTTTGGTTTTGTTGTGAATGGTTCGGATGCATGCGTGTATTCGAGGATGTTTGGTACTGATTGTGTCATCATAAGTCTGTATGTTGACGACATGCTGATTTTCAGTACCAACATTGAGTCCATTAACAAAACAAAAAGTTTCTTGTCCACTAAGTTTGAGATGACTGATTTGGGAGAAGTCGATGTAATCTTAGGAGTCAAAGTAATCAAATCTGAAAAGGGATTTTCTTTAAGCCAGACACATTATATTGAGAAAGTGTTAAAGAAATTTGACAGTTTTGATGTCGTCCCTGTTCGAACTCCTTATGACTCTAGCATACATCTCTTCAAGAATGAAGGAAGTAGCGTTTCTCAAATGGAATATGCCAAAATAATTGGCAGTCTATTGTTCTTAATGAACTATACTCGGCCAGATATTGCCTATGCTGTTAGCAGACTCAGTAGATATACTCATAACCCTAGTAATGAGCACTGGGTTGCTCTTAGACGCTTACTTAAGTACCTTAAGGGTACTATGGACTGGAGACTTGAGTTTGTTGGCTTTCCTGCTACATTAGAAGGATATTGTGACGCCAACTGGGTCTCCGATAGTGATGAAGTAAGCTCTACGAGTGGGTATGTATTTACTTTGGGAGGAGCAGCAATTTCTTGGAAGTCTTCAAAACAGACTTGTATTGCTCGCTCTACTATGGAGTCAGAGTTTATAGCTCTTGACTTAGCTGGGCAAGAAGCTGAGTGGCTAAGGAGTTTGTTAGCCGATATTCCGTTGTGGGGAACTCCGACTCCTCCTATTTCCTTGTTGTGTGATTCACAAGCCGTGATTTGTGTAGCCAAAAGTCAAGTTTACAATGGTAAAAAGAGACACATTCGCATAAGGCACGAATCTGTTAGACACTTAATAAGGAATGGAGTACTCTCTTTAGAGTATGTGAAGTCGGAAAGAAACCTAGCAGATCCGCTTACCAAAGGGTTAAGTCGGAAATTGGTCCTTGATTCGTCGAGGGGGATGGGTTTAAAGCCCATTGGTTGAGGAATTCATGGTGGATACCCAACTTAGTTATCTAAGTTCAATGTGGTCAAACGAAACCATGGAAAGACTCATAGTGTACATTTCTCACAGCCTATCCCTATGACGAATAATGTACATGTCCAGGTTGAGTACTATTACTCTTAATAAATTCATAGTCCAGGTTTTGGGTGGTCTTTGTGAGAAAGACTTGATGAATTTACCGAATCATGGTTGAATACTTATTCTTAATAAATTCATAACACAAGTATGAATGTGTTGTCCTATTGAGAAGGACAAGATGGACTTGCCGCCAGAAAGGTTGAGTTTCAAGAAACTCTTAATGAATTCAAAAATTTAAATGATCCTATTGAGAAGGACATTTTGAATTCACCGACAATGAGGTTGAATATTTATTCTTAATGATTTCTTATCCCAAGACTGGGTGGTTCATTTTAAATGGACTTGAAGAAATCACCATAAGTCTATAAGAGGTTGAGCCATTACAAATGGTTCTTAATTATTTCATAGCCCAGATTCAGGGTGGTTTATATTGAGATAAACTTGATGAAATAACCTATGTAAGTGAGAAGGATTAGCCACCTTCTGTGAAAAACGTTGGGCTGTTTTTTCTAAAACACTTACTAGAATCCTGAGGGTAAGATGGCCAAATATACACTTGTGTATATATATCTTACACATCGAGAACTTCGGTGGATGAAGGAGTTAGTTGTGTGTTATGAGTTTACCCCTATCTTAGAAAGTTCAAGACTAGTTTCACTTATCTAAGAGAAGGATCGCTCATTATCCCTATGTACTAGTTCAAGATACATTCACTAGTGCTTAAGCAACAAATTCCGCTACTGCTCGTCTGAGGAGGTCTGTGTTTGAGATACAGATGAATTCTTTCGCATTAGTGGGGGAATGTTGGTAATGCTTCAAGAGTTACCAAAGCTATATCCCACATTGGTTGGGAAAATAGCTAGGGAAGGGTATTTATACCCATGCTTCCTCCCTCCCATGTATATATTCTTTTTGGAGAAAATTTGTAGGAATTTTCTTAAGAACAAAAGATTATATATGTGAAAGAATTTTTTCTTATTTATAGGCTTTTGAGAAAACTGTTCGAATCAGAGTTTATCTGAACTGAAACGTTCAGATGTTCGAAACAGTGATATGGCCGTTGCACAGTAATATGGCCGTTGCACAGTGATATGCCCGTTGCACAGTGATATGGCCGTTGCACAGTGATATGGCCGTTGCACAGTAATATGGCCGTTGCACAGTGATATGGCCGTTGCACAGTGATATGGCCGTTGCACAGTGATATGGCCGTTGCACAGTAATATGGCCGTTGCACATTGATATCCAGCCTATAAATAAGAAGTGCTCATGCACCATTTGAGACATCGGAAAACACATTACAAATTCTCTCTGTTTCCTCCATTGTTCGATTGAGTAGTTCCACTGTTGTTCACTCCGGAGTCGAGTGTACGATTCTTGGAGCGTCCGTGTGCACCTCGGGGGACATTCTGCCTGTGAAGCGACTACACTGTTCGGGGAAGTTTTGTTTCTAAGGCAGTGGCCATCATACCACGACACGGTTCATAATCTTTTCTTTACCGTTGTGTTTGATATTTTGCAGTCAGTGCTAACAGCCGATTTTGCAGTCCATTTTACCAACAACACCGGCCCATCTCACTGAATCTGTCACACCCCGAAAACCGGTCTAGTCGAAATCAGGTTCCGATGACCGAATATTTTGTATCAATTAAATAAGATATACAATCTTATTAGAATATTCGGGTCAATTTATAAATTTAAGGTCAAGTCCTAGCAATCGAATATTTTTGTTTCGATTATAAGTTGGTTTAATCTTGTTTTTTTAAATCAAAATAGTAGGTATTGATATTGGTTTATTATTATTATTATAATTAGTTAATAAAAAAAAGGGCCAGCACAAAAAGCCAAAGCAAATTAAAGTGGCAAATTACCACAAATGTTGCCCAATTTAAGGGCAAATGCCCACGTGAAAGAAGGGATAAGGATTTGGTGGAATGAATGTGGCAATTGCCACTTGCGTGACTTTTTAGATAAAGTGGCAATTATAGCCACTAACATGGCAAGTGGAAGGAAAGTGGCCATGCCACCAATATTGTATAATTGAAAGGAAATGGAAATGGTGGCAGCCACCATGAGGGAATTAAAAATAATTTTGGGAAAGCTTTGGGTGCCGGCCATTCTAGTATAAATAGGGGGATGGGGAGAACAAACAAAGCAAGAAAGAAAAATAAGGAGAGTGAACGAAAGGCAAAATAATTAAGGGAAATTGGTGAGAAATAATTAGGCGGTCCAGTGGTTGGTTGGTTGTCCGATATTTTTGATATAATAATATCGAATCTCTGTCGACGTCGGGGTAAGCTCAAATCCTTGGTTAGTCTAAGTTTCGGTATCGAATCTTCTTAATATTTTTATATTTATTCGATATTGTCTTATGAATTTTAATTGGTTTTTATTAATTATCACAGTACACGAGGTCGATTCAGAACAACCATCAAGCCCAAGAAATAAAAATAAAGTACCGGTCTGTCAAGGTGAGTGAAATAAATTAGAGTTGAGATTAGAGTCTCAACTACCTTTAATTTAATGTTAGAATATATATTAAGCATGAAATTGAATTAATTAAAGGTTAGTAAATGATAAGGGTAAAAGGAATTCGGATTTGTAAACTGTCATGTAGAAAACTGCATTTTTGGCCATGTTAGAGTCATTTATGGAAAACGTGTTCTTCTAAAAAGTTGTAGAGGACAAAATTTTACATGGAATAGAGGTATGATTTGCTCAAAAATGTTAAGTATAGGTCTCTGAATTGTTCTTAGAAGTTACGGGACTGAAACTGAATAAAATTGGAATCTGCTGGGCTAAATTGTGAAATTCAAAATGTTTAGGGGGTCAAATAGTGTTAATAAATTCTGAAAATTTATGATTAGAACATGGGATTCATGAAATGAATTAAATTAAATGGCCAAGCTTGAATTAAGTCTCAATTGGTAGGTTAAAACTATTTAGATCACATATAAGATTATTAAAGAATAAAAAGGGGACTGTTTTGTGGAAATTGATAAATTGAGGACTTACATGTCCTATTTTTGAGGTTGCTGGATTATAGAAATAATGTTATAAGATTAATGTAAATGTGGTTAAAAGCTCAAGATTAATAGTGTAGTAAAACATAGATGATAAATGCACTAAAGTCACAAATTAAGCATAGACAAATTAGGTTTCTGAAAATGCCTTATGTTCAAGTAATAAACTGTATTAATAGGGAAATGATAAAATTATATGCCATACATGGTTGTAAAGGTGTGTTTATAAGATTTCTAGAATGGTAAAGAACTCCTTATTTGGAGTTGTGAGTAAAAAGATATGAATTTTTGAGTAAGTAAATGTCATAAAAACAGGGTAACAGTTTGCCCCTAAATCTGCATCAACATCGACTTTAAAAATTCATTATAAATTGTATAAGCGGAACTAAAAGCTATAATTTATATGGTTTAAAAGGTTATTCAGTCTAGTTTTGTTTAAAACAAACGGAATCAGATTTTGAGTTATAGAATATTTTATATAAATATTAAGAAGATTCGATACCGAAACTTAGACTAACCAAGGATTTGAGCTTACCCCGACGTCGACAGAGATTCGATATTATTATATCAAAAATATCGGACAACCAACCAACCACTGGACCGCCTAATTATTTCTCACCAATTTCCCTTAATTATTTTGCCTTTCGTTCACTCTCCTTATTTTTCTTTCTTGCTTTGTTTGTTCTCCCCATCCCCCTATTTATACTAGAATGACCGGCACCCAAAGTTTTCCCAAAATTATTTTTAATTCCCTCATGGTGGCTGCCACCATTTCAATTTCCTTTCAATTATACAATATTGGTGGCATGGCCACTTTCCTTCCACTTGCCATGTTAGTGGTTATAATTGCCACTTTATCTAAAAAGTCACGCAAGTGGCAATTGCCACATTCATTCCACCAAATCCTTATCCCTTCTTTCACGTGGGCATTTGCCCTTAAATTGGGCAACATTTGTGGCAATTTGCCACTTTAATTTGCTTTGGCTTTTGTGCTGGCCCCTTTTTTTTATTAACTAATTATAATAATAATAATAAACCAATACCAATACCTACTATTTTGATTTAAAAACAAGATTAAACCAACTTATAATCGAAACAAAAATATTCGATTGCTAGGACTTGACCCTAAATTTATAAATTGACCCAAATATTCTAATAAGATTGTATAACTTATTTAATTGTCACACCCCGAAAACCGGTCTAGTCGGAATCAGGTTCCGATGACCGAATATTTTGTATCAATTAAATAAGTTATACAATCTTATTAGAATATTCGGGTCAATTTATAAATTTAGGGTCAAGTCCTAGCAATCGAATATTTTTGTTTCGATTATAAGTTGGTTTAATCTTGTTTTTTTAAATCAAAATAGTAGGTATTGGTATTGGTTTATTATTATTATTATAATTAGTTAATAAAAAAAAAGGGGCCAGCACAAAAGCCAAAGCAAATTAAAGTGGCAAATTGCCACAAATGTTGCCCAATTTAAGGGCAAATGCCCACGTGAAAGAAGGGATAAGGATTTGGTGGAATGAATGTGGCAATTGCCACTTGCGTGACTTTTTAGATAAAGTGGCAATTATAGCCACTAACATGGCAAGTGGAAGGAAAGTGGCCATGCCACCAATATTGTATAATTGAAAGGAAATGGAAATGGTGGCAGCCACAATGAGGGAATTAAAAATAATTTTGGGAAAGCTTTGGGTGTCGGCCATTCTAGTATAAATAGGGGGATGGGGAGAACAAACAAAGCAAGAAAGAAAAATAAGGAGAGTGAACGAAAGGCAAAATAATTAAGGGAAATTGGTGAGAAATAATTAGGCGGTCCAGTGGTTGGTTGGTTGTCCGATATTTTTGATATAATAATATCGAATCTCTGTCGACGTCGGGGTAAGCTCAAATCCTTAGTTAGTCTAAGTTTCGGTATCGAATCTTCTTAATATTTATATAAAATATTCTATAACTCAAAATCTGATTTCGTTTGTTTTAAACGAAACTAGACTGAATAACCTTTTAAACCATATAAATTATAGCTTTTAGTTCCGCTTATACAATTTATAATGAATTTTTAAAGTCGATGTTGATGCAGATTTAGGGGCAAACTGTTACCCTGTTTTTATGACATTTACTTACTCAAAAATTCATATCTTTTTACTCACAACTCCAAATAAGGAGTTCTTTACCATTCTAGAAAGCTTATAAACACACCTTTACAACCATGTATGGCATATAATTTTATCATTTCCCTATTAATACATTTTATTACTTGAATATAAGGCATTTTCAGAAACCTAATCTGTCTATGCTTAATTTGTGACTTTAGTGCATTTATCATCTATGTTTTACTACACTATTAATCTTGAGCTTTTAACCACATTTACATTAATCTTATAACATTATTTCTATAATCCAGCAACCTCAAAAATAGGACATGTAAGTCCTCAATTTATCAATTTCCACAAAACAGTCCCCTTTTTATTCTTTAATAATCTTATATGTGATCTAAATAGTTTTAACCTACCAATTGAGACTTAATTCAAGCTTGGCCATTTAATTTAATTCATTTCATGAATCCCATGTTCTAATCATAAATTTTCAGAATTTATTAACACCATTTGACCCCCTAAACATTTTGAATTTCACAATTTAGCCCAGCAGATTCCAATTTTATTCAGTTTCAGTTCCGTAACTTCTAAGAACAATTCAGAGACTTATACTTAACATTTTTGAGCAAATCATACCTCTATTCCATGTAAAATTTTGTCCTATACAACTTTGTAGAAGAACACGTTTTCCAGAAATGACTCTAACATGGCCAAAAATGCAGTTTTCTACAGGACAGTTTACAAATCCGAATTCCTTTTACCCTTATCATTTACTAACCTTTAATTAATCCAATTTCATGCTTAATATATATTCTAACATTAAATTAAAGGTAGTTGAGACTCTAATCTCAACTCTATTTTATTTCACTCACCTTGACAGACCGGTACTTTATTTTTATTTCTTGGGCTTGATGGTTGTTCTGAATCGACCTCGTGTACTATGATAATTAATAAAAACCAATTAAAATTCATAAGACAATATCGAATAAATATAAAAATATTAAGAAGATTCGATACCGAAACTTAGACTAACCAAAGATTTGAGCTTACCCCGACGTCGACAGAGATTCGATATTATTATATCAAAAATATCGGACAACCAACCAACCACTGGACCGCCTAATTATTTCTCACCAATTTCCCTTAATTATTTTACCTTTCGTTCACTCTCCTTATTTTTCTTTCTTGCTTTGTTTGTTCTCCCCATCCCCCTATTTATACTAGAATGGCCGGCACCCAAAGCTTTCCCAAAATTATTTTTAATTCCCTCATGGTGGCTGCCACCATTTCCATTTCCTTTCAATTATACAATATTAGTGGCATGGCCACTTTCCTTCCACTTGCCATGTTAGTGGCTATAATTGCCACTTTATCTAAAAAGTCACGCAAGTGGCAATTGCCACATTCATTCTACCAAATCCTTATCCCTTCTTTCACGTGGGCATTTGCCCTTAAATTGGGCAACATTTGTGGCAATTTGCCACTTTAATTTGCTTTGGCTTTTGTGCTGGCCCCTTTTTTTTATTAACTAATTATAATAATAATAAACCAATACCAATACCTACTATTTTGATTTAAAAAAACAAGATTAAATCAACTTATAATCGAAACAAAAATATTCGATTGCTAGGACTTGACCCTAAATTTATAAATTGACCCGAATATTCTAATAAGATTGTATAACTTATTTAATTGATACAAAATATTCGGTCATCGGAACCTGATTCCGACTAGACCGGTTTTCGGGGTGTGACAATTCTCCCTCCCTTAAAAAGAATTCGTCCTCGAATTCTCTCCGACAACAATACGCTCATCTATATGAGCCTAACTAAATTTAGACATCCAAACATAAGAGATCAGATTAGTCGGCAAGTCACAATACTCAATAAATAACTCCTAGGTGGCAAAGTAACTTAACATACAATACAAACATACTTACGTTTAGTCCAGAACCGACTAAACTCTAGCTCTGATACCACTATTGTAACACCCCCTTCCCGGCCTAGTAGAGAACCGCGTCGGAGAGCGCTACCGGAAAACAATACGGAGATCGGAGACATAAATCTAAAGTTCAAAAATCATTTCGGATTATTTTATTAATCTCTTTTAAGACTTAACACTTAACTTATTAACAACTTACTTAAATTGGGGTCAATTTTAAACTTTTTCAAACTTAGGGATTAAATTGTAATTTTTACAAATTAGGGGTCCTTATCTGAAATTCGTGATATTATACTGAAATTAAACTTACTAGTTATTAGCCTGTAAAATCTCATTACTAACGGAAGTCATTTACCTATCTGATTAGACGATACAATATTTTAGTGACCCTTTTGTAATTTGTCTAAAACTATTTTTTTATTTGAACTAACAAATATCTTAAACACTTAAAAAATTATACAAAACATAGGTAACGTATACACAATAGTAGGCCCACAAGACTAGTATAATTACTTTAACTACTTTGCCACCATACTAGGAGTTCATAAGGACAAAACACATTACTCTTTAATTGTAGTGACTTGCCAACCTTCCAACTAATCCCGATCTCGATCTATTACTTTCTTTAACCTGAAATGTTATGCAATGAATGCATTAGACTTACATAGTCTAAGCGAGATAGCCAATGACAATGAATGAACATGTTATGTCATGTAGCATGCTTCCAAAAATGATCATAATGCAATAACATGTCATACTTTATATTCACAACAAAGCATAATATCATATCATGAGAATAACATAGCATAACGTATCAAACACATAATATATTGGTACCATTGGATACGCGGATTCCCTGTACACCATATCATGAATCATAAATGAGCCGTAGCCCTGAGCCGTAGCTCCATGTATCCCTTACACTTCCATCCTTTTATCTCCCACATATAGGCCGTAGCCCTGGACCGTAGTCCTCCCTTACATGGTGAGCTCGAATAATCCTATGACATGCCAATTGTATCCAACGTCCATAATTACACACAAATTCACATAGTCCATGATTTTCAAATCATATCATATCATATGAAATAACAAGATGAGCCGTAGCTCCATATCATGTAGCATTTCATAGTCATATTCGAACATATCAAAGTAATGTAAGGTACTTACCAAATTTGCCATTCGAGCATAGTTGCTCTACGTGAGCCCTTAACAAATGCAAACATAATCATAAATAATGCAACGGGAAGGCACCGAGCCTATCCCTTGACACAACTACACTCACATATCAGAACATAGAAACAAAAATCGGAATGACACCGTGTCACCCGAGACAAATGCATCCACACTCACCTCAATCCAAGCTTAGAGACATTTTCCTTATTCTCCAATTTTGTGGTTTCCTTCATTTCTACATCTTTTCTAACCAAACATTAAAGAAACATATCATTTATTACATTAGGCAGTTTGCATTGTCCTCAAAGAAATATTTATATAAAATATTCTATAACTCAAAATCTGATTTCGTTTGTTTTAAACGAAACTAGACTGAATAACCTTTTAAACCATATAAATTATAGCTTTTAGTTCCGCTTATACAATTTATAATGAATTTTTAAAGTCGATGTTGATGCAGATTTAGGGGCAAACTGTTACCCTGTTTTTATGACATTTACTTACTCAAAAATTCATATATTTTTACTCACAACTCCAAATAAGGATTTCTTTACCATTCTAGAAAGCTTATAAACACACCTTTACAACCATGTATCGCATATAATTTTATCATTTCCCTATTAATACAGTTTATTACTTGAACATAAGGCATTTTCAGAAACCTAATCTGTCTATGCTTAATTTGTGACTTTAGTGCATTTATAATCTATGTTTTACTACACTATTAATCTTGAGCTTTTAACCACATTTACATTAATCTTATAACATTATTTCTATAATCCAGCAACCTCAAAAATAGGACATGTAAGTCCTCAATTTATCAATTTCCACAAAACAGTCCCCTTTTTATTCTTTAATAATCTTATATGTGATCTAAATGGATTTAACCTACCAATTGAGACTTAATTCAAGCTTGACCATTTAATTTCATTCATTTCATGAACCCCTGTTTCAATAATAAATTTTCAGAATTTATTAACACCATTTTGACCCCTAAACATTTCGAATTTCACAATTTAGCCCAGCATATTCCAATTTCATTCAGTTTCAGTCTAGTAACATCTAATAGCAATTCAGAGACCTATACTTAACATTTTTGAGCAAATCATACCTCTATTTCATGTAAAATTTTGTCCTCTACAACTTTGTAGAAGAACACGTTTTCCAGAAATGACTCTAATATGGCCAAAAATGCAGTTTTCTACAGGACATTTTACAAATCCGAATTCCTTTTACCCTTATCATTTACTAACCTTTAATTAATCCAATTTCATGCTTAATATATATTCTAACATTAAATTAAAGGTAGTTGAGACTCTAATCTCAACTCTAATTTATTTCACTCACCTTGACAGACCGGTACTTTATTTTTATTTCTTGGGCTTGATGGTTGTTCTGAATTGACCTCGTGTGTAACACCCGTGTTTTGGGCCTAGGAGTTAACCGGGTTTATAGTCGAGTCAATAAAATTTAATTAGAATCAATTCAACTTAAGTTGTGGTGTAATTGAGCTTTAATAAAAAGGGGAGGGACCTATGTTGCGATTTTACCCAAAACTTTTAAATAAAGTAAGATAACTTTAAATTTATAAAGAGACATCATCTTCTTCTTCCCTTCTATTATCTTCCAACGTGAATCACCATCTCTAAAACTCTCTCAAGCTTGTCACTATTTTATTGATCATACTACTTGATTTCAACACCGTTTTGAAAGGTAAATTATGTTTTCCGACTCTCCTCCTCATTCTCTATCTATCTATGGTCTTAAAATTCAAAGATATAGGATATTGAAAAATTATGGTTTTATGTTAAAGTTTGGATTTTAGGTAGTTTTCCAAATGGTTTTAATGTTTTGAGTTGGGATTTAGCTTAATCATGATGAAATACACATTATATGTCAATTTGGTTAAATTTGGATGAAAATTCGTATTATGCTCATAGGGTAAATTTTAAGGTGTTGAAACTTGGTTTTTGGTGAAGTTTATGTTGAAAACTAAAGGCTAATGGTTAGGGTATGATATGAGGGTGATTTGGGATGTGTTAGAGGTCATTTAGGTGTTTGAAAGTGGAGTTTTCAGCAAGGTGTTTGGGGAGTACGAAAATTGAGTTTTTGGATGATTGTGGATTGAGAAATTGTAGAATATGGCTCATGTTTGTGAAGTGAGTTGTTAGTTGAGTTTTAGCATTGAATTGTGGTGTAATAAGTGTGTTTTGTTTGGCTAGAAGCAAGAAGAAACGTTGAAGGAGCTTTGGAACCGAATACGAGTTCGTAGAAGGATTGTTTCGATTGACTAAGGAAGGGCGGTGAGTGGTTTTAAACTTGTCCTAAAGTTTGGTTCGAGTATGTGTAGTGTGCTTGTGTAAAGTGTGCTTGGTAGGCCACTTTTAGTTAATTCGAGTTGTTAGTTAGCCATTGATATCCATATATGCTATTGTGCTTAATTAACTATGCTCTTGTGATCTTGGTGGTTTTGTACATGTATATTCATGAGGTGTATATATATGTGATGAGCATGATGTATGATTGATGGAAAATGTAATGTGGTAAATGATAATTGGCACTAAATAATTACCGGTTGTAAATGATCGATCATTAGGATTAGTGTGCACACAAATTGAGTCAAAACGTACGTGGCCTTAGTGGCGTTAAGGCACCAAGGAGGAGTACGGTGAAGTAATATTCCACCGGAAATTTATTCATTTCTACGTGATGATGAGTGGAATCCCATCCGTAGGGCATGTGGCGATGAGTGGAATCCCGTCCATGCAAGGCCGGTGATGAGTGAAATCCCACCGAGGTAAAGTGTTGTTGAGTTTCAAATCCGCATAATCGGGGTAATTCAAAGTGGCCAATTAACTTGTTCATATATTGTGATATAGGGTGTTGAAACATGATTATTGATATTGATGCTTGGTGCTTAGTATGAAGTAATATGCCATATTATGCCACTTGATGGACTAGCTAGGACTACTTGTGATGTTACCTATGCATGTTAGATATGAGGTTTAGGGAGTACATGCTTGAACCCTGCATTGTTGTTGTTTTTCGTTTTAGAGCACCCTCACTAAGCTTATAGCTTACGCTCTCAATGTTCAACAATGCAGATCATTAGCGTGGCGTTAGCTCGGAGCAAGGCAAGAAGGGCTTCCAAGTTTTGTAGCTCAAGTACGGTAGCGATTTTGTATTAGCTAGCAATGTGGCAAGGGTCTTTGTATGAGCGTGTGTGACTCAATCGATTGATGTTGATTTGGATTGATGTTTTGGTTTGTAAGCATGGTATGCTATGATGGATGTTGTGTGTGATAGCATGTTTTAGATGCTAGGTTGCCTTGTTTTAGTGTAAACCTCTTTAAGCTTATCATGCATCTTTTAAAACCTTGGAGTTCTATGTATGACATTGTATGCTAAATTGCCCTTTGGGATGCCATGTATGGATGCTTAGATTGTGTTGGAAGGCTTAAGTTGCTTGATTATATGTGTACCTCTTTGTATTATTTAATGCCCTTTGGTTCTTGTGAGAGCATGCTTTTATGGTTGGTTTGCCTTAGGGTTGATGATAGTGTGTTGGTTGAGGTTTTAGAGGGATTTAGGGGCCTCCCTGTGCCCTAAATTAGCTCAAACTTGCAAGTTCGTAGCAGGGGGTATCGATACCCTTGGTACGGTATCGATACCACCCTCTTGATTTCAGGCCTCGTGTATCGATACTCGATGGAGAGTATCGATACCCTTTTTGGTCACTGAAGCCACTGCCAATTTCGGTATCGATACTGGCCTATAGGGTATCGATACCGTTATCTTGGCGTTGACCGTGGGAAGTCAACTTTTGGGGAGGGTATCGATACACTCCTTGGGGTATCGATACGGTCTCCACGGGTTGACCAAACCCTGTTGACCTAGTCAAGGGGTATCGATACACCCCTTAAGGGTATCGATACCGCCTGCAGTTTAAGGTTTAAAATGGGCTTTTAAATGTTAGTTTGGGTTCGTTTGATTGCTTCGTAAATGTTGTTCCGCTGTATGATCACTTAGGATGTAACTCTCATCTAGACAAGTTTTAAATTAAAAAAAAAATAGGGTTGCTAACCGAGGGGGAATCTTAATTGGTTTTCGCTCGGTTTTCCCCGTGTGGCCCACTCGGACCGGTCATTCGGCCAAACTTGGACGAGGGGTTTACATTTGTTGGTATCAGAGCCTGAGGTTATCGAGACCTCGGGCAGGTAAGTAAGGTAAACTTGTTATGTTGAGTAATTGTGTTGTTCGATGCATACCTTGCCATGAATCTTTGATATTTGACTGTTCGCATGATGTTTTGAAGCATGAATTGATGTGTCTGGTGTAGAGTGTGTGTCCATTGCTACTATTACTTAATTTACAAAGATTTTTGAAAAGAAGAGTACTTGAGCACTATTGGACCCTTGCTTTGACTAACGAAATCCTTATATGTTTCTTGTTGTAGTTTATACTTTGATAGCTGTACTATGAGACCACGTGGGAGGCCTAGGAGGTTTCGACCGGAACCACGGGCAGAGGCTCCAGGAGTAGAGCCAGTAGTTAGAGTTGAGGCTCAAGTGGGAGAGCCTGTGATTGGGATTGGAGCACCTCCACCACCTCCACCACCTCCACCACCACCACCTCCTCCACCAGGAGTGGGAGGCGAGGCTGAAGCCGGAGGAGAGGGACCACTAGGAGGTCAGGGTGGCCAAGGTGGCCAAGGACCGGCAGGGATTGACTTAGCTCCGTTGGTTCAGGCGATAGCCGGGGCTTTTCAGGCTGCAGTAGCTGGAGGACAGGCAGCACATCATCATGGTGAGGGCACCGGATTGCCATTAGAGAGACTTCGGGGTCTTGGAGCTGAAGAGTTCAGGGGGTCTACTCCGGAGAGGTCAGAGTTATGGTTTGAGAAGACCGTCCGTATCTTGGCTCAGATGGGGTGTACTGGTGATCGCAAGTTTGGCTGTGTTGAGTCCTTGCTTCAGGGTGATGCCTACACTTGGTGGGTCACTGTTACTTCAAGTATGGATGACGCTGAGATCACTTGGGAGTTCTTTGAGTCAGCATTCCGGAAGAAGTATCTAGGTCCACGATACATCAACGAGAGGAAGAGGGAGTTCATGGCTTTGATTCAGGGGCTTAGATCCGTGATAGACTATGAGATTAGATTTGTCAGACTAAGCCAGTATGCACCTGAACTTGTTCCTACTGAGGTGGAACGCTGTAACCGGTTCCGTTATGGATTGAATGAAGAAATCAAGACATATACTCTAGCTACAGATTACACTGATTTTGATGTCTTGGTTTCGAGGGCCAAGGACTTGGAGCACAGTTTGAGTCTGACCAGGCGGTCAGGTGGATCTAGTTCTGGTAAGAGATCCAGTAACTTTGATAGAGATGATGCCAAGAGGCATCGAGATAACAAACCTCATTATGATAATAGGCGTGGTGGCGGTAACCACGGTAAAGGCCTTCAAAACCAGAGGGCTGGTGGGAAGTTGCCTACATGTGCTATTTGTGGGAGGAACCACACCGGTGAGTGTTGGGGAAATTTCCATTCTTGTTGGAATTGTGGGGCTAGAGACCACATTAGGCGTAACTGTCCACATCCAGTGGGACAGGCATCAGCACAGGCTCCTGTTAGAGCCAATGATTTTCAGAGAGGCTGTGGGCGCGGTCGTGGCTACTTCCAACCTAGGATAGATGCACCTAGGGTGGATGCTCAGACGAATCTTGCTCATGTTGTGGCAGTGCAGCCAGAGGCAGGAGGACTAGCGAGAGTTTATGCGCAGAGAGAGGCCGGGAACGACACTGATGTGATAGCAGGTAATTTTGAGTTACGGTCTATGTCTTTGCTTTCTTTGGTTGATTCGGGTTCTACGCATTCCTACATTTTGAGTGAGCATGCACAGAAGTTAGATATCCCTGTTAAGATCTTAGATGTAGGTATGCATGTCACTAGTTCTTTTGGTGAGACAGTCGTGGTTAGACGTATGTATAGGAGATGTCCACTGAAGATTCAGGGTTATGTGTTCCCAGTTGATATGATGGAACTTCCTTTTTATGGTTTCGATATAATTCTGGGTATGGATTGGTTGGTTGAGCATCGGGCTAGTGTGGATTTTGAAACAAAGAGAATTTCTCTGAAACTTTCTGATGACTACGAGGTAGTAGTAGTAGGCGAGAACATTAAGTTCTTGTCTAATGTAGTGTCAGCTATAGAGGCTCACAAGTTGATGGACTCTGGATGTGGGGCTTATTTAGCTTATGTTATGAATCCGGATATGAGTGAAGCTAGACCGAAAGATATCAGAACAGTGTGTGATTTTCCGGATGTATTCCCTGAAGAGTTGCCGGGTTTACATCCTGACAAAGATGTTGAGTTTGTGATCGAGACCATTTCAGGGTCTAATCCAGTTTCGATAGCTCCGTATCGTATGGCTCCAAAGGAGTTGAAAGAATTGAAGAACTAGTTGCAAGAATTATTAGACCGTGGATTCATCAGGCCTAGTAGTTCTCCGTGGGGTGCTCCCGTGTTATTTGTGAAAAAGAAGGATGGTAGTATGCGTATGTGTATTGACTATAGACAATTGAATCAATTGACTGTGAAGAACAAATATCCGTTGCCTCACATAGATGATTTGTTTGATCAGTTGAAAGGTGCTACAGTGTTCTCGAAGATAGATTTGAGATCCGGATACTACCAGTTAAAGGTGAAAGAGTGTGATGTGCCGAAGACAGCTTTTAGGACTAGATATGGTCACTATGAGTTTCTTGTGATGCCATTTGGGCTCACGAATGCACTTGCAGCATTCATGGACATGATGAACAGAATTTTTAGAGACTATCTAGACTGTTTTGTAGTTGTTTTCATTGATGACATACTTGTGTACTCGAAGACGGAAGAAGAACATGACGAGCACTTAAGGGTTGTTTTACAGAGATTGTTGAGCAATCAGTTGTATGCGAAGCTTAGTAAATGTGAGTTCTGGATTCGAGAGGTGGTATTTCTTGGTCATGTTGTTTCGGCCGAAGGTATCCGAGTTGATCCATCGAAGATCGAGGCTATTGTCGAGTGGAAACAGCCTAAGTCCGTGACCGAGATTAGGAGTTTCCTGGGATTAGCCGGTTACTATAGAAGATTTGTTGATGGTTTCTCTAGAGTAGCTGCTCCTTTGACTAAACTGTTGCAAAAAGGAGTTAAGTTTGAATGGTCAGAGGCAAGACAAAAAGCCTTTGAGAAATTAAAAGAAGCTTTGACAAATGCCCCAGTGTTAGTACAACCTGTTTCAGGTAAGGAGTTTGTGATTTACAGTGATGCTTCCTACGTAGGTTTAGGATGTGTTTTGATGCAAGAGAGAAAAGTTGTTGCTTATGCTTCTAGACAATTGAAGGTTCATGAGAAGAACTATCCTACTCATGATATCGAGCTAGCCGCAGTTGTGTTTGCATTGAAGATTTGGCGTCATTACTTGTATGGTGAGAGGTGTATTGTTTACACCGATCACAAGAGCTTGAAGTACTTGATGACACAGAAGGAGTTAAACTTGAGACAGAGAAGATGGCTTGAGTTGCTAAAAGATTATGATTTGACCATCGAGTACCATCCGGGTAAAGCGAATGTAGTCGCCGATGCTTTGAGTAGGAAAGTGGCCATAGAGTTAAGGGCTATGTTTGCTAAATTGAGTGTGTCCGATGATGGTGGTTTGATCACCGAGTTGCAAGTGAAGCCTTCTTTGATACAATTGATTAGAGAGAAGCAATTGCAAGATGAGAGTTTAATTCCTCATGTCCAGGACATAGCCGAAGGAAGACCGACCGATTATAGTTTCAGTGGTGAGGGCTTGTTGTGCTTTAGGGATAGAATTGTTGTACCAGAAGATGTTGAGCTAAGACGTCAGATTCTGAGTGAAGCACATTCGAGTCCCTTTTCTATGCATCCGGGTAGTACTAAAATGTATCGTGATTTGAAGAATGATTACTTCTGGGTTGGCTTGAAGAAAGATGTAGCCGAGTATGTCAGCCGTTGTATGGTTTGTCAGAGAGTGAAGGCAGAACATCAGGTTCCTTCAGGTTTATTACAGCCTTTGAAGATTCCGGAATGGAAATGGGAGAGGATCACCATGAATTTTGTGTCAGGGTTGCCCTTATCTCCTTCAAAGAAGAATTCAGTTTGGGTGATTGTTGATAGGTTCACTAAGTGTGCTCACTTCTTAGCAGTGAACACTACGGATTCCTTAGACAAGTTGGCAAACTTGTACATCCGTGAGATTGTGAGACTTCACGGAGTTCCGAAGTCTATTGTTTCAGACAGGGATCCTAGGTTTACTTCGAGGTTCTGGGGTTGCTTGCATAGTGCCCTAGGTAGCCGTTTGCATTTCAGCACTTCCTATCATCCGCAGTCCGATGGGCAGTCAGAGCGAGTGATACAGATTCTAGAGGATATGCTTCGTTGTTGTGTAATTGACTTCCAGGGTTCGTGGGAGAAGCACTTACCGTTGGTTGAGTTCGCTTACAACAACAGTTATCAGTCTAGTATTCAGATGGCACCTTATGAGGCTTTGTATGGTAGACGATGTAGGACTCCGATCTGTTGGACTGAAACGGGTCAGAGATTGTTACCTATGCCAGATTTGCTTAAGGGGACTACCGACAAGGTAAAGCTGATTTGCGACCGTTTGAAAGCAGCTTCCAATCGTCAGAAATCTTATGCGGATTTGAAGAGGAAAGAGATAGAGTACTCAGTGGGTGAGAAAGTGTTTCTGAAGATATCTCCATGGAAGAAAGTAATGAGATTCGGCCGAAAGGGAAAGCTGAGTCCGAGGTTCATTGGTCCATATGAGGTAGTTGAGCGGATTGGGCCTGTAGCTTATCGTTTGAGGTTACCTTCTGAGTTAGAGAAGATCCATGATGTCTTTCATGTGTCTATGCTTAGGAGATATAGATCAGATCCTTCTCATGTGATGCCCGTTGAGGAGATAGAGTTAAATCCGGATTTGTCCTATACTGAAGAACCCATTGAGATACTTGCTTCTGATAGCAAGGTGTTGCGTGGCAAGACCATAGAGTTGGTCAAAGTGTTGTGGAGACATAGAGGTGTGGAAGAGGCCACGTGGGAGAGGAAAGCGGATATGATCGAGCAGTTTCCGTATTTGTTTCCACCAGGTAATTTCGGGGACGAAATTCCTTAAGTGGGAGAGAGTTGTAACACCCGTGTTTTGGGCCTAGGAGTTAACCGGGTTTATAGTCGAGTCAATAAAATTTAATTAGAATCAATTCAACTTAAGTTGTGGTGTAATTGAGCTTTAATAAAAAGGGGAGGGACCTATGTTGCGATTTTATCCAAAACTTTTAAATAAAGTAAGATAACTTTAAATTTATAAAGAGACATCATCTTCTTCTTCCCTTCTATTATCTTCCAACGTGAATCACCATCTCTAAAACTCTCTCAAGCTTGTCACTATTTTATTGATCATACTACTTGATTTCAACACCGTTTTGAAAGGTAAATTATGTTTTCCGACTCTCCTCCTCATTCTCTATCTATCTATGGTCTTAAAATTCAAAGATATAGGATTTTGAAAAATTATGGTTTTATGTTAAAGTTTGGATTTTAGGTAGTTTTCCAAATGGTTTTAATGTTTTGAGTTGGGATTTAGCTTAATCATGATGAAATACACATTATATGTCAATTTGGTTAAATTTGGATGAAAATTCGTATTATGCTCATAGGGTAAATTTTAAGGTGTTGAAACTTGGTTTTTGGTGAAGTTTATGTTGAAAACTAAAGGTTGATGGTTAGGGTATGATATGAGGGTGATTTGAGATGTGTTAGAGGTCATTTGGGTGTTTGAAAGTGGAGTTTTCAGCAAGGTGTTTGGGGAGTACGAAAATTGAGTTTTTGGATGATTGTGGATTGAGAAATTGTAGAATATGGCTCATGTTTGTGAAGTGAGTTGTTAGTTGAGTTTTAGCATTGAATTGTGGTGTAATAAGTGTGTTTTGTTTGGCTAGAAGCAAGAAGAAACGTTGAAGGAGCTTTGGAACCGAATACGAGTTCGTAGGAGGATTGTTTCGATTGACTAAGGAAGGGCGGTGAGTGGTTTTAAACTTGTCCTAAAGTTTGGTTCGAGTATGTGTAGTGTGCTTGTGTAAAGTGTGCTTGGTAGGCCACTTTTAGTTAATTCGAGTTGTTAGTTAGCCATTGATATCCATATATGCTATTGTGCTTAATTAACTATGCTCTTGTGATCTTGGTTGTCACATCCCAAAAACCGGTCTAGTCGGAATTAAGTTCCGGTGACCGAATATTTTTATCGATTAATTTATTCGATCTTATCTGAACCAATAAATATTATTCGGGGTAATTTATGATAGTTTATTATTATTATTATTATTATTATTATTATTATTATTTTAAAAAATATATATAAAACAAGCAAAACCCCATTTCCAGCCGTGTATTTGGGCTAATATTAAAATCAGCAAGTGGATTCCATTTCTTCATTCAACCGTTCAATTGAGTGGACAATGTGTTGTCTTCTTTCCAGCTGTGTATCCAAGCTTGGTGCGCCCTAATAATTAAGCACATGAAAGAAAATGGGCTTGATTTGGAATATTAAAATTCAAAAAAAAATCTCCAAGTGGTTGGCAAGTGGACATATTATTATAATGTGTGGACATTAATTCAAAAGGGGAATGGTGTACACGGCAGAACCACCTAATTAAGTTAGGTAAAGCTTCATAATATGAATCAAGTGGCAACCCCATTATGAATAAATAATAGTTAGTGGGGGGGGGGAATAGTCACGTTAATTTAGTATAAAAGGGGACAAGAGGATTGTAGAATTCACGGCAAACACAGAAAGAAAGAAAGAAAGAAAGAAAGAAAGAAAGAAAGAAAGAAAGAAAGAAATTAGTAGGATACGATCCAATGTTTGATTGGTAGTCCGATAAATTCGATATAGTAATATCGAATCTCTGCCAACGTCGGGGTAAGCTCAAATCTCTAGT
Source organism: Hibiscus trionum (assembly GCA_030270665.1). Lineage (NCBI taxonomy): Eukaryota > Viridiplantae > Streptophyta > Magnoliopsida > Malvales > Malvaceae > Hibiscus > Hibiscus trionum. The sequence goes on from BSYR01000022.1 coordinate 38,057,109, forward strand.
TAGTTTAAGTTTCGGTATCGAGTTTGATTAATATTTTTATATATATTCGATATTGTCTTATTGGTTTTTATTAATTATCATGGTACACGAGGTAGATTCGGAACAACCGTCAAGCCCAAGAAATAAAAATAAAGTACCGGTCTATCAAGGTGAGTGAAATAAATTAGAGTTGAGATTAGAGTCTCAACTACCTTTAATTTGATGTTAGTATTTATATTAAGCATAAAATTGAATTAATTAAAGGTTGGTAAAAGATAAGGGTAGAAAGAATAAAGAAATTCGGATTTGTAAACTGTCCTGTAGAAAACTGCATTTTTGAGCATGTTAGAGTCATTTCTGGAAAAAGTGTTCTTCTACAAAGTTGTAGAGAACAAAATTTTACATGGAATAGAGGTATGATTTCCTCAAAAATGTTAAGTATAGGTCTCGGAATTGTTCTTAGAAGTTACGGGACTGAAACTGAATAATTGGAAACTGCTGGGCTTAATTGTGAAATTCGAAATGTTTAGGGGTCAAAATGGTGTTAGTAAATTCTGAAAATTTATGATTAGAACAGGGGATTCATGAAATGAATTAAATTAAATGGCCAAGCTTGAATTAAGTCTCAATTGGTAGGTTAAAACCATTTAGATCACATATAGAATTATTAAAGAATAAAAAGGGGACTGTTTTGTAGAAATTGATAAATTGAGGACTTACATGTCCTATTTTTGAGGTTGCTGTACTATAGAAATAATGTTATAAGATTAATTTAAATGTGGTTAAAAGCTCAAGATTAATAGTGTAGTGAAACATAGATTATAAATACACTAAAGTCACAAATTAAGCATAGACAGATTAAGTTTCTGAAAATGCCTTATGTTCAAGTAATAAACTGTATTAATAGGAAAATGATAAAATTATATGCCATACATAGTTATAAAGGTGTGTTTATAAGATTTCCAGAATGGTAAAGAACTCCTTATTTGGAGTTGTGAGTAAAAAGATATGAATTTTTGAGTAAGTAAATGTCATAAAAACAGGGTAACAGTTTGCCCCTAAATCTGCATCAACAACGACTTTAGAAATTCTTTATAAATTGTATAAGAGGAATTAAAAGCTATAATTTATATGGTTTAAAAGGTTATTCAGTCTAGTTTCGTTTGAAACAAACGAAATCAGATTTTGAGTTATAGAACATTTTATATAAATATTTCTTTGAGGACAATGCAAGCTGCCTAATGTACTAAATGATATATTTCTTTAATGTTTGGTTAGAAAAGAGTAGAAATGAAGGAAACCACAAAGTTGGAGAATAAGGAAAATGTCTCTAAGCTTGGATTGAGGTGAGTGTGGATGCATTTGTCTCGGGTGACGCGGTGTCATTCCGATCTTTGTTTCTTTGTTCTGATATGTGAGTGTAGTTGCGTCAAGGGATAGGCTCGGTGCCTTCCCGTTGCATTATTTATGATTATGTTTGCATTTGTTAAGGGCTCATGTAGAGCAACTATGTTTGAATGGCAAATTTGGTAAGTGCCTTGCATTACTTTGATATGTTCGAATATGACTATGAAATGCTACATGACATGGAGCTACGGCTCATCTTGTTATTTCATATGATATGATATGAAAATCATGGACTATGTGAATTTGTGTGTATTTATGGACATTGGATACAATTGGCATGCCATAGGGTTATTCGAGCTCAACATGTAAGGGAGGACTACGGTCCAGGGCTACGGCCTATATGTGGGAGATAAAAGGATGGAAGTGTAAGGGATACATGGAGCTACGGCTCAGGGCTACGGCTCAATTATGATACATGATATGGTGTACAGGGAATCCGCGTATCCAATGGTACCAATATATTATGTGTTTGATACGTTATGCTATGTTATGATCATGATATGATATTATGTTTTGTTATGAATATATATGGAGCTACGGCTCAGGGCTACGGCTCATTTATGATTCATGATATGGTGTACAGGGAATCCGCGTATCCAATGGTACCAATATATTATGTGTTTGATAAGTTATGCTATGTTATTCTCATGATATGATATTATGCTTTGTTATGAATATAAAGTATGCCATGTTATTGCATTATGATCATTTTTGGAAGCATGCTACATGACATAACATGTTCATTCATTGTCATTGGCTACCTCACTTAGACTATGTAAGTCTAATGCATTCATTGCATAACATTTCAGGTTAAGGAAAGTAACAGATAGAGATCGAGATTAGTTGGAAGATTGGCAAGTCACTACAATTAAAGAGTAATGTGTTTTGTCCTTATGAACTCCTAGTATGGTGGCAAAGTAGTTAAAGTAATTATACTAGTATTGTGGGCCTACTATTGTGAAATTTTGCCTATGTTTTGTATAAGGTGTTAAAGTTATATTAACTATTGAGTTAGTAATAAAATTGACATAATTGGTATTAAAATATTGATTAAAGGACTCTATGATTTTTGTGAGTTATTAGGCTGTAAAGAATTTTGTAAGATAATTCAAAAAGAAATAGATTTGAATACTTTGCAAAATAGTTTTAGACAAATTACAAAAGGGTCACTAAAATATTGTATCGTCTAATCAGGTAGATATATGACCTCCGATAGTAATGAGGTTTTATAGGCTAATAACTAGTAAGTTTAATTTCAGTATATTTTCACGAATTTTAGATAAAGACCTTTAATTTGTGAAAATTACAATTTAGTCCCTAAGTTTGAAAAAGTTTAAAATTGACCCCAATTTGAGTAAGTTGTTAATAAGTTAAGTGTTAAGTCTTAAAAGAGATTAATAAAATATTACGAAATGATGATTTTTGAACTTTGAATTTATGTCTCCGATCTCCGTATTGTTTTTCGGTAGCGCTCTCCGACCCGGTTCTCTACCAGGCCGGGAAGGGGGTGTTACATTGGTGGTTTTGTACATGTATATTCATGAGGTGTATATATATGTGATGAGCATGATGTATGATTGATGGAAAATGTAATGTGGTAAATGATAATTGGCACTAAATAATTACCGGTTGTAAATGATCGATCATTAGGATTAGTGTGCACACAAATTGAGTCAAAACGTACATGGCCTTGGTGGCGTTAAGGCACCAAGGAGGAGTACGGTGAAGTAATATTCCACCGAAAATTTATTCATTTCTACGTGATGATGAGTGGAATCCCATCCGTAGGGCATGTGGCGATGAGTGAAATCCCGTCCATGCAAGGCCGGTGATGAGTGAAATCCCACCGAGGTAAAGTGTTGTTGAGTTTCAAATCCGCACAATCGGGGTAATTCAAAGTGGCCAATTAACTTGTTCATATATTGTGATATAGGGTGTTGAAACATGATTATTGATATTGATGCTTGGTGCTTAGTATGAAGTAATATGCCATATTATGCCACTTGATGGACTAGCTAGGACTACTTGTGATGTTACCTATGCATGTTAGATATGAGGTTTAGGGAGTACATGCTTGAACCCTGCATTGTTGTTGTTTTTCGTTTTAGAGCACCCTCACTAAGCTTATAGCTTACGCTCTCAATGTTCAACAATGCAGATCATTAGCGTGGCGTTAGCTCGGAGCAAGGCAAGAAGGGCTTCCAAGTTTTGTAGCTCAAGTACGGTAGCGATTTTGTATTAGCTAGCAATGTGGCAAGGGTCTTTGTATGAGCGTGTGTGACTCATTCGATTGATGTTGATTTGGATTGATGTTTTGGTTTGTAAGCATGGTATGCTATGATGGATGTTGTGTGTGATAGCATGTTTTAGATGCTAGGTTGCCTTGTTTTAGTGTAAACCTCTTTAAGCTTATCATGCATCTTTTAAAACCTTGGAGTTCTATGTATGACATTGTATGCTAAATTGCCCTTTGGGATGCCATGTATGGATGCTTAGATTGTGTTGGAAGGCTTAAGTTGCTTGATTATATGTGTACCTCTTTGTATTATTTAATGCCCTTTGGTTCTTGTGAGAGCATGCTTTTATGGTTGGTTTGCCTTAGGGTTGATGATAGTGTGTTGGTTGAGGTTTTAGAGGGATTTAGGGGCCTCCTTGTGCCCTAAATTAGCTCAAACTTGCAAGTTCGTAGCAGGGGGTATCGATACCCTTGGTACGGTATCGATACCACCCTCTTGATTTCAGGCCTCGTGTATCGATACTCGATGGAGAGTATCGATACCCTTTTTGGTCACTGAAGCCACTGCCAATTTCGGTATCGATACTGGCCTATAGGGTATCGATACCGTTATCTTGGCGTTGACCGTGGGAAGTCAACTTTTGGGGAGGGTATCGATACACTCCTTGGGGTATCGATACGGTCTCCACGGGTTGACCAAACCCTGTTGACCTAGTCAAGGGGTATCGATACACCCCTTAAGGGTATCGATACCGCCTGCAGTTTAAGGTTTAAAATGGGCTTTTAAATGTTAGTTTGGGTTCGTTTGATTGCTTCGTAAATGTTGTTCCGCTGTATGATCACTTAGGATGTAACTCTCATCTAGACAAGTTTTAAATTAAAAAAAATAGGGTTGCTAACCGAGGGGGAATCTTAATTGGTTTTCGCTCGGTTTTCCCAGTGTGGCCCACTCGGACCGGTCATTCGGCCAGACCGGGACGAGGGGGTTACATCGTGTACTATGATAATTAATAAAAACCAATTAAAATTCATAAGACAATATCGAATAAATATAAAAATATTAAGAAGATTCGATACCGAAACTTAGACTAACCAAGGATTTGAGCTTACCCCGACGTCAACAGAGATTCGATATTATTATATCAAAAATATCGGACAACCAACCAACCACTGGACCGCCTAATTATTTCTCACCAATTTCCCTTAATTATTTTGCCTTTCGTTCACTCTCCTTATTTTTCTTTCTTGCTTTGTTTGTTCTCCCCATCCCCCTATTTATACTAGAATGGCCGGCACCCAAAGCTTTCCCAAAATTATTTTTAATTCTCTCATGGTGGCTGCCACCATTTCCATTTCCTTTCAATTATACAATATTGGTGGCATGACCACTTTCCTTCCACTTGCCATGTTAGTGGCTATAATTGCCACTTTATCTAAAAAGTCACGCAAGTGGCAATTGCCACATTCATTCCACCAAATCCTTATCCCCTCTTTCACGTGGGCATTTGCCCTTAAATTGGGCAACATTTGTGGCAATTTGCCACTTTAATTTGCTTTGGCTTTTGTGCTGGCCCCTTTTTTTTTATTAACTAATTATAATAATAATAATAAACCAATACCAATACCTACTATTTTGATTTAAAAACAAGATTAAACCAACTTATAATCGAAACAAAAATATTCGATTGCTAGGACTTGACCCTAAATTTATAAATTGACCCGAATATTCTAATAAGATTGTATAACTTATTTAATTGATACAAAATATTCGGTCATCGGAACCTGATTCCGACTAGACCGGTTTTCGGGGTGTGACAATTCTCCCTCCCTTAAAAAGAATTCGTCCTCGAATTCTCTCCGACAACAATACGCTCATCTATATGAGCCTAACTAAATTTAGACATCCAAACATAAGAGATCAGATTAGTCGGCAAGTCACAATACTCAATAAATAACTCCTAGGTGGCAAAGTAACTTAACATACAATACAAACATACTTACGTTTAGTCCAGAACCGACTAAACTCTAGCTCTGATACCACTATTGTAACACCCCCTTCCCGGCCTGGTAGAGAACCGCGTCGGAGAGCGCTACCGGAAAACAATACGGAGATCGGAGACATAAATCTAAAGTTCAAAAATCATTTCGGATTATTTTATTAATCTCTTTTAAGACTTAACACTTAACTTATTAACAACTTACTTAAATTGGGGTCAATTTTAAACTTTTTCAAACTTAGGGATTAAATTGTAATTTTTACAAATTAGGGGTCCTTATCTGAAATTTGTGATATTATACTGAAATTAAACTTACTAGTTATTAGCCTGTAAAATCTCATTACTAACGGAAGTCATTTACCTATCTGATTAGACGATACAATATTTTAGTGACCCTTTTGTAATTTGTCTAAAACTATTTTTTTATTCGAACTAACAAATATCTTAAACACTTAAAAAATTATACAAAACATAGGTAACGTATACACAATAGTAGGCCCACAAGACTAGTATAATTACTTTAACTACTTTGCCACCATACTAGGAGTTCATAAGGACAAAACACATTACTCTTTAATTGTAGTGACTTGCCAACCTTCCAACTAATCCCGATCTCGATCTATTACTTTCTTTAACCTGAAATGTTATGCAATGAATGCATTAGACTTACATAGTCTAAGCGAGGTAGCCAATGACAATGAATGAACATGTTATGTCATGTAGCATGCTTCCAAAAATGATCATAATGCAATAACATGTCATACTTTATATTCACAACAAAGCATAATATCATATCATGAGAATAACATAGCATAACGTATCAAACACATAATATATTGGTACCATTGGATACGCGGATTCCATGTACACCATATCATGAATCATAAATGAGCCGTAGCCCTGAGCCGTAGCTCCATGTATCCCTTACACTTCCATCCTTTTATCTTCCACATATAGGCCGTAGCCCTGGACCGTAGTCCTCCCTTACATGGTGAGCTCGAATAATCCTATGGCATGCCAATTGTATCCAACGTCCATAATTACACACAAATTCACATAGTCCATGATTTTCAAATCATATCATATCATATGAAATAACAAGATGAGCCGTAGCTCCATATCATATAGCATTTCATAGTCATATTCGAACATATCAAAGTAATGTAAGGTACTTACCAAATTTGCCATTCGAGCATAGTTTCTCTACGTGAGCCCTTAACAAATGCAAACATAATCATAAATAATGCAACGGGAAGGCACCGAGCCTATCCCTTGACACAACTACACTCACATATCAGAACATAGAAACAAAAATCGGAATGACACCGTGTCACCCGAGACAAATGCATCCACACTCACCTCAATCCAAGCTTAGAGACATTTTCCTTATTCTCCAATTTTGTGGTTTCCTTCATTTCTACATCTTTTCTAACCAAACATTAAAGAAACATATCATTTATTACATTAGGCAGTTTGCATTGTCCTCAAAGAAATATTTATATAAAATATTATATAACTCAAAATCTGATTTCGTTTGTTTTAAACGAAACTAGACTGAATAACCTTTTAAACCATATAAATTATAGCTTTTAGTTCCGCTTATACAATTTATAATGAATTTTTAAAGTCGATGTTGATGCAGATTTAGGGGCAAACTGTTACCCTGTTTTTATGACATTTACTTACTCAAAAATTCATATCTTTTTATTCACAACTCCAAATAAGGAGTTCTTTACCATTCTAGAAAGCTTATAAACACACCTTTACAACCATGTATGGTATATAATTGTATCATTTCCCTATTAATACAGTTTATTACTTGAACATAAGGCATTTTCAGAAACCTAATCTGTCTATGCTTAATTTGTGACTTTAGTGCATTTATAATCTATGTTTTACTACACTATTAATCTTGAGCTTTTAACCACATTTACATTAATCTTATAACATTATTTCTATAATCCAGCAACCTCAAAAATAGGACATGTAAGTCCTCAATTTATCAATTTCCACAAAACAGTCCCCTTTTTATTCTTTAATAATCTTATATGTGATCTAAATAGTTTTAACCTACCAATTGAGAATTAATTCAAGCTTGGCCATTTAATTTAATTCATTTCATGAATCCCATGTTCTAATCATAAATTTTCAGAATTTATTAACACCATTTGACCCCCTAAACATTTTGAATTTCACAATTTAGCCCAGCAGATTCCAATTTTATTCAGTTTCAGTCCCGTAACTTCTAAGAACAATTCAGAGACCTATAATTAACATTTTTGAGCAAATCATACCTCTATTCCATGTAAAATTTTGTCCTCTACAACTTTGTAGAAGAACACGTTTTCCAGAAATGACTCTAACATGGCCAAAAATGCAGTTTTCTACAGGACAGTTTACAAATCCGAATTCCTTTTACCCTTATCATTTACTAACCTTTAATTAATCCAATTTCATGCTTAATATATATTCTAACATTAAATTAAAGGTAGTTGAGACTCTAATCTCAACTCTAATTTATTTCACTCACCTTGACAGACCGTTACTTTATTTTTATTTCTTGGGCTTGATGGTTGTTCTAATCGACCTCGTGTACTATGATAATTAATAAAAACCAATTAAAATTCATAAGACAATATCGAATAAATATAAAAATATTAAGAAGATTCGATACCGAAATTTAGACTAACCAAGGATTTGAGCTTACCCCGACGTCGACAGAGATTCGATATTATTATATCAAAAATATCGGACAACCAACCAACCACTGGACCGCCTAATTATTTCTCACCAATTTCCCTTAATTATTTTGCCTTTCGTTCACTCTCCTTATTTTTCTTTCTTGCTTTGTTTGTTCTCCCCATCCCCCTATTTATACTAGAATGGCCGGCACCCAAAGCTTTCCCAAAATTATTTTTAATTCCCTCATGGTGGCTGCCACCATTTCCATTTCCTTTCAATTATACAATATTGGTGGCATGGCCACTTTCCTTCCACTTGCCATGTTAGTGGCTATAATTGCCACTTTATCTAAAAAGTCACGCAAGTGGCAATTGCCACATTCATTCTTATCTTCAATTCAAGTGGATTGGTTGCCGTCCACTTTACTTTATGTTTTTTTTTATATAATAATACTAATAATAAACTATTATAAATTATCCCTAATAATATTTATTGGTTCAGATAAGATCGAGTAAATTATGCAATCGATATAAAATACTCGGTCACCGGAACTTAATTCCGACTAGACCGGTTTTTGGGATGTGACAACTCACCCTCCCTAAAAAAAATTCGTCCTCGAATTTTTACCTGATTCGAACAGATGAGGATATTGCTTTTTCATCGTGTCCTCAGTTTCCCATGTTGCCTCTTCCCTCCTGTGATTTCTCCACAAGACTTTAACCAATGCAACATTTTTGTTTCTGAGTCTTTTGATTTCTCTATCCAGAATCTGAATTGGTTCCTCTTCGTAAGACAAGTCAGGATTCAGCTCTAATTCTTCCGGCTCTAAGATATGTGATGGATCGGATCTATACTTTCTAAGCATTGAAACATGAAAGACATTGTGGATTTTATCGAACTCGCTGGGAAGTGCAAGTCGATAAGCCACTGGGTCAATTCTTTCAGTAATTTCAAAAGGTCCAATGAAGCGAGGACTGAGCTTTCCCCTCTTTCCAAACCGAAATACTTTCTTCCATGGAGAGACTTTAAGAAAGACTTTGTCTCCCACATTATGCTGAATGTCTCTTCGTTTCAGACCAGCGTAGGCTTTCTGCCTATCAAAAGCTTGTTTCAATCGAGAGTGAATGATTTGAACTTTCTCTTCTGTTTCTCTGAGCAATTGTGGTCCCAACACCTTGTTTTCACCAAGTTCGGACCAACACAGAGGAGTTCTACATTTTCTGCCATACAATGCTTCAAAAGGAGCCATCTGAATAGACGACTGATAGCTATTGTTGTAGGAAAATTCCACTAAGGGTAGGGATTTCTCCCAATTTTTCCCAAAGTCAATAATGCAGGCTCGGAGCATATCTTCCAGGATCTGAATAACCCTTTCAGATTGGCCATCGGTTTGGGGATGGAAAGCAGTACTGAGATGTACTCTAGTTCCCAATGCCTCATGCAAGGTTCTCCAAAATCGAGATGCAAACCGTGGGTCTCGATCGGAAATAATTGATACTGGAACTCCGTGCAAGCGTATAACTTCATGAATATACAACTCTGCTAGCTTGGATAAGCTGAAGTCCATTCTTACAGGAAGAAAGTGAGCTGACTTAGTAAATCGATCTACGATGACCCAAATTGCGTTGTTTTTCTTTGGAGTCAGAGGTATTCCGCTTACAAAATCCATAGTGATACGTTCCCACTTCCACTGTGGCAGCTCAATGGGTTGAAGGAGTCCTGTCGGTACTTTATGTTCGGCTTTAACCCATTGACAAGTCAAACACCTTGCTACGTAATCTGTGATTTTACTTTTCATACCGGACCACCAGTAGATCTCTTTTAGATCCTTGTACATCTTAACAGCTCCGGGGTGAATAGAAAAAGGGCTAGCATGTGCTTCACGCAGGATCTGGTTCCGAAGATCATCATTGTTTGGAACACATATACGATTACGAAAGCATAACAAGCCTTCAGAATTTATTGCAAAATTAGGGTCCGGTTCATCCTTGATTCGGGATAAAATAGGTTGCAACTCCTCATCATCTTCTTGAAGTGCTTTAATCAGGGACACAATGATCGATTGTACCCTAAGCTCGGCTAATAACTTGCCACGCTTCATGAGTCGAAAGTGAGCGTTTAAACATCTAAGAGAAGAAGTGGGCTTCCAGCTAAGGGCGTCAGCCACCACATTTTCTTTACCGGGATGGTAATCAATTAACAAATCATAATCTTTCAAAAGCTCCATCCAACGACGCTGACGAAGGTTTAATTCTTTTTGGGTCAGAAGGTATTTCAGGCTTTTGTGGTCAGTATAAAGATAACACTTTTCACGATAGAGGTAATGTCGCTAGATCTTTAGTGCGAACACAACCGCAGCTAGCTCAAGGTCATGAGTTGGATAATTAAGCTCATGCGGTTTGAGTTGACGTGAGGCATAGGCTATAACTTTACCTTCTTACATCAAGACACAGCCTAATCCTTGATTTTTTACTGTTACTTTATTCAGTTGTCGATAGTCGATGCATAAGCGCATCGATCCATCTTTCTTTTTCACAAATAAAACCGGTGCTCCCCAGGGTGAGGAACTTGGTCGAACAAACCCCTTACTTTCAAGGTCTTGGATTTGGGTCTTCAACTCCTTTAACTCCATTGGAGCCATTCTGTATGGAGCGATAGAAATTGGAGTAGTTCCAGGTTGAACTTTTATCCCAAACTCAACTTCACGTATAGGAGGGAGTCCCTGAAGTTCTTCAGGAAATACGTCAGGAAAATCTCTTATTATGGGTATATCTTCAGGCTTTAGTTCCTTTGTAGATTCTAAAGCACACATAAGACTACTCTGACATTTAGATTTCATTAAGGTGATGCTTTCTCTACCTAGTCCACGGAGATATAATTTCTTTTTAGAACAATCTACCCATGCTTGATGTTCAGCTAGCCAATCTAGGCCAAGGATAAGGTCGAACTCATTAAAGGGTAAGACCATCAAATTGGCCGGAAAAGGAATTCCTTGGATTTTTAGGGGACAAGATCTACAGATCTTTTGGATTGTTACACTATCTCCTAATGGGTTTGACACAAGTATTTCGGAAGCAACATGATCACATTTTAAGGCATATTTTTCAATCAAAGGTTCACTAATAAAGGAATGCGTGGAGCCTGGATCTATCAAAGCATAAACAAATTCAGAACCTAACTCCACCATACCTGCAACAACATCAGGGTCGTCTTCTTGTTCGCGGCCTCGAACGTGGTACATCTGGGCTGAAGTCTTTGGATTTCGGCTAGCTGAAGGAGTATTATTGTTACGGGGCCTTCCGGAAGAACCAGACGACGCTTGATTTATTCCCCTCCCTTTTACTGGAACGTTCTGGGAGGCTATAGAGGTAGGGGCTTGTGGATTTTGGGGGCATTGTCGGATGAAATGACCAGATTCTCCGCACAGGTAACAAGAACCTGATTGTTTACGGCACTGTCCCAAATGTCTCTTTTGACAAAAATTACACAATACTGTCCTGTAGAAACTGCATTTTTGGCCATGTTAGAGTCATTTCTGGAAAACGTGTTCTTCTACAAAGTTGTAGAGGACAAAATTTTACATGGAATAGAGGTATGATTTGCTCAAAAATGTTAAGTATAGGTCTCTGAATTGCTATTAGATGTTACTGGACTGAAACTGAATGAAATTGGAATATGCTGGGCTAAATTGTGAAATTCGAAATGTTTAGGGGTCAAAATGGTGTTAATAAATTCTGAAAATTTATGATTGAAACAGGGGTTCATGAAATGAATGAAATTAAATGGTCAAGCTTGAATTAAGTCTCAATTGGTAGGTTAAAACTATTTAGATCACATATAAGATTATTAAAGAATAAAAAGGGGACTGTTTTGTGGAAATTGATAAATTGAGGACTTACATGTCCTATTTTTGAGGTTGCTGGATTATAGAAATAATGTTATAAGATTAATGTAAATGTGGTTAAAAGCTCAAGATTAATAGTGTAGTAAAACATAGATGATAAATGCACTAAAGTCACAAATTAAGCATAGACAGATTAGGTTTCTGAAAATGCCTTATGTTCAAGTAATAAACTGTATTAATAGGGAAATGATAAAATTATATGCCATACATGGTTGTAAAAGTGTGTTTATAAGCTTTCTAGAATGGTAAAGAACTCCTTATTTGGAGTTGTGAGTAAAAAGATATGAATTTTTGAGTAAGTAAATGTCATAAAAACAGGGTAACAGTTTGCCCATAAATCTGCATCAACATCGACTTTAAAAATTCATTATAAATTGTATAAGCGGAACTAAAAGCTATAATTTATGCCGAACAAGTGGCTCAGAATGATCCACCCCATCTTCCACCTATGTTATCGGCTCAACAAGACTATTTCATGTCTATGGCCGACATGATAAAACAAGTAGTGGTGTCTCTTCGACAAGAAGCACCTTCCTCATCTGCTGAAGCTACTCAGCAGATCTCTCGAGCTCTAATAGATAAGCTCAAACGTTATCAAGTTTATACATTTACTGGCCAAGATCTGGATAATCCTGAAATCGCAGAATATTGGCTAGAAAATACTTTGAAAGTAATCAACAAGCAACTAAAGTGCCCCGAGGAGCATAAGTTGGAGTGTGCCTTAGCTCTGATTGCAGATGAAGCACAAAGCTGGTGGAACACTGTAACTCTCACTGTACCCGAACATAAAGTAACCTGGGACTTTTTCCTCCAGGAATTTCATAAAAAGTATATTAGTGAGCATTACCTCGCTGAAAGACGTAAAAAGTTCCTCCATTTGAAGCAAGGAGGAAGGCCAGTAGAGCAGTACATTCATGATTTCTGCAAATACACTAGATATGGTACTGATATCATCCACACTGAAAAAGAAAAATATAGAATGTTCATAGATGGCCTCTGCGATGAATTACGTCCTCTTTTTGTTGCTCTGGAAATCGAGGATTTTCAAATTCTGGTGAATCGAGCCATTGCAACTGAAGCTTCTCAAAGAGCCTCGGAAAGAAGGAAGGGAAACCAAGCTCGACCCGATAAAAGATTTCGAGAAGATTCCAAACCTCCTCTATCTCAAAAAAGAGGAAGACAGTGGGACCAAAGGTCATCTGCCAATCGACAGCTACCTAGCTCTAATTATGTATCGCAATATCCATCTGGTGAGACCACTGTTACACGTACAACCTCAATAAACAGTACAGGAGGCTCTGCCAAAAGTTCTCAGAACCCTCAGTGTAATTTTTGTCAAAAGAGACATTTGGGACAGTGTCGTAAACAGTCAGGTTCTTGTTACCTGTGCGGAGAATCTGGTCATTTCATCCGACAATGCCCCCAAAATCCACAAGCCCCTACCTCTATAGCCTCCCAGAACGTTCCAGTAAAAGGGAGGGGAATAAATCAAGCACCGTCTGGTTCTTCCGGAAGGCCCCGTAACAATAATACTCCTTCAGCTAGCCGAAATCCAAAGACTTCGGCCCAGATGTACCACGTTCGAGGCCGCGAACAAGAAGACGACCCTGATGTTGTTGCAGGTATGGTGGAGTTAGGTTCTGAATTTGTTTATGCTTTGATAGATCCAGGCTCCACGCATTCCTTTATTAGTGAACCTTTGATTGAAAAATATGCCTTAAAATGTGATCATGTTGCTTCCGAAATACTTGTGTCAAACCCATTAGGAGATAGTGTAACAATCCAAAAGATCTGTAGATCTTGTCCCCTAAAAATCCAAGGAATTCCTTTTCCGGCCAATTTGATGGTCTTACCCTTTAATGAGTTCGACCTTATCCTTGGCCTAGATTGGCTAGCTGAACATCAAGCATGGGTAGATTGTTCTAAAAAGAAATTATATCTCCGTGGACTAGGTAGAGAAAGCATCACCTTAATGAAATCTAAATGTCAGAGTAGTCTTATGTGTGCTTTAGAATCTACGAAGGAACTAAAGCCTGAAGATATACCCATAATAAGAGATTTTCCTGACGTATTTCCTGAAGAACTTCAGGGACTCCCTCCTATACGTGAAGTTGAGTTTGGGATAGAAGTTCAACCTGGAACTACTCCAATTTCTATCGCTCCATACAGAATGGCTCCAATGGAGTTAAAGGAGTTGAAGACCCAAATCCAAGACCTTGAAAGTAAGGGGTTTGTTCGACCGAGTTCCTCACCCTGGGGAGCACCGGTTTTATTTGTGAAAAAGAAAGATGGATCGATGCGCTTATGCATCGACTATCGACAACTAAATAAAGTAACACTAAAAAATAAGTACCCGCTTCCTAGAATAGACGACCTATTTGATCAACTAAAGGGTGCTTCTGTCTTTTCTAAGATAGACCTCCGATCTGGTTACTATCAAATGCTCGTGAAGGAATCAGATGTTTCAAAAACAGCCTTCCGAACCAGATATGGTCATTACGAATTCTTGGTGATGCCTTTTGGGCTCACCAATGCTCCTGCAGCCTTTATGGATTTGATGAACCGAATATTTCGACCTTATCTTGATAAATTTGTCGTTGTCTTCATAGACGACATTTTGATCTATTCGAAAGATTCTGTTACTCACGAAGAACATCTTCGGATTGTACTCCAAACCCTCCGTGAAAAACAGCTCTATGCCAAATTTAGTAAATACGAGTTTTGGCTGACCGAAGTATCTTTTCTCGGTCATGTGATATCTTCCGCGGGAATTCAAGTGGACCCAAAGAAGATTCAAGCCATTCTCGAATGGGTACCCCCGAAGAACGTGGGAGAAATTCGTAGTTTCTTGGGTCTTGCAGGATACTACCATAGGTTCGTTAAGGGGTTCTCCTTGATTGCTTCACCCCTAACGAAGCTTCTCCGTAAAGACATTCCTTTCATGTGGACAGTGGACCAACAACGGAGTTTTGATCAGCTAAAACAAATCCTCACCCATGCTCCTGTCCTAGTACAGCCGGAGCCAGGAAAAGATTTCACAGTATACAGTGATGCATCCCATCAAGGATTAGGATGTGTCTTGATGCAAGAAGGTAAAGTTATAGCCTATGCCTCACGTCAACTCAAACCGCATGAGCTTAATTATACAACTCATGACCTTGAGCTAGCTGCGGTTGTGTTCGCACTAAAGATCTGGCGACATTACCTCTATGGTGAAAAGTGTTATCTTTATACTGACCACAAAAGCCTGAAATACCTTTTGACCCAAAAAGAATTAAACCTTCGTCAGCGTCGTTGGATGGAGCTTTTGAAAGATTATGATTTGGTAATTGATTACCATCCCGGTAAAGCAAATGTGGTGGCTGACGCCCTTAGCCGGAAGCCCACTTCTTCTCTTAGATGTTTAAACGCTCACTTTCGACTCATGAAGCGTGGCAAGTTATTAGCCGAGCTTAGGGTACAATCGATCATTGTGTCCCTGATTAAAGCAATTCAAGAAGATGATGAGGAGTTGCAACCTATTTTAGCCTGAATCAAGGATGAACCGGACCCTAATTTTGCAATAAATTCTGAAGGCTTGTTATGCTTTCGTAATCGTATATGTGTTCCAAACAATGATGATCTTCGGAACCAGATCCTGCGTGAAGCACATGCTAGCCCTTTTTCTATTCACCCCGGAGCTGTTAAGATGTACAAGGATCTAAAAGAGATCTACTGGTGGTCCGGTATGAAAAGTAAAATCACAGATTACGTAGCAAGGTGTTTGACTTGTCAACGGGTTAAAGCCGAACATAAAGTACCGACGGGACTCCTTCAACCCATTGAGCTGCCACAGTGGAAGTGGGAACATATCACTATGGATTTTGTAAGCGGATTACCTCTGACTCCAAAGAAAAACAACGCAATTTGGGTCATCGTAGATCGATTTACTAAGTCAGCTCACTTTCTTCCTGTAAGAATGGACTTCAGCTTATCCAAGCTAGCAGAGTTGTATATTCATGAAGTTATACGCTTGCACGGAGTTCCAGTATCAATTATTTCCGATCGAGACCCACGGTTTGCATCTCGATTTTGGAGAACCTTGCATGAGGCATTGGGAACTAGAGTACATCTCAGTACTGCTTTCCATCCCCAAACCGATGGCCAATCTGAAAGGGTTATTCAGGTAACCTCGTTATTTTCTTTCTTTAAACATGAGCTAGGTATCCTATATCAATTACGATCTTCCTTGTAGATCCTGGAAGATATGCTCTGAGCCGACATTATTGACTTTGGGAAAAATTGGGAGAAATCCCTACCCTTAGTGGAATTTTCCTACAACAATAGCTATCAGTCGTCTATTCAGATGGCTCCTTTTGAAGCATTGTATGGCAGAAAATGTAGAACTCCTCTGTGTTGGTCCGAACTTGGTGAAAACAAGGTGTTGGGACCACAATTGCTCAGAGAAACAGAAGAGAAAGTTCAAATCATTCACTCTCGATTGAAACAAGCTTTTGATAGGCAGAAAGCCTACGCTGATCTGAAATGAAGAGACATTCAGCATAATGTGGGAGACAAAGTCTTTCTTAAAGTCTCTCCATGGAAGAAAGTATTTCGGTTTGGAAAGAGGGGAAAGCTCAGTCCTCGCTTCATTGGACCTTTTGAAATTACTGAAAGAATTGGCCCAGTGGCTTATCGACTTGCACTTCCCAGCGAGTTCGATAAAATCCACAATGTCTTTCATGTTTCAATGCTAAGAAAGTATAGATCCGATCCATCTCATATCTTAGAGCCGGAAGAATTAGAGCTGAATCCTGACTTGTCTTACGAAGAGGAACCAATTCAGATTCTGGATAGAGAAATCAAAAGACTCAGAAACAAAAATGTTGCATTGGTTAAAGTCTTGTGGAGAAATCACAGGAGGGAAGAGGCAACATGGGAAACTGAGGACACGATGAAAAAGCAATATCCTCATCTGTTCGAATCAGGTAAAAATTCGAGGACGAATTTTTTTTAGGGAGGGTGAGTTGTCACATCCCAAAAATCGGTCTAGTCGAAATTAAGTTCCGGTGACCGAGTATTTTATATCGATTGCATAATTTATTCGATCTTATCTGAACCAATAAATATTATTAGGGATAATTTATAATAGTTTATTATTAGTATTATTATATAATAAAAAACATAAAGTAAAGTGGACGACAACCACTCCACTTGAATTGAAGATAAGAATGAATGTGGCAATTGCCACTTGCGTGGCTTTTTAGATAAAGTGGCAATTATAGCCACTAACATGGCAAGTGGAAGGAAAGTGGCCATGCCACCAATATTGTATAATTGAAAGGAAATGGAAATGGTGGCAACCACCATGAGGGAATTAAAAATAATTTTGGGAAAGCTTTGGGTGCCGGCCATTCTAGTATAAATAGGGGGATGGGGAGAACAAACAAAGCAAGAAAGAAAAATAAGGAGAGTGAACGAAAGGCAAAATAATTAAGGGAAATTGGTGAGAAATAATTAGGCGGTCCAGTGGTTGGTTGGTTGTCCGATATTTTTGATATAATAATATCAAATCTCTGTCGACGTCGGGGTAAGCTCAAATCCTTGGTTAGTCTAAGTTTCGGTATCGAATCTTCTTAATATTTTTATATTTATTCGATATTGTCTTATGAATTTTAATTGGTTTTTATTAATTATCATAGTACACGAGGTCGATTCAGAACAACCTTCAAGCCCAATAAATAAAAATAAAGCACCGGTCTGTCAAGGTGAGTGTAGATGCATTTGTCTCGGGTGACACGGTGTCATTCCGATATTTTTATGTCTTGATATGTGAGTATAGTCGTGTCAGGGGTAGGCTCGGTGCTGCCCCGTTGCATTAATTATGAATTTATCTGCATCCGGTAAGTACCCTGCATTATTTGGATATGCTCAAAAATGATTATGATATGCTATATGTATATGAAAATAATATGAAATGCTATCTGATATGGAGCTACGGCTCATCTTGCTATTTGATATGATATGATCTGAAAATCATAGACTATGTGAAATTCTGTGTATTTATGGACATTGGATACAATTGGCATGCCATAGGATTATTCGAGCTCACCATGTAAGGGAGGACTACGGTCCAGGGCTACGGCCTATATGTGGGAGATAAAAGGATGGAAGTGTAAGGGATACATGGAGCTACGGCTCAGGGCTACGGCTCATTTATGATTCATGATATGGTGTACAGGGAATCCGCGTATCCAATGGTACCAATATATTATGTGTTTGATACGTTATGCTATGTTATTCTCATGATATGATATTATGCTTTGTTGTGAATATAAAGTATGACATGTTATTGCATTATGATCATTTTTGGAAGCATGCTACATGACATAACATGTTCATTCATTGTCATTGGCTACCTCGCTTAGACTATGTAAGTCTAATGCATTCATTGCATAACATTTCAGGTTAAAGAAAGTAATAGATCGAGATCGGGATTAGTTGGAAGGTTGGCAAGTCACTACAATTAAAGAGTAATGTGTTTTGTCCTTATGAACTCCTAGTATGATGGCAAAGTAGTTAAAGTAATTATACTAGTCTTGTGGGCCTACTATTGTGTATACATTACCTATGTTTTGTATATTTTTTTAAGTGTTTAAGATATTTGTTAGTTCGAATAAAAAAATAGTTTTAGACAAATTACAAAACGGTCACTAAAATATTGTATCGTCTAATCAGATAGGTAAATGACTTCCGTTAGTAATGAGATTTTACAGGCTAATAACTAGTAAGTTTAATTTCAGTATAATATCACGGATTTCAGATAAGAACCCCTAATTTGTAAAAATTACAATTTAGTCCCTAAGTTTGAAAAAGTTTAAAATTGACCCCAATTTGAGTAAGTTGTTAATAAGTTAAGTGTTAAGTCTTAAAAGAGATTAATAAAATAATCCGAAATGATTTTTTTGAACTTTAGATTTATGTCTCCGATCTCCGTATTGTTTTCCGGTAGCGCTCTCCGACGCGGTTCTCTACCAGGCCGGGAAAGGGGTGTTACAATAGTGGTATCAGAGCTAGAGTTTAGTCGGTTCTGGACTAAACGTAAGTATGTTTGTATTGTATGTTAAGTTACTTTGCCACCTAGGAGTTATTTATTGAGTATTGTGACTTGCCGACTAATCTGATCTCTTATGTTTGGATGTCTAAATTTAGTTAGGCTCATATAGATGAGCGTATTGTTGTCGGAGAGAATTCGAGGACGAATTCTTTTTAAGGGAGGGAGAATTGTCACACCCCGAAAACCGGTCTAGTCGGAATCAGGTTCCGATGACCAAATATTTTGTATCAATTAAATAAGTTATACAATCTTATTAGAATATTCGGGTCAATTTATAAATTTAGGGTCAAGTCCTAGCAATCGAATATTTTTGTTTCGATTATAAGTTGGTTTAATCTTGTTTTTTTAAATCAAAATAGTAGGTATTGGTATTGGTTTATTATTATTATTATAATTAGTTAATAAAAAAAAAGGGGCCAGCACAAAAGCCAAAGCAAATTAAAGTGGCAAATTGCCACAAATGTTGCCCAATTTAAGGGCAAATGCCCACGTGAAAGAAGGGATAAGGATTTGGTGGAATGAATGTGGCAATTGCCACTTGCGTGACCTTTTAGATAAAGTGGCAATTATAGCCACTAACATGGCAAGTGGAAGGAAAGTGGCCATGCCACCAATATTGTATAATTGAAAGGAAATGGAAATGGTGGCAGCCACCATGAGGGAATTAAAAATAATTTTGGGAAAGCTTTGGGTGCCGGCCATTCTAGTATAAATAGGGGGATGGGGAGAACAAACAAAGCAAGAAAGAAAAATAAGGAGAGTGAACGGAAGGCAAAATAATTAAGGGAAATTGGTGAGAAATAATTAGGCGGTCCAGTGGTTGGTTGGTTGTCCGATATTTTTGATATAATAATATCGAATCTCTGTCGACGTCGGGGTAAGCTCAAATCTTTGGTTAGTCTAAGTTTCGGTATCGAATCTTCTTAATATTTTTATATTTATTCGATATTGTCTTATGAATTTTAATTGGTTTTTATTAATTATCATAGTACACGAGGTCGATTCAGAACAACCATCAAGCCCAAGAAATAAAAATAAAAAACCGGTCTGTCAAGGTGAGTGAAATAAAATAGAGTTGAGATTAGAGTCTCAACTACCTTTAATTTAATGTTAGAATATATATTAAGCATGAAATTGGATTAATTAAAGGTTAGTAAATGATAAGGGTAAAAGGAATTCGGATTTGTAAACTGTCCTGTAGAAAACTGCATTTTTGGCCATGTTAGAGTCATTTCTGGAAAACGTGTTCTTCTACAAAGTTGTAGAGGACAAAATTTTACATGGAATAGAGGTATGATTTGCTCAAAAATGTTAAGTATAGGTCTCTGAATTGTTCTTAGAAGTTACGGGACTGAAACTGAATAAAATTGGAATCTGCTGGGCTAAATTGTGAAATTCAAAATGTTTAGGGGGTCAAATGGTGTTAATAAATTCTGAAAATTTATGATTAGAACATGGGATTCATGAAATGAATTAAATTAAATGGCCAAGCTTGAATTAAGTCTCAATTGGTAGGTTAAAACTATTTAGATCACATATAAGATTATTAAAGAATAAAAAGGGGACTGTTTTGTGGAAATTGATAAATTGAGGACTTACATGTCCTATTTTTGAGGTTGCTGGATTATAGAAATAATGTTATAAGATTAATGTAAATGTGGTTAAAAGCTCAAGATTAATAGTGTAGTAAAACATAGATGATAAATGCACTAAAGTCACAAATTAAGCATAGACAGATTAGGTTTCTGAAAATGCCTTATGTTCAAGTAATAAACTGTATTAATAGGGAAATGATGAAATTATATGCCATACATGGTTGTAAAGGTGTGTTTATAAGCTTTCTAGAATGGTAAAGAACTCCTTATTTGGACTTGTGAGTAAAAAGATATGAATTTTTGAGTAAGTAAATGTCATAAAAACAGGGTAACAGTTTGCCCCTAAATCTGCAACAACATCGACTTTAAAAATTCATTATAAATTGTATAAGCGGAACTAAAAGCTATAATTTATATGGTTTAAAAGGTTATTCAGTCTAGTTTCGTTTAAAACAAACGAAATCAGATTTTGAGTTATAGAATATTTTATATAAATATTTCTTTGAGGACAATGCAAACTGCCTAATGTAATAAATGATATGTTTCTTTAATGTTTGGTTAGAAAAGATGTAGAAATGAAGGAAACCACAAAATTGGAGAATAAGGAAAATGTCTCTAAGCTTGGATTGAGGTGAGTGTGGATGCATTTGTCTCGGGTGACACGGTGTCATTCCGATTTTTGTTTCTATGTTCTGATATGTGAGTGTAGTTGTGTCAAGGGATAGGCTCGGTGCCTTCCCGTTGCATTATTTATGATTATGTTTGCATTTGTTAAGGGCTCACGTAGAGCAACTATGCTCGAATGGCAAATTTGGTAAGTACCTTACATTACTTTGATATGTTCGAATATGACTATGAAATGCTACATGATATGGAGCTACGGCTCATCTTGTTATTTCATATGATATGATATGATTTGAAAATCATGGACTATGTGAATTTGTGTGTAATTATGGACGTTGGATACAATTGGCATGACATAGGATTATTCGAGCTCACCATGTAAGGGAGGACTACGGTCCAGGGCTACGGCCTATATGTGGGAGATAAAAGGATGGAAGTGTAAGGGATACATGGAGCTACGGCTCAGGGCTACGGCTCATTTATGATTCATGATATGGTGTACAGGGAATCCGCGTATCCAATGGTACCAATATATTATGTGTTTGATACGTTATGCTATGTTATTCTCATGATATGATATTATGCTTTGTTATGAATATAAAGTATTACATGTTATTGCATTATGATCATTTTTGGAAGCATGCTACATGACATAACATGTTCATTCATTGTCATTGGCTACCTCCCTTAGACTATGTAAGTCTAATGCATTCATTGCATAACATTTCAGGTTAAGGAAAGTAACAGATCGAGATCGGGATTAGTTGGAAGGTTGACAAGTCACTACAATTAAAGAGTAATGTGTTTTGTCCTTATGAACTCCTAGTATGGTGGCAAAGTAGTTAAAGTAATTATACTAATCTTGTGGTCCTACTATTGTGTATACGTTACCTATGTTTTATATAAGGTTTTAAAGCTATATTGACTATTGAGTTAGTAATAAAAATTGACATAATTGATACTTTACAAAATAGTCACTAAGCATTACATCGTCTAATCAAATAGGTAAATGACCTCCGTTAGTAATGAGATTTTACAAGCTAATAACTAGTAAGTTTAATTTCAGTATAATATCACTAATTTCAGATAACTAGTAGTTTAAAATTGACCCCAATTTGAGTAAGTTGTTAATAAGTTAAGTGTTAAGTTTTAAAAGAGATTAATAAAATAATCTGAAATGATTTTTGAACTTTGGATTTATGTCTCCGATCTCCGTTTTATTTTCCGGTAGCGCTCTCTGACCCGGTTCTCTACCAGGCCGGGAAGGGGGTGTTACATTTGTGGTATCAGCTCTAATACCACTATTGTAACACCCCCTTCCCGACCTGGTAGAGAACCACGCCGGAGAGCGCTACCGGAAAACAATACGGAGATCGGAGACATAAATCTAAAGTTCAAAAAAATCATTTCGGATTATTTTATTAATCTCTTTTAAGACTTAACACTTAACTTATTAACAACTTACTCAAATTGGGGTCAATTTTAAACTTTTTCAAACTTAGGGACTAAATTGTAATTTTAACACCCCCTTCTCGGCCTGGTAGAGAACCGCGTCGGAGAGCGCTACCGGAAAACAATACGGAGATCGGAGACATAAATCTAAAGTTCAAAAAAATCATTTCGGATTATTTTATTAATCTCTTTTAAGACTTAACACTTAACTTATTAACAACTTACTCAAATTGGGGTCAATTTTAAACTTTTTCAAACTTAGGGACTAAATTGTAATTTTTACAAATTAGGGGTCCTTATCTGAAATTCGTGATATTATACTGAAATTAAACTTACTAGTTATTAGCCTGTAAAATCTCATTACTAACGGAAGTCATTTACCTATCTGATTAGACGATACAATATTTTAGTGACCGTTTTGTAATTTGTCTAAAACTATTTTTTTATTCGAACTAACAAATATCTTAAACACTTAAAAAATTATACAAAACATAGGTAACGTATACACAATAGTAGGCCTACAAGACTAGTATAATTACTTTAACTACTTTGCCACCATATTAGGAGTTCATAAGGACAAAACACATTACTCTTTAATTGTAGTGACTTGCCAACTTTCCAACTAATCCCGATCTTGATCTATTACTTTCTTTAACCTGAAATGTTATGCAATGAATGCATTAGACTTACATAGTCTAAGCGAGGTAGCCAATGACAATGAATGAACATGTTATGTCATGTAGCATGCTTCCAAAAATGATCATAATGCAATAACATGTCATACTTTATATTCACAACAAAGCATAATATCATATCATGAGAATAACATAGCATAACGTATCAAACACATAATATATTGGTACCATTGGATACGCGGATTCCCTGTACACCATATCATGAATCATAAATGAGCCGTAGCCCTGAGCCGTAGCTCCATGTATCCCTTACACTTCCATCCTTTTATCTCCCACATATAGGCCGTAGCCCTGGACCGTAGTCCTCCCTTACATGGTGAGCTCGAATAATTCTATGGCATGTCAATTGTATCCAACGTCCATAATTACACACAAATTCACATAGTCCATGATTTTCAAATCATATCATATCATATGAAATAACAAGATGAGCCGTAGCTCCATATCATGTAGCATTTCATAGTCATTTCGAACATATCAACGTAATGTAAGGTACTTACCAAATTTGCCATTCGAGCATAGTTGCTCTACGTGAGCCCTTAACAAATGCAAACATAATCATAAATAATGCAACGGAAAGGCACCGAGCCTATCCCTTGACACAACTACACTCACATATCAGAACATAGAAACAAAAATCGGAATGACACCGTGTCACCCGAGACAAATGCATCCACACTCACCTCAATCCAAGCTTAGAGACATTTTCCTTATTCTCCAATTTTGTGGTTTCCTTCATTTCTACATCTTTTCTAACCAAACATTAAAGAAACATATCATTTATTACATTAGGCAGTTTGCATTATCCTCAAAGAAATATTTATATAAAATATTCTATAACTCAAAATCTGATTTCGTTTGTTTTAAACGAAACTAGACTGAATAACCTTTTAAACCATATAAATTATAGCTTTTAGTTCCGCTTATACAATTTATAATGAATTTTTAAAGTCGATGTTGATGCAGATTTAGGGGCAAACTGTTACCCTGTTTTTATGACATTTACTTACTCAAAAATTCATATCTTTTTACTCACAACTCCAAATAAGGAGTTCTTTACCATTCTAGAAAGCTTATAAACACACCTTTACAACCATGTATGGCATATAATTTTATCATTTCCCTATTAATACAGTTTATTACTTGAACATAAGGCCTTTTCAGAAACCTAATCTGTCTATACTTAATTTGTGACTTTAGTGCATTTATCATCTATGTTTTACTACACTATTAATCTTGAGCTTTTAACCACATTTACATTAATCTTATAACATTATTTTTATAATCCAGCAACCTCAAAAATAGGACATGTAAGTCCTCAATTTATCAATTTCCACAAAACAGTCCCCTTTTTATTCTTTAATAATCTTATATGTGATCTAAATAGTTTTAACCTACCAATTGAGACTTAATTCAAGCTTGGACATTTAATTTAATTCATTTCATGAATCCCATTTTCTAATCATAAATTTTCAGAATTTATTAACACCATTTGACCCCCTAAACATTTTGAATTTCACAATTTAGCCCAGCAGATTCCAATTTTATTCAGTTTCAGTCCCGTAACTTCTAAGAACAATTCAGAGACCTATACTTAACATTTTTGAGCAAATCATACCTCTATTCCATGTAAAATTTTGTCCTCTACAACTTTGTAGAAGAACACGTTTTCCAGAAATGACTCTAACATAGCCAAAAATGCAGTTTTCTACAGGACAGTTTACAAATCCGAATTCCTTTTACCCTTATCATTTACTAACCTTTAATTAATCCAATTTCATGCTTAATATATATTCTAACATTAAATTAAAGGTAGTTGAGACTCTAATCTCAACTCTATTTTATTTCACTCACCTTGACAGACCGGTACTTTATTTTTATTTCTTGGGCTTGATGGTTGTTCTGAATCGACCTCGTGTACTATGATAATTAATAAAAACCAATTAAAATTCATAAGACAATATCGAATAAATATAAAAATATTAAGAAGATTCGATACCGAAACTTAGACTAACCAAAGATTTGAGCTTACCCCGACGTCGACAGAGATTCGATATTATTATATCAAAAATATCGGACAACCAACCAACCACTGGACCGCCTAATTATTTCTCACCAATTTCCCTTAATTATTTTGCCTTTCGTTCACTCTCCTTATTTTTCTTTCTTGCTTTGTTTGTTCTCCCCATCCCCCTATTTATACTAGAATGGCCGGCACCCAAAGCTTTCCCAAAATTATTTTTAATTCCCTCATGGTGGCTGCCACCATTTCCATTTCCTTTCAATTATACAATATTGGTGGCATGGCCACTTTCCTTCCACTTGCCATGTTAGTGGCTATAATTGCCACTTTATCTAAAAAGTCACGCAAGTGGCAATTGCCCCATTCATTCCACCAAATCCTTATCCCTTCTTTCACGTGGGCATTTGCCCTTAAATTGGGCAACATTTGTGGCAATTTGCCACTTTAATTTGCTTTGGCTTTTGTGCTGGCCCCTTTTTTTTATTAACTAATTATAATAATAATAATAAACCAATACCAATACCTACTATTTTGATTTAAAAAAACAAGATTAAACCAACTTATAATCGAAACAAAAATATTCGATTGCTAGGACTTGACCCTAAATTTATAAATTGACCCGAATATTCTAATAAGATTGTATAACTTATTTAATTGATACAAAATATTCGGTCATCGGAACCTGATTCCGACTAGACCGGTTTTCGGGGTGTGACAATTCTCCCTCCCTTAAAAAGAATTCGTCCTCGAATTCTCTCCGACAACAATACGCTCATCTATATGAGCCTAACTAAATTTAGACATCCAAACATAAGAGATCAGATTAGTCGGCAAGTCACAATACTCAATAAATAACTCCTAGGTGGCAAAGTAACTTAACATACAATACAAACATACTTACGTTTAGTCCAGAACCGACTAAACTCTAGCTCTGATACCACTATTGTAACACCCCTTTCCCGGCCTGGTAGAGAACCGCGTCGGAGAGCGCTACCGGAAAACAATACGGAGATCGGAGACATAAATCTAAAGTTCAAAAAAATCATTTCGGATTATTTTATTAATCTCTTTTAAGACTTAACACTTAACTTATTAACAACTTACTCAAATTGGGGTCAATTTTAAACTTTTTCAAACTTAGGGACTAAATTGTAATTTTTACAAATTAGGGGTTCTTATCTGAAATCCGTGATATTATACTGAAATTAAACTTACTAGTTATTAGCCTGTAAAATCTCATTACTAACGGAAGTCATTTACCTATCTGATTAGACGATACAATATTTTAGTGACCCTTTTGTAATTTGTCTAAAACTATTTTTTTATTCGAACTAACAAATATCTTAAACACTTAAAAAAATATACAAAACATAGGTAACGTATACACAATAGTAGGCCCACAAGACTAGTATAATTACTTTAACTACTTTGCCATCATACTAGGAGTTCATAAGGACAAAACGCATTACTCTTTAATTGTAGTGACTTGCCAACCTTCCAACTAATCCCGATCTCGATCTATTACTTTCTTTAACCTGAAATGTTATGCAGTGAATGCATTAGACTTACATAGTCTAAGCGAGGTAGCCAATGACAATGAATGAACATGTTATGTCATGTAGCATGCTTCCAAAAATGATCATAATGCAATAACATGTCATACTTTATATTCACAACAAAGCATAATATCATATCATGAGAATAACATAGCATAACGTATCAAACACATAATATATTGGTACCATTGGATACGCGGATTCCCTGTACACCATATCATGAATCATAAATGAGCCGTAGCCCTGAGCCGTAGCTCCATGTATCCCTTACACTTCCATCCTTTTATCTCCCACATATAGGCCGTAGCCCTGGACCGTAGTCCTCCCTTACATGGTGAGCTCGAATAATCCTATGGCATGCCAATTGTATCCAACGTCCATAATTACACACAAATTCACATAGTCCATGATTTTCAAATCATATCATATCATATGAAATAACAAGATGAGCCGTAGCTCCATATCATGTAGCATTTTATAGTCATTTCGAACATATCAAAGTAATGTAAGGTACTTACCAAATTTGCCATTCGAGCATAGTTGCTCTACGTGAGCCCTTAACAAATGCAAACATAATCATAAATAATGCAACGGGAAGGCACCGAGCCTATCCCTTGACACAACTACACTCACATATCAGAACATAGAAATAAAAATCGGAATGACACCGTGTCACCCGAGACAAATGCATCCACACT
This sequence comes from Hibiscus trionum, assembly GCA_030270665.1. Classification (NCBI taxonomy): domain Eukaryota; kingdom Viridiplantae; phylum Streptophyta; class Magnoliopsida; order Malvales; family Malvaceae; genus Hibiscus; species Hibiscus trionum. The sequence continues at coordinate 38,085,053 of BSYR01000022.1, forward strand.
CACCTCAATCCAAGCTTAGAGACATTTTCCTTATTCTCCAATTTTGTGGTTTCCTTCATTTCTACATCTTTTCTAACCAAACATTAAAGAAACATATCATTTATTACATTAGGCAGTTTGCATTGTCCTCAAAGAAATATTTATATAAAATATTCTATAACTCAAAATCTGATTTCGTTTGTTTTAAACGAAACTAGACTGAATAACCTTTTAAACCATATAAATTATAGCTTTTAGTTCCGCTTATACAATTTATAATGAATTTTTAAAGTCGATGTTGATGCAGATTTAGGGGCAAACTGTTACCCTGTTTTTATGACATTTACTTACTCAAAAATTCATATCTTTTTATTCACAACTCCAAATAAGGAGTTCTTTACCATTCTAGAAAGCTTATAAACACACCTTTACAACCATGTATGGCATATAATTTTATCATTTCCCTATTAATACAGTTTATTACTTGAACATAAGGCATTTTCAGAAACCTAATTTGTCTATGCTAAATTTGTGACTTTAGTGCATTTATCATCTATGTTTTACTACACTATTAATCTTGAGCTTTTAACCACATTTACATTAATATTATAACATTATTTCTATAATCCAGCAACCTCAAAAATAGGACATGTAAGTCCTCAATTTATCAATTTCCACAAAACAGTCCCCTTTTTATTCTTTAATAATCTTATATGTGATCTAAATAGTTTTAACCTACCAATTGAGACTTAATTCAAGCTTGGCCATTTAATTTAATTCATTTCATGAATCCCATGTTCTAATCATAAATTTTCAGAATTTATTAACACCATTTGACCCCCTAAACATTTTGAATTTCACAATTTAGCCCAGTAGATTCCAATTTTATTCAGTTTCAGTCCCGTAACTTCTAAGAACAATTCAGAGATCTATACTTAACATTTTTGAGCAAATCATACCTCTATTCCATGTAAAATTTTGTCCTCTACAACTTTGTAGAAGAACACGTTTTCCAGAAATGACTCTAACATGGCCAAAAATGCAGTTTTCTACAGGACAATTTACAAATCCGAATTCCTTTTACCCTTATCATTTACTAACCTTTAATTAATCCAATTTCATGCTTAATATATATTCTAACATTAAATTAAAGGTAGTTGAGACTCTAATCTCAACTCTAATTTATTTCACTCACCTTGACAGACCGGTACTTTATTTTTATTTCTTGGGCTTGATGGTTGTTCTGAATCGACCTCGTGTACTTTGATAATTAATAAAAACCAATTAAAATTCATAAGACAATATCGAATAAATATAAAAATATTAAGAAGATTCAGAATCCACCTTCGAGATTGTACGAGTAGCCTTAGTTAATATGTCCATGAATCTGTGCCATATTAGTATTTCCCACTGAAAGAGACTCCTTCGCATTTCCACTCTCCAAGTCCAAGTGTTATTAATCTTGCTGCCGAATTCCGCGACTTTACCAGACTTCTTGATCGCGATCGAGAACAGTCTTGGAAATTCATTTTTTAGAGATGGGACCTCGGTCTAGGGGTCTGACCAAAAGTTAATGGAGCTACCATCACCGCATACCATTCTGATATTTTTTGTGAAATTGTCTTCCGGTTGGTTTAAGGGTTTAGTGATGTTGTTCCATACCCAAGATTTCTTCTTAGGCCTGTCGATGTTCGGGAGTAAGGACAGCTTGTTATACCCATATTTAGCGTCGACGACTTTCCTCCATAGGCACCCACTCTCATAATCGTACCGCCAAATCCATTTGTTGAGTAGTGATCTGTTCCTAACTCTGATGTCGAGAAGTCCAAGACCCCCTTTAGACATTGGGAGACATAAGGAGGACCATTTAACCCAATGGACAGCTTTCCCATCTTTTGCACCCCAGATAAAACTTGCGATCAACATATTTATTTTCTTAGCTATCCCCGCCGGTAGCAAGAAGAGCGATAAGTAGTAAACAGGCAGGTTGTTTAGCACGGCTTTGACCAACGTAATACGGCCCGCCATCGAGAGGAGTTTGCCTTTCCAGCTTTCAAGTTTCTTTTGTATTTTGTCGATAATGGGAATCCAAATGTCAGTGGCGTTTCTCGAGAAACCCAACGGCAATCCAAGGTATTCCGTTGGTAAACTGCCCCAACTGACGTGGATGACCCTGCTCCAGCCTTGTATCAGTTCATTGTCAACATTGATGCCGTACAATTTAGTTTTCTGGCCGTTCAGAGCTAAACCGGATGCACATTCAAAAATTCTTAGGAGGCGCTTCACATATCTGATGGACTCACTTTCAGCTTTGGTGAAAATTATCCTAAAAACTAACCCCTAACTTTTAATATTTAAATTCTAGCTCTAATATCTAAATTCTAATCTTCATCCCTAAATTATAAACCTCTACATTTAAACTCATAAATCCTACATCTTAAACTAAATCTTTAAACCTTAAAATTAAAATATTTGTAAAAACTTTAAATTTAAATTCATAAAAAAAAAAATCTAAACTTAACATTGCACAAGTCTTCTAATCTTCTTCACTTGGACTACTAAGTGCTATCACTGTTTCTCTCATCTGTCCCCTTCTTCCACTCCTTCTCTCTCTCTCTCTCCCCAGCCATTGCCTGATCTCACTCTCAGCTCTCTCTCTCTCTCTCTCTTTTCCATCTTCATTCCTTTTAAAATGCCAATCAACAGAGACCCTTCTACTCCGCCACCCGTGATCGGCAAGATCGGCCCCTACACCGTCTTCGTTACCCCACCTTCTACCCCTACTGACCCACCTCCTTTTCACTCTCCCAACAAGGCCGTGGCGCCTCCTCCGGTCCAGCCGCCGCCCCAACAGTTTCTTGATTCTTCCATTGCTTCCGATTCTGATGCCTCCATCCTGGGTTTCTTTAAAAATGCCGCATTTAAGGTCCAAAATGGTATCTCCTTTTCCTCTCCACCTTTTATTTTCTTCAAGTTTTGGGGTTATTCACAATGCTTGCGTTTTTTTGGTCCAAAAATGAAATGGGGTTTTCTTAATTATCTAAGCTTTCCGTTAGCATGGCGAATTAGCTACAATTTAATTATTATTTTCGTACTTTTTTTTTTAGTTTTGTTGATGATAAGCAGGAAAAAAAAAGCATTAGTATTAGCATCTGTTCTTGTTGATGTTTTGCAGCTCATTCAAGCTTGGATGACCATTTAGCTCGCTGGTTTGGCTTAAATCAGTCCAAGTATCAGTGGGCACTGGACGATTATTATGAGAACAAGGGATTGGTAAGTGTAAATAAATTACTTTAAATGGTACACTTCCAAGGGAAAATTAAACACTGTTTGCTCCTTTAGTTTGGTATTATGGCTAGATTTGGTGAAAACAAAGTATTGCTGAAGTATTACTTCTTTTTTGGTAAACAATGGACCCTAAAAACTTGGTCTCTTTTATGCTTCAATTCTCGTGGTGTCTCTAAATATCGTCTAAAGTTGTTTCTTTGATCTTAGTTAAGGGCGCTTCGTGTCCTATTTTGATTTCTCTCTTGGATTGTGTATGGGATTGCTTGTGGCTTTTAGCATTTCGGAAATGAATAAACCTTTGACATCTTTAGGTGTTTCATAGGACTGATTTTATATGGATTATGGAGTGGAAATGTGGTAAATGGGTGCATTGTTCTATACGGATTGGAACCAGGAAGTACTGATGTCAAATGCACATCTTATGCATCTAAAATCTTCCAATTAGTTTTGTATGCCGAACTTTTGGGGTCATAGTTTTAGTTCTGTCATTCTTTCAACTAAAGAATAAAACTTGATTTCTCACCTCTACGGTTGTAGTCGTTAGTGATTAGTTTTGAAACACTAGAATATAAATAAAATGAAAGCTTTTAGACACGCCATGAATATGATACTCCGCAAATGCAGCGTAGATTAAAAAATCTAGTCAGTTTATTTGTTGAGTTAAAATTTAATAACATTCATCGAGAACCCTTTATAGTTTTTATTTTAACTTGTAAGGGAGACTTAGTACATGATGCAGTAGTTAAAGTCATGCAACTGGAATTACTTTAGGAAGGCTAGCATTGGTGCATGAATTTTTGTGAATGCCAGGGATTACACGCCATTGGACAAAGGAAAATACCCATTCTGATTTTTTCCTTCTTTGAGTTGGATGTATTGAGCTTCTGTATCGTGCACCTGTAGGATTTTTATGTTCCGACTGTATTTCTGTCTTCAATTCATTTTTTACTCGACACCTTAGGCAATGTCTCTAATTCTCCCATCCAATCATTGCCTGGAAGGTAAACTTGAGCTAACCCCAAGATGTATAGCCTTTTGTTGAAGTTCTTAACCACTTTAGTTTAAAAGTCGCATAGACCGTGTCATCAAGGTTGTTCACCACGCTTGTTTTTTCCCCCCAAAACTGACTCCTATGTTTGACACATGTATAGAAGGTATGATCCTCCAAATATATGTAAAATCTAAGGGGAAAAAAACTGAGCACACTCGAGTCAAATACATACCTTCATAGTAACATAGTCCAGAACAATGAGGAGCTTGTTGTCATTATCTGTCAGATTCTGTAAATGTGACAGAATTTTCATCAAATCAATTGATATTGACAACAAGCTCCTCATTGTTTTTATAAATATTTATAAAATGAATTTATTATTTATTTACATATATTACATAATTATGTTATATAAATAATCTCTATTTATATATATGTGCCTTATTTTACTCGGGCGAGCTACTATTTTTTGCCTTGCGCCTCAGGCTATATAGAAGTCTTAGTGCGTGCGCCTAGCACCCGTGACAACACTGATTAAATAAGATATAATATGTTAAAATGAGATATTGCAATATTTTTATGGTAACCTGGATAATATTGTACTTTGAGAGTTTTTTTTTTTTTTGAAAAGAATATTGTACTTTGAGAGTTGGGGCTTCATTACTGAACCCTGCATTAACCATTGTTTCATAACATTCACTTTGAATCTCATTAAAATAACAGCTAAGCAAATTATTGATGTTCAGAAGTCTGATTGGATTCTCAGTTTTTACCAAATTATGTCACGTGAAGTAGGGTTGTAAGTGAGACGAGACAGATCGCGAGATACTCGAGTTCGACTGGACTCGGCTTGAGCTCTTAACAAGCCGAGCTGAGCCACTCGATACCCGATTTGAAAAGCTCACGAGCTTCTCGAAAATATAATATACTAAAATTTTTAATTTTTTAAAATTAAAGTGAACTAAAATGTTTGTTGTTGCCTTGTTGGATAATAATAATAATAATATTATCATAATTACTATTGTTGAATAAATCCACTCAACAATTATTATTATTATGAATAGGGTTGTAAATGAGGCGAGACAAATCGCGAGCTATTCGAATCTGACTTGGTCAATACTTGACTCGATTGGACTCGGCTCGAATTCTTAACGAGCTTAGTTGAGCTCGGTACTACTGGGCTCGACTCGAGCTCGAGCTCGAATTTTAACAAGCCGAGTCGAGCTCAGCACTACTCGGGCTCGAGTTGGCTCGTTTACACACCTAATGTGAAGTGAGCATCTATAACTTTTAGAGCTGCTTCAGTTAAGCTTATAACTTTTATCAGCTTTGACCTTTTTGTTTGGAACTGCCTGGTAAAGATGGGAAAAAGGAGCATATGCTTGGTATGTATAAATCTCTAGGTTTGTCTTGCAGTATCCACATTTTTTCTGGGATAATGTACAAAAATTCGAATCTGATCTATGGTTTATGTATTTTATCTTGTTTTGAGGAAGTTTTTTAGTTATCTTAAAGACTCTCACCATGGAAATAACAGTTCCAATCCTATGGTGTTGCAAAAATATAGTTGTTTCAATGTGTTAAATTTACTTTTCATTTTCACTACCACGACTGGATGCTTATGATAGACTTGAACATTTAAATTTATTTTTTATGGCAGGAAAAGGAAGGTGTAAAAGTGAAAGAAATATCAAGCAAAATACAAAGCCTGTAGCATACTGCTTGAGCTGGTAATTAGATACTTGAGGTCCCACTTTCCCTTTCCCTTTCCCTTTTCCTTTTCCAATGTTATTATTATATATAACAAGGATGTTTTAATCACAGTGGATGCTGCTGTTATGCGGAACTCGAACCGAGAATGCTTGTTGTGTATCCTTTTTGTATTATATCAGGGCAGCTAACCGAGCTTCTTTGTTTACTAGGCTAGGAGTTATGTAATCGCGTCGAGTCAGATTACTATTAACTGCCGAGGACATACTCCTCCTATATGATTGTGTTCTTATTTATCAAAAGCAGTGTCTTTTTTTTTTGTTGCAACATTAGATTCTCACATTCATGGATTTTCCCCTTATCATGCATGCATTTGCATACCTGGTAAATGAGATGTTAACAGGCACCGTCAACTGTTGGGGCGATACGTCGCATTGGAGCGACTGTGGTGCTTGCTCAGTTTCTTGGTTTGCTGGGTTTGGATGTTTTTATGTAAAGGCTGCATGTCGTGTATGAGCATGTCAATTACGGGACCATGCATGTCAATTTATTTAGACCAGAAATAAAGAAATCCAGCATGGTACCATACAAGTGGATTTCATTCATGCTTTGAGTCGGTTTGTCATTTCCATAAAGGATAGTATAATTGACATTTCGATTTATATTTACCGTAAATCAAATTTAAAAAGTAATTTTTACTTAATAAAAAATTACTTATAACCTAAAAAATAATGAAATTCAGTAACTTTTATTAATTGAGACCATATACAATATGGTTAGCAAGACCTACGTTATAATCTCTCGAGTGGAAATAATATCTGATTTGCATCCATGGAAAGCAGCAGCTTCATGTCCTGTGTGGGCTGCATGTATTGTTGTCCACACAAAGTGGGCCAATCTGTCTGCCACTCGGTTAGCCTCACGTTTCACGTGCTCTCATATTTTATCTTCCCCGCCAGCCTCATGTGTCCACTCAAATTAAATGGAGGCATAATAATATCAATTTCTTTGTTTTGTTTGATTGCTTTTGTTACAGAATATGCATCCAAATCCCATCGCCACTGGTTACTGTGACTGATATTGATCCGGAATTCAACTTTATTTATTGAGGAGATTATTTTAAAAAAATTAATATTATAAACTATATATTTTAAGGGATTAAAAATATAATTTTATAATTACTCCAACTTAAAATATTTTCAATTTTTAAAATTTATAGAGGGATAGTGCCCCACGGGTCTCCATTGAGTGCCGCCTCTGAATATCACCTAAATCCTAATCGGTGTTGGATGGTTTATAGTCACAAGTTTGTAAAATCGTTGTGGTTATCTAAATTGAACTGAAATTTAATTTTTATTTAATTTATAATTAATTTTGATTAGTTTATAATGTAAAAATTAAGTATATTATACTTAAAATATTCTAGATGAATTATTAATTATTTTTTATTTACTTCCAAACTTAAAGTTAATACGAAAAAAATCAAAAACTGTAATTAATCGAACCAAAAATTGATGGACCATTAAAATAACTTAGTGAACCAAAAATTGAAATAATTTGATATTTCTTCTCCCAACTAACCATTGGGCCAAATATGATTTAACATTATTTAATTGGAGAAAAAATATTAAATTATGTTTAATTAAAAATATGACCAAATTGATATGGTGCGTAAATAATGAGACTAAATTTATTAATTTTTAATTAAAACTAAATTAATTGAATTTGTAAATATAGAGGATTAAATATATTATTATATATAAATAAAATTAACCATCACATCACCCTCTAACAACACTTAAAGACAATGACCATTTTTAAATAAAGACTAAAATTTAATGTCTATTTTATAACACTTAAAAATTGAATGACAAAAATTACCATTTTAAAATAATATAGTAACCGTTTGTAAACTTTACCCAATAATTAAAAAAATTACTTAAAATAAAAAGTAGGGATATAGATTACTTATTCAAACATTTCAAAAAAAATACTTATTCAAACAAAAAAACTTTTTTATTAGTAACAAAAAATCAAACTAAAAAAAAGTAGACACGTACAGCCAAAATTATTTGTTTACTATTAAATTCCAAACTCAATTTACGTTATCTATTTTCTTTCCTCGTTTCTCTCTCTTCCCTCTTCGTTCTTTTTGTCCTAACTAATCTATATCCATACCTTTTCTTTATTCTTTTTTATTATTATTTTATTTTGGTTGAAATCATGTATATTTAATATAAATATATTTCAATTATTAGTATGATTACGTTTTGTAATTGTTCTTCTCTTTAATAAATTATTCAAATACAAGTTATTTATATTTATAATCTCAGTAGAAAAGTGAATAATGTTCATTTTAAAAGATATGAAAGATTATTTACAAAGTGTATGTGCATTGTCAAAGGGTTAAGAATATCTATAAACGGATACTATCTTGTAATCACTTTTAGACCATTTAAAAAAATAATACTCGTGATTATAACGGTATTCATAATTTGAAAAAAAAATCATCTTTAGTTAATTTTAAATTTTAAATTTATGAAATATTTTTAAATTTAATATTGTACATAAGTTGTATTACATGATAATACAGTTAATAATTTTTTTTTTTTTGGTTTCTAAAACAAGGTAATTGTAAATGAATTCGTAAACAGATTAATAGACCGTGCGATGTTAAAAAAACAATAAGGCGTATAAAATTATATATATAATATAAAATTAACATATTTTAATTTATGTCATAAATAAATTTGTTTTATAAATTATTCTATAAGTGATATATTTTTATTAAATATATGTAATTATTTCAAAATCACATTTTAATTTAAATGTTGACACTAATTGATGAATAGCATTTTAAGCTAAAATTAGAAGTTGAAGTCAAAATGAGAAGTTTGGCTAGTCAAATATGTTATTTTATATGTTTGATGAATAGATTATTATAATAGCAGATTGAGGTGAAACTTCTCAACTTGAAAATGTTGCTAATATGAGTTTTTGAAATTATAAGTTTTGATATAAGAGTTATAAAGGCTCTTTTACTCTTAACAATTACAAATAATCTCCAAATAACCTTAATTTAACATTTCTTATTTTCATTTAAATTTAATAATTAATTTGTATTAAAAATAACTATATAAATAATAAATTAATATATAAATCCTTCTAATATGCTTAGTAATGTTCTATTAAAAAATTAATTTTCATAATCTAATTAATATTAATAGATACAAAAACCGATAACTAATAAACTATTGAAACAAGTGTTAATATAACCATGTCCTTATATGTCATTTTACTCGTTCAAATAATCAAACAGCTATAAACTATCAATTAATTTTATCGAATATTTTTATACAATAAACTAATACAATCCGCTAATTAAATCAGCTATTAGTCAATTGCCAAATAAGGTCGTTTTTTTGTTAATTATAACGAGTATTTAGACTCCTACAGGAAGAGTCATAGGTTTGAACTTTGAACTCCCAACACAATATTTTGACATATTTTATCTCCAATATAATAGTGACACATGTACTCTTTTTAGGAAACATTAATTTATTAAAGAAATAAACACGTGGATATGTTGGTGCGGAGGGAAAGATAAGGGTCATCGTTAATTTTTTTTAATGATTAGTGACTAAAAAAATTAATATTAGTGACCAAAGTAAAAAAGAGAGCAATAATTTGGTTACTGATGATATAATTTAGTTGGATGATATTTAATACATTGTATTATTTAATACATAAATTGCGTGGTATTTATCACGGAAGTTGATGTTATATTTATTTAACACGTCAATTTTGTGATAATTATAAATTAATTTTTAATTATACTCTTATACTCCCTCTGTCCCACTAAAACTGTCACATGTTGACAATTTTTGGGTCAAACTTTTTCAACTTTGACCTCTTATAATTTAAAATTTATTATTGATAAAAATATTAAAAAATATATTTTAAAAACCTTGAATCGAGTAGTTTTTAAATATATTTTTTATAAATTTTAATTAATTAAAAATTTTAAATAAATTATAATCAAAGTTGAAAAAATTTGACCAGAAAAAAGTCAACATGTGACAGTTTTAGTGGGACGGAGGGAGTACTATATTTCACGCATTTACACCGTTATAAATATGTTAACTATTTTTTCACGTATTTACATCGTTGTAAATATGTTAATTATTGTTCACGCATTTATATCAGTATAAATATGTTCATTATTTATTTACATATTTACACTGTTGAAAATATGTTCGCTATTTTTCACATATTTTAATCATTGTCAATATGTTCACTATTTTTTATGTATTTACATTGTGTGTCTGAAAAATAATATAATAATCAATATCAAAATAAGGAGAAAATATTTTTATTCCATTTCTTAATAATATTGGGCACTCTTTTCGCCCTAATAGGTTTAGAGGGAGGGTTTAATGAGGCCATTTCTTTTAAAAAAAAATTAAAGGTAAAAGGGTACATTTATTTATAACACTTATTTTTTTTTAACTTAATATAAATTTCACTAACCAAACACCTTGATGTAGTTACAACCATCTTTCACCGATCTTTTTAATACACAAGTATTATTTGATACGACATAACTCTTTTACATCCGTTGTACCAAACAAGGTGTACTCGGTAATATATTATGCTATAATTTAAAAACCAACTAAAGTTTGTCCTTTTGAATTAATCTAAATTATAGTATGATTCTAAGAAAAAATACACATTTAATACGGGTACCCGATTACTATGGGTACTCTATATTTATAGATTGGATCACGAGTCGCTTTTTTAATACCCAAAATCTCGATATCTAGAACTTTATATACTCGAAATTACGGGCACCCGATTTTAAACACCTAATCTTCAAATATTTTTAAAATATTTAATAATTTTATCAAAAGAATAAAATTGAATATAATATACCGTTTTATTTTATTTATAACAAAAATGAACACTCTTATTATATTTACTTTTTAATATTTGATTTGAAAAGGTAAATAATTTGTCTATTAATTTAATTTTAATGTTTCCATCAAAATAACCGTAAAAACAATAATAGCATCCGAATAATAAATTTTAATATATATTATAAAACCAACATTATGTTGTGAAGGAGTTAATATCATACAATTTTTTAATATTTAAAATTATCCTTTTAAATGAGCATACGAGGACGGCCTGATGGTTAAAGTATGTTCACCTGCTCCACTCCTTTCCCCATAAGTTTCGGATTGAAGACCCCTCAGGAGCTTTGCATTTACCTAGATTTTTTCCCTCCCCTCTAGGTATAAGTAGAATAAGATTTTTAAAAATTATCCTTTTAAATAATTAAATTTTAAGATTTAAATTGAACTACCGTTTTTATATATATTATCCAATAATTATATATATATGTATATATGATTTTATAAACAAAATGATCACGTCGTATGTTTTATTGTTAATAATTTTGAATATAAACATAAAAATGATTTTATATAATTTAATTTAATTTATATATATATGAAAATCACATGCATCTGACCAGAAAGTAAACTAGAGATTTAATAATGAAAACCCAAAATACATGTGATAGAGAAAAGAAAAGTCCTAACTTTCGTTGGTTGGAAAATGACTTCTTCAAGAAAAATAAAATAAAATAAAATAATGAGAATGACTTGATAATCATAAACCCTACCAATAAAAAACATCTATCACTGATTATTGGTGGGTCTAATGAAATGATTCTTAAAATTTTTTTTTAAGGTAGAAGCTTAGATTTTGATTTTTAAATAAAATTAATGAGATTAAAAAAGTTGTTTTATGATGAATTTTGTAATATTCGATCTAAATTAAGGTTAATTTGACATTGTTATTTTAGAAAATATTGTGAAAAATGTATTTTTAGATTATTGACTAAAAATTGGAAGGTTAAGGTTGGTGTTAAAAAGTGTTTTAAATAATAATCTATTTAGATATTATATTTTAAAATATAAAAGAATTGATGACATAGTTGACTATTTTTTATTGAAATTGTTGTTGAAAAATATTTTATGATTTTTTGTGCTTGTATGTTTATTTCATGATCCGTTGCACTTACTACAGTAACAAGTGAAGTCGTATTGTATTCTTTCGACATCAACAAAAAAAATAAAGTCGTCATGTATTCTTTTCGACTTCATATAAAATAAAAGAGAAGTCATCCTTTATCCCTAGCAACTTAAGGCTAGTGGTGTTTAAATCCGGGCAACAAATGATTAATTTGCACTAAAATATTTTTGGGAAATGTAAAAAGTTCGTGTTTTTTGTAATATACGTCTGTCTTATGTTTCATGTTCGGTGTATGAGGTTGTCTCTTCCAACAATATCGTTTTCAAGATTTCAATTCGTGTCCTCTCTTCTAGAGTACAATGTGACTTAATAATACACCGAACACTTATTGATGAAAAGATAAAAATTCTAACTTTTTTAAAAAATAATATTTTAAATCTGTTAAAAAATACTTTCAATCTAAAAAATTACTTATTCCGAATCACTTTTGATCATAAAATATTTTTAAAACCAAAAACTTTTTAAAAACATTACAAAAACAAAACTTTAATTGATCAATTGATTGAATGCGAATAATTACATAAAAAAATCCAGAATACGTGGAGAAAAGAAAAGTCATAAAATTGTGTTGCTAAGGAAAAGACTTGATAACCTCTGAAGAAAAAAAAAGAAAATGCAAAATGGAATTGACTTGATAAACATCCAAATGGAAATAAAAAAAATCCTATCAGTCATTTACAACCTCTAAACAATACCGTCCACCCGATCCGCGCCACGTAGCAATGGCCAAACATATTTTTTACGTTTGGTTTTCTTATTTTCATATGTTCATGATTGCCCAACGTTTCTCACGCGCCCTTTCGTGGCACGTTAAATGATTTCAAGACCAAACCATTTCGTAACTGACAAAACCCTCATGTGACGCAGCCGTCCACCTGTCCTCTTAACCCTAATTATTTTATTTTTCTAGGTTAAATTACCTCCCAAGTCATTGAATTATAAATTTAGTAACAAACATCTCAATATTTTTTTAAAAATAACAATTCAGTTACTCAACTATATGTTTAATAATAAAATTGTATGACAAGCAAAACACTCTTATCAATAAAATTAAAACAAGGGTTTGATATAATAACAATTTTAGTCCTGAAACACATGCATTTTATTAATTCATTCCTAATTCAAAAAAATTCAATGAACATAACCCTTCGTATTTAAAATTTCATTAATGAAGTGATTGTGTCTACTAGCAGGCGACATTAAGGTTATAATTAGTCTATTCCACTAGTATGTCAAATGTCTAATAGTAAAGTGACTGTGTTTGTCGAACTATCACATATGTTGATTATCATACAAGTGGACAATATCATGAAGTATGGTAAGTGATCACATGGTGTGTCAGGATGGTGAAATGTCCAAAATTTTAAATATGAATGGTTAAATTTATTGAATTATTTTAAATTAGGACCAGATTAATAGAAGACATAAGTATTATGGACTATAATTGATATTATACCAAACTATTATTTCAATTTCATGACAGAATGACATGTTTGTCACAAAAATTTGATTGAGTAACTTGTTTGTTTCTAAACCTATAATTGAGTGATTGAATTATTAATTTTAGAAGAAGGTCGAGTTCTTTGTTACTAAACCTATAACAAAGTGACTTGTAATGTAATTTACCCTATATTTTTTTCTTTTTGCATTTTATTACGTTGTCAACAGAGGACGCACAATGATAAATACCCCTGATGTTGGAGTAGAAAAGAAGAACAAACAGTGGTGGTGGTGGCGTGTATCTTCGTCTCAACTAAGGAAGAAGAAGAAGAAGGCTTACTTTCCATATATCAGAACTGGCAAACGAGAATTCGACGGACAAGTTAGATCTTCTTCCATCACTCTTTTCATTTCGATTTATGTTCAGTTGTTTGCTACCATTTTATAACCACTTGATTTCTTCAGATGGATTATGAAACGGCTGGTTTATATACTCTGGATGAAGCCCTCGAAAGTGTGGGGTTCGGCAGATTCCAAGCCTTTGTGCTCGGATACGCTGGGCTAGGATGGTTTGCTGAAGCAATGGAGATTATGATTCTTTCCTTCATAGGACAAGCTGTTAAGTCCGAGTGGCAACTTTCCTCTACTCAGGAGAGTTTATTAAGCACCATCGTGTTCGCCGGAATGCTCGTCGGAGCCTATACCTGGGGTATTTTGTCGGATAACTACGGCCGGAGGTATGCTTGTTACTTCCCTTTCATTTTTAGTATAATTAATTAGTCTGTTCCGATTAGATATGGACTGAGGAGTTGCTCTGGAGGGCTGTCGCATCCCTGAAAATTCCGATATAATTTAGATATTTTCTTTGTATTTTCTAAGATGATTTAATTTCACACCCTTTGTATTTCTATTTTAGTTTCCTAATAGTACGGCATAAAATCCTGAGTCGATCTCAGTTTCCATCCCCTTTTCCTATCAAGATGGACTGAGGAGTTGCTGCGGAGAGCTGTCACATCCCTGAAAATTTCGATATAGTTTAGATATTTTTTTTGTATTTTGTATGATGATTTAATTTCACACCCTTTGCATTTCTATTTTAGTTTCCTAATAATACGGACCCGTTTACTATCAAGATGGACTGAAGAGGCGCTGTGGGTGCAGTCGCATCTTTAAAATTTTCATATATTTAAAATATTTTTTTGATGATTTGATTTCGCACTCCTCAAATTTTGTAGTTTTGCAGGCGGACATAAAATTCTGCTTCCGTCCTTGGTTCCGATTGTGAACCATTGATTTTGTTTGACTTTTGATTTTGGGTTTGTTTTTGGTTCTATCAGGAAAGGTTTTCTTGTTATATCTATGGTGACATTTGGAGCTGGATTCTTGAGCACCTTCTCTCCAAACTATTATTCACTTGTTGCTCTTCGGGGTTTGGTTGGTTTTGGCCTTGGTGGTTCATCTGTTTTCTTATCCTGGTTTCTGGAGTTTGTTCCAGCTTCTAATAGAGGCATGTGGTTGGTTGTGTTTTCGACTTTCTGGACATTTGGATCCATTTTTGAGGCTACTCTGGCATGGGTATGTATATTCCCTCTAACCCCATTTATGGCTTTCTTTATCATATTTATAAACTGATGGCTTAGAGCTTGAATCTCACATATTTATGAACTGAAACAAGAACAAGAAAAGGGACATGGAAAACATAGGCCTCGGATGTTAAGTTCTTAACATAAGCTACCCTTTTGGTTCTTTAGTTTTTGACTTGTTTGTGTCCTGTCCATAACCAGAAAAATAAATAAAATAAAAGGACAATTCAGCTCTACTTACAAGCCCGGGGAAAAAATAAATTACACAGTCCATTAACAACTTCTTTGTTGAAGAGATTGAAGGTAAGTTGGACTTTGTTTGATGATATCATGCTAAATTGTAGTTTTCGGGATGCATTTGGCAGTACAATGAAGCAAACCTTTTGTAAGAGCATACCTAACTACTAAGTTGAGATTGCGGTGGCATGTGCCACCTATAGCCATTATCGTTTAATGACGAAAACAAAGTACGGGTATAACCGGATGATGTCCAAGGCAAATGAGCTTGTCTCTGTGTAAGAGAGCTCTTAAAATGGATTCTCTTGTCATAATGAAATAAGTTCTTTGTCATTAAAAGGGTTGTGTCTTGGCAAAGATTACATTCTTTACCTTGTCATCTCTTTAGATTTTGCAGACAAAGGCTTCTTAACTGAAAGTAAGAGGCACCATCAATATGATTAATTTGGTAAATTCCTCAACTCTTTGTAACTTGGTGCAGTACTTTTTGATGCTAGAGTGTTATTCGCTATTAAAATACCTCATCAGCTCCATAAACATAGAAACATAACCGAGAATTAGAAATTTCTTGGATATTGAACTTAAGTATTGCTGGCTAGCCGCTCAAACTTTAAATTGGAAGTCTATGGGATGTTTGAAATATATGGATTTCGAATATGGAACTTATCTGAGAATTGAAAATTTTCTTGAATATTGAATTTAAGTGTAGCTAGCTAGCTGCTCAAACTTCACCTGTTAAGTTTGAGTTTATGTTCAAGGAGTTATGGACGTTTGAAATATATGGATTTAACTTATCTGAGAATTGAATTTTTTTTCTTGAATATTGAATTTAAGTGTAGCTGTCCAGCCGCTCAAACTTCACCTGTTAAGTTTGAGTTTATGTTCAAGGAGCTATGGACATTTGAAAAAAAAAATGTGGATTTCATATTCATGGAATGAGAAGAATTGTTTGACACAAATTTTATCTTCAAGTGTCAGAATGATTTCATGTCCTTTCTATTGCAGATTGTCATGCCCAGATTAGGCTGGAGGTGGGTACTTGCGTTTTCATCCGTGCCATCTTTTGCTCTGCTCATTTTGTTTGGTGTTGCACCGGAGTCTCCGAGATACCTATGCATGAAGGGTAAAACAAGTGATGCACTTCGAATTCTGGAGAAGGTAGCTTCAGTGAACCAGGCAAAGCTTCCTCCTGGTGTCCTAGTTTCCGGTAAATCAAGAGACAAGGATGAAGAGTCTGCTCCAGCTCCATCGGAGACGACCCCATTACTTCCCTCACTGAGTGAAAATTCCAAGCAATCGATATCAGGCTTCTCATCGTTTTTTATGCTCTTCTCATCGAAACTACTTAAAACAACGCTGCTCCTGTGGGTATTATTCTTCGGAGACTCGTTTTCGTATTATGGTATCATACTGCTTACTTCAAAGCTAAGTAGCAATCAAAGCGGATGTTTCCAATCTCTTCATAGCACTAGAAATCTCCAAGGTGCTGACCTCTATGCAAATGCATTCATCACCAGTATGGCAGGTATTATGTCTCATCCTCATTCCTCGCTTCTTTTCGCTCTCTTTTTCGAAACAAAATTTGACCTTTTGTTTATGTTGCAGAGCTTCCCGGGCTTTTCTTGTCAGCGATATTAGTCGATAGGGTCGGCCGCAAGCAGTCTATGGCATATATGTTTGGCTTAGCATTCATTTTCCTTCTTCCACTACTAACCCATCAGCCTTCCGTTTTAACCACTTGCTTACTATTTGGAGCTCGCATGAATGCAATGGGAACCTTCACGGTTGCATCCATATATTCCCCTGAGGTAAGCCATTTCAGTGACTGATTAGCTGATTGCCAATTTCTTTTTCACATCACTAAAGCTGTTGTTTTCTCTAGTTATATCCAACCTCGGTGCGGACAACGGGGGCTGGTGTTGCAAGTGCAGTAGGAAGAATCGGTGGCATGGTATGTCCTCTTGTTGCGGTCGGATTGGTGAATGCATGCCATCAAACGGCCGCCGTCTCTCTGTTTTTGGTTGCCATCGTTGTTTCGGTAGTTTGCATCCAACTCTTCCCATACGATACCAAGGGAAGGGAACTTAGTGATGATACCAGTTGATAAGAAGTAAGTTGGTTTCTTTCTTACAACACATATTGTGATGTCCATAATTTAAGGGAAATAAGTTGTGTTGTCTAGTCTCCACCTGTATCGATATTCGAACCGTGGGGTGGAGATATATATATATATACATATATAGAGAGAGAGACTTGAAACATGTACTGGTTTGAGAAAATGCTATGATTGAACTCTTCCTTGTTCATTTTGCTACATAATTCTGATGCTGGGAAAAATAGTTTGTTGTATTACATGTATTTGAGAGGAAAGCCACTGTTCATGGAGATTTGCAGGAATTATAAGCTTTGGTAGTTGAGAAATTATACAAGTTTTAGCAAGAATAAACAAAAGTTTGAGTTTCAGAAACTACAGGTTTCGTGTTCAAGTCTATACATAGTAAACCTTGAAGCCTAAACTCAATGTTCGAATTTAGAGTTTTAGGTTCACTGTTTTGGGTTTACGATTTAGGTTTCGAGTTTAAGATTTTGAGTTTCAGGTTTTGAGTTTTTTTTTTTTTTTTTTTTTTTTTTTTTTTTTTTTTTTATAAATTGACCAAGATTAGTATTTGATCTAATTATTTTTAAAAAATTAAAGAATATAATATATAAAAAAATAATTTAATTGAAAATTTATTTTAAATAACTTATATATGATGTGTCTTTAGAATTTTTAATTTTTACAATCAATTTAATATTATTTAATAATATTTAACATTAATAATGTTTAACGTTAATAGTGTTTTTAAGAATGAACAAAATTTGGAATAGATGCATGTCAAAAGATTAGACCGGAAAAAGTGATGAGGAAAACGTATAAACAAGTGATTGATTATTTCAATTGACCTCCTCTGATCTAAACGTTTTTCCAAGTTTGAATTTGATTATTTTAATTTTATGACTTTAATCTTATATTAGTCAAATATATAATCTTTTCTGAATGGAGCCTATGGAGTTAATGGAACAGACAAAAATATTTTATTTCTCCTCGGTGCTCATTTCCATATTCTAACATTAAAAAAATCAAAATTTAAGTTTAACCTTAAATTTTAAATCTTAAACTATAAACCTTAAACTTTAAAAATATACTCTACCTTTAATTTTCTAAACCCTAACCTTAAATATTAATTCTAAACCTAAATTTTTAACTAAAAGAGATAGAACATTTCTATTATAATGGCATGGGTTAATTTATAGTCTCCTTTATAGCCGAAAAAGAATGATTCAAAATTTTGAAGGGTATATTTTGTAGTTATGTGAAAGGTTGAGAAAAGTTCAGATAGACAAAAATATTAAGCAGACAAAAAATTCAAGTTATTGAAGTTTATTACTCTTATTTTACGATTCAAATTTTATTTAATATTTTTTAAATCGGGTAGAGTTTATGAAATTCGAGTCGAGATTATAAAATTTTAGAGTTTATATATATATATATATTTAATTGTAATTATTTATAATATTATAATACACATTGATTTTAATTTAAACATCTTTCTATATTCATAAACGATATACATATATATTAATCAATATTTCCACTATGTGATATACATAATATATTGGATGAGTCAGACACGTTCGACAAGACCGATGAGCCCAAACCACTCTTTACCAAACAGGGCCATTATCTCTACTTTTGGCCTTTTAACTTTTTTATTTATGTGTGGATAGATATATAAAAAAATACGTCATGTTCGTATATGTAAAAAGTGGTTGGAGTCCGGGATAAATAAGGAGGAGACAGTTGCATCCTCGAGAAATTTTAAATTCTCTTATAATTTAGATATTTATTTTATATTTTTCTAATGATAGTCTAATTTTGTACTCTTAATATTTTGTAATTCAAGATCCATACATCTCTAATATAAATTTATAACAGTTCGCATTTTTATTGTAACACCCCCTTCCCGGCCTGGTAGAGAACCGGGTCGGAGAGCGCTACCGGAAAACAATACGGAGATCGGAGACATAAATCCAAAGTTCAAAAATCATTTCGGATTATTTTATTAATCTCTTTTAAGACTTAACACTTAACTTATTAACAACTTACTCAAATTGGGGTCAACTTTAAACTTTTTCAAACTTAGGGACTAAATTGTAATTTTTACAAATTAGGGGTCCTTATCTGAAATTCATGATATTATACTGAAATTAAACTTACTAGTTATTAGTCCGTAAAATCTCATTACTAACTGAGGTCATTTACCTATCTGATTAGACGATGTAATGTTTAGTAACTATTTTGTAAAGTATTCAAATCTATTTCTTTTTGAATTATCTTACTAAAATTCTTTTATATATTTAAATGAGCCTAACAACTCACAAAAATCTTAGAATCCTTTAATCAATATTTTAGTACCAATTATGTCAATTTTATTACTAACTCAATAGTCAATATTACTTTTAAAAACCTTATACAGAACATAGGCAACATATACACAATAGTAGGCCCACAAAACTAGTATAATTACTTTAACTACTTTGCCACCATACTAGGAGTTCATAAGGACAAAACACATTACTCTTTAATTGTAGTGACTTGCCAACCTTCCAACTAATCTCGATCTCGATCTGTTACTTTCCTTAACCTGAAATGTTATGCAATGAATGCATTAGACTTACATAGTCTAAGTGAGGTAGCCAATGACAATGAATGAACATGTTATGTCATGTAGCATGCTTCCAAAAATGAACATAATGCAATAACATGGCATACTTCATATTCATAACAAAGCATAATATCATATCATGAGAATAACATAGCATAACGTATCAAACACATAATATATTGGTACCATTGGATACGCGGATTCCCTGTACACTATATCATGAATCATAAATGAGCTGTAGCCCTGAGCCGTAGCTCCATATATATTCATAACAAAACATAATATCATATCATGATCATAACATAGCATAACGTATCAAACACATAATATATTGGTACCATTGGATACGCGGATTCCCTGTACACCATATCATGAATCATAAATGAGCTGTAGCCCTGAGCCGTAGCTCCATATATATTCATAACAAAACATAATATCATATCATGATCATAACATAGCATAACGTATCAAACACATAATATATTGGTACCATTGGATACGCGGATTCCCTGTACACCTTATCATAAATCATAAATGAGCCGTAGCCCTGAGCCGTAGCTCCATGTATCCCTTACACTTCCATCCTTTTATCTCCCACATATAGGCCGTAGCCCTGGACCGTAGTCCTCCCTTACATGGTGAGCTCGAATAACCCTATGGCATGCCAATTGTATCCAACGTCCATAATTACACACAAATTCACATAGTCCATGATTTTCAAATCATATCATATCATATGAAATAACAAGATGAGCCGTAGCTCCATATCATGTAGCATTTCATAGTCATATTCGAACATATCAAAGTAATGCAAGGCACTTACCAAATTTGCCATTCGAACATAGTTGCTCTACCTGAGCCCTTAACAAATGCAAACATAATCATAAATAATGCAACGGGAAGGCACCGAGCCTATCCCTTGACACAACTACAATCACACATCAGAACATAAAAAATATCGGAATGACACCGCGTCACCCGAGACAAATGCATCCACACTCACATATCAGAACATACAAACAAATATCGGAATGACACCGCGTCACCCGAGACAAATGCATCTACACTCACATATAAAAACAATGATCGGAATGACATCGCGTCACCCGAGACAAATGCATCTACACTCACATATCAGAACATAAAAACAATAATCCGAATGACATCGCGTCACTCGAGACAAATGCATCTACACTCACCTCAATCCAAGCTTAGAGACATTTTCCTTATTCTCCAACTTTGTGGTTTCCTTCATTTCTACATCTTTTCTAACCAAACATTAAAGAAACATATCATTTATTACATTAGGCAGTTTGCATTGTCCTCAAAGAAATATTTATATAAAATATTCTATAGCTCAAAATCTGATTTCATTTGTTTTAAACGAAACTAGACTGAATAAACTTTTAAACCATATAAATTATAGCTTTTAATTCCTCTTATACAATTTATAAAGAATTTCTAAAGTCGTTGTTGATGCAGATTTAGGGGCAAACTGTTACCCTGTTTTATGACATTTACTTATTCAAAAATTCATATCTTTTTACTCACAACTCCAAATAAGGAGTTCTTTATCATTCTGGAAAGCTTATAAATACACCTTTACAACCATGTATGACACATAATTTTATCATTTTCCTATTAATACAGTTTATTACTTGAACATAAGGCATTTTCAGAAACCTAATCTGCCTATTCTTAATTTATGACTTTAGTGCATTTATAACCTATGTTTCACTACACTATAAATCTTGAGCTTTTAACCACGTTTACACTAATCTTATAACATTATTTTTATAATCCAGAAACCTCAAAAATAGGACATGTAAGTCCTTAATTTATCAATTTTCACAAAACAGTCCCCTTTTATTCTTTAATAATACTATATATGATCTAAATGGATTTAACCTACCAATTGAGACTTAATTCAAGCTTGGCCATTTAATTTCATTCATTTCATGACTCCCCTGTTTCGAGTATAAATTTCCAGAATTTTATTGGCATTATTTAAGCCCCTATAATTTTCGAATTTTACAATTTAGTACAGTAGATTCCAGATTTATTCAGTTTTAGTCCAGTAACTTCTAACAACAATTCCGAGATCTATACTTAACATTTTTGAGCAAATCATACCTCTATTTCATGTAAAATTTTGTCCTCTACAACTTTGTAGAAGAACACTTTTTCCAGAAATGACTCTAACATGCTCAAAAATGCAGTTTTCTACCGGACAGTTTACAAATCCGAATTTCTTTATTCTTTCTACCCTTATCTTTTACCAACCTTTAATCAATCCAATTTCATGCTTAATATAAATACTAACATCAAATTAAAGGTAGTTGAGACTCTAATCTCAACTCTAATTTGTTTCACTCACCTTGATAGACCGGTACTTTATTTTTATTTCTTGAGCTCGATGGTTGTTCTGAATCGACCTTGTGTACCCGTCGTCGGTAGAAATTCGATATTACTATATCGAAAATATCGGACTACCAATCGAACATTGAATCGTATGCTACTATTTTTTTTTCTTTCTTTCTTTCTTGCTTCTTTGCCGTGAATTTCATCAATCCCCACCTCCCCTTTTATAGCAATTTTGCCGTCCAAAACACCTCCACCATTTGTTATTTTAATTCAATAATTTCTAATGGTGGTTTAGTTAGACAATTGTATACCAACTCTTCCACCTAATTATTTTCCTGTCTTTCTTTCACTAATTCCTTCATTTCTTCGTGTATTCCTTGCAGAGTTTCCCCCCTCTATTTATACATAATTTGTTATCAATGGCTTTCCCACTACTAATGGTCCTTATTATTTCTACGTGGGGTGGGTGACATGATTGGTTTCTTTATTGCCTTTTATAATGGCAATTTGCACATTGATTATTTTAAATAGCCTAGTGGCCTTATGTGGTACTTGAGAATTGCCTTTAAACATTTTACCTACTCCACTTCCGGGTGACTCACGGCATTCCTTCAATTTGAAGGATTTGACGTGGGTCCCACTTATATATTATTTTTAATAATAATAATAATAATAATAATAATAATAAACTATCATAAATTAATTCGAATACTATTTATTGGTTCAGATAAGATCGAATAAATTATTCGATAAAAATATTCGGTCACCGGAATTTAATTTCGACTAGACCGGTTTTTGGGATGTGACATTTATACATAAAATTTTACGTTCGTCCAGGTTGTATCAAGATTAATGTTGAGGGTGCTTGTGCTTTCGTTAAAGAAACCCAAGCAGCTGCTGTTGGTGCCGTTGCTAGGAACCGTGCCGGGATGGTTTGTGGCTGGGCATGCACGCTGCCACAACGATCCCGGAATTGCCGAAGCACGTGCATTCAACGAAGGGATCAAACCAGCTATCGGCAAGGGCTTGAACACCATTGTAATCGAAGGAGATGCAGCAAACATTGTTAATAAGCTTGTGGGGCCGAACTTGGCACGAACTAATAGAGTCGAGTCAAAAAATTTCGAGTTATTCAAGTTTATTTTATGATTTAAACTTTATTTAAAAAAATTTCGAGTCGAATTTTCGAGTTTCTGCACATATTTAATTGTAACTATTTATATAATATTATAATACATATTCATTCTAATTTAAACAACTTTTTATACCCATATATATATATATATATATAGTGGAAACTGAAAGTTTCCACAAGCGCCTTAGTTTTAGGGTATAGGGAGTTAGTTTAGGGTATAGGGTTTAGGGGTTTAGGTGTATGAGTTTAGAATTTAGAGATTATTGTTTCAATTTAAGGTTTAGGATTATAATTTAGGGTTTATAGGTTAAGGTTTAGTTTTTAGGGTAATATGGTGAGGATTTAAGTTTTAACCTATAAACCCTAAATTATAACCCTAAACCTTAAATTGAAACAATTATCCTTAAATTTTAACCCCCTACACCTAAATCCCTAAACCATATACCCTAAACTAACTCCTTATACCCTAAAACTAATGCGCTTGTGGAAACTTTCAGTTTCCACCGCCTGTGTATAGAATATTTATCATATATATATATATATATATATATATATTTCTTAATATTTTCACATGTGATATACATAATATATTAGACATAATAGAGAGACTCAACTCGAACTTAAAAACTGATAAACTAATTACAAAAAAAACTGAATTATTCAAAATTTTATTTTACAACTCAATATTTTTTTAAAAAATTTGAGTTATTCGAATTTTATACACCCTAATCCTTGGCTAAAACAGAGTCGTGGTCAACCTAAAAACTCTTTACATTTCCAAATGCATATTTTGTAGGCTTTCAGCTTTCTAGCCTCCACTTGTTGTTCACGCACTTGTCATCATCGTCCAATCCAGTAAAAAAAATCCCGATTTCCATTGTTTTCCGATTAAAATAGCATTGAAAACGGCCGCCCCAGTTGTTCAGACCCTTCAAATTCAACACTCATGGATTCATTTCATCGCCCTTAACGTCAATCCAACAGAAAATCCCGATTCCCATCGTTTTGCAATTAAAAAAGCATTGAAAAAAGGCCGTCGTTTTCCTAGTTTTCCAGATCATTCAAATTCAACACTCGTTAATCCATGCCTCGTTCAATCTTCTTCACTTTCAGGCATCATGGCCACGCTTCTTTACAACGCCAAACGTGAAAAACAGTTCCTTTTGCTCATTTACGTAATCTTTTTCTTACAATCTCTGCCTCCGATGGCCGTGGCTCACTCACAGTCAGCTGTTTCGGGTCCTGTAATTCCCACAACACCATTAGTTAGTTTCCTCGAACGTGTCCAAAAAACTGCTTTGCAGACTTATGGGGAATCAAATTTTGATCCTAAAAACTATGTGGACTTATCTTTGAAGTCTAATCTTTCCGCCACTCTAGATGAATTTGATAAACTTCCCAGAATGGAAAATGGGTCTGTTTCTGTTGACAATTTAGAATACTTTATTGAAAAGTACTTTCAGGATGCAGGGGATGATCTTGTTTATTCTGAGCCAATAGATTTTGTACCAGAGCCTCATAATTTTTTGCCCAAAGTGGAAAATCCAGAAGTGAGAGGTTGGGCATTGGAAGTTCATGCTTTGTGGAAGAATTTAAGTAGGAAAGTTTCGAGCTTGGTTCATGATCACCCTGATTTACATACTCTGCTTCCTTTGTCAGAGCCTGTAATAATTCCTGGTTCACGTTTCAGAGAGGTTTATTATTGGGATTCTTATTGGGTTATCAGGTTAGTTTTGGTTTCTTTCATCTCCCATATTCATCAAAGTTTTTATCTTGTATTCGAAATCGATGTCTTGGTTCGAAATGGAGATTGATGTTATTATGTTTGTGCAGAGGTCTGTTGGCAAGTAAAATGTACGAGACTGCAAAATCAATAGTGACTAATCTCATCTTCTTGCTAGACACATACGGTCATGTTCTTAATGGTGCAAGAGTTTATTACACCAACCGAAGGTAATGTAATGAAAGTTTGAGTTCTCTTTTAACTATATAATTGTGTTGTCTATATGTTGCTTCAATGTACTTGTTGCAGCCAGCCTCCCCTCTTGAGTGCAATGGTTTATGAGATATATAATCGGACAGGTGATGTCGAATTTGTTCGGAAATCTCTCCCGTCGTTGATTAAAGAATATCGGTTTTGGAACTCAGGTAAAACTATGTGGATATACTTGGTTGAACAATTTCTTCTTTGTTTATGTCTTTTAACTTCCTTCTTGCATTCTGTGATTCTGCATAGAAATACATGAGTTGATTATCCGTGATGCCGAGCAAAGTGATCACTCTTTGAACCGGTATTATGCAATGTGGAACAAGCCAAGGCCTGAATCGTCGACTATAGTGTGTTCTTTCCTTCAAGTTGCTTATCTAGCTAATGTTTTTCGATTTTCTTTTATTTTTGACTTGCTTGTTTTATCTACCAGGATGAAAAACTTGCCTCCAAGTTTAAGAATGTTTCTGAGAAACAACAATTTTACCGCGAGCTTGCCTCAACTGCTGAATCTGGATGGGATTTCAGCACAAGATGGATGAGGTAATAACAGTACAAAGGTAGAAGATACTATCGATTAATCGAAGAACCGTTCTAATGAAACATTGTGGTTAATTCTAATGTTGCAGGAACTCTTCTGATCTTACAACTTTGGCCACAACAACAATCTTGCCTGTTGATTTAAATATATTCATACTAAGGGTAGGTTAATACTTATCTTAAGAAATGTTGAGATTGGTTCTCCCATGGGTAATGCTATTCATTTCTTGATATAGATGGAACTTGACATTGCCTTCTTGGCAAAAACTATTGGGGAGAATACTGTGTCTGAGGATTTCCTAAGAGCTTCACAGAAAAGACAGAAGGCATTCAGCTCTATTTTTTGGAATGAAAACATGGGACAATGGCTGGATTATTGGCTCAATAATGGTGCTGACTCTGAGGTTGTCTCTAAGTGCCACATCTTTTAACAAAACAGTTAACAAAATGCTTTAAATTTTAAAGTTTGGTGATTTTGATGATCCAACAGGAACCTCAACCTTGGAAAGCTGAGAATCAAAACCAGAAGGTGTTTGCTTCAAACTTTGTTCCCTTGTGGATTGATGTGTTCAACTCAGGTTTGCAACTATTGATTTCAAAGCTCCTTACATGTTGAAACTTGAAATGCAAGAAAGCTTAAATTTTTTTTGATGCATTTTATGTGAAGATGTTCATTTGGTGGAAAAGGTTACAAAAAGTCTTCAAACCTCAGGCCTGCTTTGTGCTGCTGGAGTTGCAACCTCTTTAACAAATTCAGGACAACAGTGGTTAGTAAATCTTTTCACTCAACTTGGAACTGTTTAATTCTGATTTTTCATTTTAGTCCCTCTAATAATATTTGGCAACAGGGACTTCCCAAATGGTTGGGCACCCCTTCAGCATATGATTGTTGAAGGTTTGTCAAGATCTGCATCAACAGAAGCAAGAAGAGTAGCAAAAGACATTGCTGAGAGGTGGCTGAGAACCAACTATGTTGCGTACAAGAAGACGGGAGCGATGCACGAGAAATATAATGTCGAAAAATGTGGTGATTATGGTGGTGGCGGCGAATACATACCCCAGACTGGTTTTGGTTGGTCAAATGGAGTTGTATTGGCATTCTTGGAGGAGTTCGGATGGCCTAAGCACACAGACATCGACTGCAACTGAGCTACCAAACTGCATTTCAGACGAAACAAACGAGGTATATATGGTTCCAAAACTACAGAATAGGAATGCAATTCTTCAATTGGGATTTGCATGTTCAAACATGTTTCATGAAATTTATTAAATTCTATAATTGAAGTTGGAAAATTGTTGTGTGCATAGACTTACTTGAAAACTGCAAAAAACTATAACATATACAAATCAACCACTTCCAAATCTAAGAGACTAGCCTAGCCTTCAAAATCTTATAATCTAATAGGTAAACCATAATTGAGGTAGGTTCGAATGCGTCCATCCCAGCTTGCAGTAACAATCACAAGGCCCCACTTGTGGGAACTCAACATGCTTTGATAGGCACTCTTCAAAACCTTTAACTCGAACCTGCACACGTCAGATGCAACCGTGCCCACACTTGCATTGGGGAGTGTCTCTTCAGGCCAAGTTGGAGACCCCTTTGTTAAAGACTCCAATAAAACAGAGAAACAATCCGGTGAAGAATGAGGCATTGGTTGTTCCGGCTCCACACTTTGGTGTCTGTGCCCATTCAGTAGGCTGTTTCTCCTCACATCCCCACCAAGTTCTAGGGATGCAAATGTTGCAGGAATGGTTTCAATTCCACGCCAAGGTATAGCAACCGATGCGTTGTGGGACAAGAAACTCTCGCAAGACGAAATGCTTTTCACCTTGGAACAACTCTTCTCCTGATTAGCATAATTCCAGATGTAGATATTAGAATCCTCGCTAGCTGAAATGATCTGTTTACCATCTTGGCTGAAAGTTGCTGATGTCTGACTCATTGCAACTCGAAAGCCTGACGCTGGAAGATGAAAAGAAGCTAAAATCACAAAAATGCAGAAATACTTCCAAGATCATCGGGATGGGATCGTGAACGTATTATACAAACGTAGTGTGAAATACTAACCCTTTACTTTGCATACAACATCTCTTCCAGACAAGACACGGACAAGTGAATCAGCAGATGTAATCATCACTTTGCTTGGATCACTTGGAGAGAACTAGAAAGTGAAACAGAAATATGTAAGCCTTCACTTGGGATAAAAAAAATGTAATAAAGAAACGTAAGGAATCAATTTAACCACCTCAAAGCCAGTTACCCTTTTTCCAGGTAACTTCCTTTTGCCTTGTAAATATATCGGTTCATCAACGTGAAGTCGAGTACCTATACAAACAAGTTCAACCAGAAAATACCAGCAACAAATGGACTATCAGTGCAGAATACGATATGTTCCTTGCATATTAGACTTAACATGCATATTATATACTCGTATCAGCAGAATATTCAACCCATTAATGTGCAACAGAACTTAACATACCTATTATATCAAAGAAGCGGCAGCTGCCGGTCATTGAGCCAACAATTCCTCCCTACATGAGATTTTTTAAGAAAGATTAGATTCGAGCGAGAACCCAAATTTTCCAACAAGATAAAAGAAAAAGATTTGACAAACCTTCCCATCAGGCCGATAACAAACAGCAGTCACTATATCCCTTACATCAGTATAATCAATGACTCGACAGTGAAGCACTTCCCAAAAGCGAACTTTGCCATCAATTGAACCACTGATGAAATAATTATCATCCACAGGGTTGAAGGCAACAGAAGTCACTACAGAGATATACATATTAACATCACGTAACTTGGAAGACGATAAATTAGCTATCAAAACACAACATTCAATCAAATATTATTTTTGCATAGCTCGGATCAGGGTTAAGAAAGGCCTACCATAATTGTTATGAGAAAATACCCTTAAGCATCTATCGCATCCCACTTGCCATAGACGAACAGTTTTGTCAACAGAGGAGGACAGTAAAAACTACAAGAAAGGACATATAGTATATCTTTATTCGTCAATAGAGATCAGACAGATTCAAATTCTTACAAGAAATAAAATAACAATCTAACAAGGAAGATGAAATCCAGGAACTTTACCCCTTTCTTAGACCACGAAAGAGCCAAAATTTCTGCATTGTGCCCCTGAAATTCATGCACAGGCTTCTCCAAAACTCGGAAGACTTTGGGTGGGAAAATAACGCAAGTTGAATCAGATGATCTCCTTAACCTTTTAATTTTATCTATACGTTCTTTATCCACATTGAGAGGAATCAGCTGGGAGAGATTATTCATTCTGAAGTATAAACATGAAGGATCAAGGTCTTGGCAGTCGAATTTGTCTAAACTGTCATCCTCGACAATTTTCCATACACGCACAATACAATCTTCACCTGCAGTCGCTAGAAATTCCCCATCCAAACTGAACTTCATAGTCAAGATGGACCCTTCATGTGCTACAAACTCTTGCCCACAATAAAGGGAAGACAACTCCTTGGAATGCTTGCTACTTGGAATAGGTCTTACTCTTTTCATCTTTTCCCCAGATGCCGATTCATGATTACCGTGCTTCGATGGAACTTCAACATGTCTATCAACAATATGAGCCATGGCACCTAATTTCCTAAGCCAACTCTTTTTCACTTTCCTTTTCACATCTACCTCGACCTCCCCATCCAACTGCAGATCAACCGAAGGAGACGGCATACTAATTCGCTCATACAATTCAGAACTAACAGATTTACTAGAACCTGTATTTTCCGAGTGGCTGCTAATTCCATTCTGACTTAGGTCAGACATAACCAATTCTATTTGACCATCCAAATTCTTTCCTTGATGTGCTAAATGGTCCTCTTTTGAACAAGTTTCGGCAGGTTCTTGAGCATCATTGAACCGAAAAGATACGAAAGGCTGGTTGGATGAATCCCCCTCTTCAAGACCTGAAGTCCTCAACACAGCCCCACTATCTTCTGAGATTCTAGAGATTCCCAATTCAAGTTCATCCCTGCCGAAACCACCAGGATTCTCTCCGGTAATCGAATTCCCATTGAAACTTAGACCCATCCGCTTTCTGAAGTTATGCCGACGCTTATCAACGCTTTCCGGGAACATAGACCAGAACTTGTACTGATCAAAACTATCCACAAAATCATCAACTTGGTCTAAATCAGGACTAGAACCACATTTCTCAGATGCAGAAGAAATCTCTTCCCTGGTATCAAAGAGTTGATCTTCTTCTTCTAAATAACTCCCCATTATAACCTTTTTTCACACAATCCTTGAAACCCTGAAACATTAAGCCACCACTACTAAGTTTTCCAGCCGTCAATCAAAGAATTTCTTTTTCATATTTCAAGAAAAAAAATTAACATAAAACCACCGACAGAAGTGTAAGAAGAGACATAAAAGGACAGATATTCACAGGAAATTCACTAACACCGAGAGACAAGTGAGCTTTTTTTAAAACATAAAAAAACAAATTCATAAAACAAAACAAACACAAACCCAGAAAAAAGAAGAAGATTTATCCACCTGGGGAACCACGAATGTTAGTCAAAACCCAGACTTTTAAATGTATCTGTTCTGTCTGTGTCTGGTTTCTCTTTGTCTTCGTAAGTCGATTGCTTTGTTGGTTTCTTTTCTCTTGTTGTTCCTATGTCTGAAAACAGTTTTAAATGAACTAAAAATATTAGTGTTCACTGTTCAGTTCTCCTGTTGGATCGATTTTGTTTTATCGAATTTCTAATCGGTTTTCCGCTTGGGGAAACGATTGAGATTATTGGGTTCGGCACGATTAGAAGAAAAAACATAACTCTTTGAATAATTTTTAGGATAAACTACACAGATGACCACTGAACTATAGATTTGGTGTCAAAATGACCACTATATTATTTTTTCGGCAAATACACCATACAATTATTTAAATGGTTCTATTTTAACCACACACCGTTACAAAAAATGAAAAAGTTGACGGAACTAAAAAGTTTATTTTGATTTACAAGTGATAAAAGAGTTATCGGGAACTGACTTGATGCTAATTTTAAATTTATCTGATACCATGATGTTACTATGATTTTTTGCCTATATATAACTGTACTTGTTTTGTTCTTTTGGCTTTTTGATTGACAATGAATTGAATTGTGGCTTGTTTTCAACTGCTTAAGCTATCGATAATCATATTCTCTAATTTAATAAAATATATTCATTAAATTAACCGGGGAAACTACATTTCTGCAGGTCTATGTAGATACATTGGTGAAGAAAGCCTATGACAATTGGAAAGAAGTTATAGAGTATGATGGAAAATCACTGATTGACTTCAAGCAAAATAGGAGGTCAAGCTCCCGGAATGAACTTCGGATGGGTGCAACAGATTACCCAAATGCTGATCATCAGCTGCAGTTTGAGTTGCTGGTTCGTACTGAGCAAGTGCATCCAGGCCCACAAGTTGAAGGTGAACATTCTGGCTACTATAAACGCTTAGTTTGTAAGGAATTTTCATTTAAGCTATGGATAGCTCAGCTTAATCTTGGAGTTATGCATGTAGACATCATTTTGCTTCATGTCTGCCTGCTTGTTTTCCCTTTTCCTTGGTATACAAAGCAATGGTATGGGTAAAAGATCTTTCTATAGGCTGGAAGCTTGCTTTGAAGTAAGCTAAATAGATACAAAGATGCGACAGCCAAAGATAATCAAATTCCAAAAATATTGTATGGAACTCTTTTATCCAGCATCATCGTAGTTAAATTTCCTTTTTCTGCTTTATTTTTTTATGTAAGAAGTTGTTCAATGCGATCTTGGAGAAATCTTTATTTGTCCGACGGTTCAATAAAACTGGTTGGACTTGTCTATGATGGCATGGTGTAATCCATTTGGTTGGAAAAATCTTTAGTTGTTCAATGCTATCAATTTTTCCTTTGATCTGATCATTTCATAGTTAAATAAATACTTGTCTTGTAAAAGACTTGGTTGATATTTTCCCTTTTTAGGTGAAACACATGTTGTTAGAGCTTGATTCTTGTTTGAGATCTTAATATCTTGATATAACTTTTAGGTTTAGATCCTTTTTTAAAGATCCAATTTACTGGCAGTCGGGTAATTTCATTTCTTTTATTTTGGTTACTGCAGGCTACAACGATAATCGGTCTCCCAGATACTCGGGGCAGTCCCAGGCTGTGAATTTAAATTCTCGTAATCAATACGACAGTATGCAATTTGTGCCAGATGGCCTGATTAACAATTCTCAAGAACCACAAAGCTCAAGAAATGATGATGTTGTTGGGCTGGCTCTAGGTCCCCCACAATCAGCGGTTCTCAAAATGTTGGTTCTTCAATGCAACCATCGGATCTTAACCCTTTCGATGATTGGACGAACAACAGAGATAAGGGAATTGAGGACTTATTTTCAGAAGAAAGATTCGCCTCAGAAGTCATGAAGTGCTCGAGAATGAAGATATGCATCACCTTCTCCGCCTCTTCAGCATGGGAGGTGGTCAAGCTTCTATTAACATGCCGGAAGATGTTGGGCATGGAATCCCAAATTACATGCCGTCCCCAATGCCAAACTTTGGAGA
Organism: Hibiscus trionum; assembly: GCA_030270665.1. Taxonomy (NCBI): domain Eukaryota; kingdom Viridiplantae; phylum Streptophyta; class Magnoliopsida; order Malvales; family Malvaceae; genus Hibiscus; species Hibiscus trionum. The sequence goes on from BSYR01000022.1 coordinate 38,117,685, forward strand.
TGAGTACCATTCACGTCCCGCCAAAGCCGTATCTGGGTGGCTGAAGATTAAAGCAGCAATGAGATGGGGGTTCTTTATCAGGAAAAAAGCTGCACTAAGTGTCACATTTGTTTCAACTTTCAAGTTTATTGTACCATGTTGGCCGTATGTCATGGACTTATTCTCGCAAACCGATCCGTGCGGCGTTAGCAAGCCTTGATGATGCTAACCAGCCTTGAACTCTTACGCAACGCGATGGCTAAGCCAAGAACACAAGAGAGCTTACAAGTAAAGGACTTGTATTAAGCTAAGTAGGAAGTTTACAAGAGATCTTGAATGCTTACAATGCTTGTTTTCTGAGTTGAGTACAAAATAAGGGGTGACCCTATTTATAGGCACCCTCCTCCCTAATGGACGGCTAGGATCGATTTGATCCGACAGTCACGGCTTTGCCTCCAAAAATATCTAGCCTATATCTACACATTCTAGAATGTTCTACATGTATCTATACATGTTTATACATATCTACAAGTATCCAAGATGTTCTAGAGAGCTCCAGGGTCTTCCGGAGTTGTCCCGAGCTTTCCCGAGCCTTCTAGGGCCTTCCGGTGCTTCCCGGGTTTGTCTAGACTTGGATAGAACGTCACGGACCTTTCTAGAATGTTGTGGCTTGCTTCCTTAAAGGCTTGGCCGTCCATGTCCCTTGTGACATCCTCCTTAATACTAGTTGGCGTCAAAATGGCCCAAGGGATGTCTTGAACCTCGGTTTGGATTTAAGGGAGAAAATAGGCGGGTTGTGACATCCTCCCCCACCTAAGCTCGCGACGCCCTCGTCGCGCCTTGGTTGAATTGATCGAGTTGGTCCTTGAATTGCCAAAGCGCTTCTTCGGTTTCCCAACTGGCTTCGGCAATGGGTAGTCCCTTCCACTTGATGAAATATTCTTTGTAACTTGGAACGCCCCTCCTTCGAACAACTCGATCGGTTAGGACTTCTTCAACTTCCTTATCAAAGGAAGTGACCACGGCTGTGGGTGCTCGGTTAGACACCCCTCGTGCTGGGTCTTCCATGTCCTCGTGATACGGCTTGAGTAAACTGACATTGAAGACGAGATGGATCTTGAGCCTCAGAGGCAATTGGAGCTTGTATGACACCTTTCCCACTCGCTTGATTACTTGAAATGGTCCCTCGTACTTGCAGACAAGTCCCTTATGCACCTTTCGAAAGACCTTAAATTGTTGGGGCAAGAGCTTGAGCATGACTAGATCTCCCTCCTTGAACTCCAAATGCCTTCTTTTGGAGTCAGCCCACTTCTTCATTCTCTTGCTAGCCTTGTGGAGTGCGGCTCGGGCTAACTCGTTCTGTTCGTGCCAAGATTTGGCAAACTTAAAGGGAGCAGGGCTCTTCCCTTCATAGCCCGTGGCAAGGGAGAGCGGAATGGACGGTTGTTGTCCTAAGACAACCTCAAAAGGACTTTGGTGGGTGGCCTCACTCTTTTGTAAGTTGTAGGAGAATTGTGCTACGTCTAGGAGTTTGGCCCAATCCCTTTGGTTAGCACTTACATAGTGCCTCAAATATAACTCTAGAAGGGCATTGACCCTCTCGGTTTGCCCATCGCTTTGAGGGTGGAAGCTGGTGGAGAATTTTAAATCGGACCCAAGCATCTTGAATAACTCTGTCTAGAACCTTCATGTGAATCGAGGGTCGCGATCACTTACAATACTTGTTGGGACGCCCCAAAGCTTGACTACATTGCGTAGGAAAAGCTTGGCTGCTTCCTCGGCGGTGTAATCGGCTGGGGCGGCAATGAAAGTTGCATATTTGCTGAAGCGATCCACCACGACCATGATACTTCCAAACCCTCGGACTTGGGTAGACAAGTAATGAAGTCCATTGAAACACTTTCCCAAGTTCTCGCGGGTATGGGCAAAGGATCTAAGAGTTCACCTGGTTGATGTTGAACCACCTTGTCTTGTTGGCACACAAGACAAGTCCTCACATATAACTCGATAGCATCTTGCATGCGAGGCCAATAGTAGGTGGACTGAAGGAGTGCATAGGTACGTCGCATACCTGGGTGGCCTGCCCACAATGAGTCATGGCACTCCTTGATGAGCTCTTTGCGTAAGTTGCCCCACTTGAGCACGTAGAGCATGTTGCCCCTTGTGTAAAGTAGGCCATCACTCATCCAAAATCGTCGGGTCTTGCCTTCGTTCACCAATGCAATAATGCTTTGGGCAAGAGGCTCGTGTTGGAGGCCTTCCTTAATCCTCTCGAGGATAAGGCTGATGACTCGGCTTAAAGATGCAAGCTCCGCCTTGCGACTCAATGCGTCGGCGACCACGTTTGCCTTGCCCGGCTTGTATTGCATTACATAGTCGAACTCGGCCAAAAAGTCTTGCCACCAAGCTTGCTTTGGACTTAGCTTCTTCTGGGTCTGAAAGTAGCTTGTAGCGATGTTGTCGGTTAGAATTAAGAACTTGGACCCAAGAAGGTAGTGTCGCCACACTCTCAAGCAATGGATGATGGTTGTCATCTCCTTTTCTTGGACTGTGTATCGTCTTTCTGTGTTGTTGAGCTTCCGACTCTCGTAAGCAATCGGATGCCCCTCTTGCATGAGTACTCCTCCAATAGCGAAGTCCGAAGCATCGGTGTGTACCTCATAAAGCATTGTGTGGTCGGGTAGGCTAAGTACTAGCTCCTCGCTTACGGCCTTCTTCAAATCTTCAAAGGCCTCTTGGCACTTGGGTGTCCATAACCACGACTTGTTCTTCTTTAGGAGCTCGGTGAGTGGCGTAGCCCTTGTAGAGTATCCTTTGATGAAACGACGATATTAGTTCACCAACCCAATGAAGGATCTTAGTTCATGCACCTTAGTGGGAGACTCCCACTCTTGGATGGCACGTATCTTGTCATCCTCCATCATTAGCTTTCCATCCTTGATCTTGTGCCCTAGGAACATGACTTCGGGCTTAGCGAAGGAACACTTTTCCTTCTTGATGTAAAGTTGGTTCTCCAGCAGAACCTTGAATACTTCCCTTAGATGCTTCACATGCTCCTCTAAGGTCTCACTATATACCACTATGTCGTCAAGGTAGACGACCACAAAGTGATCAAGGTGTGGGTGGAATAGCTTATTCATCAACGTGCAAAATGTGGCTGGGGCATTCGTTAATCCAAAAGGCATGACCAAGAATTCATATGAACCATACCTCGTGACGCATGTTGTCTTGGGTTCATCACCTTCCGCAATACGTACTTGATAGTACCCCGAGTGAAGGTCTAGCTTGGAGAAGTAGCGGGCATGTCCGAGCTGGTCAAAGAGATTGGAGATCAAAAGGATAGGATACTTATTCTTGATGGTGATCTTATTGAGCGCCCGATAATCGATGCACATGCGCAACGATCCGTCCTTCTTCTTCTGGAACAGGACGAGTGCCCCAAATGGTGCCTTGGAGGGTCGGATGAACCATGCATCAAGTAACTCCCTGAGTTGCTTTCGTAGTTCCTCCAATTCAGGGGGTGCCATACGATAGGCACTCATAGCTGGTGGCTTGGTGCCTGGCTCTAACTCGATGCTATGATTAACCTCCCTTCTTGGTGGAAGCCTTGGTGGTAGCTCTGGGGGTGCTACATCCTTAAACTCCTCCAAGACTTGAGCTACTTCTCTAGGGATGTCTTCCTCGGGCCTCGCCTCCTCGTCATCGTATTCGTTGAGGATGGCTAGGTAGCTTTCTTCATTCCTCCTGATGCCCTTCTTGAATTGAAGTGCGGAGAGGACCTTGGTTTCTTGCTTGGTGGCCCTAGACGTTGGCACCATGCAAGCTCGATCGTTGTCCACAATACACATGCTGTTAGCGAAAGGGATCGGGATGGCCCTGACCCGATCTAAGAACTCAAGCCCCAAGATAAGCTTGAAATCATCCATCGGCACTACTGAGTAGTCTAGATGGTCAGACCATGCCCCGATGTTGGTCTTGACCCCACGAGCAATGCCATAGGTTGGCTTTGCGGCAGAGTTAACTGCCTTGATGGATCCGCCTCCACCCACGGCCTTAAGACCAAGCCGTTTTGCCTCTTTGAGAGTAATAAAGTTGTGGGACACACATGTATCGATCATGGCCCTGGATGCCTTCCCGTTGATGGTAATGTCCACGTATAGCAATCCCTTGGCTTCGGTCTTAGGGGCAGACTGAATGACATTGAACAATTGTATTAACCCCATGTGTGCACCTTCACCATCGTTGTTGGCTTCATCACTAGTTTGGTGTTTGACTAATAGTGCATTAAGAGCTCGCCTTTGCGGACACTCTCGAGCCCAATGGTCTCCATCACAGATGAAACACTTGTTGGATGATGGCTTCTTCGTGCCTCGAGAGTCTTTGGACTTGGCCTTGTCCTTACCCTTCCAAGAGGAGGAATCCTTGTGCTTGGAGGTGTGTTCCTCTTGGTGACTCTCCTTGCGAGGACTTTTGTCTTTCCCACCTTTGGCTTGACTCTTCTTATCCTTCGACTTCGTGTTGGACTCCCTATTGCTAGTGTAATCAATGAGGCTCTCGGCCACGGCTATGGCATCCGCAAGGTTTTGTACCCCACGTTTGGAGTCTATCCATAAAATTGAAGAGTGCATCTTTGTCGGAGAGATCGGGGATCTCAAGCTCCAAGTTAGTGAATTCTTTAACATAATCCCGAATGCTCCCTGATTGCTTTAACCTTCGCAATCGTGCCCTAGCTTCATCCTCGGCGTTCTCGGGATAGAATTGCTTCTTAAGTTCCTTCTTAAAATCATCGAAGGAAGAGATGGTGCACATACCTTTCTCAATGTCGTTGCGCCTTCTCCTCCACCACAACATGGCAGTGTCGGTTAGATACAATGTCGCGGTTTGTATCTTGGACATCTCCTCCACTATACCGACGGCGGAGAGGTATTGCTCTAGGCCATACAAGAAGTTATCAACTTCTTTGGCGTTGCGCGACCCTGCGAAGGTCCTAGGTTTAGGCACCTCGACCCTTCGTGCTTCAACGGTGGTGCTTGGCTTGGCAACCATGGCTCGCTTGCATAATGCAAGGTCGTCTTCTAGCTCCTCAAGCTTGGCACACATGTGGTCAAGCTCTTGTTGGCAAGACTCGCGAACCTTCGAGAGTTCTCCCATGAGGAGATCGCGGAATCCCCCTAACTCCGCACGCAGGGTCTCCTCTAGCTTCACCCTCATGACCCTCATGGCGGTGTGGATCTCGGCATCCTCGGCCTCTAGGCCTTCTACCTGTTGCTGAAGGTTGTCCACACTAGCACTCACGCCCCCCACGTTCTCCTCCACGTGAGTTAGACGGGTCTCAAAGCTAGAGAGCACATCCCTTGACTTGGCCCTTGGCCTAGTCGCGCTAGGGTCGGCCACCTTCTCTCGCCCTCGTTGTTCTTGGGTGACTTTTGCCTCGGTCGAGCTAGCCATTGATTCTTGCCTGACTTTGCCATATCCCGGGTCTCGAAACAGGCTCTGATACCAATTGTCACAGGCTTATTCTCACAAACCGATCCGTGCGGCGTCAGCAAGCCTCGATGATGCTAAGCAGCCTTGAACTCTTACGCAACGCGATGGCTAAGCCAAGAACACAAGAGAGCTTACAAGTAAAGAACTTGTATTAAGCTAAGTAGGAAGCTTACAAGAGATCTTGAATGCTTATAGTGCTTGATTTCTGAGTTGAGTACAAAATGAGGGGGTTGCCCTATTTATAGGCACCCTCCTCCCTAATGGACGGCTAGGATCGATTTGATCCGACGGTCACGATTTTGCCTCCAAAAATATCTAGCCTATATCTACACCATTCTAGAATGTTTTACATGTATCTATACATGTCTATACATATCTACAAGTATCTAAGATGTTTTAGAGAGCTCCAGAGTCTTCCGAAGTTGTCCCGAGCTTTCCCGAGCCTTCTAGGGCCTTCCGATGCTTCCCGGGTTTGTCTAGACCTGGATAGAACGTCCATGACATTTCTAGAACGTTGCGGCTTGCTTCCTTAAAGGCTTGGCCGTCTATGTCCCTTGTGACATCCTCCTTGGTGCTAGTTGGCGTCAAAATGGCCCAAGGGATGTCTTGAACCTTGGTTTGGATTTAAGGGAGAAAATAGGCGGGTTGTGACACGTAGCTCTATTTGATTTTGTTGCCCAATTGATATGCAAGTGGCATTGATGGTCATGGATGGATCAAATATCACATTGGGGAAGGGTTTTGTTATCTCAATAACACTTGCAAAAGGGTTTTCACATGCTAGTACACTAATAAATGTCCAATTTGTTTTCGGTCGGTTTGGTTTTGTTCATCGATTTTGAAAAAGTTGTGCTGGTTTTGCTCATCGAGTTTAAAAAAGTCGTGTTTTAGTTACGTTATTGATTTTAAAAATGTTATGTTTTGGTTATTTACGTTATCAATTTATTGCATTATGCTCACTGAACAATGAACTGTTTAATCTCGTTAGTTTGATGTTGCAATAGGTTAGTTAATCAATTTGATCTCTAAATTTCAAAAAAAAATGTTTTTAAATTTTAAAATTTAAAAATAATGAAAAACATAAAAAATTACTATAATCGTAAAAATGGTTTATATTTTTAAATTTAAATAATGATATTTTTATACTCCCTCCGTCCCATTAATTTTGTCCCTTATTGACTTTTTAAAAGTCAAAATTTTTAAACTTTGACCATGATTATTTTTAATATTTTACACAATTAAATTTTATAAAAAATATATTTTAAAACTACTTGATTAAAAGTTTATAAAATATATTTTTTTATATTTTTTTCAATAATAAATTTCATATAATAATAGGTCAAAGTTTAAAAAGTTTGACCCAAAAAAAGTCAATAATGGACAAAATTAATGGGACGGAGGGAGTAATAAAAACCATAGGCCCTATTTTGTAATTAGATGATAGTTGATAACTTATTGTGTATTATCTTATTTAAAAGTGTTTGGTAAAATTAACTGGTAGTTGATAGCTGTTTGATTATTTAAACAAGCAAAATGACATATAAGAACATGATTATATTTGATACTTGTTTGAATAGTTAATTAATTATTAATATTTTGTATCTATTAATATTAATTAGATTATGAAAAATAATTTGATATACTAGTGTAGTGAAGTTGAAATGGACTTGAACAGGAAAAATAGTGTAGAGTTAGATAATACCACGGTTCACAGCCAAGACACATCTGAATTTGATATAGAATTTACAAATGGTTTAATACTTTAAAACAGCAACGGTATATGACTGCAAGGCAATAAGGAATTTCTGCTTAGTTGTGCAGTGAAGTTGGAGGTTGAGCTAATAGTATTGTCTTCTACGTTATAAATCAAAATATGGCAATCTGAGAATCAAGGTGTCGTGGTGTAGTTGGTTATCACGTCAGTCTAACACATTGAAGGTCTCCGGTTCGAGTTCGGGCGACGCCAAATTAGTTTACGCTGTTGCCGGGGGTTGAATTCGGGTCACCCGAGTGACATGCAGGAATACTTACCACTATACTACAATGACCATGTTGATGGTTGGCTTATTGGTTTCATATATAAAGTCTAATTAATATCTGCAGGCATGTTTTCGGCTTCCTTCATTGAAGGTTTCATATATAAAGTCTAATTAATATCTGCAGGCATGTTTTCGGCTTCCTTCATTGAAAAACGCTCGCTGAAATTTCATCACTCGAACGCTATACTGTCAAAAGGCAGACTAAAACTGCTATACTAGTAATTAGTAAATTACTTATTTCTCACCGCTACTTTATTTTATTCGTTAACATTTTTATTAGGGTAAAACTACATGGTTGGACACTTATGTTTCATAATTGTACTTTTGGTCACAAATTCAAAACAATAACGATTTGGTCACTTATGTTATCGATTTATAAAGTTTTGGTCACTGGCACATTAAAATATGTGGCACTAAGGGTGAGTGTTCGATCGAGTCAAGTCAAATTTTTTTGAGTTAGTCGAGTTTACGAGTCCTATTTTACGACTCAAACTTTATTTAATTTTTTTTTCGATTTGAGTCGAGTTTTCAAGTTTCTTGACAAATTTAATTGTAATTGTTTGCAATGTTACACACACGCGCACACACATATTCTTCATATTTTTTTATAGGGTTAGGATCCATTTACATTATGTAAAACTCAATTATTTTTACACATTTTTTTGACCGTTGGATGATGGTAATAAATGGCTAAGATTATTCCTTATTTTTTCCAGGGATAATCTTCACATTCTCTTATTTTAATCTCATCCATCTATTTACCTTCATCCAACGGTTCGAAAAAGGTGTGAACTTTCAAGTTTTACATAGTGTTAAAGGATCGTATTTTTTATATTTTTATATGTGATATATATATATATATATTTATATATATATATCAAGAAAAATTGAGGGACTCGAGCTGAACTTAAAAATCGATCAACTAATTACTAAAAAATTCGAGTTATTCAAATTTTTATTTTACGACTCAAACTTTATTTAAAATTTTTTGAGTAGCGTCAAGACGAGTCGAGTTTTTTTCGTGTCGAATGAAATCGAGTTTTGCTCACCCTATGTGGCACGTTAATAAAAAGAGGTTAATTTTAGTTTGACCCCCTAAGTTTTAGATAAATTATTAATTTGACCTCTAAACTTTAGATAAAATATTATTTTAACCCTTAAACTTTAGGTAAAATATAAATTTGATAGCTGAATAAAATTTAAAATACTAAAATTCATTTCATTTGCCCAACAACTTCTTCTCCATTGTCGTATCGTTTCTTTATGCTATATTTTGACATCTTTTCGTATGAGTAAAACTCCATAGTCATTTCAGTTCTTTTGCAACTTGTAATAATTTCATTAGCTTTCAGAGAAAAAAAAATCCAGAGAATCTGTTCAAATCAACCCATATGGTATATGTGTAGTTATAGTTAGAGTTTTAAAGGAACCCATTTGCTAATAGTTCTCAATCCATTTTGCCAACAATCAATAAGATAATTTTCATTCCTTATTTCACCAATTTTACTGCTTTTCTGGAGGAATTATATCACAAGGCTCTCGTCGCCACGTGTTCTATAATCTCAACTAATAAAAATCACCAAATTCATTTTTTTTACGTCATCTTTTTAACAAGTGAATCTTCACTCATAATTACCATAAATTAAATTTAAAAAACAACTTTTACCAAATAAATCTTCACTTGGTAAGAAGATGACGTGGAAAAAAATTATCGAATTCACTGATTTTTATTAATTGGAATCATAAATGACGTGACGAGAAGGGCTCATGATACAATTTCTCACTTTTCTTAAATGAGTACTTCAGTTTTCTTAATAAAGGAAAAATTTAATATGAAAGTTTACAATGCAGGTAAACAAACAAGATATGGACATAATCCTAAAAACACAAAATTAACGTCTCTAGATCATAACCAGGACCAAATAAAGAAAAGGTAAAAACTTAATTTAAAGACTCGAAACAAAGCAGATACATAGCAATTAGCATCACCAAAGCTCGACGGTTAAGGTAAAAAACTTCAACAAACAACATTAAAAAATGTATATTACAGAATTGGGGTACATTGACAACACGTTTATTACCACAAACTCAATGGCGAACAAAAGCGGTGACTAAACTTGCATCAAGATCCAGTTCGAGGGTCCAGAACAGGGAGACTAACAGGATAATCAAAAGAGCGTCTCCTTGATCGGTCGTTGCGACGTCAAATCTAACCCTGATAGAAAACAAATAATAGAAAAGTGTGCCTAGAGGCAGAAAAGCATGAAACCGTACCAAACGATAGATGAAAGCATGTCATCAAGACAAATTTATTGAATTAAAAAGACAGAAAATTAAAAGAACGAAATAAATAAATGAAAAAGGGTGACCGACGGTCGACAAACAACCCTAAAGTTGTTGCCGCCGTCAGCCTGTGTTTAAAGAAGAATGAAAGAGCGGCAGCACTAGAAAGAAAAAGAAAAACTAGTGCAAAACTCGATGGATTAATGTGATATTGTTGTATAATTTTTCACTTCTCCGACTGAGATCAGATGGTTAGTCATAAATGGTATATCTTAGCGTTGATATATCTCAAGATGAGTCTTTAAAAAATGGATAATAAAATTTTATACACATGCGGTAAAAATAAAAAAATTCTACAAGTGCCTTAGTTTTAGGGTTTAAGGTTAGATTTTAGGGTTTAAATGTTACGGTTTAAGTTTAGTGGTTTAGAATTGATGGGTTGTGGTTCAAATTTAGGGTTTAAGGGTTAAAATTTGAGGTTTATAAGTTAAAACATAAATATCTAAACCATATATTCTAAATTCTAACCATAACCCCTGAATTTTAAATCTCTAAGCCTAAACCCCAACATATAAACTCTAAATTATAACTCAAAGCCCTAAAACTAAAGTGCTTGTGAAACTTTTTGTTTCAACCGCGGGTAATATATTGAATACAAATCATTAAAACTATATAAGATATTAGAAGGAGAAAGAAATATCCTTGTGGTTTTTGAAGCTCTCCAACAATGAAGGTAGATGCAATGAAAGAAAACTATTTTCCTATATGATTTAACAAATGGGTGATGAACCCTAAACTCATTTTATTATTATTGCTACAGTGAGTCATTTATTTAGTTAATTTTGCTGATTTTACAGATGACACGTGCAATTTGAATATTGTAATATTTTGTGGATCATTTCCCTTACAAAGTTGTGGTAGGATTGAAATATATGTACACATATGCTTGAGATTTATGTAGGAAATCTCTAAGCCCTACTCATACCGCAGCCTGTGTGGTCAACAGATCATTTGCAGTCATCACTATGCAAAATACAAATGTTTTTCTAGGAAATTTCATAGACTTGCTTGTACTGCAACATGTGCGGCCAACTGCTTCAACCAGACGTGTGCTGATTTGGATGCAGCCCCTTCGATTCAAACGGCAGAATCGGAATCGGAATCGGAATCGAGAACCTTGTTTCCATCCAAATAAGAGACTTCAACCAGGCTTTGAAGCTGTATATATTCGGATCCAACTGCTTCGACCAATTCAAACACAAGTTCAAGCAGATCCCAGTGGTAAATACTAGTTTGGTCATGGTACCATTACACAACTTTCAATCACTACCATGCTCTAAAGTCGTATACGAACTGCTTTTGGTTTTCGATAGTGATTCTAGAAAAAGCAGGGCAGAATGCAGATAACTATTTTTTATTGGTTTATAAAGTATGTTGTCTTTGTTGTTGCTCCTGTTAGCATGGCATGATTTGCATTTCAGTTACTTGCTTCCATGCTCCCAAAGACCACAAACAAGAAACAAATAAAATCTAGTCAGATAACGTATTAAAAGTGGATAGTACAATCGCATAGCAACAAGGTGTCGTGGTGTAGTTGGTTATCACGTCAGTCTAACACACTGAAGGTCTCCGGTTCGAGTCCGGGCGACGCCAATTTAATACCCTTTTTTAAGCTCTTTTTCATTCTCTAGAAAGAAGGGATGGAAAAAAATAATTTGCGCCGTTGCCGGGGATCGAACCCGGGTCACCCGCGTGACAGGCGGAAATACTTACCACTATACTACAACGACTTTGTTGAAATCCAGCTTATTGGTTATATATATATATATACTTAGTAATACCTGCAGGCCGTACATGTTTTCCTTATCATTTTTTTTTCCAGTTTATAAAGTATGTTGTCTTTGTTGTTGTTCTGTGAGCATGATTTGCTTTTCAGTTACTTGCTTCCATGCCCCTCGGGCCGACAATTATCCATGGATGGTGCCCACCCGACCCAGTTAAATGGATAAAAATTCGATAAAATGTAAGTTTGATCCATATAAAGTAGGTGACGGATGGAACGGGTCTAAAATTTTCAACCCACCATCTAATCCGTCAATCGCCCCATTCATCGATATAATATTAATTTTAAGAAATATTTTGAACTTTAAAGACTTTTTTAAGCTTTTGTTTACTATTAGGAAATAAGAATTTTGTTTATTTAGTTGACATCAATGTATTAAATATTAAATGTTTTAGTAAGATATTACATGTACTTTTAACTCTAATTTCCTAATAATAGAACCCTTTTACAATCTGATCTAATCGCCTCATCCACGATTGATGAGGGACGGATTTAAGTCAATAATCAAGCGGGTCGTGGGTGGGTTAGATGACGGTTTGAGATACGGGTGGTGTGGCGGATGGAGTTTCAACCCACCCAAATTCGACCCGTTTCCAGCCCTACATGCCCCTAAAGACCAAAAACAAGAAACAAATAAAATCTGATTCAATAACCTATTAGAAACAATTAGTGGTGCAATATGGCTTGATGTGTTGTGGTGTAGTTGGTTATCATGTCAATCTAACACAATAAAAGTCTTCGGTTTGAGTCTGGGCGATGTTATTTTTTTAGTTTTTAGTTTTTTTTTCGAGAAGGGAAGGGAGGGAAAATATTAATTTACGTGGTTGCTTAGAATCGAACACAGGTGCCAGCGAGAATACTCACCGCTATACTACAAAAACATTGTTAATAATCAGCTTATTGGTTTTGTATATATCAACACTTTAAAATATTGGACAAAGCCTAAAGGTCCCTACAGTCATAGTAACATGATATAGCAAAACATCACTGAAGTAAAACAAACACGTCTCCATCAACCCTGGACACAATCACATTTCCCTCTGGACACAAACAAACTGTTTTTGATTTCCCATACTGATTCTAGGAAAAGCAGGGCAGAATGCAGATAACTATATTTTATTGGTTTATAAAGTTATGTTGTTTTTGTTGTTGCTCCTGTTACCATGATTCACATTTCAACTACTTGCTTTGATGCTCCCGAAAGACGACATCTAACTGAAACAAATCTGGTTAGTTGACCTTGGAGGAATTTCTGAAAGACGAAAAAGAAGACCGACATCTCAGCGAGCCGGGTCAGTGAGTTTCCCGGTGAAGAATTATATGGAGTGCAACTCAGACCGTAGCATTTCAAGATCTACATGTGCAGTGAAATTGAACAGGAAAACTAGTGTAGAGTTAGATAATGCCACGGTTCACAGCCAAGACATATCTGAATTTGATATAGAAATGGTTGCATTGCCAGTTCGGGACATGTCTCAAACGACATCAAATCGTCAAAGGTGGCAGTGGCAGTGTTTCTCCATCTGATTCTTGCTGCGCTGGATCAGAACAATTTGATGACAAAGATGAATTCTATGGAACACCAATGGTTCAGGCAGTAGAAGACACCGTGCAATGTTCCGACCGTTCCCTCTTCTCAATCCTCACCGAAAGAGAAACTAAAATCTCGAATAGCATTGTTTAAACATGGCCTAAAACAAAAGGATCACTCATAAAATCACAAGATATTGCAAAGAATGAAGGTAAAAGTTTTGAGTTGTAAAGCATCTCTAACTCTAACTACATTCATTCTCAACAAGTAGCAAATTAAGCAGACTTATTTCAGAAACATAGCTAAACCCTCTCAAAGAAGTTGATTACTGGAGTCTAAAGTATGTATAGATTTTATATATTCAGAAATCATGGGCCACTGGGATTCCTGGACTTGAGGTTCAATCATGATTTACTCTATGGTTTACTACTCTTTGAAGCAGCGGCGGTATAGGAGTGAAAGGCGATAAGGAATTTCTGCTTAGTTATGCATTGAAGTTGGAGGTTGAGGTAATAGTAGGGATTAGGGAAGGAATGTTTTGCACATATAATCAACGTTCCAGTTCCTCCTTTTTTTCACATACTAATTACTATTAGGATTGTGCTATTTAAAACAAATTTAGATTCATAGATTGTTTGGTAGATATTTTGATATACGTTATAGAGTATATGGTGTTTTAATGCACCGAGGTGTCGTGGTGTAGTTGGTTATCACGTCAGTCTAACACACTGAAGGTCTCCGGTTCGAGTCCGGGCGACGCCAATTCTTATGTTTTAGCTTTTTTCCTAGGAAGGAGGAAAGGGAGGGAAAAAAATATTTACGCCGTTGCCGGGGATCGAACCCGGGTCACCCGCGTGACAGGCGGGAATACTTACCACTATACTACAACGACCTTGTTGATTTTCAGCTTATTGGTTATATATATATACACTTAATAATACCTGCAGGCCACTACCTACATGTTTTCCTGAATCCTGATTATGATTTCCAGCAATTAGTTTAATGATATAAATAAATAAAAAATTGCGCATGAAAGTAGTTTAACTTTATTTAACTAAAAAATACTCACCTGAAAAATTAAAGTAGTAAATCACTTATTTCTCACAAGTTCCACAATTACTTTATTTTCTTTACTAACATTTTTATTATTATCTCTCACTACTATTAACTTTTCTAATCAAAATGAATATCTTTTTATATACATATAAATATTAAAACTATACGTAAACTTTAATCAATTTTATAGTGTGATATGGTGCTCATAAAACTTCTATTTCAGTTTAATTCTATACATGAAATTTTTATTTTGTTCAATTGTTCAGATGTAACTTTGATTTTGATTCAATTGTATACACTTTAAAAAATAAATATATTCATTTATTTTTTATAAATAAATTTAAGTATTTTAGTATGCAATGTGTAAACTAAAATGATTCTACGCTGATAATAATTATAGTGATTTGTAAAAATTAATCAAATCAAATTAAAATATATAAAGTTACACAAAATTAAAGTTTCATGTATAACCTTGTACGTTTTACTAAAGTTTACGTGTAATTTTGATATTTTCCCTTTTTATCTCTATAAACATTTTGTTGTCATTTATGCTCATTTCATTATCTTGGTTTGAAATTACATTTTCAATAATATTTAGTTTATTTATAGAATTTGTGGTTGTCTTTCTCAAAAATATCATTTTTAAAATTTAAATATAATTTCTCTTTTTAAGAGTGCAACAAATTAACTTTAACACTATACCCAACATAGTACTTAAATAACCATAAACATAGTACTTAAATATGTTTTTCTTCTTCTTAGATTTTTTTGAATAATTTTTACAAAAAAATTGTTTATAATAGGTATTATTGACTCTTAGAAATCTTTTAATTTACGAGAAGAAAATGTGTCAACTAAAATCTTTTAACTATGTGCTATAGAGATTGTTGACTCTTAAATATTTTTTTGTATTTATTTTTAAAAAAATATTATTCATTGACACAGAAAGTGCATGTCCAATTAATAGTGATACTTTTTAAAAACAAGAAGTTATATTTCAGTAACAATAAAGAAATATATGACAAAAAAAAATTATAACCTTAAATTCAATGTCCACCAAGAAAACTCATGAATATAGAAAATTAAAAACATGTAAATTTAAACGATGTGAAAAAAAACATTTAGATATGTCCATATTCTATAGAAATTCATCAATTATCATCAAAATCTTCATGTATTTAACCAACTAGTATATTACATAAATAATATTTATTTATTATTATAATATTTTTCTTCTTCTTAGATATCTTTTTGAATTATATTTATTTTAAAATATTATTCAAAACACATTATGTGTATATCCAATTACGAGTTATAATTTTTAAAAAATTATCCGACATTGTACTTAAATATTTTTTCTTCTAAGATATTTTTTACAATTGTATAATAGAATATTTTTATTTTAATATTTAATTAATATAGTTAATACTATTTATTATTTTAATAAATATTTTAGTCTTAGTATTTTTATTTTAAAATTTTGATATTTTAACAATAACATTGAAATAAATTATACTGAATATATTATTATAATATTTTAACAATATTATTATTATATTTTTATAATAAATAATATTATTTTATTATATTTGATATTTGTAATGAATAATTTTTATAAAAAAAATATCAACACATATATCATCCGCTAAAAAATGATTTTTAATTTTTTTGAAAAAATATAATTTATTTTTTTGAAAATTATTTTTTGTACTAATTGTGAAAAATGATATTGGGTTGGGCTTGGGCCAGCATGAAACCGATGAAAACAGGACAATGCTTTTCCCCTTTCATTTCTACGCTTTATCTCTGTTCTTATCCAAATCTCCCTCCCTCGCTTTGCTTACAGAGAGCAGGTATGGCAGTATTGTTTCCTCAGTTCAATAATAAGCGAATTATAATCATGGCTACGTTTTTGCTGATTTTTCGATTTGTTTGTTTAAAATTGAAAATGCAGACAATCAGGAATCTGGAATGGGTATGGCAATTACAGCAACGGCTATGACTACGAAATTACAGCTTAATGCTGCTCTCAATCATAACCAGACTTGTTTTTTGGGAATTCCCTTGAGGCTGTCAATGCCAAATGCTCGCCCATCTTTTCCCTCCCGTTTCCTCACTGTTGAGGCCAAAGCTCGCACCAGAACGGAAGATCGTCAAGCCCGCCATTCTCGCATTAGGAAGAAGGTTAAGCTAATCCCATTTCTTAGAACAATTATCAATTACTGTTTGCCTTTCGAATTTACTCATTTCTTGATGACGGTATTTCCCTTTTAGATTTGGAAACAACTGGGGTTGGATAATTTGGATTAAGGATTAAGGAACCCTATTAACTTAACCTGTGGTGGAACTTCATAAGAGCATTTATGTAAGAAATGATTAGGGTTAAGAGTTTCCTCTGGACGGACTTGATGTCTATGTTGCACTGATATGGGTACGGAAACGGAGAGGAGAAATGAAAATTTTTAAAATTATAGGGTACGGTACGGTAAAACAAATATAAAATAAAATTTATATTTGAAAAGAATGTAAAAATAAAAAAGTCATAAAAAAAATTATGTGAGCATGACATCACACATACTTATATACTTATAGTTGAATCATGTGAGCAGGAGAAAGTCGAAAAGAAACGGGAAAATATCGAAAAAGTGTGGGAGAATAGAAGAATAACAAACAATAGGGAGATGAAATACGGGGACGTATCGGGTACGTGGTACGACTTTAAATTGAAGTACCGATGCTTCATAGCTTGATGTTATTATGCCACGGTTCAAAGATTTAAGTGGTCACGTGTAACCTATTAAAATGAAGCTCTAAATTTAAGAAAAAATAAATACTTGTTAACTTATTGTGTACATAATCATTTTGCTCTCTCATGTGTTTTATACTAATCTCATGTGCTTTATACTAATCCAGAACCAATCTTTTGTTTTTCATCACAAGTATTTCCTTAACTCATTTCAGGGCTCTTCTTTTATTGGGGGTCTGTGCTGTCGTTTCTATTGTATGTCTAGATCCATCCTGAGGGGTTTAAGTCCCTCAACCGTAGAAAGTATCCCCTATCTTACTACAAGGTGTTTCTTGCTTTTATAGGTTGAAGGAACACCAGATAGACCGAGACTGTGCGTCTTCCGCTCCAACAAGCATCTCTATGTCCAAGTCATTGATGACTCGAAGATGCACACACTTGCTTCCGCTTCGACAATGCAGAAACCGATTTCTGAGGAATTTAACTACTCATCTGGTCCCACCATTGTGAGTTCATAGATACAAATTAATAGTCAGCTGTATCGGTTTGTAGTTTTCCTACCCGGCTTTCGTGCATTGCTCTAGTTCTGAATGATAGCTAAAGGGGTTTTGATTGGACTTGTTTCTTTTACTTATACAATTCGATTGGTTTCTATAAGCTGTTATGAATGTTACTTGTTGAGTCTGTAGGAGTTTATGTTTCTCCGTTCCAGTTCCACATGATCATACATATGGAATTGTAGGCAAGCCGTGCTGGTAGTTGATTTTTCATCAATCCTTTTGTTTTCATTTATTTCCATTCAACGCCACACTTCATTCTGTTTCTACATGGACCTTGACTTATTAGTTGCCCTATTTCCTTAGCTCGGTTCTGCATGATGCGTTGTTCATGGTTTGAACCACTTCCTCATGTTTGTTAAACGTGGCTAAAGTTTTCAGTATTCTGGTTTCAGGAAGTGGCGAAGAAGGTAGGTGAATCCATTGCAAAATCTTGTTTGGAAAAAGGGATCACAAAGGTGGCCTTTGACAGAGGCGGTTATCCGTATCACGGACGCATACAAGCCCTTGCTGATTCTGCTAGGGAGAATGGCCTTCAATTTTAAACCCTGAGCAGTTAGTCTCCTTGTGAACTTCTTTTTATTGCTTTCGCTTATCGTTTAACGAAACCGCATGAAGAACGCTCTATCTCATCATCATTCTTAGAAATGTAATTTGGTTACTGTTTTGTTTCTCTCATGAACTCATTGTTGGTAATGTGATTAATCTTGGGTTAAAAAGATTTGAACAGAGAGAGAGACCAAAGAGAATGAGCAGGCTCCATCGATAATTAAGATTAGGCAGATGCCTTAGAGGCCGTGTGCTAAGATTAGGCGGATGCCATCGTAATCAGGGACGGAAGCATGATTTTATGTTAAGGGTGCAAATTGTTAAAAAGTTTATCAGAAACTTAGAGGGTGCAAAATTCAGATCACTGGACTATTGCAATGAACCAAATAGCTTAAGGCATTTTAAAAACAGGCTATACACAATTTTTTTTTGGTTTAACCACATGTATCCGATTCATTAGTTGATTAATTCGGATCGGGTTTTGCGGAGGCAATTCATTTTTCTCTATTCATAACGTCAAGATTCAAACCTCTGGCCTTGTTTAAAAGACTTAACATGATTACAAGATAGTATCTGTTTACACATTTTTTAACCATTTGATAATATTAAAAAAACTTCTAATATTTGATTGAAAAGTCACTTTAAACCCTATTCTTTTATTAAAAATACCTCTAAAGTTGGATGACTTGTTCCGGTCATCATCTGTCCCTTTTGTTATAGATATGTAGTGATGTAATCTTTGAAAGCACTACCATTTTAAATTGCTTTCGAAATTTAAGTTTCAGTTTAACATTAAAATTTAATAATATTTTATAATTAAAAAATATTATATATATTTAAATTTTTAATTCATTTTTTTTAATTTTCAATGATTATGTGCCGAATTATTAAAAGCTATAAACATAGATTACTAAAATCTAATTTTTAACATATTTTCATAGTTTTTAATAAAACAATATATTTTTTAAAATTGGATGTATTTTAATAACGTAATTGATGAAAATTATAAACTTAGAAAACGAAACGTGTTATATATATAATCACCGTGTCAATAAACGTGTTATCCTTTTTTGAAGTATGCATAAACTATTCTTTTAATAAAGAGAACAAAATATAATCCGAGATACTGTAACATTTTAATCGTAACTATTCCATATACAATACTTGAATTAAGGGTGTATAAAACTTGACTCGAAAAAAATTAAATTATTTAATTTGATTCAATGCGAAAAATATTCGACTAGTAATTTCATAAGCTATACTTGACTTGAATTTTTTTTAAATAAAGTTCGTATTATAAAATGGTAAATTAGTGGATCAATTTTTTTAAGTCTGAGTCTAAGATATACACACACATATATATATATATATATAACATATGAAAAAATGAAGAAATATATGTGTATTGTATATGATTATAGAAACCGTTTAAATTGAAACTAATTAATATCATAACATTATAAACGTTTAAATTAAATCTGAACATAAATTCAAACAACTCGACTTGATTCAAAAAAATTTCAAATAAATTTTGAGTTATAAAATATGACTTTTCAACTCGATTAATTCAAATTTTTTGTCTTGACTCGATCGAACGCCCACATCTATAATAGATAAAATTCAAAACCTGTTTTATAATTACTCTCTTCGTCCCACTAAAATTTCTGTTTTATTATTTTTTGGTGATCAATTTTTTAACTTTTACTTTTATTATTAATAAAAAATAGAAAAATTATACTTTAAAAACATTCCATTAAATAATTTTAAGTATGTGTTTTATAAAATTTAATCATTTAAAATATTAAAAACAATTAATAGGATTTAAATTTATTTATTTTTAAACACTCTAAAAGCGATTAGATTTCAATTAATCCTTTTTGTATGGGGTGATTCGAGTTTTACCATCCTAGTATAAAAGATTCCGATAGTCTTCTTGGTCAGTACGGTCATTTTGCTAGTTTTATTTAGGAAAAAAGAAAAAGAAAACAAAGGAAAAAGTTGAAAAACCGTGAGGGAAGAGGGCTGGCAAATAGGAAACCAGCCCGGAGCATATCAGAAAACCAGCCCGGAGAATATCAGAAAACCAGCCCGGATCTGAAATTCTGCGTGAAACTCGAAATTGGTGTAGAGATTCCAGATTTGTCGGCCGCACTTGCAAGTTAACAGTAAAGTAGTTGTTTATAACCAGATTAGATTAGATCATATCAGATCGAGGAGAAAAATGCTACGGCTCAGGGCATTTCGAGCCACCAATGAGAAAATTGTGAAGATAGCGGTGCATCCCACACATCCATGGTTGGTGACCGCCGATGCCTCCGATCACGTCTCCGTTTGGAACTGGGAGCATCGCCAGGTCATATACGAGCTCAAGGCCGGTGGGATCGACCAGAGACGTCTTGTTGGTGTCAAATTGGAGAAGCTTGCTGAGGGCGAATCTGGTTCGCTATCTATTTCTTTTTTATTTTTTAATCGTCTTTTGTTTTGGGGTTTTTATATGGTTTTACGAATTCGCAGATTCCAGAGGGAAACCTACGGAGGCCATCCGCGGAGGGAGGTAATTAGTAACTAGTGGAACCCTCTTTTTCCTTTCTTCATATATAATTTAACTGTAAAATTGAAATCTTGACCTTTTTGTTTTGATGAATTGTTATTAGTGTTAAGCAAGTGAGCTTTTTTGATGATGATGTGCGGTTTTGGCAACTTTGGCGCAATCGTTCTGCAGCTGCCGAGGCTCCTACTGCTGTCAATCATGTTACTTCGGCTTTTGCTTCTCCGGCTCCATCAACTAAAGGACGGCATTTTCTTGTCATCTGCTGTGAAAACAAAGCCATCTTTTTGGACTTGGTCACGATGCGCAGCCGTGATGTACCCAAACAAGAGCTTGACAACAAGTCTCTTCTCTGGTGAGTTATCTATCACTTAGCTCATTTTTGAATCAGCTCCATTGCCATATTTTATTTACTAAATATAAGATTACTATTATAGGGAAATGAACTTACTTCTACTTTATGCCACATTCGTTTTCTGACCAGAAATTCTAGAATTGAAGCTTCTTATTCTTTGTTGTATGCTACCTTTAACTGCCAATGCTTTCATCTTTCATATCCTCAGCTCACCTGCAAAGCATTTTGATTTCATTTGTCTGTCAACCCTCTTTCCCATTTTTGGTGCTGTTACTGCCTTTCTTCAACTTCTGATTACTCCCATTCTTTTATCATCAAATTATTAAGCCTTCTTAAGTAGCTTTTGTAGTATCTATAATCCTATTCCATCTGCTTTTATTGTTAGGCATAGGTTGCAAACTATACCTATGATCTTGTTAATGTTAAATTTCTTCTACCGTCCTTCAACTCATTTTCACAATATACCATTACACTCTGATTCGTTTGCTGGTATCCTTTTTTCTATTTTTTTCTGTGACAGTATGGAGTTCCTTTCTAGATCGTCTGTCGGTGACAGTCCTCTTGTTGCTTTTGGTGGATCAGATGGTGTTATTAGGGTTCTTTCAATGATGACATGGAAGGTTTGTTTTTTCTTTTTTGTCACATTCGCTGCTAATCAACCACTTAACCCTTTCTTGTTTATTTTCTAGTACATTTTTTTATTATGAAATTGTCATTCTTCTTTTTATGGAATTCATTTTATTTCTGGCAGCTTGTAAGAAGATACACAGGGGGTCATAAAGGATCAATTTCTTGTTTGATGAGTTTCATGGCTTCTACTGGTGAGGTAGGTCATAATTTTCAGAGAAAAATCTATGCAATGTCTTCTGGCAATTCTCATTCTTAAAGAATAACAATTTTACCCAACCATGACCAATGCATGTGAGTCCATTGTGTGTTTATGATGATGTTTACGTTTCTGGTCATAAGATTAATGCCATCTCCGGCCTTGATGTTAGTAACTTTTTAATTGAGATCTACAATGTGGCCCATCAAATTGCCTTATGGTGTATAGTAACAAAACCATTAAATTCTGTTAGTTTTACTGGAAATTGTTGCTACTCAAACAACTTTAAGGTTTCTTTTGTGTATAAATGTTCATCTTCTATGTTCTTCCTATATTCGATCTTTCACATCAATATTGAGGTTTGTCCTTTTTCGGACATGCACATTTAATACAAGAATGCTCTGTCAGATACATAATGGCAATTGACTGCAAGTATAAAATGCAACTGTTGATTTAAACAATCTTGATAGCAGTTGTATTTTTGATGAGATCTTGATAGTAGCCTCATCTCACATCCCAAGATGAAGTGACAAGTCCCTAATAGTTCTCTCCAACTAAGAATGAAAGCAAGGGTAGTTGCATTGCATCAATGGCAATAACTGTCAATGACTTTGCCTCTAGGAATATTTAGATTGATTGTTTCTATATTGTTTTGCCTCTAGTTTCATGTAATTCAGATGTATTTAGGAAAACATATAGTTGTTTGGGCTTTCCAAGTTAAATTTCTAACTCCAATACTTGATTCCATTTTTTTGGCAAAATATTTTTACATAATAGCTAGGACGTATTTGATTACACGCTTGCTCGTATCTTGAAGCTTGGCCTCTTATGATTTTTTATTATTGTAATTCTTTTTCATTGTTTGTTTTATATTTCATTTGCAGGCACTTCTTGTTTCAGGTGCCAGTGACGGTCTGCTTATTCTCTGGAGTGCAGACCATGGTCAAGATTCAAGAGAACTTGTACCCAAGCTAAGCTTGAAGGTGCTTATATCTTTAATTCTGGAGAATTTTTCTCCTACATAAAGGCTAATAATCAACACAGTAAACAGTTAATTGATTAATCTCAAAGTCGGAATTCGAAAGATTATATTAAAGATAAGCTAAAATGTTAAGAGTGCTATATTTTTACTGAGCAACTTCAATTGCACACCAATAATAGAAAATAATAAGGTGCTTTCGAGATTGGATCACTTAGTATTTTTGTTTACTCTTGTGAAGTATTGCAATGTTTCATGAGTGTGGTGATGTGATTTAAACGGTTCTCTCTTTTATTAAAATTTATTGATATATTTCTTTTTTCACTGTATCCACTTAGCCTTTTAGAACATATTTTGTGTGCATGCTTTCTTGATGCACCTTCTTTGGGAAATTTTACATCTGTATGGTATCAACTATCAAATAGGCACATGATGGTGGAGTTGTTGCTGTTGAGCTTTCTAGAGTTATTGGGGGCGCCCCCCAGCTAATTACAATTGGAGCAGATAAGACACTGGCTATATGGGACACGGTCTCTTTTAAGGTTTTCAGCTGCCCCTTGTTAAGTTTTAGCAATTATGAAAAGCAATTGGTATGACTTTCGAGACAAGGAGTTGGCATATTTTCTCTTTTGATCTTGTTAAGTTCTTTGCTACAGGAATTGAGGCGAATTAAGCCTGTTCCTAAACTTGCATGTCATAGTGTGGCATCTTGGTGTCATCCTCGAGCACCTAACCTTGATATTTTGACTTGCGTCAAAGATTCCTATATATGGTATACTAATTTCTTGGTTCTCGCTCCCAGTAAATACATTTTTATTTTTTATTACAAAATATTTATAGTTTTTAATACTATTGCTCTTGTTATAGGATATTAATGGAAGGCTATGTGCATTAAATAATGATAATGTAAGGCAGTATTGTTTATTTATTATCGCTAGGATATCACAGTTACTGTTTTTTCGCAGGGCTATTGAGCATCCAACTTATTCAGCGCTTACAAGACCATTGTGTGATCTGTCTTCTCTTGTTCCTCCTCAAGCAGTTGCGCCAAACAAGAAACTTAGGGTATTTAGCTGTTTTTGTTGTTGTGATCTTAGAGCCGCAATGAACTGTGCCACTTTTATTTTTTCCATAAAAATTAATTATTAGTGTTTTTACCCTAGAACCTTATTAAGCTTCATGCTCTTAATGTCTTATTCAGTATCAATATTGCTGAAGCCTAATTGGATTAGCTATAGACGAAAAAGATTTACATTGATAACAAAATATCCTGGCTCTTTTGAGTAATTTCTAATTCTCTGTGAGAGCTGAACTGAGGATGTAGAAGAATGTGTTGGCACATCATTAGTTCAACCTCTGCTTGCTACTTGCTAGACTTTGTTTTGTGTAAGATGGTTTGTATTCTTTGGATATCTCTGAGAATTTAGAAACTAAAGCGCTAAAACATAATAATATCAACTATATTTGTGTAATAAAGTCATATAAATCTTCACCATGAATTTGATTTTTTTTCCTGAATGAATTTGACATATTATTGTAATTCTTTTAATACAGCTGGATGTTTCTTTCTTTTCTTCCCACCACCTGATCTCTTCCATAGCAATATGTATTTTGACTCTTGCAATTTTCTACTGCAGGTTTATTGCATGGTTGCACATCCTTTACAGCCTCATCTTGTTGCTACTGGGACCAATATTGGTATTATTGTCAGTGAATTTGATGCTAAATCACTTCCTCCTGTAGTTCCTCTCCCAACACCAGCTGGAAGTCGAGAACATTCTGCTGTCTACATTGTTGAAAGAGAACTGAAGCTGTTAAGCTTTCAGTTGTCTAATACTGCAAACCCTTCACTTGGAAATAATGGCTCCTTATCTGAAGCAGGAAAGATGAGGGGAGATTCACTTGAACCGTTGCATGTGAAGCAGATTAAAAAGCACATCAGTACACCTGTTCCACATGATTCGTATTCCGTTCTTTCTGTAAGCAGTTCTGGAAAGTAAGTAATCTCTGACTTTTTCTATTGGCCAAAAAGGAAGAAAAAAAAGTGGCTTTTGCTTCAACATGTCTATTTAAGTTCATATTTAAACAAAATGTAGTAGATGATCATGGATGCATGGTTCATTTACATGTTCGATGACCAGTTTGGACTCTTAGTACCTCTTGTTATGTCCTCTCATTCTAGGAGAGGGGAAAAAGAACCATGTATGCTGATATGCTCCTGTACAAGTCAGTTATAAATGCATCCTACTTTGCTACATCCATGCTCACATGTTATATGATTTGACGGAGAAACTTCAGTTGGAATGCATTTATAGTGTAGCATCAATTCTTAGTGTGAACTTATGTGCAGGCATCTTGCAGTTGTGTGGCCTGATATTCCTTATTTTTCAATCTACAAAGTTAGCGATTGGTCCATTGTTGATTCTGGAAGTGCAAGGCTTCTAGCTTGGGATATATGTTCCGACAGATTTGCTATCTTAGAGTCTGCATTACCTCCTAGAATGCCCATTGTCCCCAAGGGCAGTTCATCAAGAAAAGCTAAAGAAGCAGCTGCAGCTCAGGCTGCTGCAGCAGCTGCTACTGCTGCTTCTGCTAATGTTCAAGTTCGTATTTTGCTGGACGACGGAACGTCAAACATATTAATGAGGTCCATTGGTAGCCGAAGTGAACCGGTATCTTGATCTCCTCTGTGTTTATTGTTTTATCATTTCAATAGAGCTAGGCTCATTCTTCATGCATTTGTTCTTTGATTATGAAGAAAGATGGTTTCTTAGTTGTATGTAACAATCTTTCCCATAATTTCTGTTGTCCTTAACAAATTGTTTTATTTCCTATTAAGTAGATAAATATTATACATCATGTTAGGCATGTTCTTTATTCTCAATGAAAAATAAATGGTCTATGATATTTTAGGCTGTTGTCAACTATCGTTAGGATTTTCGTCTTTCTGGTAGAGTAACACTTCCAGTATTAAATAGTGCTTATAAGATTTCGTACTATTAAACATGCATTTGTTTCAGTGCTCTACTTCCTCGATTGCTGTATTCTACACGGTTAGTTTCCCATCTTAACATGAAAATTTCTCTACTTAGGTCATTGGCCTCCATGGAGGGGCACTTCTTGGTGTTGCCTATCGAACACCTCGTAAGATTAGTCCTGGTGCTGCGATGGCTATATCAACAATTCAGTCTATGCCGTTGTCTGGATTTGGAAGTAGTGGTTCTTTTGCTACTTTTGATGATGGATTCTCTTCTCAGAGATCTCCTGCTGAGGCACTGCCTCAAAACTTTCAGCTTTTCAGGTGAAAAAAATTATTGCCATGCATGTCTTTAACATGATTTTGTTTTTGGGTATAATTGTACTGCTTTTATTTGGGCTTCCGGACACCATGTTGTTGCCGAAATATCTCCACTTACGTTATTGGCCTGCTTTTATTTGGATTCTCCTATAAGTATAAGGTTTGCATAAGGTTGAAAAGTTGAAATGGTAATTATGTATTTAGCCTATGATTATCAGGAACTCAAAACACACTGGTCCATGATTGTACAGGAAAAAGACATGTCATTTGATAAATTTTTGGTGCAAGGGGCATAGGCTTAATTAGTCTGCTACTATGGATAATGGGTATGCTTTAAATCAATTGGTTTGCAAATAAATTTCATTTCATCTATTTAGTTTTCTTGTATTGGAGTCTTTTCCTATCCCTATGGATAAAACTGTTCGAGTTTTAAGATTCTTGCACTCAGTTTGCAAATAAATTTCATTTCATCTATTTAGTTTTCTGAAGATTCTATCAGTTTGGTATCGAAGCCCACAAAAGATCCAATATTGGTCACTTCTCCCTCATTTTCCACCAAAGAGGTTCCATTTCCACCCCCACCCTCTTCACCATGTACCCATTCCGCTACACCAACAAAGCCATGGATGCTATCCTTTAGCACTTGATCTTCATTGCCTCAAAGCAATTATTGGGAGCTGCTCATGGCCCAACTAATGTGAAAGGCCCAGAACCAAGCATGGGGCCATGGATTGCCGCATGATCATCTTGGGTAGATAATGACCATGTAGGGATGTATCCACTATGGTGGGTTAAAAACCCCGTTGTAGGCCTCATGTTAAGATGGAATTCCTTAGGTTTTGATGGGGCGATCTGCATGGTTGGATCATAAAGGCCGAACAATATTTCCGGTACTATTAGACTTCAATGAGCTTAAGGTTGTCATTGCTGCTATGTATTTAGAAGGCGATGCTCTTGATCTTTTCGCTTTGAATCAGCAACATACTCTTTTGTAATGGGAAGAGCTTGTCAAAGCATCCTAGGAAAATTATGGTCCCACAGAGTTCCGAAACCTAGATGAACATCTTTGATGGGCTCATGGAAGGCCTCAAGGCTGTTGTGAGGATTCGCAAACCCAGGTTTGTTTTCAAGGCAATTAGTTCAGCTCTAGAATTTGTGCAAAAAAGGGGCTTTTATCATGGGCCAAGTTTTTTGTGGCCCAATTCAACTAAAACTAGTCCGGCCTTGGCTGATTCTTCACGTAAACTTGAACATGTCAGCCACCCAAATCTGCCCAAGTCCACCACCACACCTTGACATTGTCAGCCTTTCAAACGACCCGTTGGGATGTTGACTCACGGAACTGTATAACCAACGGGTTTTGCTTTCAGTGCCATGGAAGTGCCATTTATCTTTTTAAACGAAGATATGTATATGTATCATCTATCTTTGTGTAAGAACATATGTGAGTTACAGATGAAAGTGCTATTTATCTATGGATGAGGTGTATTTTGACGTTTTTGGTGATTTTTCTTACAATTTCTGACTCCTGAGCCTGAAACCGTGAGCTCCTCCTTAAATTTAACACCTGGACCTGCCTTTGTGTGTGTATTACTTGAGCGTATAGAAATTGTACTAGTCTTTCCAATTCCTGTAAAGTTTTTGTTTGCTTAGTCCTGAAATAAGTGCTTTGCAAACTTTGTGTTGTCTAATATCTATTGCATTTATATGTATTTTCTTTTACCATAGAATGACAGATACTATGCTATTTCCTTTACTGTAATAATTGATTGAAGTAAAATTGTACAGTTGGGAAACTTTCCAACCAGTTGGTGGTCTTCTGCCTCAGCCAGAGTGGACTGCATGGGACCAAACCGTTGAGTATTGTGCTTTTGGTTATCAGCATTATATTGTCATCTCTTCATTGCGCCCTCAGTATAGATACCTTGGAGATGTTGCAATAGCCCATGCCACTGGAGCTGTTTGGCAACGGAGACAATTGTTTGTGGCAACACCAACTACAATTGAGTATGATATATTTACCTGTTCATATATATATATTGTTTACATTAGGTTGTATTACTTGGTTTTCTCCACTCTCTTGATTATCAATGTATCTTCTATATTTTATGAAACTGTTATTAACTCTAATTAGAACCCTCCTCGAAATAAATATAATCAATAGGACAATTGAGTGCATTAAAAGTTGCTTATTCCAGTTGATATATGCATTGCTTTGCAAAATGAATTATAAAGTACGGACTTCTTATGCTTGATGCAGGCAGTGTAATACCCTAATTCTTCACACTTTTTGTTTTGGATTTAAATATAGAATTTCATATAATGGTTTGTACTTTGTAGCATGTGCAGTACTGTATTGTAAACCCCTAGATCTGAGGGTTAATTTTGATGGATTGAGGCTATTCACGAGGTTTCTAGGAGGACAAGTTTGCTTTCTTGAAGTCTTAATTGTATTTTACTTGTTTATTGGGCATTTTCCAATTAAGAACCTAATCTGAGTTGGTTGGACACTTGGATGATAGTAAATACCTGTGATGTCTTAATATTTCAATAAGTATTATCTAATGTATTTTTGAGTATTTTGGTTTGCTGGGCTGATGCCTAGAAAATCTTGTACGCTCTTTTTGTTCCACATTTTCTCTTTATAACTACTGTAATATCTGGTTATCGTTCATGACACAAGAATAGAATCACAAGTTTTATCCTGGTTTTTCTGGTGCTCAGCAATCCCAGCCGCTTTTTTTATAGTCTGGCTAGAGGATCAAACCTTTATTTGCTTATAAGTCTCAGTCCTAACTCATATCAGCTGTAATCCCTAAAATTTCTAATTTTTCTAACCCAATACTTTCATAAACCATAAGTTGTGTCCTAGACCAATGTTTCATGTCAAGCTCCTGCATCTAACTTGCTTTGAAGTGTCTCAAAACAACGAAAACTATCCTTGAAAAATGTCTTTGTAGTTGTGCTATATGATTGTCCTTGTTATTTCTAATATACATTGAACACGCTAAATTAATATTTTTTGTTCGGTTCTGACAAGATTGTAGCATTAGTTATTCGGAATGGATTGGTTGACATGTTGAGAATGGATAACAGTTGTCACTTCATGATACTATTTAATTCATTTTGGAAATTTTTATGGCATCATTCATAAAGATACTGCCTGGGATAATTGGGTTTTTTTTACGAATCTCTCTTTTTATGTGTAATATATATTTTTGAATGATATTTCTTTTTTTTTTTTCGTTTTTAATGTGTAATATTTTTCTCTTTTCTGTTTTCTTTTTTTTTATGTGTAATATTTCTAAATGAATTTTAGTTGGAATTGATTTCTTGATTGATGGCTATCAAAGGGTAATCTTATTAAATGCACAAAGCTTAATTGCCAAATCTGTTAACTTTTCCCGCATTTCCTTCTACGAGCAATATAATGGAATCAAGAATAGTTTAAAGCCTTAGTTCCTTTAAGCCATTGAAATCTGTTCACAAAGGGCCTTGTTTGCCGGTTAATGCTCCTATTCCTCTAACCTTTTATTTTATTTTATTGAAGTTCATATAATAAGTTTATTGAATGTTAATGGAATCGACAAGCAGAGTGTAGTAACTGTGCAACTTGTATCTTTTGTGCTAAAATTTTCAGATGTGTTTTTGTTGATGCTGGAGTTGCACCCATTGACATTGAAACAAGAAAGATGAAAGAAGAGATAAAATTAAAAGAGGCCCAGGCAAGAGCAGTTGCTGAGCATGGAGAGTTGGCTCTAATCAGTGTGGATGGTCCTCAAACTGCTACACAAGAAAGAATAGCATTGAGACCACCTATGTTACAGGTTAGAATTCTTATATTATTCTTTTATTTTTATCATTTTTCTGGTGGTTGTCACTAATATTGGTAGTGTTTTGCGCCTTCCCTTAACCCTTTGTGTCAGTGTTTTCTTGATCTCAGTTCAATGTATTATTTTTTAGTAATTAAATGAACACATCTTAAATTTATTTTCCAAAATTTCTTGTTTGCATGATATGAAAGCCTATTTTAAGAAAAGTGATAAGTTCATGAAATAGATGTTAAATTTTTTTCAAAATTGTGGATGTATCTTATGAGACATGATCTAAACGAATTAAGATTTGTACAAGCTATAAAATTCTAATTCATTGTCTCTTCTTTCATATCTGAAGTTTCATATTCATGTGGTTTGAAGTTTCATTTATGCTTATGCAATTTATGATTGGTAGATATCTTTTTCCTTCAAGATCCCTTGCTCAAATTAACCACAAACAAAGTCTCTTATGTCTCTAACTGTTTGCTTTTCTTGAAGTACCCGTAACTGACACATATCTGGAATATGTAATGGGGATATGATCCTTTGTGGGCTCTCCAAAAGCATGGAAATCTTGAAAAAATGAACATACCATGTCATACACATACCTATATCGAACACTGACAACCAAGTCCAAGTAACATAGGGTAAAATTTAGGTTTAAATATGTCAGGGGTTCTTGTACGATTTCAACATTTAAAATTTAGTCCCTATACTTTATTTTTGCGAGGTTGAGTCCTACTATTTTTTATTTGAATATATTGGTCCCTCCCTAACTTCTGTTCAGTTTTATTGTTAATTGCTGAGCTGACAGCTATAATGAAAAAGCACTGAACTTTGGTAGTCCACTACGTTTACAGTTTTTATTAATTTGACCTATCTACGTTTACAGCTTTTTAAGGGTAAAATTGATAAAAATTGTAGAGGACTCAAAATTATTTTGCCTTTTTCTAATAGCTGTCAGGTCAACATTTAACGGTAAAATTGAACAAAAGTTAGGGGAGGGACCAAGATTTTCAAATGAAAAATGGTACATGGACAATTTCACACACAAAAAAAAATATGGACTAAATTTTAAATGTGGAAATAGTACAGGGACCTTTTTTTTTTATAAGAATAGGAGGCCTCGTTAAAAACCCCCTTCTTAACTGTCCGCACCCCAGAGATGGAGGGCAGACAGACAGCGGAAGGAGGAAAAGAGTGCCTCAAGTTTTATTTAACTAAAATTCAATACACGGAATTACAAATAGTCAGCTGTTATGCCCCTTGCTAATATAGCACCCCATTTAAATCTAAAATTTATAATTATGTTTAATATTATCTAATATCCCCCACCAACCCATCCTCATCATTGCAACAAAAGAACAAAAAAGAAATGAATTTATTGGTGACATTAACAAATCCAAGTATTGGATGCGAGGTGCTTTAAGGCTCTTCTTAGTATGAAGGATGGAAAATAGTGAGGATGGAAACTCTATTAATCTAATGGTTAAGCTACAAAGTAAGAAAGTGGTTATGAATCTTAACCATTTGATTAACAAATTTTCCTTCATACCAAGCAAAACCTAAATGTTTGCAATATCATGTTTCCTTGATAGAAAAAGCCAACCTTGGAATTACTTTAAGATTTGCAATATGTTAACTATTCATTACTTGAATAGCTGATATAATTTGGTGTTGGTGCTCATTGTGATCAAGTTATTGTACAACTAGTTGAAAAACATAATAAACATATTGCATTCCAATTGCTTGCAACAATTGACTTCTTTCTGTACAGTTAGTTATCTCTCTTGCATACAAGAGTTAAGTGGATAATTCAGCATGTTATGCCTTAATGATTTTATGCTACTCCTAATCTGATTAGTGGTTCCTTTTTTTCTCTTCAATGTGGTTTGCTCTCAGGTGGTTCGGTTAGCTTCTTTCCAGCATGCTCCTTCCGTGCCACCTTTCTTGTCATTGCCTAAACAGTATAAAGTTGACGGGGATGATGCAACGATGCTAAAAGAGATGGAAGAAAGAAAGGTTAATGAAATTGCTGTTGGTGGTGGTGGGGTCTCAGTAGCAGTTACACGTTTTCCAACTGAGCAGAAACGACCCGTGGGACCACTTATTGTGGTTGGTGTAAGAGATGGCGTCCTTTGGCTTATTGATAGGTACCTTACCTTGGCTTGCACTCAGAAATTCAATGGCTTGCCAATGAATTTCATCTCTGTGATGAATTTGGCACAGTGCATAGTTGAAAACCCCTTCCTGTTTTAATTTAGTCCATACTTTCTTTTAGAATTCAGAATTGTTGCATTTTACTGATGCACCTCTGATTATTGCCGGATTTTTCTATTAATAGGCATGTTTGCTTGACGGCAGTGTGCCATCATATGTAATTCTTCCACTAGTTTGCTTGTGTTGCTTTAAAACTATGATCCATTGATATATATTTCTTTTCTTTTATGCTTTTATGGTAGTGCTTTTCCAGCATTCATCTCCTTCCGTTACTTTCTCGTGATGTATAAACATAGCAAGCCTGTAACTCGTGTTGCATGATTATATAAATGATTCATATAAGAAAATGATTTTGGGGGGTGGTTCCTTGATTAGAAATACTCAATCCTTTCATGTCATGTATTATATTCATGTAGAGCTCAGCTGAATTCATGCAGAATGGTAAAATAAATTATCAAATATTGATTTCTGTTGCAATTACCATTTGTAGGTACATGACCGCACATGCCTTGTCTCTGAGTCATCCTGGCATTCGGTGTCGGTGTCTTGCTGCTTATGGAGATTCTGTTAGTGCAGTGAAATGGTATAAAAATATATATTTTCTATTTCTAACGGTACCGATTTTTTTTGTAATCTTATATTATTTTCATCTCCAGGGCAAGTCGGCTTGGCAGAGAACATCATGATGATTTAGCACAATTTCTGCTTGGAATGGGCTATGCTACTGAAGCACTTCATTTACCCGGCATATCTAAGAGGTTTCCCTTGCCATTTTTGTTTATGATTTCTTCTACGTTTATGGTGCCTATGGCTGGTGTTTTACAGTTTCAACTTCGAAATGAACTACTAGTTCTTTCATCAAATTTTCTACATTAGGTTTATCCCTCTCTTATATGAACACTTGCATTTACAT
Source organism: Hibiscus trionum (assembly GCA_030270665.1). Classification (NCBI taxonomy): domain Eukaryota; kingdom Viridiplantae; phylum Streptophyta; class Magnoliopsida; order Malvales; family Malvaceae; genus Hibiscus; species Hibiscus trionum. The sequence continues at coordinate 38,150,709 of BSYR01000022.1, forward strand.
TCTTGCTTGCTTGCTTTCCATTTGTGCATGGCTACTTTCACAAGAGGGTTTAGAAGTCTATGCATTATATGTAAGCATGCATTTTCTGCATTGTTGATTCTGCTGTTTACTTTAGAAAGTAGTGGAAGAAATTCATGGTTCAATTGCTGTGATTGTTTTTCCATTGAAGAGAGCATTCTCCGGGAGTCTCTATTTTTCTGCTTTTCACGTTTATGACAATTAGACTGCAGTAAGACTCCTCTGTTATTCTTAGATTGCATTATTATCCCTGATTTCTTCAATTACATTGCTACCCTACATTTACAGGTTGGAGTTTGATTTAGCCATGAAGAGTAATGATTTGAAAAGAGCTCTGCAGTGTCTTCTTACAATGAGTAACAGCAGGGACATTGGACAGGATAGTCCGGGTCTTGATTTGAATGATATTCTTAATTTAACTGCTAAGAAGGAAAATATGGTCGAGGCTGTTCAAGGAATAGTAAAATTCGCGAAGGAGTTTTTGGACCTTATTGATGCTGCTGATGCTACTGCCCAGGCTGACATTGCTCGTGAAGCTCTTAAAAGGTTAGCTACTGCTGGTTCAGTGAAAGGAGCTTTACAGGGTCACGAGTTGAGAGGGCTTGCTCTTCGCCTTGCAAATCATGGCGAGTTGACACGGCTCGGTGTAAGTTGCAATCCTTCATATCCTCTTTTCTTAAATGGTTATTTGAGCTAAGAAAGGATCGAATGAAACGATTACACCATGTCAGCATGTCACTTTCATTCAAATCATGCCACGAAATCACATATGTAGAAGAAGTCACGTATTCATTAATTTAATCATTAATGAAATGCTGAAATAATATTTTATTATTTAATTATCACATGTAATGGATAATGAACGGTTGACTTTATTATTTGAATGGAAGTGACATATGCAGATGTGGCTTAACCATTTCATTCAATCCTTTCTCTTTTTGAGCTGTGTGATAGTTGTTAATTGATTTTATGAACTCTATTCTACATAAATGCTTGATTGCAATTGCCCTATTTTCATATTAAAACTTTGCATTGCATGCCTTGATTTTACACTCCTAAACTTACCTTAAATATGTCTTACTATATTTGTACGTGTATTTATTTAATACTATATATATTTTGCCAAGCCTTATTTTTATAGTTAGTTGGAGCTAATTCTTGTTTTCTTATATATATCTGAGTGTCCTCATTGTAAGGCAATTACCTTGTTTAAGGAAATTGAAAAGCTACCATCTCTAATAATTATAAAATTAGTAATACTGTTTTAGTACCAAGTTTTTTTTTATCTGTTTTAAGTATTAAAAAATATAATTTTTTACCAACCCTTATTTTTGCATGCAGTTGGAGTTAATTATAATTTTCTTATATATGATGATATATCATATATGTGGTGTCATTGTAAGGCACCTTGCTTAAGGAAATTAAAAAGCTATCATCTCGGTCGACCAAGCTTGTGGTGTATGGCAAGGGACATCACTGTAGACCTGGTTGACATTAGGTCCTGGGTTCAATCCTGGGCAACCCTCCCCCCTTCTCCTATTAAAAAAGCTATCATCTCTAGTTATTAGTTGTACTGTTTTAGTACAAGTTTTTTGCTACTTTACCTGTTTTAAGTATAAAAAAAATAGTGTTCATCCAACTCTCTCTCCCGCTTTTTGCTCTGTAGTTTTTATCTAATGTTACAGGGAAAAAAGCATGAACCACCATTAGTATTTTATTATGGAAAGCTCCTTGGAAGTTCTTTGACATTTTGTCACTGCATGGACTTTGGTTGCATTCTAAAACTTCGAGTCCCATGAGTGTACTAAATTTTATTTTAAAATTTTGAATTATTTAATTACTGAAAGGGGCATTTTTGCGTTGCTAGAGTTATTGCCATGGTAGATATATAGTTTAACTCTTGTGTGATTGAAGAAAGTCTTAATGATTGCAGGGTTTAGTGAATAACTTGATCTCCCTTGGATTGGGACGTGAAGCTGCATTTTCAGCTGCGATTTTGGGAGACAATGCTCTAATGGAGAAGGCTTGGCAGGATACTGGGATGCTTGCAGAGGCTGTGCTCCACGCACACGTATGATTTGGTTAATGTAGAGAATTTATTCTTGATCCAAAGTTCTTTTCATGCATTCTGACCAATCTAAAAATTGTTCCAGGCTCATGGGCGACCTACGTTGAAGAACTTAGTTGAGGCGTGGAACAGAGTGTTACAGAAGGAGGTGGAGCACACTCCATCAGCGAAAACAGATGCTACAGCTGCATTTTTGGCTTCTCTTGAGGAGCCCAAACTTACAAGTTTGTCAGAGGCAGGGAAGAAACCACCGATTGAAATCCTTCCTCCGGGAATGTCAGCACTCTCAGCTTCGATTACAATTAAAAAGAAACCTGCGCAGGTGACACAGACTTCACAGCAACAAAGCAAACCATTGGCATTAGAAGCACCTCCTCCAAGTGGACCGGCTGAAACACCTATTGGTGCACCACCTTCTGATGCACCAGCTGCAGTACCAGGCACATCAATCGGAGCACCACCTTCTGATGCACCGGCTGCAATGCCAAGCACGCCGATTGGAGAAGCAGCTCCTGTTGCAACAGCAGCAGGCGAACCACCCGTATCAGAAGTAAGTGAACCTCCTCTAGAAGAAAAAGGCCCTCCTGATTCATCTGGGAGCAATCCAGATATGATTGCTTATGCGGAAACTAATCCAGCGACATCTGGAACTGGCACACCAGTGCCAGATATAAATGTGGCAGACAAACCGTTGGCAGAGGTGCCACCACCTGTGACACCAGAAAACCAGGAAACAAGTGCTTCAGCTACATTAACAAGCCAACCATTTGCTTGAGTCTAATGGGACTAGCACATACTGGTTTATACTGATTCTTTCGAGTCTAGGGAATTGTAGCTCAATTTCATTTGTCACATGAACTGTTCTGCTCGTGAATTTGGTTGCGAAAGGCATTGGTGTGAGGCAAGGGGGGAGGAGAAATACCTGTCAGACACTGGAGATTATTTTCATTCGCCGTTGGGTTGGCTTACGACCATGTCTCTTACATGCCCTGCGTCTGAGAAGCGAAAATGCTCGAGATTTTCTTAGACCTTGTTTGGATTATGTTGTAGAATGATTGTACCATAAGTGAGGCTGAATATTTGATTGAACTGACCATGCCTGTCCTTTTGAATTTTTGTTTTGAATATATGAAGCTTTTTGGGGTGTTTTCTGCAATTACACGGCTTGTGCTTTGAATTTGTTTGGAAGACTGGAAAGTAAGAAACATGTTTAAGCTTCTTAGTTAAATGAAAAAGAAAAGGATGATGGTCGTAATTTGAGAATGCTTTGAGTGGTGATTTATGAAAAGTGATGTTTAATTGCATGAATGGGAAATGGGGCCCCCCAGTTGCATCAACATGTTTAATTTCGTTTTATAATACTAGATAAAGTGATGAATCACCTGATAAGTTAGCATGGAGCCTAGATGAATCATTTTAATTAGAATTAAGTATACATTTGGTATTTAACTAGGCACTTTATTTTAAGGTAATATTTAAAGAAATTTGCTTCTAATTTAGCACATAAACTAATTTATTGAATTGTTTTGAACTAAGATTAAATTAACAAAATATATAAATTTTATGATTAAAATTGTTAAAAAAAAGTATTAAAATAGGGATGGAAATTGTCTCTCCCCTTATCATGCCCCTGTTTTAAAATAGTGGGTTTAGAGTTTAAGGTTTAAGGTTTAAGGTTAGGAGTTATGGTTAGGGTTTAGGGAAATAGATGTATGGTGTATTTTTTAGGGTGTATGGTTTATGGTTTAGGATGTAAAAATTAGGGTTAGGGTTTAGAATTTAATTTTTAAGTAATTTTTAATGTGGGCCATAGAAGGGGGCATGATTAGGGGTAGAGAATTTTTACCCTCAAAATAGTGGATAAAATTAAAATTTGGGAGCGAAAAAATTTTAAGTGCCAATTTAAGAGAATGTGTGAAGTTCAAGTATCAACTTAAAAGCAAAAGTTATTTATGTATTAATTTCGGAGCAAAAATTATTTAAATACTAACTTGGAAGAAAATATATAGTTTAGGTACCGAGTAGTGTACTTAAGCTGTGGTAACATTGAACCATATTTTTCGTACAATATAAGTAACTAAATTAATTAGACATAGAAAATATTGTTAGAACGAGAGAAAAATATGAATTTGGGTATGGATTAAGTTGTAAAGAAAATTATAGTCGAAGGACTAGATGTGCACATTAAGTCGGTAATTAATGAGCTTATGAGAGGATTTATATTTTTTTAATATTTTGGTGTGATTATATGATAGTATATGTTATTTATTTTTAGTTTAATGAAAATACACACACTATACCCATTTAATGAGTTTAATGATTTGTAGCGGTTAGCATTTTAGTTGGGAGTTTTTAAGTAATTTTTAGTGTTTTCAAGCTAATGGTGACGGCTTTAGTCACCTACCGGCGGTAATTTTTTTTATTTGTTTTTTTGTTTCTTATTTTTATTTATGTTATTTATTTGTAAATTATAAAAAATAAAAAAATAAAGGATTCTGAAAAATTTGAAAAATTTTAAATTTTTTGTGTTTTGTCGGCTGTTTTTGACCTGCTCTTCATCTTCCGTTATGGTACGTTTTTTATCTGCCTCTATGGCATGCTGATATTGAAGACGTTTACAACATGATGCATGTTACAATAGATTCTTGCCGCACAACATTGCGTAGGTTGGTTGTTCGTGGAGTTAACCAAGACGTTTTCTCTCTTTTTATTGGTTGAAATAATTCAATGATCTGCGCTCTTCCAATGAGCACTTCAAAATTTAGCTATGATATTAGATTTAAAAAACACTGATAAAAATTTATAAGAAGATTTGAATTTGCTATTCACGATTATATACTCCTGATTTTTAATAATTTATTTTTATATTTGTCAGTATACTTATTTATGTATTTTTTTATTATTTTGATTAAAAAATGAGTTCAATAATTCATATTGTAGATAAGCCATGAAAGAAAGAAAGAAATGAAAATTAATATTTTAATTATAAAGGCTAAGACAAGTGTTTGTGGAGAATTATTATTGGCGTTTGGTAAGAAGGCCACCTTGCCCGCTTTGCATGAGAGGGGCGGCGGTGACAATTTCATCAAATTTCCTTTCATTTTGGAGTTCGATAATTGAAAACGTTGATTGATTAAGTAACAATTACGAGTATTTAAAAGACAAATAATTAGCTCATCCCCTTTTATTTTAATGGTAAAGGTAGATGTTGATCATTCTTTGGGACTCGGGTTCGAGCACCAGTAATACATGTTGTGTGTGCTGTATTTGAAAAGACTAAAAAAGTTGAACAGATGTTACCCTTACATCACACCAACATATTAAAAAAAAGACAAATAATTAGAATCCAAGGAAAGGTTAAGTTTAAAAAAACGAGTTCGAACCATTTATATGTACTATGTGCGTTTAATTATCTCATGTTAAAAGTTGAACAAATTTTATCATGAGATCACATTGAAAATAATAATAGTGTTCGAACTAAGATTCAATAAATGTATATATCAAGTTTTAAATGTTTTGTTTTTTTTAACTATTATGAATTTATAAATTGAGAAATAGAAGTCCAGGCAAATTTACCTAAATAATATGATTTATATAATTAATTAAAGGAATGCCACCCAACAAGAATTATTTAAGAAAATTACACTTACTTCAGCCACGTGGGATATCAACATGATATCATCGAAGGTTAGTTTTGCTAGAAAGATTATTAGATAGACCCGACTCATCACGTTATTCGTGATCCAGACAATAATTTTTCATTTAGAAGTTATTTTGAAATAAACGGACCTTGTCGAGACCTGAATAATGTGATAAATCGAGTACATCTAATAATTTCTCGTTTTTTGCTGAAAGTACTTTTGCCATATGTGGCATGCTATGTGAAATGTGTTTTTAGTGGTATGCGCCTTTTATTTTTTTTTCAAATCGAATTTCAACTATTTAGTAATTTTTTTATAATGACAATTGAATTTATATTAAAAAATCATGAAAATATCACAAATACAACACATTCAGAAGGAAGAATAATGGGGGATTAGTCCGCTAAAATTTCATACAAAAATTTAAATGTGCAAAGAAAAGTAAATAATTTCATAGAGCATACCGTCAAAATCCATAAGCTTCTTGAATCTCTTTGTCTATATTCAAACGAGACGCTTTACGGGTGAAAAAGGAGTGCTGAGCGAACCAAACTATCATACATATTGTTCCACTACCCATGTCTGATTACATCGACAAACAACCATCAACCGAGTGGAGATCTATCTTTCTATGACCACCGAAAAAATCGTAATCAAATATTAACGCCGTGAAGATCTCTGTACGAACACCAAAAGCCCGTTAAGGTATGTTGAAATCATGCAAAAATGACAGATGAAACGAACCACAACAAAAACAAAGAAAATGTGCGCCACAAAGGCAGAGAGAACGCGTGCTACAAAGGCATAAATTCTTATTAAAATATAAAATAAACAAAAAAAATAATGAAGCCAGTAGTTGACAATTAATATTAAAATTGATTGTCGACCACCAGCCGATGAAACAAAAGAAACAGGAGGATGAACCATAGCTACAATTCCACTATTTAGCAATTTTAAAATCACAAAAATAGTTTAAAAGTTTAGTGTTTAATGGATTAAAAATTATTATAATTTGAGTAAACTACACCCAATGTTACTTAATTATACTTTTTATAACAAATGTGTCATTTTTTTTAAAAGTTATGAACATACCACTTAAGTAACATATTGTTACAAACAAGACACTCAATTAACTTATTGTTCCAAACGTGTCATTTTACTTTGTATGATAATATTTTTAGTTCTCAAAATTTATATATTCTATTAATTTTGTCATAATTCAAAACAATTTAATAAATTTAATCATTCTTATTTTAAAAAAATCAATCAATTTAGTCTTTTTTGCGATACTGTCAAAGCAAGCAAACCCATCAAATCAAATTAGTAGTTCAATATTTGTATTTTTCCGCCAGTCAATAAATTACTATTAAATTGTTATTATACTAAAAAAGTACTATAACAGTTTTAGGATAAGAACAAGAAAGTTAGGAGAAAAATAAAGATTAAAATGATAAAGTTTTTAATATTAAGAGTTAAATTTGTTAAATTATTTTAAATTATGATTAAATTGACAGATTACCTGATCTGAATCAGTTAAATCTAGTAAAATACGAGAAATTATATCATAGGCCCGGTTCGTCACGTCATCTATGGTCCCAACCAATAAAAAGTATCTATTTCATTAAATTTTTTCATATTATCTTTTTACCGAGTGAATCTACAATTGGTAAAAAGTGTTTTTTTAATTTAATTTACAGTAAATCTGAGTGAAGATTCTCTCGGTAAAAAGATGATATGGAAAAAAAATTAATAAAATAAATGTTTTTATTGGTTGCGACCATGAATGACGTGGCGAGCCGGGCCTATGATATAATTTCTCGTAAAATACAGCTTGAATAGAAATGAATAGCTTGAAATGATATATATTAAAAATCTTTTGAACTTTTAAAAATCCACGTCAAAAGAGCCTAAAAGAGAATAATGAAAGGATGGGACCTCAATTATGAGAAAAGTTGTGGTGCGTGACCGGTAATACATTTTAACATATTATTTAATAAATGGTTATATCATTAATCATAAATAAAATAAATTTTATGTTTTAAATGTTTACTCACCTAATTATTGATTCAACTGATCCTTAAATTAAAAATTAAACAGATCATTTCAATATTTTTATTAAGTAGAAAGATATATACATTCCTAAGATAAATAAAATTTAAATTTATATAAGATGAGATAATATAAATATACCACTCAGCCAATTAGTAAATCTTGACCATTTTAACATTTGATCATGTTTTTAAAGCATTGGTCAAGCTGCATCGAGCTATTCGAACTTTTTAAGTAAAGGATGATAAATAGCAATCGATATAACTAGTTTGATCTATACATTGTTCCTTATTTTAATTTGGCCCCTTTTGCAATTTCAATTTCACGGTTTTAGTTTTTCTGTATAGATTTTTAATTAATCAGAGATATTACATTTCAAGATAAATGTTAAGATCTGAACACGTATAAGATGAGATGAGATAACATAAATAATTTTAGTCATTCGATCAATTAGTAGATCTCGATTTTAAATTTTTCTATTTTCATTCTAATAGTTTAACCACAAATTACGGTTTTGATCTTCTCGTTTTTGTTTAACGATTTTAATGCTCCAGCTCTTAAAAGACAACACATTTGTTAATATAATGATTAAGTTGTAAAGACAGCAATAATGATGTTATTACTAATTTATTATTATTTAAAAAATATTTGATTCTCGTTTACTTGTTAATTTATTATTATTATTATTATTCTTTTTGAAAAGAAATCAATTAATTTTATTGAACGAGGAAATATTCGAAAATACAATGAAAGTTTATCGCTGAGTAAATAAACACCTAAACCCATATACAAACCCAAAAAATTAAAATAGCGGCTCTAGATCATAAGATGACCAAACAAGAAACAGGAAAGAACCTACTCTGAAGACTCGAAATAAAAGACGGATACAAACATCTCCAAATCAACGATGATGGTAAAACCATCAACAAACAACATTAACAAATGCATATTACAGTGACGTACATTGACAATAAGGTCATTACCACAACTCAATCGCGAATAAACATTAGATGTAATCACGTATCCAAATTCGGTTTAAGGGTCCGAGACAGAGAGATCAGCAACATAATGAAAGGAGACGCATCTTGATCAGTCGTGGCGACGTCAGATTCAACCCTGAAGAGGATAAATAAACAAAAAAAACGTGCCAATAGACAGAAAAGCGTGCTAATAAGCAGAAAAAATATCAAATGGTAAAAGATTTATTAAAATAAAAGACTGAAAAACAAAAGAAACGAAACAAATAATAAAAAAGACGGATAAATAATAAATCCGGTAGTCAGTAACCAACAAAGTTAAAAACCCCGTCGGCTACTCAAAATAAAAAAGATAATAGCTTGCAGCGCTGCACTTGGTTAGGGAGAAAAGTAAGATTTTCCAGTAATTTGATTTAGGATAATTTATTATTATTATTGTCGTTGTTAGTGTCATTATTATTAAAAGAACAATTTACTTATCGTTAAAGTAAGGTTATAAATATACAATTTATAAATTATAAAACTATGTAATATTTCTTTGCGTTGGTGACTTATTTGAAATTATTGAATAATAAATTTATTAAATTGTTAATTTGTTATTATTATTGTTACGCTGAGAAAAATAATTATTAATATAATTTTTATTTTTAACCCCAATTAACTCGAGTCGAATTATACCTAGACAAACTATAAGTTAATATAGTAGCCCAAATATACAGCTCTATCTACAAATTACACCCCTATTAATAGTCAATCATATCATTAGTAAAAAGTGTAAAACGATATACATATGTTACAAATTATAATAGAATAACTTAAAATATAGTAGTAACAAATAATAATTAAATGTTGACCCGATAAAAATAAAAGTCAAACGTGAAAAAGAAACACTAGTACTACAATCCGTCTGTCGTGGAAGTGAAACCGCCATTTTGTAGGATAACTCGATCATGACTCGATTTCAATAATGATATGACTTGAACATATACTAAAGATGCAACCTGGACTTCACTGGAAACTGGTATTATCTGAACTAAATCTCACATGAAATTGACTTGTCCCAACCTAAATTTAATCTGATACTCGAAAATCGGAAGGATCCAACCTGAAGTCTATCTGAATTCGGTTAAAACCCGGTCTAAAGTCCATCTAAACCCAAATTAACCGACTCGGACCTGAACTTGATACTGACTCAATCAAACTTGAATCGAATCTAAATTGAAATTAATTTGATGTTGACCCAAACCCAAATCGCCTTGAATATAATCGACTCAAATTAAATCATTGGCTTGATTCGAAATAACACGAATCTTATCTAACCCAACATGACTTAATCCGACCCGAAACCTATCAGAATATTCGATTTTACTTCTCTAATTACGGCTGTGGTTTAAGTAAGAAAAAAAAGTGAGATGCACAAAGAATATTATGATAAACAATAAACATGTAATGATTGTTGAGTGATTCCACGTGCATGAACACGTAGCAGGTGATTAAAATCTAAGATATAAGTCACATTTAATACTTGAATTTCTCTATTTTCTTATATTGGTATTCAAACTTTTTTTTAATTTACATTGGTATATAAATTTATTTATATCGTTTATATTAGTAACATTTCTTTATTTACATTATATTTAAATTTATCTAATTTTTCTCACATTGATACTTTTTTTTTATAATTTTTGACAATTTTTTATTATCATTTATGATGTAACATTTTTTCGAGCAAAATTTGTTTATCAATTTTTTATGTCCCTCCATAAAATCATCGATGAGACATAAAAGGACACAAAAAAAGTGTAGGCGACTCATATTTCTCTCCATGACCGTCGATCGTCAACAAATAACTTATCAGAGATTTGAATCTTTACGTTGTGAATAGGCCAATTGAATTAGGAGTAGGGGTGGGTAAAAATATCCGACCCGACGACCCGAACCTAAAAATACCGGGTAATTTCCGGAAAAAAAATTACTCGACCTGGCAAATTTCACGGGACACGGGCCGAAAGTTTCCCCTTACCGGGTACCCGACCCGATAAAATTTAATATATGTTTTTTATATTTAAAAATATATTTTTATTTTATGCTTCTAAATATTTTTACTCTAAAATTAAGTTTAAATCCCTAAATTTTTTTTATGTTTGTATTATATTCTTTTAAGTTTAATTTTTTAAAAATATTTTTGTGTTTAACATGTGATTTTTTTTTATTTTAAAATTAAAAAAAAGGAACCGGGTACCCGAATTTTATGGGTACCCAGATATAATAAGTCGGGACACGGGTCACTTAATGAGGTACCCGAATGAACCGGGTACCCGATTTTCCGGGTACTCAAAAATTGGGTACCCGACAATGCCCACCTCTAATTAGGAGGGTCACTCCATGATAGACTTCTACGGTACCTGATTCGATTAGTGAATCAATAGATTAAATAATAAAAAAACAAGTCGGTCGTTTGTAAATTCCATTCCTCACAGTTCTGAGTTCTGACTCTCTCGGACACAATTCCCAACTAAACTAACGACATCAAGTCCCTGTCAAACCAGAGCAGTTTTGTAATATCGTAGGCGCAGCTACCCCGGCCCCACCTCTTTTCTTTTGTTTTCTTTAGTTATCGTGCTTGTCTAGACATCTCTCACCTCCCCTGGTTTTGTTTTCTCTTTATCATTTCCTTTGCTTTTTCTCTCTTCCTTTCCGTTTCCTTCCTTCCATTGTCTTCCTTTATTCCCTGTGTGTCTGAGTCTGTTCTTTTGCTTTTTACACGACGGAGTTATGGAAGCTTAGATTCTTCAGCCTCTTCTTCACTCAAATTTCCTTGCCTTTCTGAGTTCAAGCTTGTCGCTTTCCAGTTTCCTCTGCAGATTACAGTGGCCGAGAACATGGGGTGTGTTAAACTGAATATTGGGACTTTCCTTGTATGTTTGTTTACTATGTTGTGGTGTGGGAACGGGATCGGCGTGAACTGGGGAACACAGGCATCCCACCCGCTGCCGCCGGCGACCGTGGTAAGGATGCTGAGAGAGAATGGGATTCAAAAAGTGAAGCTTTTCGATGCCGATGACAGTATACTCAAGGCTCTAGGCAAGACAGGGATTGAGGTCATGGTCGGAATCCCAAACGACATGCTTGCTTCTGTGGGTGGCAGCATGAAGGCTGCTGAGAAATGGGTTGCCAAGAATGTCTCCCAACACATCACCTCCAACAATGTCAACATCAGGTCTGTTTTCTTAACAATTGGAGACAGGATTTAAAAAGCGGACCGCGACCGCGATATAGCGGTTGCGCAGCCGTCCGAAACTGCTATTGGGGTAAAAAACGGTCCGCGATCGCAGTTTTTGCCCGAAACCGCGATATAACGCCGCAACCGCGACCGCGATCTAAAACCTTCTGTCTTAAGTTTGTTCCTGAGATGGAAGTAATTGACTGATGAATTAACAAAAAAGTATGCTCCGAGTCATAATCAAAAGATTCAAAACATCCTTAAAAGACATGTTTAATATGTGATTTCAGTTCTTGTTCTTGTTTATCCGAATGCATCGATCTTTGCATATGTGTGCCTGCAACCTTCGTATTTGTTTGTAGTCGTATCGGTACCTTTTAGCCATATTGCATATGGTTTGGATGTTGCAAGTATAATGATTATAATTCTCTAATTTTCATTACATTCTTTACAGATATGTTGCTGTTGGTAATGAACCTTTCTTGGAGACATATAATGGAAGCTATCTTCAGATAACCCTCCCTGCTCTTAATAATATCCAGTCTGCCTTGATCAAAGCTGGGATTGGCAGCCAAGTGAAGGTTACGGTTCCTCTCAATGCCGATGTTTACGCAAGTTCGAATAATTATCCATCCGGCGGCGACTTCCGTACCGATATCTCGGACCCCATGCTTAAAATTGTCAAGTTCTTGAATGATGTTAACTCTCCCCTCACAGTGAACATCTATCCTTTCATAAGCCTCTATACCGATTCCAATTTCCCGGTCGAGTATGCGTTCTTCGACGGCAATGCATCGCCACTAAACGATGGTGGGACGTTATATTACAATATGTTTGATGCTAATCTTGACACCCTTACACACGCATTACGGAAGAATGGATTCGGAAATTTTCCCATTATAGTCGGGGAGATCGGGTGGCCAACCGATGGAGACCGAAATGCTAACATAGAGTATGCTCGACGTTTCAACCAAGGTTTAATGACTCATATTTCAGGTGGGAAAGGAACCCCGTTGAGACCGGGGCCGATAGATGCGTACTTATTCAGCTTGATCGACGAGGATGAAAAGAGCATTGATCCGGGGAACTTCGAACGCCACTGGGGGATCTTTTACTATGACGGACAGATTAAATACCCTCTCAACCTTGGCACTACAAATAGTAGTGGAGCATTAGTTCCTGCAAAAGATGTGCATTACTTGGGAAAGAAGTGGTGTGTGATGAAGCCTACAGCCCGACTCGATGATCCGCAAGTGCAACCGAGCGTGAGCTATGCATGTGGCCTTGCTGACTGCACCAGCCTTGGTTATGGGACATCCTGTGGAAATCTAGATGCTAGGGGGAACATTTCTTATGCTTTCAACAGTTATTTTCAGAAGAATAACCAGCTTGAAGTGGCCTGCAAATTCCCAAATGTTTCGATGATTACGGAAACAGATCCGACGCCGGCGGTGGGGAATTGCAGATTTCCTATAATGATACAGCCCTATTATGAATCCGCAGGTTGCAGGTTTTGGTGTGGCCAGAAGCCATTGGGTTTGGTTTATGCTCTTGTTCTTATTTTGCTAACCATTCTATGAAGTGGCCTGCAAATTCCCAAATGTTTCGATACAAACTATACGGTTGGAAATTATGAAGGTGTAATTCAAAATTACTTTATCTGATCAACTTTTGTAGTTTTAATAAGGGTAAACTACCTGGTTGATCACGTAATTATTAGTTCTGACCTGTTTTGACCACCGAACTACAAAAATTTAAAATTCAACCACCCAACTATTTAATTGGACATATTTTGACCACCAACCGTTAAAATCTAATGGATGGGTGACGTGGATGTTAATAGAAATTTGTACAACTACACATTTAGTCCTTGTTAGTTACATATTCTATCAATTTGACAATAAAAATATTTATCGTTAGATTTATTTGTCAGGAGTATAAGATTACTTGAGAGTAAATTTTATTAAATTGTCCCTACACGAATAGGCTTGTTTGATTCTTTCATCATCAACAAGAACTAAGCCCATCAAAAATTCTTTATCATATTCAAACCAAAAAGACTTCAACCCTAAACTAAATTCACCGGTAAAAAAATTAACTTTTACCTTCGGTACATGAAATATTTATCCTTTCTTTATATATATCACGTTTCAACATGGCACATGCTGATACATATGAATTAAAGCCAAACCATAAATTAATTCTAGAGACTAAATGCCACAAAATTAAAGCATGAGGATCAAATTATGAATTCTAAAATCCTTGAGGGAATTGTGACATATTTAAACCCATATTTTTTTTGTAATCTAATACGAAGAAATACAATATATAATTGAGAGTTGAGAGTTGAGACAGCTACTTCTCACAAATCAAGTGAAAGAAAAAGAATCAAAAACAAAAAGGAGAAGTGGAAAGGAGACACGAACCCGGAATTAAAGAAAGCCAACAGTAAAACCAAAGGTAACAGATTCGATCTACCATTGCCCAAGAATTGCAGTCCTCAAGCTCAATTAGATTTGCTGGATTTTAACTAGAATTCTTATGAATTGGCTTCTGGATTTTGCGTAAGATTCAAATTTAAGAATTGTTCTTAACAAATCTAGCTTTAATTCCTTTCTTCTTCTTCTTCTTCTTCGTCATATTTCTGATTTGTTCGTTTTTGCATGTTTCTAGATTTTAGTAATATGTAAGACCCGTGGCACAGAAAATAAGAAATTTCCGTATTTTCCAAGTTTCAGATTCTCTTTGAATTTATATGATTGTTCTTTATTTATATAAATTTTCGTGTAAATCTTCTTCTTCTTCTTCTTCTTCTTATTATTATTATTAGTTTGTTATTCCGTGTTTTAGGTTTCGTGTCTCCTGTGATTGAGTTTTGAAGAGAGAAGGGAAATGGAATACGAGAGTCAGAATTGGATTTGGGATGGGTTGTATTACTGCCCACGCCTGTTTGGTGGCCTGATGCTAACGGTTGCCTTGCTTGGTTTGTCCACCACTTATTTCGGAGGAATTGGACTTTTCCCATTGCCATATGTTTGGTTAGATTCAGGGGTCTTCCACAAGAAGTCTGAGAAGAAGCGCATTCGGGTTTACATGGATGGGTGCTTTGATCTCATGCATTATGGCCATGCCAATGCGTTGAGGCAAGCTAAGGTTTTGGGAGATGAGTTGGTGGTAGGTGTTGTAAGTGATGAGGAGATTATTGCTAATAAAGGCCCTCCTGTTCTGCCCATGGAAGAGAGGTACTGATTATCTGTAGTTCATTTATGCCTTGCTCTATTTGTGTTCTATCCATGTAGCCGCAGCTCTGTTTTGAATCTTCTTTAAATGTGTTTAAGTTCAATCACATGGAAAGCATTCACAATGTCTTGGCTTATTAATAGAAGTTTTGACGATAATTACAGCTCAGAAGACTGTGATGTCCTCATATGTGAAGGGTATATTTGTTGAAAGAAAACAGTGGGTGCGTATAGATCTTTTAGAATCAAACTCTGTTATTCATGTTACATCGGTTAATGAAAAACATGGATTGCAGAGCATGTAGGTTAGTTAGAAGGCTGTATACGCGATACTATGAAGTATTATCTTTTCGTCTAACTATTAAGCTGTATTGAAATTAGTATATATTGTGAGATAAAATTCTTAACTTTCAACTTAATTCATCTCTGTGCTGGTCTTCCCCTTGATGGTTTGCTTGTCAACTCGCTCCTGTCAGTGGGCTTTTTTGTAATTAATAGTTTTTGGTTCTGTGGGTCTCATTGAAGTTCTCTCCAGGCTGGCACTTGTTAGTGGATTAAAGTGGGTGGATCAAGTAATAGCAAATGCTCCTTATGCAATTACTGAGCAATTCATGAACAGTCTGTTCAATGAGCATAAGATTGACTATATAATACATGGTGATGATCCTTGCCTCCTTCCTGATGGATCTGATGCTTATGCCTTGGCAAAGAAAGCTGGCCGCTACAAGCAGATTAAGCGCACTGAAGGCGTCTCCAGCACGGATATTGTTGGTAATAAAAATTCTCTTGAGATGTGTTTAAGATTCCTTTTGTTGGAACCCCTCTCATTTACTAGCTTCTGTAAATTTCAATAATTGCTAATCATTTCACTAATTATATGTACGTAGGAAGAATACTTTCTTCTCTAAAGGATACTGAAGGGGGTGGAGATAATACTAGGACACTTTCAAATGGAGATTTAGGTGAAAAACATCAGTCTCAAAGGGGTCAAATTTCCCAATTCCTACCAACATCTCAGCGGATTGTGCAATTTTCAAATGGCAAGGTACTATTTGGTTTCTGTAGTTGTCAGCCTGAAAAAGAGAAAGAATGAAAGATTTCTACCATTTTAAAATGCAGAGTGGTGTGTGTTCCCAATACATGCATTTTTTCCGGTGTTTATAATTATACACTTGGTGAAAGAAAATAATGATCAATGCATTGTGAAAATTTCCATTCGGCTATCTTTTGGTGGAATAAAAAAGAAGAGAAACTAAGTTTCGTATTAAGGATCCTACTGAAGTTTCTTCAAGAGTTGCTCATTGATATAGATCTTGATTTGAAATTATAATTTTAGGTAGAGTGGCAAGAAAGAGTTATAGCCTCAAAACCTCCAAAATGCTTGGCGATCCTATTACAAAAATTATACAAGGCTTGCCAAGTTATACTAGATTTTCCAAGTTAACTTGGTAAAGGCATATGAAGTGCTAATTCTTTCTTTCCTTTGGAAGTTGGCAATAATATTTTTTTTTGATAAGAATAGGAGGCCTCATTAAAAACCCCCTTCTTAACTATCCGATTCCCGAGGGTGGGAAGCGGACACTCAGAGGAAGGAGGAAAAGAGTGCCTCAAAATTTTATTGACTGAAGAAGAGTACAATAAATTACAGAGATTAGCTAGGAACCCCTTACTAATCTAACACCCACTCTCAAAGAAGACTAAGCTCTCTTACCCGATCCCTTTCTTAGCTAAATCATCAGCTTTACAGTTAGCAATCCTGGAAACCAGGCAGCATATAACATTCCTATCTAGTACCATGGACTGAATTTCCCTAACAATACTCTCATAACATAAAGGGTAAGAAGTAAGGCCCTTAATCCATTCCAAAGCTACCGAACAATCACTCTCCAAAATGAGACGACCCGATGAGCTCCACATAGAACTGAGGAAAAGTTTCAGACCTGTTCTGATAGCTTTTAGTTCAGCTAGAATGGGAGGTCCGGATCCCACTGCCTCGTGAAAGCTCATTAGGACTGTGCTGTCAGAGTCTCTTAGCAACCCACCGATACCTCCCTTCTTCCAATTTCTGATTACAGCCCCATCTACATTCATCTTGAAGAAACCAACGGGAGGAGGAGACCACTGAATGAGTTTCGGCTTGGCCTTGCTGCAGGAAAGCAGAGAATCGGCCAAGCGAGGGTTCCCAGTGAGCAAGTCGATGGACACTGCCCCTTTTGGCTCTTTGGCTAGGAACCAGGATGCGATCCTGCATCTAGTTAGAAAAGATAGCAGGAAGAAGTCCGAAACTCCTTCATCAAAAACTATGCTGTTTCTGACTTTCCAGACAGTCCACAAAACTGCCCCTGGAATAAGTTTCCAAATCCTAGACTTAGGGACAAGATCGTCCCAGGAAAGAAGTAAGGCTTTAAGATCATTAGGCAAGGCGAAGGAAACATTCCAGAGACGAAAGAAAATGTTCCATAATTTCCAAGAGGCGTTGCAGTGGATGAAAAGATGGTTGGTAGATTCTGGGCATTGATTGCAAACAGGGCAGTTTATGTCCGATTCTGATAGTACACCTCTTTTTGATAGCTCAGTCTTAACTGCTACTTTCCCGTGAGCCAATTGCCACAAGAAGAACTCCACCCTTGGTGGAACCAGACCTTTCCACACTAGCGAATTCCAGCTACAATCAGAACATCCTGTGCTTAATAACAGTTCCCTGCAAGATTTTATTGTGAATACACCTTCACCATTCCCATCCCATACCAAGCTATCTTCTTCTTTGGGATCGAGGTTGATATTATTCAAATCTGTCATTAGTAGTAGCCAAAGATCAAACTCCCAATCAGCTAAGTTTCTTCGTGCTCTCACCTCCCAAACCCAGCCTGTTGATTCATAAGATCCGAAATCAGCCACTCTTCCATTCTTATTAGTAGATAACGAAAACAGCCTTGGGAACTTCATGCTTAATGGAACATTGAGCAGCCATCTGTCGTGCCAGAAGAAAATCGCATCACCTCTTCCCACCTTGAACTTTAGGTGAGAACGAAAGCATCTCCCAATTTCATCATCCATCGTGAAGTTGTTGACCATTCCCCTCCAAATCCAAGAAGCTTGGGGGAATTTTGCATTAGGGACTGACAGAGAACTCTGATCAAGATTGTTTTTGCAGCAAACCACCTTCTTCCACCATGACTCTCTTTCCACACCAAACTTCCAGACCCATCTTCCCAACAACGATCTGTTCATGATCTTAAGGTTAGGTATACCCAGACCTCCTTTGTCTTTTGGCAAGCACACCGTGTCCCACTTAATCCAATGAATTTTGTTTGCTGTCTTCCCCCCACCCCATAGGAAATTAGCAAATAAAGAGTTTAGATGTCTACCTACAGAGGATGGTAGCGGGAAAATTGACAAAAAGTATATAGGCAGAGCTGATAAGACTGATTTAACCAAAATTAGCCTGCCTGCAGTAGACAGAGTGCCCGATTTCCAGCCCGAGAGCTTGCCTTGAACTTTCTCTATAACTGGATCCCATAGAGCAACCGAATTCCTCTTTGCCCCAAGAGGTAGACCTAAATATTCTGATGGAAAAGAGCCCCTTTGACAGCCAATTGAAGCAGCCCATTCATCGAGAACCGAGTCTTCTACATTAATCCCCATTAACTTGCTCTTCCCACAGTTAATCTGTAGCCCCGTCATGATCTCGAAGATGCGAAGCACTCTTCTGACATTCTTTATTTGAGTACCATTGGCAATAATATTAAATGATGATCTTTTATCATCTTTCTTCATATGAAGCTGGCTGAACTACCCATTCACCATATTGTCTTCTTATGACCAAACTGGTTAACTGGCCCTTTGGCTTATAATCCCCTTGCATTTGTTTCATTGAAATTGTTCTGTAGTATCATGAATGTAAAAGTCCGGATGAAATGCTATCTTTTGCATGAAAGATAATTTTGGGAAGTTGATCTAACGAAATCCGTTGGAGAAACTTTGAAGTATAATATGGATCGACGACCTGGTGCATTTTCTCTCTTTTTTTGTTCTTTTTCATCTCACTGATAATATTGTTTCAAATGGCCTAAAATTCTGTGTTAAGTGAATTCCCTAGCACAATGGCAACCTACAACAATTCCTTGTAAAAAGTTCAAGAGCTATTTTCTTCTTTATCAGATGGGGGGGGGGGGGTATGGATGGAGGTGGAGCATTCACATTCATTTGCTTTCTTTCTCCCTTTATCTGTAGTGTTTGTTTGTGCGGAATATGCGGCTATCTTTGCATGTCAGTCTCATTCAGTTTTTCCTCAGGGACCTGCACCAAATGCTCGCGTTGTATACATTGATGGGGCATTTGATCTCTTTCATGCTGGCCACGTGGAGGTATTCCCTTTGATACTTCTGATTTTATTCTTTTTTATGTTATTTTGATAGCATAAATTTAGTGATTGCACTCAACTAGATCCACACTTTGTAGCCTCTTTTAATATGCATTGTTGCAAATTTTGAGCATTGCTTATTCTTATCTGGCTTGGCTACCAATGTCTGCATATATGAACTGATTAGCTAGCTGGTGTTATTGCTCTACGGTGACTATTTAATAACCCGACTGAAACTTTAATCTTGATGATAATTAAATTGTAAGATGCCTATCCTGTAACGAGGATCGTTTTTTCTATCAGAATTTGAACTAGAGTAGCAAGCAAAGCACTGTTCAGCAGCTGGGTGTTAATGCAGAACCTATTTAATAATTTAGGTTAGCACTTTTCAGATATTCAAATGAATATTTAAGTTGGAGGGACCCATGGAGGAAATAATTACCAATTAAAATGCCAGATGTTCTAAATTACTTCATTAAGTATACAATTTTACAAATTCAAAAAAAAGTATACAATTTACATCAGATATAGAAGATCTTGCTTCTGCTAAATTCTGCTCTTCATTCTTTTGATTTAGAGGTCCACCAACATTGAGTGAAATAGTATTACATATATAAGATTTAAGGTGAGTACAATTGGAAAGGAATGTTAACCCATACTGTCAAATGGCAGATTACTTATGAAATCCCGTTTACTTTGTTGCAATGCAGTATTCTTCATCATATCTATCAAGCAACTGATAAATCCAAATAGTATAAGTTCTGATGTGTATTGTTGTAACATTGAATTACACACGTATTGAGAATCTTTTCCTAAATCTATAACATGCTAATCTGGATGGAGGCATCTTCTGACCGATTCTTCAGCGAAAAGGTTAATGATTCTCATTTGTAAATACTATTGCCCTGAATAGAGAAGTGATGTAGTGCTTCCTCCTCAATTAGCTGATGTTTAAATTCAGAATCAGGATCGGAAAATGTGCTCATAGTAATACCAGAGTTTAGTGTTTAAGAAAGGTTATGAAGGAACTTAAACTTCCGGCATTGGCCACATCCTATATAGGTTGATGGACCATCTATCGTTGAAAGTCCTATGAAGCATTGTGATTCTCTTGAGGGTCAACAAAGCAAATAGAAACTGGAACAAAATCTTGGAGGTAACTGCTAGAAATATGCAGTTGATCTTTGGAAATGAAAAAAAAAAGTTCGGAGTAAGGAACGAGGACTAAAATGCTGAGAATGAGATGTTCCTGCGGCTACTGAATAAGCCCGAAGAAATTAAAAATATTAACTTATGGGGTTATGATTTCTGATTGTTAGGAGAAGAGGAGAAACACCCCTTTTTTATTGTTTTTTTTTTCTTTCTTTTTTTTAGGTGAGGGGGCTGGGTGAGGGTTTGTGTGAAAGAGATGAAAGAGGGTATATACCATCATAAACTTGAAGAACTGAAAAGAATCAATTATAACCACTGATCTATGCTCCGTGGTACCTGTTTATCTGGAACAATGAAACTTTTGCAACTCATTCAGTGTTGTCCATCCCCCTAAGCCATATCTTATGTTTACTTAGATCCTCAAGAAGGCCAAGCAGCTTGGAGACTTTTTGCTAGTTGGTATCCATACTGACCACATTGTGAGGTACTTATTCATGTTATGCTTGGTTTATCTTTTATCTTGTTTAATGCCTGTTAAGTTTTGTTGGAACATTTGAGTTTAGAAGGTTGAGAGAGTTAACATTAGATACACTCTTGTACGTTTACCTACTTTAGTAAAGTGTTTATAAGAAATTACTTTCTACTTTGCATGCAGAGAGCACAGGGGGGTGCCCTACCCAGTTATGCACGTCCATGAGCGCAGTCTTAGTGTGTTAGCTTGCCGTTTTGTTGATGAAGTTATCATTGGTGCACCTTGGGAAATTACGAAGGATATGGTGTGGTTTTCTTTTAAATTTTATATTGCTATGCCTATAAGTACATATGGATTAATCTGTGCATAAGAGTGTATTTCCCTTTGATTATGTATCTGTTTCTTTGTAATGATATCAGTTTAGCTTAGTTATTACCTTGGTGGTGGCACAAAAATACGCAACAAGCTTATAGTCTCTTGGTGGTGAGTTTTTACATGATTTACTCACACCGCGGTGACGGGGATCCATTTTTAGTTTAGGCATTTGAGGCGAGTAAAAGTAAAGGGTGTTGGTTTAATTAGGGGGTATAATTCTTTGTTTCATGTATTCCTATCCTTTCTATCAAATTTTGTGCAAAAGAATGCTTCTTGAAACAATAATTTAAGAGAGTTCTTATTCCTTTTAAGAATAAATGCAACTTCTTATAGGCAAAGCATGCCCATCCATTAAATACTTGCATCATACCACTTAACGATTTAAGTGTTGCTAGTCTCTATAATGATTTAATGGTTTGGATACCATTAAAGCTTGTCCATCCATAAATTATTTAAAATGCTGTTCTTTTTTAACGATTGCTTATTTTTTGTTTGTTGTGAACTTATTGTGCTTTTTTGTTATGCCATTGGCGATTTGCATTATTGCTTCTACTGCTGATGCTATTTGGTTTCTCACTCTTTAAAATTGGATAGCTGTCATGACTTACGAGGCTATTTCTTTAATTGAACAGATTACAACCTTCAACATTTCTATTGTTGTGCGCGGGACAGTTGCTGAGAGCAACACTTTGTTGCCTGTAAGTTTACAGACCTCCCTTGGATTTATTTCATTGTCATGGCCCCTTGTGTCTGGATTTACGGGAATTGCTGATTTTTGCTTCATATAGGGTGAAACCGATCCTTATGCAGTCCCGAAGAGAATGGGGATTTTCCGTTTTCTTGAAAGCCCTAAAAGTTTAACCACAAGTTCGGTAGCCCAAAGGATCGTTGCCAATCATGAAGCTTACATGGTACTACTTGCACTGACTGCATAAACTTTCTTGAAGTTCACATTTATTGTTAAATTTGTTCTCTTACATAACCAGAAATGCAAGTTGATTGTCTGATACATAAGCAGAAAGTGGAAATTGATAGGCAGTTGTTCATATTCTTTCAGAACAACATTACTTGCTCGACACTTGCGTTATAGGTTTCAGAATATTGTTGAAACTTTTTGCATAAGGCATGCATTGAAAGGAGTGTTCGTGTAACACTAATCGCATTCTGTTGATACTTTTCGGTTAGAAGAGATCCCTAAACAATCAGTTTTCTCAACATTTACTGGTTTCTTTGTTTCGACTCCTGCATGTTATCTAATTTGTTAGTATGGATGAGTGTGTGTATATACATATATGTATATCAAGTTTATATCTATCCTCTGATATTGCTGCTCAATTTCAATGTAGAAACGCAATGCCAAGAAAACAGAGAGCGAAAAGAAATACTACGAAGAGAAGACTTACGTCGCAGGCGAGTAGGTACGTAAAGTTTAGCAGGTTTGGTACAGCTCTTGATGCTGCCTTAACAAGTTCATTCCTGTTGAAGACGGGGTATTTTCATTGGAAGATGGGAAGAGTACAAGACCTTACCCTCAATACCACAATCTTCCAACCCTTCGCTGTATTTTATATTTTTTTTTTCCCAGTTTAATGAGATTTGGAAGAAACTTTTGATATTGTTTACTAAGATGCTTGTAAGAGTTCAGAAGGTTGAAAAAATGGACTTGAATGTTTTAAATTTCACATTTTTCTTACGAGCATGTTATATTCTGACTTATGACAATATTTATAAATTTTTGAATATAACTCAAAATGTGTGTAACCATTGCCGAACCACTCACCATTAGAGTGTGAAAAACTCGACTCGAAAAAGTTATAAAATTGTATTTAGAATAATTCGATGTTTTTAGTAATTAATAGGTTAGTTTTCGAGTCTGAGTCATGTCCTTCAACTCTCTTCCTAATATCCTAATATATGTACTTCACATGAAAATAATATGAAGAAATATTATGTATATCATATGTGATTATAGAGAGTTGTTTAAATTAGAATCAATTAGTTCAATAATATTATAAATGCTTACAATTAGATTTCAACAAAAACTTGAACAACTTAACTCGACTTAAAAAAATTTCAAATAAAGTTTAAGTTATAAAATAAGACTCATCAATTCACATAATTCAAAATATTTTAACTCAACTCGATCAAATGTTTACTCTTACGTTCATGGATGGATTCAGAGGGGGGCTGGAGAGAGCAGTCGCCCCCTAAAAATTTGAAATTCATATATGATTTAGAAAAAATTTAGAATTTTTTTTTTATATTTTCTACTGAAGATCTATTTTCGTTCCTCCCTAAAATTTTATAAATTCAATCCTAACGAAAAATCTTGTGTCCGTTCCTGACTACGTAGCACAATAACTCAAACAACCCCCAATTATCTATCCGGTTACTAGTACTACCATAGCTCACCTGAGCCCCCCTCCATTGAGTTTTAATCACCATTTTGTGATGTTGCACCTTCAAAATCCGACACACCTATTGTGCCAATATTCTACTTAAGCTGTCAATAATTTAACGGTCATAATTAATAAAAGATAAAAATTATTAATTGAGATATTTAATTAGTTAATTTTATTAAGATAGTGATTTAATTGGATACGAAAGTTTTTAACGGGGTAATTGGGAAAATATTTTATGTACTGATGGTGAAAATTTTATTTCTTGATATTCATGTTTAATTTAAGATATAGAGTTTAGTTTAAAATTTAGAATTTATAGTTAATTTTTTTTTTTTTTTGGGTAAGAGTTAGAGTTTAAGATTTTAAAGAAATGCTAACAGTTATAACTTTCTTGGAATAATCGAAATATTGGCGGTGAGTATAACAGCGGCAATTGAGAGGCAACTATATAGACTTTTACCGTTTGCTTATAGCGACGGATTCTTCTTTCTTCTTGCCATTGTGTTGCAATAGATGGCGTACGTAGACCACGCCTTCTCGATTTCCGACGAGGACCTCATGCTGGAGACGCCTTACGTCCTCAACAACCGCCCTCCCTTCAAGGAGATCGCCCTCGCCCTGGCTCTTCTCGTCTTCGGCACGCTCGGGATCATCTCCGGTATCTTCATGGCCTGCAACAGAGTCGGCGGTGACCGAGCCCATGGTATATTCCTTTTTTCCCCTCAATTATGAGTGATCAGATTAGTTAATTTGTGGGTTTATGATTGTTTGTTTCAGGGCTTTTGTTTGCGCTACTGGGATGCGTATTGTTCATTCCCGGATTCTATTATACAAGGATTGCGTATTATGCACATAAGGGGTACAAAGGCTTCTCCTTCTCCAACATTCCCCCGGTCTAGGGGCTAGGGCTACTGCTCTACTCCTCTCCGGTCTCCGCCCCTATGTACAGCTCCTTTTCATTGCATAACTCAACTTTTGTATGTTATTTGCTCATATTTGAACTGTAAACTAGTCTTGGTTGGTGGCTGTTTTATGACAGGATATGTTAATCTTAGAATTTGCAGTTTCTTAGTACAGCTCCTTGTATTCTGAATGTTCTTATTGGTTACTATAACTGTTCGATTCGGTTATATCGATCTAATGCGATTCGAGGACTCCTTCCTCTCATTCATATTTTGCAATTGCTGTTAGCTAAGCTCTGAGGTTTATTGTCATCAGTCTTAAATATGTTCATGCAGTAGACTTGATTACTTTGACATTTGATGTTTTGCTGTGAATTTTGGTTTATGATTTAAGTGTTACGCGTGTCGTTTTTGAGGAGATAAATGATCATTTTAGACAAGAAAAGAAAAAACTTTAAGGAATCTCTTGGTGGTGGGAAACATTGTGATGAATGTGAATCTTCTCCTATTAACTATAGGAGCTAATGGACACTTGAAAATTGACAAAATGATAATAGATGTCTCCAACGTTTGTGTGTTTTGTCATTTAGGGCCTTATTCTTTTTTGGTTCAAATATGCCCTAACGTTTGTTTGTTTTGTCATTTGGCCCTCTATTCTTTCTTTTGGTCCAAATATACCCTCAACGTTTTATTCATAGTCCAAATATACCCTTGTTGGATGTAAACTATCAATTAACTGACGGTCAACGATAAAAAAATTTTGACGTGGCATTAGCAGATCTTAATACGTGGCAAGTCCAGTCAGCATCAGCTGTTGAACGTCAGTTGACTGACAATTTCCATCTAACGGGGGTATATTTGGACCAAATTGAAACGTTGGAGGCATATTTAGACTACGAATGAAACGTTGGAGGCATATTTGGACCAAAAGAAAGAATAGGGGGTCAAATGATAAAATAAGCAAACGTTGGGAGCATATTTAGATAAAAAAAAAGAATAGGAGCCAAATAACAAAACATGCAAACGTTGGGAGCATCTTTTGTCGTTTTGCCTTAAAAATTTTGAGGTTCATTTGTTAATGGTTTGTTCCTTCTTTCTTTCTTTCATTTTCATCTTCTTCAATGTGGTAGGAAGTTCCCTGGAATTGATGTAACTTGACAATAGTAAGAGACATTTATACTCGCAAGTTATTCGGATTCAGTTTTAAAACATCAAATTTGATTCGATCATTATCGAGTTGAGCTTAGTTCAAGCATCATAATACTTGATTTGAGTAGCTCATGAGCCTAATCAAACTTATTATCTATGATATACTTTTTTATTGTTACTTTACTATGTCAAGTTCGAATTCAAGTAATTTGATTATATCTCGAACGGTGCTCGATCGAACTTTAGCTGAATATCGAGTTCCTGATTTCGAATCCGGCTTAAGTTTAATTACCACTATTAGTGGCTCGACTCGATTGCACCCCATCCCCTTTCTACTTTTCACTTTATTTTTATCGAACAACCCAAGTAATCATATAAGATTTGTTTGAATTGAACTTGGGTGGTAACATGAGATGATGGATTATCTAATATTCAATTTGATTACGTGGAAGACCTGGTGCGGAATAAAATAGATATAAGCCCCAGAAAATATTTTAAAATTATATGATAAAATTACTCTTTAAACCCTCGAAAAATATATGATTTATTATTTTTAACGTGGACATGATTAGGGGCTGTTATGGGTTGAGTTTTTGTAGGGGTGGGAGAAAATACCCGACCCGAAAATCCGACGACCCGAAACTAAAATATCGGGTAATTTTCGGGAAAAAATTACCCGACCGGCCGGGTACCCGACCCGGCAAATTTCCCGAGACACGGGCCGAAAGTTTTCCTTTACCGGGTACCCGACCCGACCCGATAAAATTTAATATATATTTTTTATATTTAAAATTATATTTTTATTTTATGTTTCTTAATATTTTCACTCTAAAATTAAGTTTAAATCCCTATTTTTTTTTTCTATGTTTGTATTATATTCTTTTAAGTTTTAAGTTTATTTTTTAAAAAATATTTTTGTGTTTAACATGTGATTTTTTTTAATTTTAAAATTAAAAAAAATAGGAACCGGGTACCCAGTACCCGATTATCCTGGTACCCGAATTTTACGGGTACCCGGATATAATGGGCCGGGACACGGGCCGTTTAATGAGGTACCCGGTTCAATTCCCACCCCTAAGTTTTTGGCCAATTCGTACTCGATCAGAAAATTTAACACTTCCACTCGGCCTGACATTTCATGATGCTCTACTCGACCGGAATTCGGCCCAAATTTTAGAGTAAAAATCTAAACTCGACCCAACCCGACATAAATATTTTTTTATTTTTATTCAATAAAATAGAGAGTCAATTGAAAATAATACAAACTGTGAGGGACATTATAATAATTATTCCATTTTTATTAGACAAAATATAGAGATAATTAAAAAGAGTACATAAAGAGAGGGTCATTATAGCAATTATACCTAAATATTTAAATAAAATTAAACTATTATTTCGAGTAGGGTAGGGTCGGTATTTTCCACCCTAAATCCGTCAAAAAACCCCAACTTAAACCCAAAAATTTCTTTTAAAAATTCGACCCTATACGGTTGAGTCGATCATGTATTTTCCACCCTAAAATCAAACCTGACCCAACATCATCCGAAAAAAACTTGACCTGAACTCAATTCTTTTTAAAAGTAACACAACCCTATAAGGTTATGTCGGACCTGTCAGGTATAGTTCAAATGACCATCCCTAGATATGATATGCCATTTTTTCTTGGAGGTAAGGAAGAATTGGATGGACTTGTTTCTTTCAGAGTTGAATTCCCTCTTCTTCAAACGTGTAAGGAGATGATAAGTTCTTATAATGGTTCAAAAGTTTGAAAGCAACTAAAAAGAAGGGAAAAGATTAAACTTTGAGCAAAAATGCTTGAAAGTTATTGTTGATAAAGAAGATGGTAAGTCCAAATTAGCTGGAATCTCATTAGTCAATACTATATGCTCTAGGGGTATTCATGGTAGGTTAACCGTACTGTTTAACCTATAGGTTAACTATTAACTGTCTTTTTTAGCAGTTCGATTAACCAAAATCGTTTAACTTTATGGTTAAGTTAATTAACCTATAAAATAAACGTTTATACCGATTAACGATTACGGTTAACGGTTACGATTTATTTTGCACACCCCTAATATGCTCCTCAAAAGCTAAAACCTATAAAAAATGACTAGGCCATGGGATTTCATAATCCCATTTGCGATCAATCTCATCGTACGCATACAAGCCGTATGTCCCAACTGCCCAATTGCACCATTTATAGCACTCCCGCGTCCTAACATCAATGCTGGAATCATACAAAAGGAAATGCCCTCTCCTCCTCCTCCCTCCGTCCTCGAACTCCATGTCGCATTCGATGTTCACATGCTGGAAAGAAAATACGTCCGCGAAAGCCGATTTAAGCTCTTCGTTGTACTTCAGGTTCCGTGTTCCCATGTCGTCACTGTTCTGCCAGCAACGGACCGTCAACGTCTCGTGGTTTTCGAGCTTGTTTACGATGTTTACATGTCGTCGGCCGATGTAAAGCCCCGAGGATGGCTCGAACCTAGCCAGCAATGCAACGAGGAAGATGGCGAGGATTTTAAGGCTCAACTTGAAAGAAGTCATCACCTGGTGTTTTTGCAATAAAAATGAAAGATATTTAAAAACAAGAGATAACCGAAGGCTATGTTTAGAGATTTAAAAAGGAAAACAACCTTGTTGATGTATACTATTAAGGTTATAACTTGATTTAACTCAATTTTCCCAAATTCCCAATATAACAAAAATCTTAAATTTGAAGTCCTTTATGTGAGGAGAATCGTTCATTGTTCATTCCTGGAAAAGCAGACTTATTTCAGAAACAGAATTAAAGCCTCTCAAAGAAGTTGATTACTGGAGTCTGGATTTTATATATTCAGAAATCAGCAGCAGGCGGTATATGAAGGAATTTCTGCTTAGTTGGAGGTTGAGGTAATAGTAGGGATTAGGGAAGGAATGTTTTGCATATATCTTCATTCTTCAACGTTCCAATCCTTCCTTTTTTTTTCATATAGTAATTACTGTTAGTATTGTTCTATTTCAAACAAATTTAGATTCATAAATTGTTTGGTAGGTGTTTTATTCTAGAGTATACAAATATAACATGGCAATTTTGAAGTCGAAGGTGTCGTGGTGTAGTTGGTTATCACGTCAGTCTAACACACTGAAGGTCTCCGGTTCGAGTCCGGGCGACGCCAATTTTCTTTTTTTAAGCTTTCTGAAGAAGGAAAGTGAGGGAAAAAAAGTAGATTACGCCGTTGCCGGGGATCGAACCCGGGTCACCCGCGTGACAGGCGGGAATACTTACCACTATACTACAACGACCTTGTTGGCATTCGATTTATTGGATTTATATATATAGTATAAATAAAATGAAATTGCTCATGACCGTAGTTTAATAATTCTTTAACTATTATTTTTAAACTAAGAAATGAAAATAGTAAATTACTCACAACTTTCACTGACATTTTTTTTTTGATTAATAAAGGGATACTATGGCAGGCCTCATTAAAAACCTCCATAACCTAAATGGAGGAAAAAAGTAACCACCATAGCATTACAGAAATCCGAGATCAACCAGACAAATTACACACAATTCAAACTATTGTACTAGGTAGCTCCTCATGTAAAAGCCTTCGTTAACATTTTCATATATACATATAAATATCAAAACTTGAGTTACGCCTTTTAATAATGTTTGGTATATTTTATGGTTTGTAGTTATTTCCTTTAACAATGTCGTTTCTGATATTCAAACTCTACTTTACATGGGTGTAATATAGTCAATTAATCAATTAATGAAAATGTGTAAATCTTTTTTGGATTCAGGTCAATATGTGGGTCCTCGCGTAAGAAACAATATCGCTTTAAGCATTGGAACTTTATCCCAAAACGATGATGGATTGTTAAAGATACAAATACGATACTTTGATCAAAATATTCATTTATAACATTTTGAATAAACAAATAAAAATCTTTCTTTTCCTCTCTACTAGACTCGTACTAAAACTTAACCAGAGGGATTTTCCATCGTGCCGACTACTGTACATTTATGCCGACCATTGTCTGCTGATGAAAAAAATCCTGAACCTTACAACTTTAGAATCCTCTCTTGGCCCTAAATTTCGAAACAATGAAACAACCTTCAATTCTACCTTTTTAATGGATGTGCTTCGACTTTCGATTACTAAGAATACTACTCTTCAATTGAATGATATAGCTCAAAATTTGTACACATATTTATCAGACTATAACCACTGATTTCATAACACATCAACTGATTTTAGTTATATATCCTTCCTTTTTACGGTCTAACACATTTTTTCGATCTAATCTCACGAATAAAATATAGATTTATGTTAATGTTGATTCACGTTTTTATTTCTGAAATGACATGTGTATTCGTCTTTTATTATCATTCATTCAATCTAATCCTAGATTGCAGTGGTGGAACATAGGAGGAGTTTAAGGGGTTTAGTCCCCGCCAACTTTCTTTTTCATTAGGAATACGATAGATTTTTTTAGAAGAAAAAGGTAAAATTACCTCTATAATCCCTTCAAAGTTTGTAAAATCTTAGTATGACTTCTTCAAAATTTTTGGTCCCCTTTTATAAATTTTTAGTTGTGCCCTTGGTAGATTACCAAAAGCATCTATGATTACCAATCTAGGAAATGAGTTTTATATTTGAAATCCAAAAACATCTATGATTACCAATTTCGATTTATTCCTGGTTTGAATCCCTGGTTGCTGCGTTTGCTAGCAACTTTTCCCAAGAATATGACCTCACATGGGGAAGTGACCGAGTTAGGGTACTGAACGATGGTGAGCTGCTCACTCCCTCACTCGACAAATACTCCGGGTCAGGTTTCCAGTCCAAGAATGAGAATCTATTTGGCAAGATTTGGGTGCAGCTTAAACTTGTTCTAGGCAATTCGACCGGCAATTTGAAGATCATTTTGTGATGTTTGGTAGTTTTTTATATTATGTTATTTTAATATAACATGGCAATCTCAAATTCAAAGGTGTCGTGGTGTAGTTGGTTATCACGTCAGTCTAACACACTGAAGGTCTCCGGTTCGAGTCCGGGCGACGCCAACCTATTGTTCCTCTTTTTCCTCCTTCCAATGAAGAAGGAAAGGAAGGGAAAAATAAATAAATTTCGCCGTTGCCGGGGATCGAACCCGGGTCACCCGAGTGACAGGCGGGAATACTCACCACTATACTACAACGACTTTGCTGTAAACAGCTGTATTGGTTTTAAATATAAACAGTGCACGATATTGTGCATGAATTCTTTGATCACTATTTTTAAGCTAAAAATTAGTCAGGTGAAAAATGGAAATAATAAATTACTTATGTCTCGCAACTTTAGAAATTACTTTGGCCCTGTTTGGTAAACAACGGTTTGGGCAAAAATTAGAGGTTTGAAGTATAATTAGAGGTTTGACTAGTCAAATTCGCTAATATTAATGTTTGGTAAAGAGCGGATTGGGGTGAAAAAGCTAATTTTGAAAAAGCTCCTAATATGAGCTTTTTGAGATTAGAGGTTTAATATTAGAGTTGTAATGACTCTTTTACCCTTAACAATTACCAAAAATCTCCAAATAACCTAAATTAAATAATAACATTTTTTAATATAAATAATAACATATTAAATATTAGACTTATTTGTTGTTACTACTAATTTATATACGACATTTGTAAGTTAATTCTATTTTTTTATTATCACATATTTATATGTGCATATAATTTTTTTAATAATTATGTAAATAATAAATTAATATATAAATCCTTC
Organism: Hibiscus trionum; assembly: GCA_030270665.1. Taxonomy (NCBI): domain Eukaryota; kingdom Viridiplantae; phylum Streptophyta; class Magnoliopsida; order Malvales; family Malvaceae; genus Hibiscus; species Hibiscus trionum. The sequence continues at coordinate 38,182,495 of BSYR01000022.1, forward strand.
AAATGTGTTTAGAAAATTTATATTAAAAATAATTTTTACAAATCTAATTAATATTTATTAGATATAAAATATTCATAACTGATAAATTATTCAAACAAGTATTGAATATAATCATGTCCTTATATATCATTTTGCTTGTTTAAATAATCAAACAGCTATCAGCTATCAGTTAATTTTACCAAACACTTTTATAAGAATCAGCTAATACAATCCGCTAGTCAAATCAGCTAATGCAATCAGACTAATTCGAATCGACTCGCATCGCACACCTGACTTTGGTAAGTGAGACTCTCGGCGAGAAATTTCTGCATACACAACGCCTCGAACCCAAGACCTGCTTTAGCGATACCAAGCTGTTACCACTTGTACCAAGCCTCATTAGTTAACATCATCCTAAATTTTGATGTAGTGCAATTATGTACACAAAATATTTATTTTCGTTTAATTATACACATAAAACTTTGATTTTAATTCTACTGTATATTTTTTAAAAAATAATTAGATCCATTTATTTATACACGTAATGTGTTAACATAAAATAATTCTACAACGATAACAATTTAGTAATTTGTTAAAATTAGAGGTGAAAATTTCATGTATAAAATTACAAGAAATTATTTCACACAATTACAAAGAATTACCTAAGATTGTTATCGATGTAGAATATTTTATGTTTATATCAAGTGTTTAATTGATTTTAAACATTAAGTTGTTACTTCACTCGCTTAGTAAACTGAGTATTCGCTTTGGGGGTCTAACTTATAGCAACTAACTTACAGTTAAAAAATAACACAACCTAAAATGTTAGAAAAACAGAACCTAAAATGTAACTCACCACCGAAAATATTATACTTTGGATAATATTTTAAGTTGTTGAAAAGAAGAAAAAAAGTGTGTAACCGGAAGTGTGTTGCCGATAAGCTAAAAAATACGAAACTTAAAATGTTACTCACCAACCTAAATGTTACCAAAAGATATAACATTTTGAGTTGACATGGTAAATTTCAAAACTTACTAGCAAGTATCGAAACTTACCAAAATATGTAATATTTTCGATTGCAACCTAAAATGCTACCATTAATAATATTTTAGATTGCAACCTAAAATTTAAAAATTTAATTACAATTTAAAATATTATCGATACGTATAACATTTTAGGTTGAATGTTATAAGTCTCAAAACTCTTACACAAATTTTAAAACAAGTCGTGAAACAATGTCTCTATTCAAGATATTTTTCGTTTTTATTAATCAAATGATAGAATACTTTAACGAGGGAAAGCAATTCTTATACATAGAAATGTAAAACAAAAAAAAATCAAATTTTAAAATGGGATTTTAAATTTTAAAATTTTCTTTCAAAAAAAATTATTTTCAATCTTAAATTTAATGGTGATTTTATTAATTCCGAAATAAACTTAAAATTTTCTATTGGGTAATAAAGATTTCTTGTAGTATATGAGTAATCTAAAGTTGCAAAAATTACGAAATGAGTAAAGTGTCAATGCCCAAAATGGACTATGTAATGTACTTTATCCGCTGAGCTACGAGAGATATTTTACCAAAAGTTTATATTGCATCAATTTATCATTGTGTGCGTGATTCATGTTGAAGTATATACTCGAGGTGGGTGCATAGCAAGCGATTTCAAAACAAACTCTCCATTCATTAAATATAAAAAATCACCAAAATCTCGTAATTCAATGCCTAACATATTTCAATTCAATAAACATTCTCAATATCATGCGTTGAAGAGGACTCACACCTCCGCTCTTTAGTACGAGACTTTGTGTCTCGCATATTTCTATTTCACCACTAAAACATCTTGAAAGTGAATCGTTGATGTATGCAATATATGATAAAGGTAGAGTGTTAAGAGTATTTCTATTAACCGATTATGTCATATGGTTCCAAAGATATTCAATTGCTTCAATTTGAAGTATTCAGGAATGTCTTTTATATATATATATATATATTAAGATTATATTAAATATATGTAGATTATATTAAAAAGATAGATAGTCAAATTTATTTATTTCTCAATTCTATAGAAAAGAAAAAGGTGAATAGGGTGCCAAATAATGAGAGATGTGTAAAAAGAAAGCTCAATTATGCTCATTTCTAATCCTAGATAGAATATAATAACGTAGGGATTCAGAATTAGATAATTGATAAAAGAAATAACTTATTGGCAAGTTTTTAACGCTTTAATAGTGATTTTGTTAATTTCGACCTAAATCTAAAATTTTCTATTGAGTAATCTAAATTTGATTCACAGGTGTTGTCAAATTTAGAGTTTATAGATTAAAATTTAAATCTCAAACATATTACTCTAAACCCTAAATTAAATCATTAAACTCTAAAACTAAGACATTTGTAAAAAAAAATGTTTCTACTGCGGATGCTAAAGCATTTTCCCTTTACGAAAACCATGCTCCTAAAACATCTTGAGTTGCCCTAATTTCTTTACTTTTGTTCTTGAATTAGCTAATGACTTGAATTAGAATAGCACAACCATGTTTCTTTCGAAGAAATCAGTATAATTTAACGGCCCGTGGAATCGTTAGGGAACTTAACAGAGAAATTGTTCTGTTTTCCCTTACGTGATTCTCATGGATAGGCAATAGCAAATACATAATCAATTTTTTTAGGGTAAACTACATAAATGTTCCCCGACTATGCTATAATTATTTTTTACGTCATCTGACTATTAGAAGTTATAAAATGGTCCACCGACTTAAATAAAGTAACAAATTGATCCAACGACGTTAAAAATTTAACGGCTGATGATGTGGCAATTAATATAAATTGGTATAATTACATAATTAGTCATCAACTTCTACCCTTATTTTAATTTGACCCTAATTCTAAAAAATTAACCCACATAATTTTAATAAGGGTAAACTACAAAAATGGTCCCCCGACTATGCTCTAATTATCTTTTGCATCTCTCGACTATCAGAAGTTACAAAATGGTCCCCTAACTTTAAAAAAGTAACAAATTGGTCCAACACCGTTAAAAATTTAACAGTTGATGACGTGGCAGTTAATATAAATTGATATAATTACATAATTAACCCTCAACTTCTACCCTTATTTTAATTTGACCCTAATTCTAAAAAATTAACCCACATAATTTTAATAATCTATCAATTTAGTCTATTTTCTTTTCTATTTCTCCTCTCCTTTTATTCTTCAATTTATACATTATAATTTTTTTTCCATTCTCGGGTCTGTAAGGGTTTTTCTCTAGCTCATCCTAATACCGCCACCACCATCACATCGGTTCTGCTCCCTCTGGTGTGTTCCACTGGAAAGGCACTTTGGTTTCTTCCAGAAATCATTAGATACTTCATTTATGAGTCCTGCTACATTTAGAGGCATGGGTGCAGGCCACGTCATGGAAGTTTTATGGTTAATATGGGTTCTCGTGCTGCAATAAGTTCAGGTATTAGCATCCCACAGAATGCATCTGAGAATGATTCGTCGAGTATGAGAATGATGTCTTCACCTAGGTTGAGTCATGTATTCTTGGGCAATGGCCCATACCCAGGACTACTACCCAACAATATGGAGGCTTTGGCTGAAAGTGGCTGAAGTAGACGAGTTGAAAATAATCAGAACCAATTGAATAACAAAAAACAGTTTCAGCTGAACTTGGATAAAATTGTTAGTAAAAAAAATAATCTAACAACTCTGATGATAAAAATATTCCAAACAATTCAGTCCAACCTTTATGATATTATAGTTTCATGCATTTGAAGTATTGATGCCTTTACTTGACAATTTATATTTCATTATGATTCTCTGTTATACCTCAAAGCTTCCATTGATGAAAACCACTAGGGTACTTATGATTTCCCTTATTTGCCCATAAATTTTTAGGTAATTTCTTTTTTTTTTTGAGGGGGTTCTAATTTGCAGTGTAGACCATTTATTTTTTAAGTTAAATTGCAACTGATTGATGTTCTCATTTATAATGAAGAATCAGTGCAATGTGGGCTATGGCGTTATCAATATGTTGTCTCCTTTAGCATTTTATGAGGTTATATTTTCTGAACTCTATCTATTTTTAACTTTTACGCCTTAGATATTTGGGTGCATTCTGAATTATTGGATTTAACCCCTTTTAAGGGAAGGACAAGCTTGTTACAAATGTCTTGGAATGTTTTCTTTGAATTGATTTATGTTAATTACTTTATGCATGAATTTAATGGAAAGAAGTGGGAGAAATTTAATAGTGAGAAAGTTGCTTCTTTGGCATATGCTCGAATCTAGGGAAAAACAACTCTTGTTGTCCACTTCTGAAAGTTTTTAATGTTGATGCATAGAGGCTTCCCCTTTTTGGTTTGTTGTGTTATAAAAATAGTGGTTTTGAGGAACTGAAGTTTAATGATGGTAAGAATTACCAGGTCTGATTTGAAGAATTAAAAGAGAGGAGAAATAGAAAAAAAGATGGACTAGATTGATAGGTTATTAAAATTATGTGAGTTAATTTTTTAGAAGTAGTGTCAAATTAAAATAAGGGTAGAAGTTTTGATGACTAATTATGTAATTATACCAATTTATATTAATTGCCACATCATCAGTCGTTAAATTTTTAACGTCGTTGGACCAATTTGTTAATTACTTTAAGTCGGGGGACTATTTTGTAACTTCTAATAGTAAGAGGACGCAAAAAATAATTAGAGCATAACCAAGGGAACATTTATGTAGTTTACTCTTTTAATAACCTATCAATCTAGTCCATCTTTTTTTTATTTCTCCTCTTTTTTAATTCTTCAAATCAGACCTAGTAATTCTTACCATTATTAAGCTTTAGTTCTTCAAAATCACTGTTTTTATAACACAACAAACCAAAAAAGGAAGCCCCTATGCATCAACATTAAAAACTTTCAGAAGTGAGCAACAAGAGTTGTTTTTCCCTAGATTCGAGCATATGCCAAAGAAGCAACTTTCTCACTATTAAACTTCTCCCACTTCTTTCCATTAAATGCATGCATAAAATAATAAAACATTCTAAGACATTTGTAACAAGCTTGTCCTTCCCTTAAAAGGGGTTAAATCCAATAATCCTGAATGCACCCAAATGTCTAAGGCGTAAAAATTAAAAATAGATAGAGTACAGAAAATATAACCTCATAAAATGCTAAAGGAAACAACATATTGATAACGCCATAACCCAAATTGCACTGATTCTTCATTATAAATGGGAACATCCATCAGTTACAGTTGAACTTAAAAAATAAATGGTCTACACTGTAAATTAGAACCCCCCCCCCAAAAAAAAAAGAAGAAGAAAAGAATTACCTTAAAATCTATGGGCAAATAGAGAAAATCATAAGTACCCTAGTGGTTTTCATCAATAGCAGCTTTGAGGTATAACAGAGAATCATAATGAAATATAAATTGTCAAGTAAATGCATCAATACTTCAAATGCATGAAACGATAATACCATAAAGGTTGGACTGAATTGTTTGGAATATTTTTATCATCAGAGTTGTTAGATTATTTTCTTCACTAACAGTTTTATCCAAGTTCAGCTGAAACTGTTTTTTGTTATTCAATTGGTTCTGATTATTTTCAACTCGTCTACTTCAGCCACTTTCAGCCAAAGCCTCCATATTGTTGTGTAGTAGTCCTGGGTGCCATTGCCCAAGAATACATGACTCAACTTAGGTGAAGACATCATTCTCATACTCGACGAATCATTCTCAGATGCATTCTGTGGGATGTCAATACCTGAACCTATTGCAGCGCGAGAACTCATATTAACCATAAAACTTCCATGACGTGGCCTGCACCCATGCCTCCAAATGTAGCAGGACTCACAAATGAAGTATCTAATGATTCTAGGAAGAAACCAAAATGCCTTTCCAGTGGTACACCAGAGTGAGCAGAACCGATGTGATGGTGGTCGCGATGTTAGGATGAGCTAGAGAAAAACTCTTACCGACCCGAGAATGGAAAAAAATTATCATGTATAAATTGAAGAATAAAAGGAGAGGAGAAATAGAAAAGAAAATGGACTAAATTGATAGATTATTAAAATTATATGGGTTAATTTTTTAGAATTAGAGTCAAATTAAAATACGGGTAGAAGTTGAGGGTTAATTATGTAATTATATCAATTTAAATTAACTGCCACGTCATCATCTGTTAAATTTTTAACCGTGTTGGACTAATTTATTATTTTTTAAAGTCAGGGGACCATCTTGTAACTTCTAATAATCGAGAGATGCAAAAGATAATTAGAGCATAGTCAGGGGACCATTTATATAGTTTAATCTTTTTTAATCATCTACTAGAATCTTCTCATTTTTTTAATCTAATGTAACCAGCTTTTCCTACAATTATTTTTACATTATATGATTAATGCTTAGAGATTAGTGCATAACAAATATAATCGAATCACACATATCAAAATGCATCAAATTTTAGTAAATTAAAAATAACTATTACGCTTGATAGACCAAAACTCTCTAACCATTAAATGTAAACATATAAACAGCATTTCCAATTAACATGATAGTTCAAAACTGCGCAATATGAGCACAATTATATTGCTAAAACTACCGGTTACCGGTTAAAACATCAATAATACAAAATGTTATGGATAATATTTATATATACTCACGCACCTACCAACAAATAAAAATCACATCCGCAAAGAATTCATCAAAACTACTTTCTTATCTGTGTGAAGAGCTCAGGAGGTTTTCCGGTTTGTCCATTACCGCCTCCAAAGGCTGAGAAACCAGCATTTCTTTGTTGGCTGCCGAAAGCACCGAACCCACCACTCCCTACACAGATAGATACTTACGTGGCTTAAGTCACAATCATAACCAATGTACAGAGCCAGACTAGGACAAACAGAATAAACAGTGAATTTTACCTGTGCCAGCAGCAGCAAATCCTCCGGTGCCACCAGACGCACCACCTGAAGCCAGACCACCAAATCCACCCCCACCTGAAGCCGCAACACCGAATCCACCCCCACCTGAAGCCGCACCACCGAATCCACCCCCACCTGAAGCCGCACCACCGAATCCACCCCCACCTGAAGCCGCACCACCGAATCCACCCCCACCTGAAGCCACACCACCGAATCCACCCCCACCTGAAGCCACACCACCAAATCCACCCCCACCTGAAGCCACACCACCAAATCCACCACCACCACCTGAAGCCAGACCACCAAATCCACCACCTGAAGCAACACCAGAAAATCCCCCAGCACCTGAAGCTAAACTAGAAAAGCCACCAGTAGTAGAGGCCATACCAGCAAACCCACCTCCTGTAGCAGGATTAGAAAATCCAGCAGCAGATTGAGGACTAGCAAAACCACCACCAAAACCGCTCGGAGAAGCAAATCCACTTCCTGGTACTGTAGTGCCAAGCTGCCGTGACTGCCCAAAAGAACCAAGAACTGATCCCAAAGCCTGCTGTCCAGCTCCAAGCTGTGCTGGTTGGCCAAAAGCACTCGGAGCAGGAGCTTGACCAGGTGTGCTAGAAGCAAAGCCGCCAGAGAATGCACCAAAACTTGCAGGTTGAGCTGATTGGGAAGGCTGTGGAGATTGGAAACTAAATGATGCAGGTCTAAACAACTCCCCACTATTAACAGTCGTGGTGAATGAAGAGATAGCTGGACTTGTAGCCACAACTCCAAATGGAGCACCAAACGGGTTAGGCTTAGGAGCATTTGGGTTAGGAGTTGAGCCAATTCCGAAGCTACTTAAGCTTCCCAAGCCAAGTTCACTCATTTGGTTTGTCTCAGGAGCCTCCTCCTCCATCTCATCCTCTTGCGTGACATCCAATGTTCCGCTTTTTCCATTAGTGGTACTAATGCTAGTTGACACTGGTGCTGAAAGACTATTTCCAGTAGAAGGCTGCAGTGGCTGAGCATTTGATGCCAAATTAGTTACAGGACTTGCAACATCAATGATGCTGGTTTGGCTTCCAGATGACACTCCAGTAGGTGTTTCACTTTTCATTGAAGATGATACTGAAAATTGAGGCTTCAAGCCCAATTCTGCTGCTGGAAGTTCATGTTGCAGAGGTGGTGCCTGTATCAACGAATCCTCATCTTTTGTCAAGCCAGGTGCCTCAATTTTCAAACTATCAGACAACTTCACGGGAGATGAATCAGAAGGCAAGGGTACAGGCATTTGGAGAGGCTGAATAGACGAGGAAACGGAAGAAGAAACAGAAGCAGAGAAAGAAACTGATGACGATGATAGAGATGAAGCTTTTTTATTAGCATCTACTGCAACTATAGAACTTGTCGTAGATTCACTAAATTCAGTCGTAGGTGATGAAGTAGACACTGCTGAAAATGAAGTTGAAAAGGAAAATTTTGGTGCTGATGTAGAACTAGTTGCTGTAGATGATAAGACATTAACTGATGTGGTGATTGACGTTTGTGGTGAAGTCATCATAGTTGAAAATGATGATGAAAATGGGGAACTGAATATTGAAGATGATGAATCTGAAACTGGCTTCGAGAATACAGAAGACTGTGATACCTTTTCAATTGGCTGGCTTTTGCTTGTTACAATATTGAATTGTGAAGCTTTGGCATGCAGGGGAGATGTAGAAACAGCAGCTGGAGGTATGGACTGAGAGTTGTTACTGTTAGAAGAACCAAATAGTGTACTCTTTGTGGTAGATGGCACATGTTTCGCATCCCCTAATGCTGAATTTACAGGCACAGTCCCTTTACCATCTGAAGTTAAGACGTCAGTGGACTTCTTTGCCAATGAAGCCACCTTGGAGATTGATGACTCTTGAAATGGATTAGGTCTAAACTGTAGACTCGATTGAATTTCATTCTCGTTGAAAGATGGTATGTTAGACCTCTCAAAGTTTTGTTGAGCAACAGGGATATTGTGTGTTTCCCCAGAACAATTCTGCACCATCATAGGCTGTGATCCCGATGCTGATAAGGCGGTGAAGTTACTTGTTTGAACCGTAGAAGATTTCCATCCGGCATAATGAGGTGGTGGTAGAGAACTATTAGCCCATCGAAAAACAGTTGGTTCAGATTCTTGTTTTGGTAATGCATCCGGAATTCTTGTTTTAACTAAACAAATATGGAAGTGACAATTAGTGGCTGGCTCCATAAGCAAACAGCTGTAAATAAACTTAAATAGGAATATGTGGAGAAATGTCTTATAAAAAACATGGATTTAGTAATGCCTCACCCTCTTCATTTCCAGATTGGTGCAATGTGGGTGAAGTTGCTGCGAGTTCCTTCAAAAATAAACCTTTTGATTCCTTGGAAGCATAAGAGCTAAAATTCTGCTTATCTGTTAAAAATGATCTTTTTACATTTGCTGATTCTTGCAGAAGCATCCTTTTTACAGTAGTTTTTGGAGGCTCAAAACTAGCCCAGCTCTGCCACAAGAACATAAAAACTTATTGACAGATCAGAATTTGCAAAAGCTCCCGGGAGTAAAATGGAAGGAGACAAAAATATAATATAGATGTATATGTGTGTGTCTATAAAAACCCTAGAGAAATAGCATCAGTAAATATCTGACACAGGTATTAATGTTTGTAGATGCAAAAGAGTTCCATCAAGTTAAACCCTAATAAAAAGTGCAATCAAGAAAATTAGAAATTTTAGAACTTGTATAAATTTCATTATATGGATGATTACTAAGAGGAAATCTAGACCATGCTATCTAACTGTTACAAGATCGTAACAGGTGAAGGATTCCAATTTTAACTAACAAAATTGAAAAAGAAGATAAAATAGAAAAAGAAAAAGTTAAATAACTCTAACAAACTCATGGCAGAATTTCTTTTATAATACACAATATTTTCCGACCAATCTGAAGCTACTTCCAAAACAATCAAGTGCATTATTTTCCGATCAGAAGCTACTTTCACAACAATCAAGTGCATCTTCAGACATTCATTGATAAAAGCAGATCCAGATAGAAAGTCTATCTTAAGAAATATAGAAATATGGAATAACCCAAAAAATATATTACCCGGTCCAGTGAGTCCCTCCTCCTCCTAGCATATTCGGGGTCAGAACTCTTCAGAGCACTGGATTGGTTTCTCATTGACTGATTTCTAGAAGCAGAGGACCCGGAGTTAATAACAAATTTCTTATTGCTAGGTTTCGTAGCATGAGGTGAGGTTAGAGAGGCATCCTGAGCTATTCCAATCATTTGGAACAACTCTTCCTTCACATTTTTTTGTTTCACAGGTGAGTCTACACTCAGCATAGCCATTTGTTGCGAGAGACGTTCAGAAAGTTGCTCAGCAGCTGCTAGTTGAGAACTCATTGTGCTATGTAAAGAATGCAGGGACTGAACATGTCTGCAATGAAAAGTGCTGTGTTCAGCAACTTCTGCAAAATCTATAAAAACTAGACTACCATGTACATATTCACCACCATAAATCTGCAAAGCTTGTTATAGTTGTAGTGGCAAAAAACTTTGACAATAATCGGTTTGAAAAAGTAGGATCAGCTGATTTAATAGATTCAACCAATCACATATCTATCCGATCCAGTGTATACCTTAAACCAATGCAAGATGGACTTGGATTCTTACCAATCACAAGTATGTGTTCGCATGTATGACTCACATCTTTTGTCAAAACTTTGTACTCAAAGTCCGCAAAAAAGAATTAAAATTGGATACAGATTTCTCAATACATCTTAATATCTTATCATATTATCTTATATTAAAGGCTTAAGGGGTAATTTTGTCCATATAGTAATCTCAAATCAGCAATTTTACCCCTCCTTTTTAATTCCATCAATTTAGCACTCAGAGTCTTCCAAATCATCAATGCTACTCCTCATTTTTAATTTCATCAATTTAACCCTCGAGCTCCTTAACTGTATCAATCTCACCCATTGTTTGTTGTTGACTAATAGAGTCGTTAAATTTCACACATGTGGTATCTATCTACTTCCACATAAACTGCTATCGCCAACTGCCTTGCCATGTCAATGATGACGGGTCAATTTTGATGTCGTGGTAGTACGGATGGAGGGTTTCAGAATTAATTATTTATTTTAAAATTACAGTTTTAAAAAAATCATGTCAACTGTACTGCCACATCATCAACACTGATCAGACATCATCTTATTGGAGGGCATTAATTTATTAAAGAAAATATGTGGACATGCTAACTCAATCATTAATTATTTAACGACGGAGTGTTTGGCATAGCAAAGAGCGACTAGTGATAACGGCTCCATTAGTCAATGACAGTCAAAGGGTGAGATTGATGCAATTCGAGGACTTCGAGAGCTAACTTGATGAAATTAAAAACAAGGGGCAACATTAGTGATTTGGGAGTACTACTAGCTTGAAATAACCCCTTGAGCCTAAATTAAAATACATGAAAAAATACTAAATAGCCAGTTGTATATATTTATTTAGCATTTAGTATATTTAATACTTAAGTAGTGTTAAAATTATTTATTTGATATTTAAATTCAGGTTAATTGAACTGTTCAGTCCAATTGGTTTGACCTCCAATCCGATTTTTCAACACTTGTGATTATACATGCTCAGAGAGGCTAGAAATAACAGCTGGCATACTACAGGGGAAAAAATACCTTGAAGGCCCAAATCTACTCTGTAAAGCTCTCCGACCTGCATGAACTCCATTATCACCAAATTTATGGAGTTCAAAGTTGTTGAAATGCCTCTCTAATTCAATTAACTTATTGGTCAAGTCCTAGAAATGGAAACAAACTTTAAAGTTTAAAATTAATAAAAACTCAAATCAAACATGATGCTTCACAACAAATATTAAGTGACAACACACCTGATTCAATTTCAATATATGTCGCTGCTTAAGCTCAAGCTCAGAACTTAACTTTTGGCAATTCCACAGGTCCCAGTATTGGCTATCAGAAGCTTGTTTAATAATACCCTCTATGTATATTTTCCTTGCTAAAACTGGCAGCCAGCAAAAGAATAAACGTTACATCATTGCAAACTCAACTCATAAGGATGTTAACAAAACTGAATTAAACAAACTGTGGATCTCAAAAATTTAATAAAAGTATGTCAAACAAACCTACCGTTGTGTGTTTTACTTTAATATGTTTTTAATCATTATAACTTTTATTATTATTATTATTATTATTACTAACAGATTTTACAGCATTGTGTCAAGCAAGTGTTAGGATTGAATCCTTCTGTTTTTGGATCACTTCACATTAGTCATTTCCAATTTCATTCACTTTCCGGTTCAAACAATTTCATGTTTAGGTCACCTAGGATTCATATTTTTTTACCCTTGTTTCCTCGGTTTGAACCCAAATTCAATTTACAACCACTTTGGACAGGTTTCGGGTTTTGATCAAATTACAGATCATCAGGCCCTCTTGGCATCCGATGCAGTCCTCTCACCCACTCAAAGTTGATTAATGTTCCTCCAAACTAGTAGTTCTCTCCAATGTCACGTTGGGAAATAAATTGCTTTCTCAGATTTTGAAAATATACTTGAGGCCGCAATAAAGCAAGTGTTATATAGATGATTAAGTCACCAAAATTCAAAAAGGAATTGTCAATTGTTTAAATTGCCAAGAAAATGAAATAAATGCTTGTATATGAGACATTTGAAAGCTTGAAGGTACCTTGTACCGTTTTATCAAGAAGATGTTGGATCTTCACAAGCTGCTCATCCATTACATTCTACAAGGCCCACAGACAGTTATGTTGGGAAAACATAAGAACAAAAGAATGTACAAAACACTTCAAAAATCTTAAGTCAATGAATAATACTACTTCGAATTCTATTAACATTATACAATACGAAGGCAGAGGACATTGCCCAGTCAGGAATACAAGAAAGGATAACTTCATTTCGTTCTTTATATAGCTAACTGTTGTCCAGCCCTATTCAACTTGGCAAAAAATAGAAAGTCCAAGAATCAAAATCATGCGGGATGCCTTTTAATGAAATGATTTGAGTTCAATGTTTTAGGGTAGAATGAATCAAATATTTCACCGATAAGCCAATCTACAAGTTTAAATTTTGAACAACTTCAGAAATCTACCCATCCAATTTGTTAGGCGTTTTTTTCTTTTATCTTGGTGGTGTTTTTGAGGTGCTGCAAACAAACATGTATAAATACATAATAGTGTGGGCTTTTGGTGATTGAAAAAAAAATGAAACAAGCAAAGGGAAACGAAAAGTGAGATGAGGGGGGGAATGGTAATATATTTTTAACTTTGTCTCATTGTTTAGATTTATTTCCATTTCCCTATTCTATCTTTTTTTTATCTCCCTTCTTTTTTCATTTCCCTTTTTAAGTACTACAAGCACAGTCACAATTACAATCAATACAATCCGAATAATCATACCAGAGAGGGCCACACATGGTAAGACTTAAACCAGAATAAATCTTGAGAGAACCTGAGCATGATTTCACAGGGCAGGACTCGAACCTGAGATCTCAAAGTTATCAAGACCTCAACCTTGCTTTTAACCAAGGCCTCATTGGCATCTCCCCTCTAATATTATCTTAGAACTTGCATAAAATATAATCAGATGTGAATTCTCTAACTTTTCCTCCACTTTTTCCCATAAAATTTTCCTACAACTCATCATTGGTAATGCTGGATTCCGTCATAGAAGACTTTCTAACAATTGGGTGGGCAGTGTCTGAATTTTTAGACTAATTTTTGCATCAATGTTTCCCTGTCTTAATTTCTTGATACCACAGCAGCACAATCCGTACTTAAACAATAGTCATGTATTTGATTTGGTAAGAGAATGTTTGGCCATTTTATTTCTCATGTGCTAGTTCAGCCTAAACAAGAGAAAAATGTAAAAGAAAATTGAAACTTAAGAAAACAACCAAACTCATCAAAAAGTTCTAGAAGAAACCACATAAATTGAAAGCTGCTTTAATATATGAGAATTCAGTTTCTAGATCCTCAAAGACAAGCTAGCCAGGAAATCCCAGAAGACAAAGTGATAGCTCTAACATGGAGTTCTACTCCTTCTTCATCTTCCTTAAATTACATTGGACAAAATGTTATGAAATTGAAATGAAGATTAAAAAATGTCGGTAGGTATCTCTTCCTTTTTCCAATCCCATGGTGAGTTCTAATCCTAGGCATCAATAAGGTAAGTGAAGTTCTAGATATTCATAGCACGAACAGATCAAAGCATATTAACCAATCAAAAGCAACAGCTAAGTACATAAAATACAATTGAAGAAATTGACACCATCAATCACTGGTACAAAGTTACCTTCCATCTCCCGCATTTTCCAGAAAACACTGCTATGCCCTGCTCCAGCTCTTCAACAGAACTTCTCTGAGAAACAGTGCAAGCATCCCTAAAGCCACCAGTTTCTTCTATAGATTCTAGAAGTGTGTCCAATTCTTTGGCCATCTCTTTAATCTGGTGAGGAAAAAATGTAAGAACTGTAGAGATAGCAACCATTTAATTTTGAGAAGAAAAAAAAACACCAAATTTCTCCATTGTGTGCACATATCAAGAATGGCATTTATTGCCAAAATTCATTCGTGTGAGATAGAAAATAATGTAACAAAAGAAGAAAATTTGGCCAGCTTTAAACTTTTAAAATGCATTTCTTAAAAAATTTGCTACAAAACAATGAATGGAAGACTTAAGCCCTATAATACTTAGAATCTATGTGTCAGACATGCCGATCACCTTAAGTCTAGGACCCAGGGATACGGCTGAAAAGGGTCAGAGAAGAGGACACGGTGTGGGGACTCTTCGAACAATATTTTTACAATTCTATTTTATAGGATTATTACCACAAAGATAACAACTTAACATTTAATATAATGAACATACTAGTACTTTTATGTAATATACGATACATTCATATTTTATATAAATAACATTATATTACTTTTATAATATATATACATATATATATATTAACTTTATATAAGTTCTTTTTAATCATTATCAAATACAAATAAATTTTAAAAACAAAATATAATCTAAGATATCACAATCTACCACTTAGATTAGATTTGTACATTGAATTAAATATATTTTGGGCCTTAAACCCAAAACTTATATTAGGAATAATTGTTAAATTGGATTTTGTTTAAAATCTAATAATATCCAAGTCCAGTTATAGAATAGGCCCAAAATTCAATCTAAAAAGACTTCTTTTCTTCTTCCCTTGTATGACAACAGTATTTTCATGTTTTTGGCAAGTCAGGAGTAACAGAGCTTAAGCCTATGATATTTCACAGCCAAAAGGCAAATATATTCCAGTACAGATCTTCTAAGTCCTAATAACTAACAACTTATACATAAAGCAATACGCAGATCAACAGTCACATGCAAGCACAAGCAAAAACAATGCATACAAAAATCGCATGAACATGTACAGTACATTGCTGAATTGTTTCAATACCTGTGCTTCTGATTTCGACATCGGTGATTGGGTTGCAGATTTGTGGTCATCCTTGGGGGGATAAAGCTTTTGGTTCAGAGACTTTTCCACTGCAAAATTTAGCTGGGATGATAACTGTGACCCGCGAATTAAAGGTACTGACTCAATATTTCCCGCTCCCATTGAAGATTTCTGAGCCCCAGTAGCTACTGGTGTGCCTGAAATTTTATTGACAGAAACCGGTGTACCAGTAGTATCTTTAAGATGTGAAGGGTTTCCAACATTGTTGCCAGGAATGCTTGTAACACCTCTGGTACTCGGAGAACTATTATACTGAAGAGGACTTGAATATGAAAATGAAGCTCTAGCATCAGATTCCTTTGGGACCATGAATTTCCCACTTGAAAATGGCTGGGATGATGGATTTGGCCATAACTGAACTGATGCACTCTGCAAGCCAGTAGATCCAGCTTCACCTACTGGTTCCTTAACAGGTTCATAACTTTTTGGCATGCTCCCATGGTTTGGCTGTAATAAGGAGTCTTTTGAAACTTTCCCCACAGAAGAAGCAATAGATCCGAATCCTGGAATCGTTTGAGTTGTTGTATGATTACCATCCCTCACCTTGATATCAAGTCCCCCTAATTGAGAAGTCCGCAGAAATGATTGTCCTGAATTAGTACCTTGCTCTCCAAACAATTTTTGCTGAGTACCTGCTTCTTGGTGCAGCATTGATGTTGGAGGTTTTTGTTGGCCAACAGCTTCAAAAGACTGGGAGTTTTTTACAGATACTGATCTTCGAACATCATCTTTATGGAATAGTTGCTCAGTAGCATGTGTAACTGAATTCACATTCAATTGAGAAAGGTTTACATCACTTTTAATAGGAACATCACTACTTCCATGAGTGATAAGCTCCGTTTTGCTTTTATCCATCAATGGGAGTGACGAAGCTACCATTTCTGACTTTTGTTCACCCTGTCCATAAGTAAGTTTAGGTGGATCAAATTCAGCTGAAACCACAGCAGAAGAATCCTCTTCTGTATCAGAAAGGGCAGAAATATCAGGTGGAACAGCATTTTCTCTGGCACTGCAGCAAAACCAAGTGCAATAACTAATTGTAAGTAAAGCATGATGATGATGTCATCATAATGCAAAGACTGCTCAGCTGCTTCAAGAAAAAACTTTGCTTGCAAAATATAATTAATTAGCACAAAAAATAGATGAAAAAAATACCTTGCAATGTGAAACATAATAAGCTTTCCCTCTAAAGTAAGGCATATAAGAACACAATATGGTGAAAGCTCCTTGACTTCTTCAACTCCAAGTTGCACCTTGACACTCCCAAACATAGACGCTTTATCAATGCAAAGCCCCATGATCAAATTATCATCACCATTATCTAAGCACAAACCATAACAAAGATTCATTAGATTAGGACATAAAGTCACACTGAATTGTCAATCAAGTTGCTGGAAGCTATTGAACACAATAAAAAACAGATAATAGGAATCAATCAGCACAAAGCATAAGATGACACTATAATGCACCGAATGTGCTAGTAATGTCATCCCTACTAAAACATAGGTCAGAAAATTAAACTTTAAAGTAAACAAGTCAGGATAAATGTGTATAGATGTCAACATGCAAATTTTAGGAAGAAAGGTAAAACACGAGATATAAACCAGTCACGAGTCATGACTTCTTGACAAAACCTGAAGTAGCACTGCCCATGTTCTCGACTAGGAACTAATTCTAGCCCCCTCACATAAGATGTTTGGTAAATTCATATTCTAAAGGGCAAGCTCAAAATGATTTATGAATTGAATATTTAAATCTTTGTGCAAAAGAGATTACAAAAGATAAAACAATCACTTGAGCTATTTCTACATAGTCAAAATAACGATCAAGATAAACCTTGAAGCTCAATCCTGGGGAGCCAATTATCACGTTCAATATCAACAACTGAAGCCTCACTTGTCTCACTAAGTGACCAACTGAGCAACACAATATGCTGGTCCGTGTTCTTTCTGTTAGCAGCAATAGCAAGCTCGCTGTAATAACAAAAAGCAAAATTATTCCTTAACCAAAATGGGGATTGGGAATAATTCCACGAGAGATTGAACAAAATGTAAAAGGGAAAAGGATGTGAATGCATGATTAGAAAGAGAAAAAAAAAAGAACAGGATCTTGCTAGTTAATTGATCTTCAAATTATGGAATGTATACAAAAAAGAAAAAGGAAGAAGAGGAGAGGTAGTCTAATCCATGTTACAGCTAATTGATTAGTAATGCTATTAAAATTTTCAACCAGAAACTTCAAACAAGTTCTCCATACGGACTTGATGTATGAGTTTAAATAATCTGAATTGCAAAGAAAACAAAGAAGGGATTATACTAAATACCATAGTCAGCTCTTGCAATTGAAGGGATTAGATGCATTTTATCTATAACTATACTTTATAATCTATTTTACACACACACACACACACACAATATATATATATATATATATATATATATATATATATATATATATATTACAATAGATGTCTTAAAACTTTTTATCGAGGAAAATGATCATTTTTACTCATTTTGCTTATAAATTTTCATTCAATAATTTTTATTATTCAATAACAACAGTAAATTAAAAATAATAGGATTTATTTAATGTATAAATAAGAATTGTATTTTATTGAATCCCTTTTAATAAAAATATATTACTTGGCTTAGGATTCTTTAATAGTTATATTTCTAATTGTAGTCATATTATCTATAGAGAGATAGATATAAATATATAATTACAGCTTGAATAAAATAAGATAACAAGCATTCGTGTGCAATACGCATGACAGCTTGCATCACAACAAAAATGACAAAGCTCCAAACAAGGAGCAAGGAAAATGCATGAACATGAAACTATATCAACTTACCATTGCTCCAAATAGCTCAAGTATAAGTAAGGCCCGGTTCCAAATGGCACAATGTCATCAATTAGACCCGCAAACAAATCATTGAAGGATAGAACTTCCAAATTGGAAGTGGAAGTAGCCTGCAATAAATTCGATAACATTAATGTATGAAAAACAATCACATTAAAAAGAGACATTTTGTAAAATCAAAGTTCATCAAAACCAGGAAAAGCAATAGGTTTTCTTAATTTGGGGAAGGGGATTCAATCCGTGCTATTTGAACAGAGGATCGTGCACCAACCAACTTATGCTAATAATCAGGTGCTAAAGACATCCTTAGAATATAATGGTATAAGCCCTATTAAATAATTAGTTATTAGTAATTCAAATAAAGAAATTTGCATTGCCAAATATAATTAGAATTCATAAAGATCATGAATCCATTAGCATTTTTTCATGCAAACTCGTACTAAAAACAGTAAAAAAATCCAAATGCTAGTGATCACAAATATAAGAGTTCATTATAGTGTTCACACGTTCTCTATCTATAAGAAGTTAAAACTCCAAAAGCAAAGTAAGTGCAAAGATAAAACTATAAAAATTGGCAAAGCAAGGCAGACTTTTGCCCACCCCACACAAAGCTGACTCTATGTCCTCTTAACCCAAACCCACTCCACCATAACACTGTGATTTTTAGTGCCCTATTACACCCAAAAAAGCAGGCATAACCTGCCAAAATTAGGATAATTATAGTTCATCTCATGGTGGAAAACAGTTTTAAATTGTGGCTCCATAGCAAATCACTCCAAGATTATGACAAACAGACCGCGATATAGTGAATGAAGGAACAAAAGAATACTGCAAAGGGGGTAAGCCCAGAAGCTGGTGCCAAAGCAACGCAAATAATTTACATAATCAACTCTAAAGACAAATGAAGTGAGGACATTACTATCGAAATACCAATTCACTCCAAATTAACCTCTCTGACTGGTAACCATCATATTAATTGCAACAAGCACTGAAGATGATAAATGAACCAAAATTCAAAAGGAAGTCATCAATTTACAGTTAAGGAATTAACACCGACATTAGTGATTTTTCCTGTCTTGCTTTTGACTACTTGAACAAGGTAATTCTCCTCTTTTGCATCTTCAGTAAACTGAAAGCATCCAAGAATAATGCAATCGGAACGAATCCATCTGATGGTATCCACTGAAAATTATTCAAATAAAAACCGTTCAGTTTCAAAGGTTAGGAATGTAGAAAATTTGAAATTTAAAACAAAAATAATGAAAAATCCACAAATAGATTAGGATATGATTTTAAAAAAAGTGTTTATGAATAACCAGGATGATGGGATATAAAATCATACATATAATAATGTAAATAATGAATATACCTTAAATCCTGCAGCAGTCAGAACTAGAAAAATTAAATAATAACTTAACCTGAAATAACAGTGATATCTCAAATGCAAAATTTTAATGTGAAAATTGAATTTTAAGCTCAAAAAGTTTTAACGAACACAATTAAACACTTCAAAATAAGTAGACAAACAAAATACCATACCACATTAAAATCTATGATTTAAAGTGTTTACCAATAACCAGGATTGATGGAACAAGAAGATCATATACACTACAATGTAAATATCGAATACACTTTAAATACTGCAGCTGCCAGAACTAGAACAATTGAATAATTTCTTAACCTGAAACAAATTTTTAACATGAAAATTGAATTTTAAGGTCAAAATACGAATACAATTAAACACTTCAAGATAAGTATACAAACAAAATAGCCTACCACACTGAAATCAATGCCATCAAGCATTAAATGTAAAGAATGAACTCTACAATAGAACTTGTTTAAATTCGCTTTTCCTAAAATGAAAAGGGAAATCTTATCTTTTTGACAGAGTAAGAACGAATTTAATTTCTAATGTGATTATAAAGATGTATACAATTAAAAACAGGAATGAAGTAGTCTATGATTAATGTGTGGGAAAAATCTAGAAGCAAATTCAACATAAAATCTGAAGGAAATTTTGTAGATAAAAGAAACTCACCTTTTACAACACAATCATCGGAATCACCAACCCAAGACTTGAATGGAAGAGTTATGCACAATTTCTCATTGAGATTGGATGACAAAATACTAAGAGTATTATCTTTTGCCACAGCAATACAAGCACCTTTTACACTCCATTCAACTAAGAAAAGGAAATAATATTGTTAGATCTTAGAACATAAAAAAAAAATTCAAGGTAAAAGGAAGCAAGATGAGAAGTTGATGGAATAGCAATCTTTCATAAGAAACCCCTCATACAACGCTAATGCATAACAAGCTAGGTGCAACTAAAAGGGGGCAAACATAAACAAATTAGAAAAGCATATAAGGCCTCAGAATTTTATGCGAAAAGGGGGGAAATCAATCATCGCGGTGTTATTTAAGTTATACCAGCATCAACATCATCCATCACATGCTTAAGAGGATGAGAAATAGTTCCATGATATAGCTTTCTATCATCTGAAAGAACAAGGAAAGAGTTATCTTTATTTTTTCTCCATTGAATATCCTTCACAAAGCTTGACTGAGGGAGCGAAGTCGAGAAACATGGCTTTATATCCTGCATATACGCAAGAGTCATGCATGAATATGATATAATATTAGAAACAGTGGACAGCCTCCTAATTATAATGAAAGAAACAATACCTTAGTGAGAAGGGAGCTGACACTGAAAAAATGAATATCAGCGGCAACAGAAACTGCAAGTGCGGTATCATCAGTGGTGGAAAGAGCAAGGTTGTAAACCTTGCCAATGGGAACATTCACCACACTCAGATCTTCAATACTAGAAGTGGTGCCATTTTCCTTAATGTCCTTAGCCAAATCAATCACATCCTTAGTCTTCGCCACCAAAAACCCTAAAACATTTGGTAAAGTTCAAATTTATCTATCAAATATTCAAATCCTTGGTTCAACACATCAAGAACTCTGAAACATTCGGTTTTGTTTATACTACCCCATTTATTGATTAATCAAAGGAAAACATTACAATTTACAAGAGCAAAAGGCGAGAACTCACCAGAAGAATGAGCTAGAAACAGGAGCTGTAAACGTTGGGAGAAGGCGAGAGGCTGAGAAGGAGGGCTCTGGAGATCGAACAGGGAATCTGGTTGAGATATGACAGGAACGGGTTCGCCGATTTTCTCGAAGAAGAAATCCTTGGTTTCAACATGCTCCCCTTCCTTGTCTTCCCCAATTTCAAGCCGCTTGCCCATTGTCAGTATTCAATTATTCAACTTATCTAACATCAATCAATCGTTTATCCGATCAGTTCTACAAGTGCTTTCCGGTTAGGCGGCAGAATACTCGACAAAACCCTAACGCTAGCAAGACACCTTCGACGGCAAAACCTTGTACGATTTGAGAAAAAAGCGCTCCTGTAAATGTAAATGGGCTTTCCGATTGCTATTTTTCACCGGACGGAAATCATTAGTTGGGCTTACATATGTAGCTTCGTCCGCGCGATCCAAATCTGATCTGAATTTTAAATTAAAGGCTTAACTACAAAATAAATACTCAAATTATGTATTTTTTTGTAATAGGTGCCTAAAATATTTTTGATTGAAATAAGTGTTTAAAGTTTATTTTTAGCTAAAATATGTGCTTTAAGTATTTTTTAGCTGAAATAGATGCCTAAAATTTTATTTTTTTGTTGAAATAAGTGTCAAAGTAAGTGTCTCAGTTGACTTTAAAACAAACTGAAAATGACTAAAAATTAATAGAAGAAACCATTCTGAACATAAAAGACAACAAAATGTTTATAAAGATAGAAAGAGAATACATATCAAAACTACCGATGAACTTTAGTAAAATGTGAAAGTTTTTACATGGAACTTTGATTTTGCACATGAAAATTTGATTTGATTTAATTTTCACAATTACTAAAATTGTTATCGGCTAGAATCATTTTAGTTTCACATTGAATACGCAAAACTTAAATGTATTAAGTATGAAAATAAATGGACGTATTTATTTTTTAAAGCTATATAATTGAATTAAAAATTAAAATTTTATGTGTATAATTAAACTAAAATAAAAAGTTTCATGCATGCGATTGAATCGGAAAAATGTTTCATGTACATAATTGCACCGAATCATAATCTATGTATCGCACTAGACACTACAAATTTGATCGAAATTCATGAGTAGTGTTGATATTTATATGTATATAAAAAAGATAATAATTTGATTAGAAAATTTGATAATAGCGAGGGATAATAATAAAAACGTTAGTGAAGGCTAAAGTAGCTATGAAAGTTGTGAGTATTTTACTATTTTCATTTTTTAGTTTAAAAATAATAGTTAAAGAATTATTAAACCACGTTCATGCGTAATTTCATTTTACTTTTACTATTAATCTATTTGTTAGAAACATGTGCATAGCAGCCTGCAACCAAATATAATATATATAGAAAACTAATTAGCAAAAAATCATCAAGGTCGTTGTAGTATAGTGGTGAGTATTCCCGCCTGTCACGCGGGTGACCCGGGTTCGGTCCCCGGCAACGGCGCAATTTATCTTTTTCCATCCCTTCTTTCTAGAGAATGAAAAGGAGCTTAAAAGGGTATTAAATTGGCGTCGCCCGGACTCGAACCGGAGACCTTCAGTGTGTTAGACTGACGTGATAACCAACTACACCACGACACCTTCATATTCAAAATTTCCATATATTGATTTATAACGTGAAAAACAATACTATTAGGTCAACCTCCAACTTCACTGCACAACAAAGCAGAAATTCCTTATTGCCTTGCAGTCATATACCGTTGCTCTTCCTTTGCTGCAGATTTTTCATAGCAGCTTCCCTCTGGTTTCTTACTTGCTCACACTTGAACATGTTAATGGTTTTCATCCCCATTTTTAAACTGTGGGATACTTGTGGTACATGAATCATGAATACCAATGGTCATAGTACAATGAATAACATGTTATATACATGAATGTGTCAAGTTCATCCAAAACATACAAGGTGCATGTACTGACATCCACCAAATATTTTCATAATACTCGCCTTTTGATGTTCATCGTAAAATATGTGTCTCGTTAAAATTTTACTAAAAAAATAACTGGAAGGCTATCTCTTGCATAAATCCTCTCATCTTCTCCAATAGAAAAAGGAAGCCCTTTCCATAACTTTTTCTTTGATTTTTGTTGTCGGAATGCGACCTCCGTCCATACCAAAAAGGTGAACCGCAATCAATCGACCAACTAACATCCATCATCGACTCCCTAAACCACCACTAACAACCACCTTACTTGGTGTACGTTAACATATTTTTTGTTTGGTAAAAAAATAAGTATTCTCGTATTTAGATCCAAAAGAAAGACGAAGATCCAAAACAAATGAGTTATAAAATAAGACTTCTTAACTAGATTAACTCGAATTTTTTTGACTAGATCAAATACTCACCTCTAATCAAATATCCTTGTGAAGATAAAAAAAAAGGAGAAAGATCCCACTTCCCACGCCCAAGGCCAGCACCCCAAGGACGACACCAGCCAGGGAAGATGTGTTGCCTGACATGTAACACGCGCTAATCCGTAAGATTTCGTGTAGAATATGAATGAAATCTTAGTGCAAACATTTCATTAAAACTTGAGATGACCCTTTGATCGCAGGGTAGATCTCTTCCAATAATGTCGTTTTTAAGATTTAAATTTGTGTTTTCTCATAACGAGTGCAATGTGATTTATCTATGCACGTAACACATGCCGGTATATCCCGATACTTTTTTTTTTAGTATTAATGAGCTTAAAATTTTACCAAAGTTTGAAATAATGTGAAAAAAAGGTTCAATGACTAAGATGGAAAAGATTGTAAAGTTAGAGATTAAATACTGCTTTACTCCAATTGTTAACTATTATTTTTTATATTAAATAGAAGAATATTACATTCTCAAGGTAAATGTCAGAATTCGAACTCATACAAGATGAAACAATATAAATATCCTTAACTATTGTTTAATAAAAAAGGATGAATGGTAGAAGTTTATGAAAGGTTGGGCTAATAAATACAATTTTGAAAGGTAATGGACGAAAATAAAATTTTAATAATAGGTGATGGATGATCAATATCATTTTAAAAGGTAATAGATGAAAATGAAACTTTTTTTGAAGAACGAAAATGAAACTTTAATAATAGTAAAAGTATGGTCTATATCATTTTAAAAGGTACTTGATGAAAACGAAAGCTTGGTAATAGGTGAACTTTACCCTATTTTTTATCCCAATTATTTTTGGATTTATATATTATACACTAGCAAAGTTTCCACAAGCGTCTTAGTTTTAAGGTGTAGGGGTTTAGAATTTAAGGATAATGGTAAAAATTTATATTGTATGGTTATAATTTAGGGTTTAGAGGTTGAAGTTTTGTTTTTAAGGCAATATGATTATGATTTAGGTTTTAACTTATAAATCTCGAATTCTTACCACTATCTTTGAATTCTTACAACTATCTCTAAATTCTAAATACCTACATTTAAGCCCATAAATCATATACCCTAAATTAAGACCCTAAACCCTAAAACTAAGACGCTTGTAGAAAACTTTCAGTTTCTACCGCATAGAATAATAATCCAAATTTTTTTACCCTGTCTGTGTGTATAATTGAAGCTGTATTTGTTTGCTAGTTTAGGAGTTTTAGGATAACTTTATAATAAGGTTAAAAATACTTTTAAAACTATTCGAAAATTTTACAACTCTTATAACAGTTATAAGTTTATAGTTTTTACTATAAAAATATCATTACTTAAATTTAAAAATATACTCCATCTTTACAATTATAGTATTTTATGTTTTTCATTATTTTTAACATTTAAAATTTAAAAATATTTTATCTGAAATTTAGAGATCAAATTAAAAATTAATCAATTTAACTTCAGCGAGCATAATGCAATAAATTGATAACGTAAATAGCCAGAACATAACATTTTCAAAATCAATAACACAACTTTTTCAAAATCGATGAGCAAAACCAAACCGACCGAAAACAAATTGAACATTAAATAATGCCACTTGCATATCAATTGGGCAACAAAATCAAGTAGAGCTACGGCCAACATGGTACAATCAACTTGAAAGTTGAAACAAATGTGACACTCAGTGCAGTATACACGCTTGAAAGCAAATTTTAACCCCAAGCATTCTATCATACACATGCATACCATACCAATGGTAAAACAATATTACTTACAAGGCAAGTCAATGAAACAGATTACTAGTTACTACTACTGTACAGTAACACATTCCAAGATGTCTAATTGGAAGTGTCTTCGACCAACCAACAAATTTCAAAACCATAGAAACGAGACTCGATCGCGCTATTCTTCATCTTCTAACTCAACTAACTGCGCTCGCCTCTCAGCAGCTTTTTTCCTGATAAAGAACCCCCATCTCATTGCTGCTTTAATCTTCAGCCACCCAGCGGCGGCTTTGGCGGGACGTGAACGGTGCTCATCTCCAAAGTTTGGCATTGGGGACGGCATGTAATTTGGGAATCCATACCCACCATCTTCCGGCATGTTAATAGAAGCTTGACCACCTCCCATGCTGAAGAGGCGGAGAAGGTGTTGCATATCTTCATTCTCGAGCATTTCATGACTTCTGAGGCGAATCTCTTCTTCTGAAAATAAGTCCTCAATTCCTTTATCTCTGTTGTTCGTCCAATCATCGAAAGGATTAAGATCTGATGGCTGCATTGAAGAACCAACATTTTGAGAACCTAAGGCAGCTGATTGTGGGGGACCCAGAGCCAGCCCAACAACATCATCATTTCTTGAGCTTTGTGGTTCCTGAGAATTGTTAATCAGGCCATCTGGCACAAATTGCATATTGTCGTATTGATTGCGAGAATTTGAATTCACAGCCCGGGACTGCCCCGAGTATCTGGGAGACTGATTATCGTTGTAGCCTGCAGTAACCAAAATAAAAGAAATGGAATTACCCGACTGACAGTAAACTGGATCTTTAAAAAAAGAAACGAAAAAAGGTAATTCTAAACCTAAAAGTTATATCAAGATATTAAGATCTTGAACAAGAATCAAGCTCTAACAACAGGCGTTTCACCTAAAAAGGGCAAATATCAACCAAGTCTTTTACAAGACAAGTATTTATTTAACTAGAATCATAGAAACATTTCCTTCTAAACAAAATTATCAGATCAAGGGAAAACTTGATAGCACCGCCTATCTAGAGATCTTGCTGCCAAGGGGATTACACCAAGCAATGATAGACAAGTCCAACCAGTTTTATTGAACCGTCAGACAAATAAAGATTTTTCATCTTTTTACATACAAAACATAAAGCAGAAAAAGGAAATTTAACTACGGTGATGCTAGATAAAAGAGTTCCATACAATATTTTTGGAATTTGATTATCTTTGGCTGTCTCATCTTTGTATCTATTTAGCTTACTTCAAAGCAAGCTTCCAGCCTATAGAAAGATCTTTTACCCATACTATTGCTTTGTATACCAAAGATAAGGGAAAGCAAGCAGGCAGGAAGCAAAATGATGTCTGCATGCATAACTCCAAGAAGATTAAGCTGAGCTATCCATAGCTTAAATGAAAATTCATTTCAAACTAAGCGTTTATAGTAGCCAGAATGCTTACCTCCAACTTGTGGGCCTGGATGCACTTGCTCAGTAGGAACCGGCAACTCAAACTGCAGCTGATGATCAGCATTTGGGTAATCTGTTGCACCCATCAGAAGTTCATTCCGGGAGCTTGACCTCCTATTTTGTTTGAAGTCAACCAGTGATTTTCCATCATACTCTATAACTTCATTCCAATTGTCATAGGCTTTCTTCACCAATGTATCTACATAGACCTGCAGAAATGTAGTTTCCCCGGTTAATTTAATGAATATATTTTATTAAATTAGAGAATAAGATTATCGATAGCTTAAGCAGTTGAAAACAAGCCACAATTCAATTCATTGTCAATCAAAAAGCCAAAAGAACAAAACAAGTACAGTTATATATAGGCAGAAAATCATAGTAACATCATGGTATCAGATAAATTTAAAATTAACATCAAGCCAGTTCCCAATAACTCTTTTATCACTTGTAAATCAAAATGAACTCTTTAGTTCATTTTGAACCATACATTACAATTCATGCAACAATCACTGCAAGTAAGACACCGTTGGTTAACCTCTCAAACAAATAAAAAGCCACTGCCAAGCTTAGGTAATGACTATAGACCAGAACCAGAGAATAAAAGGTTAATATAGAACATTAAATCAGGAACAAAGGGAAAAAATCTCGAATTAGCCTTGTCATACTCAGAGAGATACAGGGCAGTAGCATAAAATTTCAACTGGCCAAAGAGTTAGAAACAGTATGCAACCATCAAATTTTCATATGATAGAATGGTGTACCATCCTACACTCAAAAGACAGACACCATTCGACTGAAATGCCACAAATAATATTGATAATCCACAAAACAAAAGCCACTATAGCTGGTTTATAGTTTCTTTTTTATTTGAAAAATATCTGCAGAACATTAACAGAAAAGATATTTGACATTAATCCAATGGTTACTCAAACCTATGATGCAGCTGACTAGAAATACAATAGTCAAACAAAGGCCCTTTCTGCAAGATTTTCATTATTATTAGATTAATGAACATCTAATCCAGACGCTAAGGCCCTTTCTGCAAGGTTTTCATTATTATTAGATTAATGAACATCTAATCCAGACATGCAAACTCCCTCAGATGCATAAGTTAATATCAGCGCATCCCAGGCTATCAAGCAATGAAGGTATCCACATGACCCACAACTTTCCTACATCTTTCTTTTTGGTTAATTAAGTTATAGGTAAAAATAAAATACATTACATCAAAACAAATCCTTACATTATACAACCATAAAAGCAAAAAGATCATTCTTTTAGCATACACAACAAAGTTATACCATGTTCAAAAATCAACTTATATATGGTTCGGATAATTTTGGATAAAATACATGAAAATACATAATATATATACATATAAAATTTAGTAGGCCCAGAAAACATTGCTGCTAATACATCCCACATGGTAGCCCTTGAAGTAAAGGAGATGTTGCATTTCATTAGAAACTGAAAACAATGTAAATCTTACCCACCTTCTGACTATCAGATAGAGAATCAGCCGGGAAATACTGTTCTCCAGAAATAAGACCATTCAACTCATAGATGTTATTAAAGACAACACCAACATTTCTTGAATCATCAGTATAATAAACATAAAGCTTCCCACTCAGCACACAAGTCTTTGCATGATCTAGGAGAGCTTCCCACATCTTATTTGACATGCCACTTCCAAGAATCTACAAACACAAATAGAAATATCAGAAAGAAACTACAAAGCAATAGCATTTTGATTTCAGAAACAAAATCCAAACTCACATTTCGTAACTTTTGTTGATCCTTTACCACGAGCCGCAAAAAGTCTTCAACTGTGAATATTCCCTCTCTATTAAGCCTCTTGTGAAATGACCCATCTTTCCCAATCTTTTCCAATCTCCATACTTCATCATTCAATGCAGGTGGGTAGTGCTTCTTATACACTGTCAAGCATATCAATTAATAAATTCCAAGAAATACACCAATGAAAATAGATAATAGTACAAATGTATGAACTCACATTCGCCTCTGTGATCCTTGACAGTAAAAGCTTCTGTCTTTGCTTCCCGTATGCGTATACCCTCACAATACCCAGAAGCAACCTTCAACCCAAGCCTAAATTTCCTGCTTCTTATCCAACTTGAATTGTCAGTAAAAGTGAGATCACCTAGTGTCCCTACCCCCTCTTTGAGGGTCACTTGCAAGTCACCTGTCAACAGTGGTCTTTTTCCTTCACGCTCTTTTACCACATGGCTCTCAAATTCTTCTGGTGTCCAGTCTTCATCATCCTCATTGTTGAAATCACCTTCAAGTACAACCACATCTAGCTTTACAGAGGCTTCAGGTCCAGCTGTTACAACATGTCCAGTGCTAGAGTCAACTAAAACAATATGGATGGCAGCACCCTGCTCCCCTTCCACCCTTCCTCCTGTGAAAAGTGGAAGAGACAACCTGGACCTGCAGCGGAGCTGTAAGGTCCGTCCATCTGGACCTTCAAGTCGTTTTGGAGAAGAGCTGAAAACCAAAAGTATTATAACATTCCTTATATACATAACAAAAGATGCAGCATAGGAAATGAGGAACTAGAAAAGTAATACGAAGCTTAATGCTGAAGAAAGGAGGGTTTTGTAAAAAAAAAAAGCATAAAAAGGAAAAACTAAACCTAATTCCACTAAGGTTCCTGTAAAGTTGTCAAGTTTAATCCAAGAAAGTAGAATACGAATCAACCAACCAAAAACAAACAAAAGTTTATCATGAAACCAAGCTTATTGTATGCTTTCATGAGAATCATATCCATGCATGAATAAGGCCCAAGTACATCCAAAAGCTATAAATTAATAGTCTACTTAAGAAAGGGGACAAGAAAAGAATTACGACAGAGACATTTGGAAGTTCCTTCAGAATTCATAGCAGCCCTTTAATTCTCATGCACAATGAGTCAAATAAAACAGCTATGTTGCACTGATACGGATGCGGGGACGGGAACGGGAACGGGGACGAGAAACGGAAATTTCTAAAATTATAGGGAATGGGTACGGTAAGGGTACGGCAAATATAAAATAATAATATATATAATAATCTATTCAAAATAATAATAAAATAATATCTAAATAAAACAATAAAAACAAAATGCTAATATAAATTAAAGTAAAAAATTATCGTGTTTTATAAATTATTCATAATTGAATAAAATGTTAATAATAATAAAAAAATAAAGCACATTAATGAATGGTACGATTTTCTCACGTGAAAATAAAGAAGCAAAAACAAAGTAATTAAGTGTTCATATATATATATATATAAACAATTTATTGGGCCCCACAAGATGAATAGTCCTAAAAAGACAAATTTTCACGCGTTTCTTCTTCTTCTTCAACCCTTCGCTCCAAATCCGCCGGTGAGACTGCCGTCAGAATCCATGTCGAAGCTCGTGAATCTCTCAGCTGTAAAATAACCTAGGGGACGCTCGTGAAGGTCACCTGCCGTCCCCGAAACGTCCTAGAAAATATCCCAATCGTCCCCAATCGCTTTCAGTCGTACCCTGTTAACGTGGGACGTCCCCGGTACGTACCTTAGCCATACCCGTCCCTCTAATTGATTACTTATTCAGCAAAATACCTATGAATCCCAAAGTTAATGCAAGACACATACGTAGTACCAAAAAAGGTAAAAAAACAATTGACTAAGTCAAAAACCTGATTCTAACATCGTTTTCTCCTTTGTTTTTTCTCTCGGACTAATAGTATGGGTAGAGGAAAACGTAGTTTGGAAAGAGGACTAATAGTACCCCAACCCCTATCATTCTTGTACTTGACAAGGACCTTTATTTTAGGGGCATTATAAATAACTAATTGCTTTTGCAGCCATAAATGAACAAATAACAATAGTTTACCTCCCATTAATTCTAGGAGGGCCTAACTTTGCCAAGGCTCTTTCAACCTCTTCACTCACCTACAAAAGGATCAATGCAGATATAAGGAAACAGCCAAGGAAAGGACATAATCCAAAAGGGAAAATAACAAAAATACACTAGATTATATTAGAAGTAAAAAAAAAAAATCGTTGTTCTGAAGTGCCTTCTAAATGCAAGACACAAAATGCTCATTTTAGTGACGGCTGACCAGTTTCCTGCACAAACTATGAACATTTATGTCACATGGATGCAAAACAGGTCTGTGTCTACAACTCATACCCCCGTTTCACCAATAGCTAAAATCTAAAAAGAAATATATAAAAAAAACACTACAAAACATCATTAAACTCAAAATTGGGCACTTTTGCGTGAATAAGTAATCAGTTAGAGGAAAAATATAATTTTCTATATCAATTAACCTGAGGGTCCAAAGGAGGAAGAATGATACAACTCGATCTCTCATAAAGATGTGATAATCTCGGTTTATAACTGAAAATATATGCAAGAATTATGCAATTTATGACAGCAGCCAATCATATCAAAATCTGAATGAATGACCCATCTTCAAAACTAACAAGACAACAATAAGGAGAACATTGGCTTACACCTAGAGTACCACAAAAGGAGGAAATCCTTATATGGCATTTAGGTTTTGGAAGAAAATATATGAACAAATTAAACAAGAGAATCAGCAATTTCAATCACTGAAATATAAAGGATTCACTTCAGTCCCACAAGAAACTGAGACCTTGAAGAATGACTATAGGCATAAATTGTAAAGGAAATGTGTGTGCGTGCAGTGTACAAAAAATGGCAGTTGTGCACTAAATAACAATAGATGAATGCCTGTGTATATGACACCAACTCGGGTAAAACTCTAATCAGCAGACAAACAATACTACTAAAGAACATCAGCATACAGTTTAAAGCAGTACCTTTAATCTTAGATGTAAGAAATGTACTAATCAACATTGTATAAGAGAAAGAAATACCAGCAGGTCATTGGTCACACATAAACTGATTTGTGCTCAAATCCTCCTCAACCAGAAAAATAAATGCGCAGAAAGAAAATTGTCAGGAAATAGGTCTTACAACTCTACGAAGAATGGGTTCCAAAGATGAGCAGAGTTTCTGCAGGCTGTCCACCTTGAGAGCTTCTACAATTACACTGCATGAAATATACATGTAATTTCTACAGAAACCACTTGGGCATTTACACAGAAATAAGACTCATCATTTCTTAACCATGTTAATGCGATTTAATATTCCCAGTGCATCACACAATCAAATGAAAACGTTTCAGGTAATAATTCATTAGAAAATATTTTTATTGCATTTCCCCAATTTCCCTGATTGGTTAACGTTTCTACTACCTTTTTCCTTCTAGAGACTTGCACCAAGATCTTTTTTTTATTTATTTAATCATAATCAACTAAATAAGATGTTATCATAAACAACATAACAGTTCTGCAGAGAAGCAAAGCTACACATTTTGGTGGAAACAATTTCTTATTCATCAAAAATATTATTTTCTTTCATATCCAATTGCGATTTTTTGCTTTTTCTTTTGTTTAAGTCTTTAAGAGTTAAACAAAGGCAACTAAGATGCACAAATAACCAAAACACACTAAACCAAAACAAGCAAAAAAGTCACTGTTTACACAATACAAAAAAAATGATAAAGTAGTAGAAAATACCTAGCTAAAGCGGGGCGTTTCCTCTCGGGCTGTTGGTCTTCGTCTCCTTCCAAACTACGTTTTCCCCTGCCTATACTATTAGTCGTCTCCATATACCTAGTTTGCCTCTGCATTCTCGTAGTACCAAATTTGATCTGCATAGTGGCAACAAAACCAACGCCCTAAAAGATTACTATTCAAATAAAAGACGTCAAGTTCACACTACTCGAAACCCTAATCTACCATTCAAACACCAAAATAAAACTAAACTAAACTAAAAAAAGCAAGATCGGCAAAATTAAGTTCTTCCAAACAGTTACACCCAATTACTCTCGATATCAAACAAACAAACAATAAAGATTAAACAAGAATAATAAAAGGTGAGAAATTGAAGGGAAAAACCTGAGAGAAAGGGCGTTTCAAGAGAGGCGTTTGGGGGAAAAGAAAAAGAAAATCGAAGTGAATTGAAGAAGCGAATATTATTAGTATTACTGCTAGGGTTATTAAAGTTAAAAAAGAAGAATTGTTTTTTATACTTAATCTTTTCGTCTAATGGTCCAACAATGCAACTCTTCTTATCTACGTAGAATGATCTCGTACGGCGCGATTCACGGTATGACGTTTATTCTTTTAGCTTTTTAGCTTTTAGATATTGAATGAGGTTTGTTGATTGAGATTATGGACTTCTTTCGTGGGTTTAAATGCGATTAGCAGAATGCTGCTGCAGTGGATACTTTTTTTTTATAATTTGATAATTAAAAGACTTGCAAAAATCAGAACCTAAAGACAAAACCAACCCGTGGTGGTCACGGCCGAACTGAGAGCTTGAAAATTGATCCACTAATTATTAAATATTTCAAATTGTTTAAAATTTTATTTTATATCTTGAATTTTATATAAAATTTTACGAGTAAATTATGAAATTACGAATTAAATCAAGATGAATCAAAAAAATTTACATCGAGTCGAATTAGGTCGAATTGAATTTGGCCCATCCCTAATTTTTACCTCAACTTTGTTACAATTACGTTTGAATCTAAACATATATCTCACTATAATATCTAATATTACTATTACAATTTCTAATCTCATTTATAATATTGTGCTTAATGTCACGGACTTATTCTCTCAAACCGATCCGTGCGGCACTAGCACTCTCGACACAATGCTAGTAAGCCTTTTAGCCACGCAATGCGATGGAAACACAAGTGAGAACTTAAGAAAGAGAAGCTTTATTAAGCTTAGGAGAAATCTTACAAGAGAGTATACAACTTGGAGACTTATGGGATATCTTACAAATGACCCTACTTGGTCTATTTATAGTCTCCAACCTCCTCAATGAACGATGGAGATTGATTTGATCGGATGGCTCATATTATGCCTCCCAAAATATCTAAAAGACCCATAATTTTCTAGAGAACTCTATACATGTCCCTAATTATCTAAAGTGTTCTAGAGAACTCCCCATAGTTCTACACTTATCTATACAAATCTCTAATCATCCACAAGCTTCTAGAGAGTTCCAGACATATCTAGAGTAGTCTCGATTCTTCCATAGTCTTCCATGATCTTCTATAGCATTCTAGATCCTTCTAGAATGTTCTAGATGCTTCCAGCATGTTCCAGGTTCTTCTAGAATGTTTCAGAATCTTCAAGAATCTTCTAGAGTCTTTTAAAATCTTCCAGGGCGTTCTAGGTGTCTCTAGACCTTTGGAGAGCCTCCCGAATCGTTCTAGACTTGTGTAGGACCTCCTAGAACCTCCTAAATTCATGTAGGGACGTTTTAAGAGGGTTGTGGGCCTCTCTAGGCCGTTCTAGATCCTTCTTTGGTTCATGCTTGGCCTTAAAACGTCCAAATCACTTCATTTTGCCTTGGTTGACCCGAGTGCATCTAGGGGGCACTCCACGATCGGTCCTGGTGCACTTTGGCGGGGCGTAACATTAATCTCTCTTAAACTGAACCCAGCGAATGGTTCAGATTATTTTAAAATTTTGAAACTTTAATGACTAAGATAATAATTTCAACATAGTTTAATGACTTCTAGTGTACTTTAACCAAAAAAATAAATAGAGGGAAAAGAAAAGAATAAAAAGAGAAAGAAAAGGGTGAGTGAAGAGATGGTTGCGCCACGTGGAACGTTACCTGGCGTACAGCGTTGGCACGGCATGGCATCATTCCAAAAAAATTCCGCATTTGCCTATGGCCAATGCTGCTCCTCTTCCCTTCTTCCTCCTCCTCAACCTTCAATTTCTCCTATTTTTCTTTGCTTTCTTTTTTTGGTCTCTCTTTAGATTAACCCATTTTCTCTCCATTCTTCCTTTGATAGAGAAACAGCCTGACCCCATCAAGCAGGAAAAAAAAAAGATTTTATTTTTATTTTTTTGAAATCCCCAAATTCCAGGCACTCGTTCTTTAGTTTTGGATTTAGTCTCTTCCGACTAAAAAGCTGATTTGGGTTTCTTTTATTGAATCAGGAAACTGCTAAATTTGGAAGCTTTGATGGGGGTTCGTTTCAGGTGCTGCTGATGAATTTGGTTGATTGGTAGATTTTTTGTTTATTTGCCCAGTTCTATTCAATTTAGTTTTTGTTTCTTTGGATTTCTGGGTGTTGAGAATTTGAGTGATTTTGATGATATGTGGTACTCTTTTTGAGTTATCAGATATAGGAATCAATCTGTTCCTGGTGTTGAATTTGTGACTTGGATATTTGGTTTACAATTTGGGTAGAGTTTTGATTGTGTTTTACATGGTTTGAGTTGAAAAGTGAAAGCCTTTCCATGTGTAAGAAGGGAATAGTGGATCATCAACAGCAGCATAATAATCAAGCTGTGTATTTGATGGATTCACCTTCATCAACCTCGGTATCTGCCCTGGCTTCCTCCGCCCCCGGTTCGAATGATGAAGCCCGTCTAAAATTCTTATGTAGTTTCCTAGGTAGCATTTTGCCTCGACCACAGGATGGGAAACTGAGATATGTCGGTGGAGAAACGCGAATTGTAAGCCTGCCGAGAGATATTAGATATGAGGAGTTGATGAGTAAGATGAGGGAGCTTTATGATGGGGCAGTGGTTTTGAAATATCAGCAGCCAGATGAGGATCTTGATGCATTGGTTTCAGTTGTGAATGATGATGATGTTACTAACATGATGGAGGAATATGAGAAGTTGGGCGCCGGTGATGGATTCACCAGGCTTCGAATTTTTTTGTTTTCTCATCCCGACAGAGATGGTTCATCACACTATGTTGATGGGGATGACAGGGAGACTGAGAGGAGGTATGTGGATGCTTTGAACAGTTTAAATGAGGACTCTGATTATAAGAGGTGTGACTCTCCTGTGATGACCCCATTTTCGGATGATTTTCATTTATCAGAACAATTCTTTAATAGTATGAGTGTTGATGGTGGCCTTCATAGCCAAAGGAGCGGTGACATGTTGATGCCGCCATATAATTTGCATCATATTAATATTCCTCAAATGGGATCCGGGCAACTACCGCCACCAGTTCCTCAGAGGTACAATGAAATGGAAGGTTCATTGAGTGCTGCTTACTATTCTCCTAGGCACCATGGGCACCATGATCCCAGAGCGCTATCAGATTTCCCGCCTTCACCATCTTCAGCTCGTTACCGACTACCAATTCCAGAATCTTCTGACAAATGCCTGGATAGATTGTCTGAGGAATATGTGAGGCAGCAATTAAGTCATCATCTCCAATTCGAACACCAACCACAGTTTTCAGATAATGTAGTATGGATGCCAACTGGAGCTATACCTGGTAATAAGATTGGTGGTTTTCCTGGTAACATACTTCATGGTCATGGTGTTTATGAGGGGAACCACAACTGTGAGCACTACAGGGTCTGTTTCAACAGAAATCAATCACCACATTTGGAACATCCCAACATGGGAAATGGAGTTCCTCAGGTTAATAGTCTGTCTGTGGAATGCCCCCAAAACCATGAAGCTTTTATGCTGAATGCAGATGGAAAATCGCAGCATGGCTTTCATTCCAGAGATCGTACTGATTCCAGTTCTGCTTATGGTGAAACACGCAGTCATGAAAGAGGACGGGTTTTACTGAACCAATTGAACCCTCGTGTTGAGGAAGTGAGAAATCATGTACCTGGAGCTGGAAGGTTTAATGACCACTATGTTCTAGATGGTGCTGGCATGAATTTACCTCTTGGGCATGCTAGTTTAGCTGATGGCCACCATCTGCCCTCAAATTATATTCATCACCAATCTGGATCTGAATTGGGGAACGAAGTTTTTCACAATCAAGCTGGGGTTGCTTCACCCCATCTGCAAATTCCTCCTGAAGAATGTGGAGTTCGCTATGGGAATTATCCTTACCCTTATGGAGGAGATAATGTTTACCAAGGGCCACATGGACATGGACATGCACATGCACAGTCCTTGTGGAGAAATGCTCAGAACCCAACTCATGGTGCTCCTGCTTATGAAGCATCTGGCTTACCCGAACAAATAAATGCTGCATTTAACTCAGCTCATTTGAAAGGTCTGGTGGAAGGTAGTTCAACGCTTTGTGTTGCAACGGATGATCATAATCCTTGGATTGAGTCTTCACAAAAAATGCTGGGTTTTAATGGGACCGCTGTTCTGGACAATTCTTATGCCCGTCCTCATAAGGAGAACATTGGTTCTCATGACCTAGAAACTCAACAATCTGTCACGGTGCTACCAGTTCGATCCCCACAAGGCATGCTAAATGTTGCCATTACCACAGAACCTAATCAGTCTCCGAATCTACCTCCAACTTTAATTCCTGATAAATATGTTTCTGGTAACAAGCCTAGATCACAAGATAATTCTAATGCCATTGGGGCAGTGAGGACTGAGGAGAAAGTTGTAGCGGTAGAAGATAAAGAAGCAAGTCATGCAGTGAAGATGGAAAACTTTGACGTTCCAAGCATGAGCTTCCCAGAGCAAAACAAAATTACTGAAATTGAATCTGAAACGGCATCTGTTGAGGCTAGCGTTTCAAGTTGCAAAAAACTTGCTGAAAAGGGTGGTGAGCAGTCAAAATCTGGTGAAAAAGATCCTAGTGCTGTTGAAAATTCAAAGTTATCTGTAAACCATTTGAGCTTCATACCTCAGTTTGTTGCATCAGTTAAAAAAGCAGCTTTAGAAGAGGTTGAAGAAGTGAAAGCCAAAATTGAAGATGGTGCCTCCATGAAACTTGATGCAGTTCAAGGAGAAGCAGCTGCAAATGAATCATATTCAGTGGTGAGGTTTAAGAAAAAGTTTTCATATATAACATCTCACAATTTGTTATTTGTATCTTTTAATTTCTGTTTGGTCTCCAGAGTGCCCATGGTGAGTTGGAACTGGATCCTGATAATGATAACATATCCCCGTCCAAAATTGAGCCAACAAAGGCCGAGGCTGAAGCTATTGCAAGAGGCTTACAGGTCATTGTTTTATTTTCTTTTTTTATATTAACTTTAATTTCGTCCTCCATTATTTCTTAAGTTCATTGAATCTTTATTTTGTACTTTTTTAGACAGTTTTTGTTCTCATTTTGTTTTTGATGGTATTTACATTTCAGACGATAAAGAATGATGATCTAGAGGAGATCCGACAATTAGGCTCTGGATCATATGGAGCAGTTTATCATGGCAAATGGAAAGGTTCTGATGTAGCAATCAAGAGAATTAAAGCCAGCTGCTTTGCAGGGAAGCCTTCTGAAAGAGAACGATTGGTAATAACTGATAGCACTTTTCCTTTCATAGCTTTGTTAGCTTGTAATATGAGGCTTCTTGATAGTTAAAAGGGTGACAAATGCTTCACCTGATGTGTTTTATAGATCATTAGTGCTTTGCTTTTTATTTATTTTCCTCTATAGATAATGAGCGAAGATGTTGCTTGTATAGCTTGTTTAAAGGGCTTTATGGCATTATATATATGTAACTTATGTTTACTTTTTTTTATGTCTACACTCAAGACATGTAATGGCTTACGAAGCTTTGATCTTTAACCTAAGGGAAAAGGCAAATGAATTTTTTTCCTTATAAATGTTATGATTAAAATGAAGTAATTCAGCTGGCGAATTGAATGTTGGAAATTTCCATTTCTACTATGATATTATCAAAAGTTCACGCTGTTTTGTTATTAAAAAATTAGGAGTTCCTTGTTTCCCATATTTATGAGTGTCTATCTATATGTGTCTGGTAGATCAGCATTTTGCTATTTGCTCTTTATATCTTTGTATTTTCTTTCAGACTTGGTATTTTGTGTTTAATTCTCTTCAAGTTAATAACAGTGGCAGTTAAAACGAGGATATTTTCTAGGACATGGTTCAATTGTTGGGTTAGTTAGGCCCTCTAATGGATTTTCTTTCACGAGCTCTATCGATATATAATATTTTATGCTGCTTATAATTTAATTGATGGCAATCTCTCTTTTTCTGCTGCCATAGATTGCAGATTTCTGGAAAGAAGCTCTGATATTGAGTTCATTACATCATCCAAATGTTGTGTCTTTCTATGGAATAGTTCGTGATGGTCCTGATGGATCATTAGCTACTGTTACCGAGTTCATGGTTAATGGATCCTTGAAGCAGTTTTTACAGAAGAAGGACAGGTAACCTTGTTAATAGCTATGCAATCAGGTTGCCTTTTAAGCATATTCTCTGAAGTTTGTTCTAGATATGTCGTTGTTTGCCATAACATGCATAAACAAGCCAGAAAGGAATATTTTCGTAAAAAATGTGTGACATGATAATGTTATTGAGCAGGACTATTGATCGTCGTAAGAGACTCATTATAGCCATGGATGCTGCATTTGGAATGGAATATTTGCATGGAAAGAACATTGTGCATTTTGATTTGAAATGTGAAAATCTGTTGGTAAATATGAGAGATCCACAGCGTCCAGTGTGCAAGGTACAGTCTTATAAATTGTTTCTGGACCTCAAACATTAAGTTGGGTTTCAATATATGTTATTTCTCCCCATTTTTTATGGAGGGGGTGGGGGACTGGGGAGCAGCAAAATTTGTGTTCTTCCAAAGTTACTTTTGGATGTTATTGTCATCTTGTTGTGATTTCTTTAATTTTGGAATCTTGGTAAGAGTTTAAGGCTGATATTGTTTCTTCAGCATTAGCTCTTATTAGCTTGGTCTTTAATTGATTCTTTTATAAATTTTCTTGAAAGCACACTAGTATTAGTTTTCTTCCAACGTCAACAGAGTTGCAACTGATTTGGTGCATGCACTTTTAGATTGGTGATTTGGGCTTGTCAAAGGTCAGACAACATACTTTAGTTTCGGGAGGTGTTCGTGGAACACTACCCTGGATGGCACCTGAGCTTTTGAGTGGTAAAAGCAACATGGTATCTGAAAAGGTAATAATATTTTACACTGACCATAGCAAATACGAGGATGGATACAGTTGTTTCCAACATGAGTTCTGCTTCTTAGGACATTTTTCCAGACTCATTTTATTTATTTTGCATCAATTTATGTCCTTCAGATTGATGTCTACTCTTTTGGCGTTGTTATGTGGGAGTTACTCACTGGTGAAGAGCCTTATGCAGATATGCATTGCGCTTCTATAATTGGTAAGTGTCATAAATAGGATTTGTATGTTGTGAGTGATTTTCTGCAAGTCTTCCATACATTTTGCTCAAAATCTTTGTTACATCTACTCTTCACTTTACACTGACAAGACTTCCAATACATATATTGGATATGGAAAATTGAACATTCCTTTGTCGATGTGGATCTATCCCTGACAGTCATAATTATGCCAAGCACTGTAGTTATTAAGTTTAGATAAAATACTAAGCTCATAGTAACTGTTCTGTTGTAAATCATAGTAAGACTCTACTGTTGTAAGCCTATTTTAATAGGTCTGATTTCCCCTTTTAATTAAAATAGAACAGTGTAAAGAAACTCAGGTTTTCTCTTCCAGTAACTTTCTTTTCCATAAAACTCACAAGCTTTTCTTTTGATCTCTCTTTTATCTACAATTCAATTTTGTTTATCAACCTTCATTCAATAGTTGGAGAAAATGAAGGAAAATTAGTGAAAAAGACATTTGGAGATTTTTAATTCATTTTTTTTTTTTGGGGGGGGGGGGGATTTTCTTTTTGCAACTTTTTTAGCACATTTGGTATCTCTAGCTAAAACATACTCACACCATGCATGATTTGGGCTAAATTTGTCCTTTCTGGACAAAATTGGACGTTGTAATTGTTTCTTGACTTGTAAGTTTTACGAGTCATAATAGAAATGCTTGTATTTGTGGCTATGGACTAGAATTGGATCTTCCACAAGTAGAAATGACCTGAAGTATTTTTGTTCAGGGTTGTTTTGTTCTTTCATACTATCAGGAGTTTTGGTAGTTTTAATGTTATCCATGAGCTTCATTTCTTCTATGCATGGAGAACTTCCATAATTGCACACTTTGCATGGTGCGCACGGGCGTAGAATTTTAGGGGAGTGTTTAGGGACACCAAGGGGTATGGTGGTTGTTCAAGGAAGGTGATAATGAATCTTCACCATTTGATTAACAAATTTCTCATTCTTAGTCCGTTCCTTCATTCATACTAAGCAAAGCCTTAAGCTTGAAATCTGAATGTTGTTCTACGCTTCAATACTATTTGCTTCGGCATCTTCTTGTATAATTGATGCTATATCCATTTGATTTACTGCAAGGAGAAACAGGGTAGGGAAAGAAAAGAAAGGGTAAGGGATAGAAAAGGAGGGAGAAACTAGAGGGAAAGAAAATACTTTCAGTATCCAAATATGGGAAAGTTCTTGAAACATTATGATAATCAACATCTATACTGCAATCGCCTTTTCATAGTTTTAGATGCGAACTTGTCTTGATAATGGATTTTTGTACTGCAAACTCCCAATATGCATAACTATATTTCTTTTAATATACAGGGGGAATTGTAAACAACTCACTACGTCCAAAAATACCATCATGGTGTGATCCTGAATGGAAGGCGTTGATGGAAAAGTGTTGGGCCTGTGATGCTGCAGAGAGACCTCCATTTTCTGAAATATCTCAGAAGCTGAGGAGCATGGCTGCTGCTATAAATGTAAAATAAAGCCAATCCTGAAGCAATCTCACGATCATCGCAAAACATAAGTAAGACATCCAGTTAGTGCAGTTTTTGGTCATCTTACCTGTTACTCTAATAATCTATGCCTTTGGTTATGCTGTCATGGATCTCTTGTAGTACCACCACAAGTCGTTTCGAGGGTCAAATGTAGACCACCCTGGGTTGAATTACATTCTCAAGGAGAGGGAAAGCCATGAAATCGGGATTTGATGCGAGTTTTAATCTTATTTCTTTTGCACGAATATGGTTTCCATTATCATGTACAGGTAAATGCAATCGTGATAGTGGTACTACGGGTGAATGCATCTTTGTTTTGTCTTTAAAGACATGTCTGTAAAGCTTATGGTAATTAATAATGCATGGCACTTGCATGCTTATGATAAATTAGGATCCAATTTTGTTGCTGTTACTGTTGCTATTGTTTTATTGCTAAAAGAAGAGCTCATTTTTATGGTGTAAAACTTGGGTTTTCATATGTATATGATTATATAACATTTAAGAGATCGTTCCATTTGGTACTAATTGGGGTAGTTCACGTTTCTATGGACAAAAATCTTCTGCCCTTTTTCGATGCTATTTGATACTAATTGTGGTATTGCGTATGAGTTTAAGACAAAGACGTACAAAGTGTCTTTGAATAAAGGTGGATTTGAGTTTACTTGTTTTCTATCAACATTCTTGTTGAAGCATTTTAATTGTAGATCTCTCTTCTTATGACCTTTTCATGTCTTATTTTTTTTTTTCATTTTGACATGTGTCATCTATGCATGATAGACCGAGTGGTGGGGCGGTCATCTTTGAAATTCGTATATGATTTAGAAATTCTCTTTGTATTTACTATTAGAATTTTATTTTTGCCACCTAAAATTTTATAGATTTATCTCTTAATATAAAGTTTTTTGTCCGTTCCTGATCTATGTCTATAATGATCCAAATTTTTTTAAGTCAAGATTTGATTGACGATTCGAATTTAAGTGAGACATGTCATTCAATTTAAGGTGACATATGAACATTTACTCAAACCATGATGAATAGTAAGTAATCAAGAAATACAAAATTATCCTTATTTAACTTAGAAACTGACAACAAATTCTTATAATTGGTAGAACATACAATAAGTCAGTGAGTGTGAGTTCTGTATCAATAGTAAGTAATGTAGATTGACCAATATGTGCTCTAGGGAGAGTAGGGGTTTTTGTTGAATTTAGCTCGACTCGGTTAACATTCAACTCAAGATCTTAGCAAGTTAAGTTGAGCAAGGTGCAGTTCGACTCGAAAAGATCATGAACAGCTCGTTATTTTTTATAGTCTTTTATGATTTTTTGGTGGTTTACCTTAAAAAAATTTGGTAAATTTTTAAGACGTTTTATATTTTTCGAAAATTAAAAGAAATTAATTTGTATTTATAAAAAATTAATAATAATAAGTTTTTCTTTTTTTCATTAAAGTCTTTTCTTTTATTATTTTATGTAAAAAGTAAAAAATGGAGAGGAAAAATTTTTAGTTTAATTCCCCAAATAAAAAAAACACGATTGAAAGATAAATCCCAAAATTTCTAGGGTATTTTCTTATTTGTTGTCCATCGAAGATAGTTGAGAAAATAAAAAAATTCTCACACTCGAATATCAACTTCATCTCCAACTCAGTCATGACATGTTTGTTTATTTATCTCCTCAGACCTTACATTTTTTCTCTAAATTTCTATGTTTATATTAAGCTATAATAGTGTCACTAGATTTAACATATATTATAAAAATTAAAATAAATAACGAGCAACGAGTCGAGTCGAGCAACAATTTTTTTTAACGAGCACGAATTAAATACTATTTAACTCGCGATCAACTCACTCGATAAGCACCTAGGAGAGTGAAGCCATCACCAATATAGACTTTACCCCTTCCAACAAAAAGTGTAACAACCCACTAACCAATTTCCAACTGAAACCCATCAACTCAATAATCTTATACTCTAACAAAAACTAGTTTATAAATTTATATTTTTATAAAATTTTATTAACTAAAATATAAAAAAATAAAGTTTAAAATCTAACAATTTTTTTTGACCAATTTAACTTATAATTCAATTTATAATATTTGTAATGTGAATTACCAACAAATCATATATTGAATTGTGATGTTTTTTATTTGGTCATCTTACAACATTAATTTTGGTACTGATCATCGATCGTTATTATTCTTTTTCTTTACTTTTGTATATCCATTTTTACTTTTACAATTTCGTTGCATTTTTCTCTCTAGATTTTTATATTAGAATTTTGTTGTATTGGTTTTCTTCACACACATATTGTTGCATTTATTTTCTCTGCCTTTATGGCACGGTTTTTCTCTACCTTTGTGACATGTCTTTGTCTTGTGGCACGTTATATGCTTACTTTTGCGGTAGACTTGCATTCATGTAAAGTTTCTCACTACGATTGGTTCTAATGTGAGATTTATGTGGGCGTTTAATAATTTGATCCGCTTTTATAGTTATTTGCTGATGCATTCAAAACTATTCAGTGAAGTAGCTTGCAAGACTGATGGTTCCGCTCGCCACTCTTTCATCACTTATTAAACATCTAAGTGATTCATTTTATCTCTTGTGTGTTAACAACTCTTCTAGTCTTTTAACGTTCAATTGAGCCTATGCTTATCCATCTAAATAACGTAAAAACATCTTTTATTAGCGTGACTGAGTTTTTCTTCTTTTAAGAAAGAGAGTCATTTAATTTATTTCTCTTTTCATTTTTTATTTTTTATTGTTCGTTATGAATGTTTTTTATGTTTGAATTTCTTTGTTCTATCTCTCTTTCTAAGTAAAATTACTCCAATATTATTTAAAAAAAATTAATGATAGCCACCTAAGCTATCTCCCCAAAAGAGAAGCCATTAATATCATATCTGCAATTGAAGTCAACGTTTTTTTTATATAATCTTTGACTAAATAAAAGGAGAAATTATTATATAGACCCTTATCAC
Organism: Hibiscus trionum; assembly: GCA_030270665.1. Lineage (NCBI taxonomy): Eukaryota > Viridiplantae > Streptophyta > Magnoliopsida > Malvales > Malvaceae > Hibiscus > Hibiscus trionum. Next base: position 38,227,123 of record BSYR01000022.1, read on the forward strand.
TATATTATCTATAGTTAAAAATCAGAAATATGCTTTAAAAGGTCAATCTATTTATTAAAATATAAATGTGAGTTTAATTTAACATCACTCGAATCATTGAATTTGTTAAAAATCTAAGGCCCTTATTTAACGTCTTTGGAAGGTTATGCCCTTATTTGAGTAACTCCTAAAAGGTCAAAATTTTATTCGATCATTTAGCTAAAAATGAAATACATACATAATAGATAAATATTTGATATAATATATAATTAAAAATTATAAAATTGTTACCAAAAATATATATAAACAACATAAAGATTTAACTAAAAGTATACCAAGAATTTACTTAAAAAAGTATATCAAGATTTCAAATTTGCCGCTAAGCATTTAATAAATTCATAAATTTCTATTCAAAAAAATAAATTCATAAATTTGATTAACTATGTCCAACAAACTTTTTCTCTAAAATCTCTATTTTCCTTCTTCTCTCTAAAAAAATTATTTTTTATTTTCTTTCGACGACTAGCCGTCGTTGACATCGACGACTAAACTAATAGTGACAGTGCACGTCACATGCTAACGATGAGGGAAATCGGGAGCCACCAGCTTTGGAGAAAAAATTATTTAAAACTTTTTTGAGTTTACTCAAACTCAAACAAGTAGAATAATGGGGGTTAGCTAAGGGGTTCATGCCATTATTTAATATTTGGTTATAACCGAACTAGACAAAGTTAAAAGAAAGCGGGGGTAATTCAATCCCAGATATGCTTTAGCTCAGCTAGCAGATGCTTAGGCTTATCAAGTAATGGGTTATGGGTTCAATACTTTTTTTTTGTTGCAAGAATTCTCTCTCTTTTTTTTCCATCAATTCATTCTTTTTAGGATAAATTATATAAATGGTCTCTAAACTTTTAGGGTAGATTCATTTTGGTCACTGTGCTTTTAAAACATTCGATAAGGTCACCCAATTTTTAGTTCGATTTCAATATAGTCACAGAAATTTTAGTTCGTATTCAATATGGTCCCTCCCGTTTTCGTTTTTTTAATAAAAATGGGTAAACTACACCAATTATCACTCAGCTTTCTTCTCACTCATATTTTGGTCACTAGAGTTTAAAAATTTTCAATTTAATAACTTAACTTTCGAATTATTCATATTTGGCCACTCAAAAATGACATGTTTATACAAATAGAAAAACTCGATTAATCCTTAAAAAATATTTTTTGAATTGGTAAATTTATATTACTCAATTCTTGATCTTATATTGTACCAATTAAATCAGATAACCGGTTAACTAGTTAATCGAAATATTTGATTTCTAAAAGTGATTTTTTACTTTGTTTATTAAAATACCAAATATCATAATGTGGTAAATTTAATAATTGTTCGGTTGTGATAAAAGTATAAAACAACTAGAAAGTCAAAAGTCGAAAGTTCACAACTATTAATCCTACCCAGATCCAAAACTTTTAAAAAAATCAGAATGATATCAAAATCACTAGACTATAATATATTGTAATGCATAAAATTCAGAAATATTTGATATAATAGATCAGACCGGTTAATCAATTTTGCTTAAAATTGTGAACCGCAATTGAATTGAAATAATTTATTTTAAAAATTTGTACCAAAATCGGGTTTGATTAATCCTTAAAATTTATTTCGATTAATTGCTAAATTCATATTATTCAATTCTTGATCTTATATTGTATCAATTAAATTAGATAATATATTGACCGATTAATTGAAATATTTGATTCAAGTAATATTTTTTTACTTTACTTATTAAAATATCAAATATGGTAATATCGTAAATTTAATTAGCAAAGTAAAAAATATTACCGGATTTTTTAAAAGATTAATCGAATTTTTCTATTTGTATAACTATGTTATTTGAGAGTGGCAAAATATGAACAATTTGAAAGTTAATTTATTAAATTGAAAATTGTTAAACTCTTTTTTTTAATTAAGTACCGAGAGGGATCGTATCAAGTTCAAACTAAAAATTAAATGACCTTATCAAATACGGTGACTAAAATAAATCTACCCTAAAAATTTAATGACCATTTATTTATGTAGTTTACCCTTCTTTTAACATGAAATATTGGTTGTTACATTTTCCCTCTCTTTTTTTTCTACATTTTACTCTCCATTCTCTGTTTTCCATTTTCCCTCTCTTGAAACGAAAATGGAAACCCAAATCCTTGAAATTGATGAAGAAAAAAAGAATTCTATGAAACAAATTGTTTCAATTTTAAATCATTTGGGGTGCCTGTTCCGGTGGTTCCTCCACCGTAGTTACCGTTTGATGTTACAAATCCACTGTCGCGTCTGCTTGTCGTGTCAGAGCATTTTCAGCTCGTGTTTGTGGCCTATCTTGCCGGTCGGTTACGATTCTTAATTTTTTTTCTTTGTGTTTTTAAATCTTTCGTTTCATTTTCTGACCTGTTTTTTTGGTAGGTTTCTTGGTGGTAACTATCAGAGACATTATTAAATTCCCCGAAGTGAGGAATGAACCTTGAATCACTAGTATGCAAGACAATATGTGGTTGGAGGTTTCCATTAGCAAACCCTATATTCTTGCTTTATCCACCAAAGAAGATATCCGGTGGCTAGATAGGCGCAATATGAGCGACCGCACAGGGCCTCTAAAAAGAGGGCTCAAAAAATTAATTTAACTTAAATTAAATAATTATAAAAAAAATTATAGATTTTATATTCGATAATTAACAACTTACAAACAATTAATACCACAATTAAAATTTATTTTATATTCTTGCTTTATCCACCAAAGAAGATATTCGGTGTCATAGTCTTAACTTGATTTTGTGTAACATTGCAAACAATTCAATAAAAGCGAGAGATTATTTTAGAATAGTTCAACGTATTTGTACTTTATGTGCTAATTTTACAAAGAAATAAAATATATTAATAGAAAATGTGAAGGGTTTAACTCTTAAATCATTGTCGGTCACAATATGGGAAAGTCGTGTTAAAGTGTTAAGTCAATAAGATTTTAAATTGTCGAGATTAAGGAAAACACTATTTCTAGTAGCTCATATAGATAATGAGTTGTTTATTGAGATAAAATTACTTAGATAATTTACCCAAGGAAAAAATGAGACTAATAAATTTATTAAGAGTTTTAAAATGTTTATAAAATTTTATTAATTATTCATATTATTGTTGCCGCAGAACAAATTTTTTTTAAATTGAAGTTGTTGAAGTCGGTCCCTGCCCAGCGCACACCAGGCTGTCGAGGAAGCACTCCACAACATTCTAGGCTTATCTACACCAGTCCGAGTTAGCCCACCACTTGGGTTTGAAGAGCTATGCATATCAGATATGACAAGTAGCACATCCCATCTAGCATATTCTTTTTGATTCTTGCCATATCCGTTTTAATCCTTAGATTAGGAGATTGTATAGATCATATTTAATCTAGGCCGTTGATGTATTTTATCCTTAACCATTGGATGTAGGGGGCTCTAACTATAAATAGAGGCTTACCCCACCTGATTTTCTCAGGTCAGTTTTGAGGAATACTCTTTGCCTACTTTTGTTTGTTATTTATTTTCTGTTATTTTTTTTTTGTTTCCGCAAGAATCTTAACTTATTAACTTTGATCGGTTTCAGGCTTACTTAGTCTTTACATTGTTGAGTTCTACGGGCATGAAAAGTGGTACCTACGAACAAATATTATAAACTAAGAGTTTCATTTTAATAAATTACACCGGGACCTTAAATTCTTTGAACCGCCCCTAAAGATATCATTGTGGTGTTCGTTAATGATTTAGTTCATTTCTTTAAAGTTCAGTCGCTTATTAACATGATAATGTTCGGATCGATTCTAATTTTTTTGTTGTTATGTCCGGTTGATACTTGACTCTGTATGTATGTATTAGGAGACATAGACTTTCTTCACTAGTTCTCCCTTAGGCATTGTTAAGTCCATTGTGTGGAGAAAACAGAGGGATGATTATTTACACTTGCTTTTAAGAGATAGAAAATTGATTCGGGCTACTACTACTGAGCCTTCTATGCCGCTGATGGATGGTGTCGACGCTGGTAAACAAGATTATCTTAATTTCTCTTTCAATTTGTATGCGTTTGTTTAATTCTCTAACATTATGTATTATATTTTTAGTTGATTGGAGTATAGACGAAAATTCTTTTGTGTTGGTTATTCTGAAGATCATGTTGTAAAGGGTAGGTTTTTCTCTAAAATCAAATTAGATTTTATATCTAGTGCGTATCTTTTCTCTAAAACCAAAATTTTCTTATTGTATTATTTTTTCAGTGGATACCATCAATTGGATTCGTGCAGATTATATAGTCACCGGATGGATAAAGTTCAATGGTATAGAAGAAAATGACTATCATATACAAGTAATCAAAACACGGACTGAGAAGATTTTCGATGTAAGTTCTAGTTTCTTACACTGAATTGATGAGTTTCTTTTGAATTTATTTGTGTGCTCTTGGTGACCTGGTGTTTTGCTACTATTTGTCTTGCGGTGATTATGAATTTTGGGAATAAGAGTCAAAGGAAACAAATAATTTTCAGTCAATCTAAAATAGTACAACAATGCATAAATAAATTAACGTAGAATGAAGTTGACCTCTTCAGAAAACTTAGCAGCAACAGCTAATCCGTTCTCGAATTTACTATGGAGGTCGGGAACAAGTAGGCGATTCTACTGCTCCAATAACAAGGCGGTCTCGCATGCAACGACCTCCCTCCTTCATGGTCAAAACTTTATGGACTTCTTTGGTATCCACAATCTGATTATTTGCCCCATTTTTATAATTGGAAAGGTAAACTACAACGGAGGTCACAGTTATATTTGGGTCACCTAATTATTAAATGTTACATTTGGATCACTCAATTATAGGTAAGGTTACATTTGGGTCACCCAATTATTAAAACTTACATTTGGGTCACTCAATTATGGGTAAGGTTACATTTGGGTCACCCTTCATATATATATATATATATATATATCAATTTGTGTATTAGATTAATTAATGATTTCAAATGAAATACTCTAGTGTTAATGAGGGTATACAAGTGATTTGGAAGAAAGAAAATGACTAAACTGATATATGTTTTTAAATATGAAGGGTTACATTTGCTTGGAAGAAAGAAAATGACTAAACTGATATATGTTTTTAAATATGAAGGGTGACCCAAATGTAACCGTACTCATAATTAAGTGACCCAAATATAACATTTAATAACCGGGTGACTCAAATGTAACCTTACATATAATTAAGTGACCCAAGATAACTTTTAACAATTAGATAATCTTACCCATAATTGAGTAACATCTGTTGTAGTTTACCCTAATTAGAAAAATAACTCAAAGCAAATATCACATCAGTTGATACAACTGAAGTCTGAAACTGTTTCCTTTTACATAGTATTGTTGAACTCGTGACTTATCCTCGTCATTGTTCCAAACTTAAAACTCTGTTAAATCACCCAAAAAAAGGTTTTAATTTCTGAATTCTGAGAAAAATATGAAAGATAGTTTGAGAAAAAAATAAAAAATAAATATGGAGATTAAATATATAATTATATAAATTATTTTTATTTTAGTAATCAAAACAGAAATGAAGCAATAATTTGGGATTATTTAGGTTATTTTTTTATTGTGCCAGAGAAACCTCCCGTTTAAGTTTAATGGCAACAAATGTTTCAGTATCTAAAAATGTATATATAAAAAACATAAGTGATTTTACTGGTCGTTTTTTAAAATTGATGACCAACTCTATACAAATGAAAAACATAAGTGACAATCTCAATAGTTAAACCTTCTTTTAATATAGTTATAAGAACTAAAAGAATAAATTAAAAAAGGGAAAACTACATCAGTGACCACCGAACTAATTGGGGATACCTATTTTGATTTTTGACCACCGAATTAATGAACTCGTCAATCAAACCACCAAACTTATAAAATCAATCTATTTTGACCACTGTCGTTAAAAACCTAACAGTGGGGTGACGAAACTGCCACGTGGCAGTTAACATAATTTTTTTAAAAATTACACATTTAGTCACTGCTATTTACACATTCTTTCAATTTAGTCATAATTTTATATTAATAAAATAAATAAATTTATAAATTAGGTGGTGACACGTGTCAATACCTTATTGGAGGATTTTAATTATTTATATTTGATTTTGTAAATGTAGAAACCAATAAAAGATATATATTAAATTTGGTGATTTAAAGCACAAACTTGTGCTTGGTGCAATGGCTTACCCAAGCATTGCCCAAGTTCGATCCACCCCCAATGCATGTTGAAGGATTTTTATTTTCCTCCTCTAAATAGGTGGTGACACGTGTCACCACCTGATTGGAGGAGAGAAATAAATTAATAAAATCAAATATAAATAATTAAAGTCCTTCAATAAGGTGTTGACACGTGTCACCACCTAATTAAATAATTTATTTATATTATTAATTTAAAATTAGGACTAAAATGAAAGAATGTGTAAATAGTAAAGACTAAATGTGTAATTTTAAAAATTTCCCGTTAACTGCCATGTGGCAGTTCCATCACCCACCGTTATATTTTTAACGACAGTGGTCAAAATAGATTGATTTTATAAATTTGGTGGTCTGATTGACGAGTTCGTTAGTTCGGTGGTCAAAATAGATATCCTCATCTTGAGAATTTGATCTATGGACAATTAAAATTTTTGCAAGAATGTCAAATGGACAGTTAGTTCAGTTTGGAAAATTTTGTAGTTTATTATACTTTATGTGTCGAATTTATAAATTTTGTAGTTTATTTCAGCTTGTAGTTTTATAAATTACCAATCTGTAGAAATTTTAGTTCTTTACAGCCAGAAAATTAAGAGTTTTGTATTTCAATATATAAAATATTTCATTTTTTTTAGCTTTGATAAGAAACAGTTTATAGGACTGGCCGTTAATGGGATGTTTCAAACAAATTGTTAGCGGACTGTTTTAGGACAAATAATTCTTTTAAATTCTGCAAAAATTAAAAGCAATGGTAAGGAAAAGCAAAAAAGATTTAATAAATTATTTAAAAACGGTAAGGGAAAGCAAAGAAACTATTGTAGTTTAAAGAACTAACCTTAATAGATTCCAACCTGTAAATCGGTACTGAAGGAAGCTATCATTCTTGAGAAAAATGGAATAGTAAACCCTAATTTATTTTTAATTTTATACCACCAGATGATTTGGAAAATATTACAAATGATACAGAAAAAATAATGACCTGAATTTTTATTATTATTAGGACCATAAATAACGTGGTAGAAAAAATTTATATAATAATTTCTCAAGAAAGAGGCCGTGTAACATATAATAATAATAATAATAATAATAATAATAATAATAATAATAATAATAATTGAACGGGTCACAAGGAAGAAAAATCCTACAAATAATGCGAATAAATGGAGAATGTTTCTTCTTGCCCATTATTGTGCCGTTAAAAGCGTCATTCTCTCGTCTTTTTCTCATAATTAAATAATTGAACTACGACCTTAAACATATATACACACAATAAATATTAGGATAAACAACACCACTGGTCACTAAGTTATTTCAATTTTTTTGTTTTGGTTATTAAACTATTATTTTGTGTAAAAACATCACTAAAGTTATGTTTTTTTTTCCCTATTTTGATTATTAATGTTACTTCTTTTCCTGTTTTGGTCATCAGTCTATTATTTCTTTCCAGTTTGGTTATCAAGCTATTGTTTTTTTCATGAGTTTTTAATGGTTGGTGACCAAAATAGGGGAAAAACGTAACATTAGTGATGATATAGCCAAAAGTAATAGTTTGGTGATTAAAACAGAAAAATGAGAATAGTATAGTGACCAATGGTGTTATTTACCCTAAATATTATGGATTGTTATCCTATGCACTAACGGTGTAAAAAAAGATTCCACAAGCGGAGTTATTTAGGTGTTTAATGTTTTAGTTTAGTTTAATTTGAAAATCAACTGAATTAACTGAACTTTGTCCGGTTTGGTTGAAAATTTTCAAACAATGTTCGATTTGGTTAACTGTTAAAATCTAAAAAAATGATTAATAGATTTTAGCTAGTTCGATTTGGTTGGTTAACCGAATCGACCGATTGAACACCCTCAATGGTTATAGAAAATTGTCTAAATTATGTGTTTAGTTTTTGATTATAATTGTAAACCCTCATTATATTCTTGAATAGATTCTCTTTTTAATAAAACTAGCAAGAAAAAAACTAACATATTCATATATGAATTTCTCACAACTCCACCTATAACTATTTCTTAAAAAATATTTATATATAAAGTATCTCCACTTTTTATAAAATATTCAATAATATAACAATAATCTATTTGTTTTTTTATTTCATATTTTCATAACCTCTTTAAATAAAAGAAGTAAATTTCATTAAATATTGATATGATCTTTTTGTTATCCTTTACCGTTCTCTATAATCTATATTAAATAAAAATTTAATATGTATATATATTATAAAACAAACCATAAACCTTAAATTCAATGTCCTACAAACTAAACTCTAAACTTTAACCTAAAACTCTAAAATTGAAGAGTTTGTATAAACTTTAGTTTACACAAATTTGTGTATCAAAATATTTTTCTATATATAATTATTATTTTTATAATTATCGGTATCTAGTCTATTAATCAATTAATATGAATCATGTACTATAATCTACCGTCTGCATAAATTTATTATAAGAGTGACTCTCTCAACTTAATTTACTTTATTTATTCTGTTATATCAGTTTTTTTCTTAAAAAAAATAAAAATGCTCCATAATCCGCTCCTTTAATTAAGGCGTTATCATGTATTAGCTTTGATTTAGGGTGAAAGTTTAAGTACTCCGGCGATCTCGGCGCCCTTAACAATAATCAAATCCGATTGACTTCTACGCAACTAACTACATCATATCTTTAATCCAATAATTTGGTGGTTCTTTCTTCTTTAATTAAGACCAAAGTAATCTTTTTTGGACAAAAACGGTGATTGTCTTTTATTTATAACAAAATTAAAAAATTAATATTTAATAAATATTTTCGATACCTAAAATGAGTAGGTACCAAACAAGAGAGATAGAGAAAAAGACCTAGTGGTTGATATTTGGGGACGAAAAATCACATACAATATGACGGCCAAAGTAAAGAAGAGACCATTCCTCTTATTTCATTCATCTCTCGTGCCGATTCTTTTTCATTGTTAATGAAGTGAGGTATTTATAATGCGCAATAGACTTTGATCTGTGAAGAACTCAGGTCTAGTGTCATTACGACTATCAATAGATTAACAATGTAGACTTGACTGTCAAATAATAGACTGAACTGTCAGATAAAATAAACTTGATAGCTGTCATGTCGAGGCGTGGTAGCTAAGTATAAAAACCAGTCTGAAGAATGAGAGTTTCGGGGACCATGATGCCTCACATGCTAGGGAGCGATATAGAAACTAGGAGCTCTAGAGGAGCTGCAGCGGAGACTTGCATGTTTTAAAGACGAACTTTTTGGGGAGGCAGATATTAAGTATTACTCTAACTTTCTAAGGTGACTTTTAGAGACTTTGAATCAGAAGATGCGTACAATAAATATGAACTTTTTATCATATTATTAGAGATCTATTAATTGACCTAGTGGCTAAGGATACTATCTTGTCTCATCCTGTATAGGTTCGAATTTCGGTATGAGAATGTAATATCTCATTATTTAATTAGAAAAAAACTTTCATATTGTTAGTAAAAAAATATAGTTTTATGTATTTTTTTAAGATTTGGTTTTTTTTTTACAGGAGCTTGGCAGATAATTTTGAGTGAAGGTGGTGGTTAGGGTTTGATTTTGGTGAAGTGTTCACATTTTTGGTAGTGTTGACATAAACGTTGAGTATCTCATTTTTTGGTAATTGACTGAAGCACTGTCGTGCAAGATCCTAATATTAATTTTTAACGATTGACTTATTTTATTCGGTAATTAATAATGTCAAATAATCTGTTTTGTTTAAATTCTTGTTGATATCAAATATTAAATTCAACTCTTTCACGTTTACAATAAAAAACGTATTTATGTTAAATAAATTCATTGTTTATTATTCTATTTTTATAAACAAAAATTATCATTTGGCGTGAAGATAATGAACTTTGTATTTGAAAAATGTTTCGGGGGAATCTCCACCGTAGATGGCGGCGTGTCTTTATATTAATGTTTTTTTCCCTTTTGTCAAATTAATTCGATCGATGAAAAAAATGATAATTATGTTAAGTTGAAATCGTTTTTTTTTTCTTTTTGTCAATGCTGACACTAGCCTTTTTATGTAAAAAAAATTAAGAATAAAAAATAGTTAAAAGTGATAAAATACTAAAATATTTAAATTATTAAAAATTATAAACTTTGTAAAAAATTAAAATTGTGAAAAATAACGAAAAACAAAATAATTGGTATCATGCTAAAGTATTTGTTATTTTTTCCCGTCAGTTGGTTTAATTTGAAAGAAAAAAAACAAAGTTAAAAAATTGAAAAAAAATATTTATAATCCTAATTTTATCTAGAACAGTTTGGTCAACCTATTAAATATACTTGCTCATTATTCCTATATAAATATATAGATATAAAGTTAGATTGAATAATGATTAAATTGGGCACAGTGTTTGGTGAAATTCCATCATTTTATAATCTTAGCTGTAAAGAATCACTTATATTTTTAGCTTTAACAACACATATTCTTAAGACGTGGTGTAATTTGACTGGATAAATGAAAACTATATATATATATATTTTGGATTTACATTATCCTTTTATCTTATGGAATATATATGTAACAAAGGAGATTAATCATTATTATTAAAGGAGAAATATTTATTCTGAAATTCACTAATCGACTGAGTGGTAAAAAATACTCATATTATCTCTTCTTATATAAATTTAAATTATGGAGACAACATTATTAGAGGGACAGCCTCGTTCCTCGGACATGTACAGTAAGACGGACATGCATATAATAATAAAAAATGATCGAACTCCTAAATTTGATGCTTCCCCTTGCAGCGACATGTTATAGTGTCGTTTTGTGTGGCGTCTTATCTGAAAACGTGAGGCGTGGACTCATCAGAATGATGAGCCCCGAGAAAACAAGCGCCAACCCTTTAAAAAATGGAAATAATGAAACCTTAGAATTTAGATACTAAAAATTAGGGTTTGAAAAAAAAAAACTGTGTCCCACCAACAAAAACAAAATGTGGCAATCATAATCGAACATGCTTGCCACCCCATTGTTTGAAACTTTTATACAAACTTTCTCCTTCTTTATCTAACTACTACTAACAAATCAATAAAATAAAATAATTTAATTTAATTTAATTTTCATGTTATATATAATGTGTTGTGAAATCTTTGCTGTACATTGGCCTCACCTCAACGAACACTACTCATTCAGTAATGGATAGTGCTCGAATGAGAACCATCGGCACAACCATCGTTTTCCTTTTTCTTTTATCGACCGCTCAGGCGGCGAACTACCTGAGCTTGGTCAATCAGTTCATGGCTCCTCAAAATGCTGCTCGTGTCGCCATTAGGATGCGGCCCTTGGTGTGGGATGCGAGGTTGGCGCGTTACGCACAGTGGTATGCCAATCAAAGGAGGAAAGACTGTGCTTTGAGGCACTCTAATGGACCGTATGGGGAGAATATCTTTTGGGGTAGTGGCAATGGCTGGACGCCGTCTCAGGCTGCCGTGGCGTGGGTTTCGGAGAAGAAATGGTTCAATTATTGGTCGAATTCGTGCGCCGGAGGGCAGCAATGCGGGCATTATACTCAGATCGTGTGGGGACGAACCAAGAGAATCGGGTGCGCGAAAGTGGTGTGTGATGGAAGGAGGGGGGTGTTCATGACTTGCAACTATGATCCTCCTGGGAATTACATTGGTGAAAGACCTTACTGAATGCTTGATTCCATGAAACGTTTTGGTAAGTGAATGTAATGTGAGATTTAACGTTTTCACGTTTTGATACATGGGGTAATTATTGAATTTTTATTTTGGTTTCCCTCCCGATTTTTCAAGATTTTGTCCTGATTAATCTGGATTAACTCGCGTCGCAAGTATATTTTAACTCCTGACCGAGATTCAATGATGTTCGTATGGTGTTTAAGTTTTGGCATAAACAAATAAATGGTAAAAAAAAACAAATCTTGATTTTCACAACATAGTAACTTGTTGCCTGAAATTTAAGTTTTTCTCGGTTTCCCATTTCAACTTTTGGCTTTCTGCTTTTAATGTTGGAATAAAGTGGCATACTATACCTTCCATAATTTGAATAGGAATATAAGGAAATATGTATGTCAATTGTTGAGTATCGAAATATTATATTATAATCTTTTTACCACTTTATTTATGGTCTCAAACAATAAAAATTATTTTCTTTTATTTTTTTTCATGTCATCTTTATATATATTCTCTCTTAAAAGTTGTACGTCCAAAATCTAGAACGGACAATAGTGGTATTATTCTTCTCTATAAATTGGAACTCGAAAAACAATGCTCGAAAAAGCATAGAGGAAACAGAGGGGGGGAAAGAGTGTTTAGCAAATGAGTTTGTTGTGGGATGATATGAAATGAAACGAAATGCTCTCTCTCTATTTTTACGTTAAAGAGGGTAAAATCCCCCATTGCAAAACATAGAATTAAACCAGTTTAACATACTGTCTAAAACAGTAAATTCAACGAAGACCTCATATGAGGAAACCTAATAACAATTATTAGAAAAAAAATAAATATTAAAAATATAACTATAATAATAAATATTGAAAAAAACTTAATCTCTATTAACAAGTATTAAAAAAAATCCTTAATAACAAGTATTATAAAAAATTAATCCTTAATAATAATTAATAAGTATGACTAAAAATACAAATAATATTTAATTTTTCTAAGCGGTGGGCCCTGAGCGGGTGCCCTTATTGACTTGTCATGAGCCGGGCCTGAGTAACAGGCATGTACCCCTCTTCCATGAGTACGATCATGGGTGTTTAAAAATATTCGATTTATAATACTCGATTTATTGATCAGTTGATCTGATAGAAAATAATTGAAATTTTTTCTTTAATAATATTTTTTTTTGGGGGGGGGGGTAAGATATCTAGTCCGCTAAATATTACAAATTCACAGGTCGTGGTTGGGTCGCAATATGGGCGAAAATGGGTATCACATCCGACTTGAAATTTTTTTGTTCATTTTAGATTAAGTTTTTATTTTTAAAATTTAGTATTTATTCACCTGTAATTAAAAAATGGAATAAAAATAATTTATTTATTAAAATAATAAAAATTTAAGATGCTAGAATAATTATAAAAAAGAAAAATATAATTTCACAAATTTATTGGCCCTGTTTGGCAATTAGCGGATAGATGATAGCGGATTACATTAGCTGATAGCTGATTGCATTAGCTGATTTGACTAGCGGATTGTATTAGCTGATTGTATAAAAGTATTTGGTAAAATTAACTGATAGCTGATAGTTGTTAGATTATTTAAACAAGCAAAATGACATATAAGAACATGATTATATCCAATACTTGTTTGAATACTTTATTAGTTATCAATATTTTGTATCTAATTATTATTAATTAGATCTATAAAATTATTTTTAATATAACTTTTCTAAACATATTCGAATAGTTTATATATTAATTTATTATTTATATAATTATTTTAATATAATTTAATTAATTAATAAATTTAAATACACATATAAATATGTGATAATAAAAAATAAATAGGATTAGCTTATAAATAGGGTGAGAAAATATTTAATTTAGCTCCTATTATGAGCTTTTTCAAAATTAGCGGTTTTACCTCAATCCGTTGTTCATCAAACAACAATATTAGTGAATTTGACTGGTCAAACCTCTAATTATGCCTCAAACCTCTAATTTTTGCCCAAATTTCTCTTTACCAAACAAAGCCATTATCTATGGTTAATTGGTTTGAGGACTATGGTTAGTTAGTGGCTGGGATTAGCTGACTGGATTGTTTAGGTCTTGGGCCAATTTGAGTTTTGTGCCACGGGTAGGGTAGGTTATTGGGTTTTGGAGGTTAGGTTTGGGTATTTGGGGGCTAATATTGTGATAGAGTATTGTATACTATTATTATGTAGTTTTTGCTTTGTAATTTAAAAACAAGTGTCTACATTAGCCGCTAAATAATGAAAATAAAACCATACATAGAAATAGTTAGATATATAACCAAACAACTTGAAAAAGTAGAAAATATGAACAAATAATTAATGTTGACAGTGAAGGATAAACACCATTATCATTAGAGACGGAAGTATTAAGACGTGGGGAGGGGCAATCGCCCCCCTCACCCTTGAATTTTTTTCTTCATTTTTGTTCCCTCATTTAAATTTTGTTAAAAATTGTTTTTTTTATGAATTTACCCACACTTTCAAACATTTATAATTTGCCCCAAACCCCAAATCTTGACTCCATCTCTAATTATCATAACATAAAAACGAATATGACGATGATGACACATTGAATCATTGACAATTAACTTTATCACAATTCAAAAATGACTTATCTAAGATAAATATGAGCACTTATCAATATCAATATCAAAATGTTTTGTTTAATATCGATCCCGTCGACTATTCGTTAATAAATGTTGACCGCGTACTATAATTTAAGGATGGAAATCATCTACCCCCAAAGTATGCCCCCATTTGTGCCCCCACTTTAAAATAGTGGGTTTAGAGTTTGGGGTTTAAGGTTGGGGCTTAGGGTTAGGGTGTATGGAATTAGGGGTAGGGTGTATTTTTTTAGGGTTTAGGATATGAAAATTAGAGTTATGGGGTAAGATTTAATTTTTAAATATTTTTAGGCAGAGAGCATAGAAGGAGGCATGGTTAGGGGCAGGAGATTTTTACCCATAATTTAATACCAAAATTCTGATGGATACCTAAAGTTTTAAATGAATACCAAAACTTTGATGGGTACCCAAAATATTTAATGAATATCCAACATTTCTAACGAATACTAAACTTTGTAGGCTTAATACACTTTCTTCCTACATTTTATCTATTTTCTCAATTTTCTCCCTAAAATTTATTTTAATCATTTTTGTCCCCTAACATTTTCGTCGTTATCCATATTACCTTCTACCGTTAAAAAATTCTGTTTCGACCAATCAGAACGTATCATGTCATTTTCTTTATTTTTCTTATTTTTTGGTTTAATGTATAAAAAATTAATAAATAGAATAATATAAATATAATATAATATTAATAAAAATATTTAATAAACCCATTTTTCCCGACCTCTCGTTTCTCATTCTTCCTTTTTTTTTTTCTTCTTCTTCTTCTTCTTCTTCTTCTTCTTTTTCTTCTTCTTTTTCTTCATCCGATTTACCATAATTCTCTGTCTTTGCATATTACTTAGTAACATCCGGAGAACGAAAAAGAAGAAATTAAACCTATACGGCAAGCACCACGAAGAAGACAAAGAAAACGAGAAATTGAAAACTTCATCTGCAGTATGAAACAAAAGAACCGTAAAAAAGTGCTTAGAGAACTTAATTCTTAGAAAACAAAAGTGATCCAAATAAATTTTAGAAGGCAAGTTAAAAAAAGTAAATTTTAAGGGGAAAATGTGTATTATGCCAACTTTTTAAGTACCAAAATTTCTAACAGATTCCAAAATTTTAAACTTTAAAATTTTGATTATAATTTTAAAAACTTTAACGAATAATTA
Source organism: Hibiscus trionum (assembly GCA_030270665.1). Lineage (NCBI taxonomy): Eukaryota > Viridiplantae > Streptophyta > Magnoliopsida > Malvales > Malvaceae > Hibiscus > Hibiscus trionum. The sequence continues at coordinate 38,242,863 of BSYR01000022.1, forward strand.
TAAATCTTAATATACCGTACAAATTATAATATTATAAACATAAATTTTAGGGTAAAATACTACAATAGTTACTCTTATTTTATAAGTGTTTACTTTTACTCACCGAATTTAAAAAAAGTAACATTTTAGTTCTTTACGTTATCGTTTTAAAACGTTTTGATCATTTACGTTATTATTTTAAAAAGTAACGTTATGGTCAACGGGATGTTAAATGTCATTAATTTGATGGCGTGACACGTCAATAAAAGAGGTTAATTTTTAATTTAACCCATAGAATATTAATCTGATCACTAGACTTTAGATAAAAAATCAATTAATTAACATTTAAACTTTAGATTACATATCAATTTAACCCAATCTAACCAAAGCTCATCGCTGCTAGTCGCCGCTCATCACCGTTGTTGACTATTATCAACCACCGTTGTCGATCGCCATTGACTGTCGCTCACCGTCGACCACAGCTCACCACTAAAATTGGCTTACCCTATATAATTTATATCAGAGTGTTTGAGTCAAAAGGTTCTTTCTAATTACTCATCAAGCTTAAAAATTTGCCCCTTCCGATATTGAAATATTGATTTCTTAATTTCGAACTCCTACCTTTATTAGCTTCCTCACACATATAAAAAATTCACAAGTTTCATGATCTTAGAATGTTTTATTATGCTTAATAATCATGTTTTTTTTTCTAATACATAAACAATGTCCATCATTTCCTCTTAAGATTATATGAACAGAGAAGGTGAAAAAAAATAATGAAACTAACCACGAGCGGAGCCGAAAATCAAAATCAGGGGACAATACAATAAACCGTAAAGGGCAAATTTCAAATAAATTTAAAACTAAGGTTCAAATAGACAAATTTTCGATTATATTTTTTAGTTAGAAAAAGAGGGACATTGTAGATCCATCACTAAAACTGATCCATACCGTTTCGAAACTATCATGTAAATGTAAATATGTAATACTTAAAGATTCATAATCCTCGTTAATCAAAATACTCAACGTAAATCACAGAATAAAAATGAATCAATAAATAAAAGATGAAACCAGATAAGCAACAAAATAAAAATATTTATTTAAAATTGTAAACAGTTGTTTTTATCAATATGACGAATTTATTGACATTTTTTAATAAAAAGATATTAAATTCAGGTTTTGTAAATAAAATATGGGTGGATTGCAAATTTTGGAATTTGAAGGACATCATCAACGGGGAGTCGACGACGGATGGCGAATGAATGCAGTCGCGAGTAGTGACCAGCGACGGAAGATTTTGGTCGGGTTGAATTGTTAAATTAATATTTTATTTAAAATTTAAAGATTAAATTATTATTTTATTTGAAATTTAAAGGTTAAATTAATATTATATATGAAGTTCAGGTGTTAAATTAAAAGTAATATTTTTTATTTCAGTGATTGAAATGTTATAAAATAATAACGTAAATGACAAAAATAATAACGTAAATGTTATATTTTAAAATTCATTAGACAAAAATAAATATTTATAAAACGAAAATTTCTGTTACAAATGTAAAGGACACGAATCCCACAACCTAAAAATCTCATTTCCTTTCCCCTTTTTTTTCCCTTTTGTTTTATGTCCATGCTTCTTTTCTCCACATGATAGCCGTCATTTCTCCACCAGCGCCAACCGCCACACCGGTCCCCGGAAGTATTCGAATTCCCAACCTGAACCGCGTCTCTATTCCCTTCAGTAACTCAGTGTTTCCGCTTTGGAAGCCGAAACGGAACTGGCTATCGTATCAGCGGGTGCAGCAGATGCCGATGGCCTGGGTTCGGGACATGGCCGGCGGTTGCTTCAAGAGTGTGGAGCCATCGTCTAAACAGCGGATCAAAGTCGAAGAAGACAGTGGCGGCCAGGACGTTTTCGATCCCGATGCCATGGCCTCCAAAGTTTCACCTGAGCATCTCGTCATCATGGTCAATGGCCTGATTGGAAGGTACCTTTATTTTATAAGATTTTCATATGATATTGAAATTTTATTCAGAATAATAATTCAATTAAACACATGTTAGATTTTTTTTTTGTCATTTGAAAGGTTCTATGATTCATTTTAAGAAGGAATTTACTGATAATCAGTATACTGAAGCTGGCTTTATCAGCAAATATATTCATATAGATAGCATTTTTGTTTTCTAAATTAGTTGTTGCTTGTATCATATCCTAATTTAGACCTTTAGTTAGTTTAAGCATAACAAATTACCACTCTTGACCTGTATCGTGTGTCATGAAAATTTGAATCAATTTCTAGCATTCCTCCCCTTATTCCCAATTATCAGAAGAGGAAATAGAAATTATATTTTTGGCTGCAAACATTTTAAAACTTTAAGGAGTAATGTGTAAAATCACATGAAGTAAACAAAATGCTAAAGTCTTCAATGTTATTTTTAGTAGTTCTCAAATTCCTAGCTTGACATTTGTTTTTACAGTTGAGAAAGATTTGATACTTTGATTCGGAAAATTTATGATAAAAATGTGGTAAAAAATACACATAAATGTAATTGATATTAAATACATATTATATAAAATACTAAAATATAGAAAGATTCAATTTTATATGGAAATACACTTAGTTGTTTGGCATTTAGGTTGGGTCCAAAATTGGACCAACTTTTGGACGGAAAGCTTCTTTCAACCTCTAAACTAGACCAAAGTCTTTTAAGTCAGCGTTTGTTTTTAGTATGCTCTCTATATAGTCAGGAGATATTATTTACAAAGGTGTAAACTGATACATGCATGGGAGGGTTTAAACTATTCATCTTGGACAAGAAGTTGAGATTGTTTTATAAATCTGAAAAATTAGTTCACTCGCGACGATTTTTCGAATGTGATCTGGACATTTATCCTTAATTTTAGTTTTGTTTTAGTATACTTGCTGCTCAAGTTTTTCTAGTTAGGATAGAATTCATTCCTTGTTTTAAGCCTTGATTTTAGTCTTATTTTTAGGAGATGAACTCTACTTGTTACCTAAGTCTTGGTTTTACCCACATTGTAATTGAGATTCCTTCAATGAAAATAAAGTTCTTTTTGAGTTCATACTTGCAAAGATTTCATCTTATGTTTTTAGAAGTAAATCAATTTTCAAGTTCTTTGGATTTGTTGTTAAGGATTTTTACACTTCGGGTTGTCCAGTCAATTGCGATTAGGAGGGTCCGATAGAGACGTATCATGGAGGTTGTAAATTCAATTGCGGGTAGGAGGAAGAAGATGACGTGAAGGAAGAATGGTTGATTGATGTAGTTGATGTCCCATGAAACACTCATACCCGCAATTGAATAGGCAACCTCAACGGTATGACTCTAACCGATCCTCTTAATCGCAATTAACTAGGTAACCCAGAGTGTGAAGATCCTCGGTAACAAAATTTCAAAGAACTTGAAGATTGATTTGCTTCTAAAAACACAGGATGAATTTCGGGCAAGTATGATCTCAAAGAGAACTTCATCTTAATCAGAGGAATCTCAATCACAATGCGAGTGAAACCTCCTTTATACAGGCTATAGACTTTGGTAACAAGTAAGTTCATCTCCTAAAAATAAGCAAACAAGGAATGAAATTCTATCCCAAGTAGTCATTAAAGATAAATCATACTAATATAGGGCTTAAAATAAAATAATAAATAAGACTGTGCATTACCCCTAATTGGGCTAATAAAGTCGTCCAAGGCCTTAATATAAGAGCTATTGGACTGAATTTTACAAAGTTCGAATTTAATCCCATATCCAGTTTTCTGCTTCCGCAGTCTTCACTAAAATGGACGTTTCTTGAGTTCCCGATGTCCGATTGATTCGTTTCAAGATGCTTCGGAAAGGTAACTGAATGACAGTCAGTTCATAAAAGGACATCTCAACCTAGAAATGCTAGGATCTCATTCGGAATGTCGTCGCAAGTGAACTGATTTTCCAGATTTAGAAAACAGCTTAAACGAACTGATTTTCCAGATTTAGAAAACAATTTCAACATCTTGCCCAAGATGAATAGTTTTGGCCCTCCCATGCATGTATCATAAACTGTCTAGACACACTTTGAAACGTGAGATAAAATTAAAAAATCGACCTTGTGTTATTATTGCCCATTAATGGGGAATACATGAGGGTATAAAACCCATGATGCATGCAGCTAAAAGAAGTGTTAAAGGTAAAATCTTTTGTTATTAGAGACATAGAACCGGGATAATAAGATAGAGAAGCATCACACCCAGCTTTCCTGTAGAAGAACCTTTATCGTTGATGTGGAGTTAGCGCCTACAATATTACATTGCTCCTCCATGATATTCATGGTGGGTTTAAAGATGTCCTTGATGCTAAAGTTGTGCTGAAAGAAGTTTGAAGATGTGCTAGATGCCTAGTGCTATGTGAACGTAGTGGGACACTAGATAAAAAAAGGAGAAGCGAAAGACTTTGTTAACTTTGTGCATTCCAGTTTCTTGAGTTTTGCATCAATTTGATATCAAAACACTTGAAGGAGAAAACTATTTTATATGGGGGTGTATTTTATACTACGCAGATTAGGGTGGCTCCACTTACTTTTTGGTACAACTAAATTGGGGGAGGGGATGTCTAATGCACTGGGTTTGAACCTTGGATATGTGGGTGCAACTCCAAGTGGCTCAGTCACTACACCAGATGGGTGTTTGCAGGGTGGCTCCACTTGAAGACTTGGATTTTGGATTTTTCGTTGTTTGCCTCATTGTGTAAGAATTGGCCTTCAAACTAATTTATGTACTTGAAATTCAATCAACATTTTTTAGGAAATTAATTTGTATTAGATGTGCTTCTTTATATATGATTTGACCATATATTCTATTTATAAAATATGTTAATCAAATCTTAGTTATTTCTACAATTTATTAATTTTTAGGTCTTTCTATGGATGTTTGGAAAAGAAATTAATGAAATATTTTTAGTTGTATGTACATTAATATGTGTTGTTTCATTATCTATTCTTGTCAATATTATATTGTTTCCTACAAGTTCAATGTTGCTGTAAGCCTGTAAACGGATTTGTGTGTTGTATGTGTCTATCCTTTATAAACCCGCTCGACCAATTCCATAAGAAGAGGTAGAACACTTTAATTTAAGGATCATACATATAAAAAATGTTAAATATATGTATGGCCTTTTTGGGGTATGACTGGCATTCTAACAAAGACTTTAATAGCTCAGTGGTAAGGATATTAAGATGTTGGATTGGAGCAGTTCCTTACAAAAATTCTGTGCAGTTTTTGAACTTTACCAGCATTTTCTTTGTTAAAGATTCTTTTTTAAACATACCCTAACTTTGACTCTGTTTGGTTTAACCGGTTAATATCTGTTATTCTCCAAATTTGATTCTATTGTTCTTGTAGTTCCAATCTCTTATTATGAATATGTTATGTATTCTTTTACTTGTCATGTTATTCTGGCTTGTGGTAATCAATAAATTGCTTCTGATTCTATGCAATTTATAAACTCTTCACCTAAAAATGTGATGAACTAGTCATAATAATTTTTTCCTTGTTTCTAGTGCTGCTGATTGGAGATTTGCTGCAGAAAAGTTTGTTGCGAAACTACCTGACAAAGTAATAGTGCACCGTGAGTTTTCTTACGACCATTTTCTCGCCTCTTCTCCCTTCTTTTCTAATATTATATGTGAAAAGATGAGACTAGTACATGGAAAATGGATAAATTTCAGCAGAAGTTATGATAATGGAATGGTAGTACCTGCCTGAAGTCTGCACAAGGCTCAATACATCAAAGTAGTTTGACAAACTAATTTTTGCTTGTTCCTTAGCAAATAACACAATATTCTCTTTTGCTCAACAAGTCAAACCAGTTGTTTTGCACCAGTAATCTTTTTATTCAATGCCTCAAACTAGCTGTTTTCTTAAGTTACATATACGTTTCTGTAAATGTTAAAGCGAAATTATTGCTAAGCAGGTCCTTCTGAATTTTGATAATAGCATTCCTTTTCATGCATTGCATCTCTTTGGGATATTCCATCTTTCACAGACACACACATAGTAGGTTTTGACTTGATATTTGTGTACAGGCAGTGAATGCAACTACTTAAAATTGACATTTGATGGTGTTGATATGATGGGAGAAAGGCTAGCTCAAGAGGTAAAGTTTTTATCATATTTTGTTGTTTGTTGATTGATGAAATGCCGTTTTCGGTTTCACTTTTCTAAATTTTGTTCTGAAAATTGCAATTATGGGGACTATCTGGGAGAGAATATCATAGCTATCTTCGTTTTTGGACTAATATATGATGAAGGTACTGGATGTTGTCAAACGTTGGCCTGAGGTGAGAAAGATTTCTTTCGTGGCGCACTCTTTAGGCGGTCTTGTTGCAAGATATGCAATAGGGAGGCTCTATGGGAGTTCTTCCAAGTTAGGTCAAGCAGGTCCTCTTGTGAACTCTTTAACCGGAGAGCACACAGATTCTTCAATGCCATATCTTGAGCAGCCTTCTGAAGATAGAATTGCTGGATTGGAACCAATGAATTTTATAACATTTGCAACACCACATCTTGGTTCAAGGGGACATAAACAGGTAAGTAGCATGCTTTTCTATGTTATATGGAGTCATTTTTCTATTCCTGTGCTGTTTTTCTTACTTTATAGAATAAAGTTTTCCTAAAACCTCAGACCATAATTTGAAGTTAGCTTTTTGCATAAATGGAAATGTTCTTGAAATGATAACTCGTAAGTGATAAATGTTCTTGTATTGATAACTCATGAGTGAAGCAGACATGCTTGAATGCCGTCTCTAGGCATGATAAATTATTTGCCACGTTGTCACTCATCTTGGCGACTTCTTTCCACCATATTTTCTTTTTTCTTTGGTTGGCTTCTTGTTCTTTATTCACTCTATTTGATGTACATGTAAATTGAGGTGTACTTGGTATAGATAACACTGTTGTCCATGTTTTGCAGCTCCCACTTCTTTGCGGTCTTCCTTTTCTTGAGAAAAGAGCATCTCAGACCGCACACTTGGTTGTTGGAAGGTCTGGAAAGCATCTATTTCTCACTGACAGCGAAGAGGGGAAACCCCCACTTCTCCTTAGAATGGTTGATGATGGTGATGAACTAAAATTCATGTTAGTGTTAATTTTCTGATTCTCTGCTATTGTCTTAACATTTATTCTTAATAACTACAGATTTGGTAATGTCCTTTTATTAATTAACATGTATAGATCAGCTTTGCGTGCATTTAAGCGACGTGTGGTGTACGCAAATGCAAATTATGATCGTATCCTTTATGAGGTTAAATTGCATCTAGTTTATGCACACGACTATGTGTTTTTAATTTTTTTGTATAAAATTATGTTTATCTTGACTTCTATCTAAGATATGGTTGGTTGGAGAACATCATCAATTCGACGTCAGAATGAACTTCCAAAGGTAAGTTTTTTTTTTCTACTCAAAATTTCATTTATTATATTATTTAGCTCTATGTATCCGGTAACCGCTTAGTTTTATTAACATTTTTCATCTTTATTTCCAGTCAAATCTTCTCGTTTTAGATGAGAAGTATCCACATGTTGTATATGTTGAGAGGGAAACTACAAACAACATCCAAAATAAAGCTTCCTCTATTGCTATATCCCAAATAAGTGATGTTGAAGGTTTGTTGAGCTTTTCTTCTCCTGGCTTCTTGTTTAGATTTTGGTACAACAATTGGTTTTATAGTGTATAGGGATTTTATGGTATTAGGGGTGTTTAGATTGGAGAATGTTTGATTTCCTATGGTATTAAGATTATCCCCTACAATGGGATAATGCCATAGAATATATTTCTTACTCTCGTTAGGCCTTCGTGGCCTACAATGGGATTCTTTGTCAATCCTCGGGCGTTGACACACAATCTTATAATGGAGTTGGTAAACGGAAGAACATACATCTTGAAACAACAAGAACACTTTTATTTCAAATGAAGGCTCCTAAACAATTATGGACTGATGTTGTTTCAATGGCCTCTCATCGGTCACTTGCATTTTTTTTAAAGCAGATCGGAATAGAAAAATGTAGAAACCATTGTTGAACTGTCGTAATTGTGAATGTAGGATTTTGTGGCAGATAGTTCTAATTGAAGAGATAGATATTATTACCTAGGTCTCTCCAGTTTTATTCTTCTTTTCCTAATGAAATTATAGTTTGTGATTATTAGATTTATGAACTTGTTTGTCTTACTTTTAGTAATTTGCATTAATTTGTAGAGGTGATGATTCAAGGTCTCACTCAAGTACCTTGGGAACGCATCGATGTAAGCTTTCAAAAAAGTAAACAGCGATATGTTGCCCATACTACAATTCAGGCAAGTTAAATGGTGTGTGTGTATATATATATATATATATTTTAAATTTCAGTTTGACGGTTTCATTGTTTTGCTCATATTTAGGGATGGCAATTTAATCCGAATCCGATCCGAATCCGATTCGATCCGAAGAAATTTATCCGATCCATATCCGATTGAAAAAAATCCGAATCCGAATCCGAGGAAAATGTCCGAGTCCTAATAGGAGATGGGTTGGATATGGATCATGCCAAGATCCGATCCGAATACGATCCGAATCCGATCCAAATCTATGTCCGATCCGAATCCGACGCATCCGATCCATATCTGAGTCTGAATCAAAACATTTAAGACTTTTAATTCCTTAATACAAAATATCATATATAATATTTACATTAAAACAAAAATACAACATAAATAAAGTAAAAGGTTAAACTAAATACATTAACTTTATTTATATATATATATATATATATTAAAAGTAATAATAAAAATATAAATGCCTTAAGAATGTAAGTTAAATAATAATAATATTTATTATGATCTATATATATTAATTAACCTTAATATAATGTAATATATTTATTTATACCATATGCATGTATAAATAAATATGAAAAAATAAATGCAAGATCAAGTCATAGATAAACAAACGATAAAATAAATACAATAGGGAAACAAATAAATGTAAATATCAATGAATTACTAAAACTTAAGGAAGTTGGTGAATGAAATAGTAAGTAATATGCAATCGATAGATAAAGTTATGATATATTATACTAAAATTATGAATTAAAATAGAAATCAAATTAAAAGCATAAACAATAAACACAAAAAATAAAATGTAGTCAACAAATAAGGGATAAAAATGAACAAGTGTAGAATTAAATAACATAAATTAAATGTGTAAGAAATTAAATATACAAAATTATGAACTTGATTGCACTAAAATAAAATTATTAAAGGCGCAAAACACAATATACCCTAAAGACGCTAAAATTCGCGAATCTACCCCTTAGACTTGGGTCAAGACTAGAGATGACAATTTAATCTAACTAAAAAAACTCTAATCTAAATGCGATTGAAACAAATCCGAATCCGATCCGAAAAAATCCGATCCAAAAACAATCCGATCCAAATCCGTTTGAAAAAAATCCGAATCCAAATCCGAAAAAAATATCCGAGTCCGATTGTAACGGATTCGGACTTGGATTTTATACAATCCGATCCAAATCCGATCCATTGCCATCCCTACTCATATTTTAGCATCTTCAGGTGAAGAGCTACTGGTTTAACTCTGATGGAACAGATGTAGTTTTCCATATGATTGACAATTTCAGTCTCTAGTCCCGGCAAGTTGCCGGCGGCAACGCATGGTGTCCACCTATTGTGATTCGGCATCCGGTTAGGTCACTTATCTTTTGCATTCTCCAAAATGAGAACGTTTGCAGTGTATTTTCTATGTTAATATGAAATGTTTAGGATCGTGCGAAGAAGAAGCTGTCACCTAGTCCAAAGAACTTCACTTATTCATGTATATATATATTTTATAAAATTTGCGGTATGCAATTACCACAATATCATTCATTATGTTTGTAACTGTGATAAATTATTGCGACGAACCATAATTTAATGAGAATAATTTAGACATTTAGAGATTATTTCAATAAATTTTTAAAGTTTATTATTTTTAATTTAAGTAATTATTCTTTAATTATTTTTATGTCCAAATAATTATACTAATTTTCACTTAAACTTTGTTTTTATTTTTAATGATTTTTTTTTTCTGTGAGTTTTAAATTCATTGGGAGTTACAATTTTCTTTTTCTATAATATTAAAATCAAAACACTACTAGCAAGTTGTTTTTCATTGCCAATATCCAAATTTGAAATTGAAGATGAATCTCTTTAAAGTATGTATATAATACTAATTAAAACAATAGAGGAATCTCATTTTAAAAATTATAATAAAAACAAGATATTACGATTTCATTAAAGATTTGAATGAAACTGATTTCACTTCAAATATATTTTTAGTTTATTATTATTAAATAAATTTATATTATTTTTTAATATACTAATATAGTTACATGATAATATTTATTAATTAAATTATTTTTATTAAAAGATCTAATAAAATTATTTTTAATCGCACGATAGTATTTGTGTATATAAAAAAGTGAAGTTCATATATAAAAAAGCATTCTAATTTTCATTGGAAAGGAGCTTGCATGTAATAAGTAATAACCTACCTATTTATAATAGTTCAACAACTTTTTTTAATCAAAAGTTCAATAACTAAATATCTATGACAATAAATAAATTTAATATGATCTTTATTATTTTTATTGTTTTGGAAATAAATAATTAAATTAATTTTTAAGCAATATATAGGTAGAATAATGCAAATAAATTAACAAGTACCATTTTCTTTTATCTTTTTAATTATATTTTCTTAATAATTACCAAATATATATTATAAATTCAAAGTTACTTACCGGTCAAAGTCTATAATATTTTTTAAAAAAACTAAAATAATCATTAAATTTATCAAACTATTAAAGTTAATTATTAAATTTGCATATATTCTTTTTTCAAACAATGAGAATTGAATTTTATTAAACTTTAATAAAAAATATTACAAATAAAATGCATCAAAAATAGAGGGAAAAAATTCAATCCACTAAAAATTTCATACAAATGTGTAAAGAAAAGTAAAACATTTCCATAAAAATTAACATACTTTCAAACCCCAGAAACCTTGATAGATCTCTTTGTCTATAGCCAAACGAAACGTTGTGCGAGATGAAAAAAAGAGTAATAAGCGAATCAAACTATCAGACAAATTGTTTCATTATACAATTATGATTACATTGGCTAACAAACCATCAAACGAGTAGGGTCAAATTTTTCTATGACCACCGACATAATCAAATCAAAAAATAAAAGTCATGAGGATCTCTATACAAATATCAAACGACCATTAAAGTATGCTGAAATTGTACCAAGTGACAAATGAAACGAACCATAAAAGCAACCAAAAATGTGCTACAAAAACAAATGAAACGCACGCCACAAGAGCAAAGATTCTTATTAAAACTGAGAAAACAAAACATGATTGAACAAGAAAATAACGAAAAAAAAATGAATACCGACTGTCGGTGATCAGCACTAAAATTAGTAACGCTGGCGGCCAAGTTCAAAGATAAAAAAAGTAAAAGAGTTATTGTATGTCTTATTTATATTTTTAAGGAGAGAATAGATGTTCCAATTTTAAAGATTTTGTTGGGAATGAAAGTTACGAGTGTCGAATATGAATTATAAAATAAATATAAAGTATATTATTTTTTTGTTGTTTTTTCAGTTTTTTTAATATTTTGTCCCGATTAATTTAGACTGTCCTGCGTCTCAGGCTCAGTATACAAAGTCTCGAACTTAAGACCTGCCTAAGAGCTATCACTATTTAAAAGAAAAAAGAATTCTGAATAATTTACAAAACTGAATGTTAAATGGATAAAAGGTTGAATTAGCTTGAAAAACTGATTTGAGAAATAAGGAGGCTGGTATCTTTGTTCTCAACTCCTCTTGCAATTGCAAGCAGGCCCTGTGCTTTGGAGATCTGATCCAAAATCCATGCACTCACAGACTAATTTCTCTTATATTTAACCGGATGGGCATACTCTTTACAAAATTGTTCTCTTCACTCTTTGGAAACAAGGAGGCTCGTATCCTTGTTCTCGGCCTCGACAATGCCGGCAAAACCACCATTCTCTGTACTACCTCTCTTCCCTTTCTCTTTCAATGTTTTAAGCGATACCCATTTTTTGATAATATTGAGGGTTTTGTTGCAGATCGGCTCCAGATGGGTGAAGTTGTCTCCACAATACCAAGTTAGTCCTTCTTATTCATTTCTTCTTTTGTTTGTGGGGGGATTATTGAGCATTTTGATGTGTTGTGGGGGAATTTAGAATTGATTAGTTGATCTTTTCAAATCATTAAGAATTGCTGTGTTCTTTATGGTGCAGCAATTGGATTTAATGTGGAAACAGTGCAGTACAATAACATCAAATTTCAAGTCTGGGATTTAGGTATGTTGATCAGCGTTCCTTGATCTACATCTTAATGTGTAGCAATGTCCTTCGATTTTGATTATATGTTTCTATGGATTGATTGTTTTAAGGTCGAAGAGATGGGGAAAAATCAGTTTGTTGAGACGGGGGGATTTAAATTGCGGTTGCAGCCGCGTTTTCGGTCGCGGACGTAACGGATGCTATTTTATGCAATAGCAGTTTCGGACGGTGACGCTGCCGCTATTGCGATAGCAGACCGCAATTTGAATCCCCGGTTGAGACTTTAAGCCTTCTGTTAATAATATATCAAAGACTTTAACGAAGATAATTAATTTTCACTTATGTTTAAATCTTGATTTTATGAAATAGTCAAGTAGCCATATCTTGCTTTCAACCCACAATTCACATGATTCTTTTACCACTAGTCAAGTAGCCATATCTTCTCTAACTAAGTGATGGTTTTATTTTACCCAGCTTCGAAAAAGTTCCACTCTGATGATAAAGAGCACAAATTTCTGTAAACTTGCTTCAAGTTGTTACTATGCTGGGTAAAATAAAACTTTCACTTAGTTAGAGATATCTGCCACAACTTATTGGAGAAATTAGAAACAATGGAAACTTAACTTTGTCTGCCTGTTCGAACTGAATTTCTGAAACCTTACTTCTTTTCCGATGCAATTTTACTGTTATTCAAAGCCATTGGACTTTGTCAAAATATCACCTTGTGGAACTTTAATCTTAGTATTAGACTTAAATCGAATACCTTGTTTTGGAAGTTTGATTTCTTTTATCATTCTGGGCTATATAGTTTTATTGGTCAAACATAGGTAATGCCAGCTATTCGTCCTGGTGACATCTTTATCATTTCTTGATGCAGGTGGACAGACAAGTATCAGGTAACTTTTCCAAACATATAACTTTTCTTTTCTTTTTTTTAGTTCTTCATTATTTAACTTACTTTTAACGGGCAACTCTTTCATGAGCTGTTTGGTGTCCTGAACCTCTATGTAAAGTTGTGCTTTTGTGCATCTACAACAGGCCTTTGGCTACTTAGAACATTTAATAGGAGCTTATATTGTTTTGCACTTCAAAGTTGTACAATGCACAATGTGTTCTGTTTATACTTATCCAGCTACTTGAACCAGATGTAGTAATTTTTTTTATTGGATGTGGTTATAGCATTTATTTACCTTTAATGCTATTGAACTCATTTTTTGCTAAACATTGGCTAGAATGAACATCTTCAAAATGTCGCAACTTACACTAATACATCTTAGTCTCTCCTTCTATACATTTGAGCGAGACTATCTTAGACTGCTTTCACTGTACAATCTGAACCTATATTTTAATGCTGTTGCATATTAACATTTAAATGTTCTTAGAAATGCCTTTTGTTTTACTCTTTTGGCATCAATCAAACCTACTTTGAGCCTGTCATGTCATTTTTATATGGTGTCATGGTTTCCTCTCTTTACACCACTATTGTAATTAGGACTCGTGATTTAATTGACGAGTACTATTCCAGGCTGTTTCACTGTCTACAATTTTTGAAATAAAATAAGTTTTGCATCGCAGTGTATTCATGCCACGAAAAAAGATTGCTAATTCTATTCAAGTTTTAGTATATGGTTTATATATCATTTACTCATTCTATTCAAGTGTTATTGCGTGGATTATATATTTTTTATCTACATTAATTAATAACATGTTGCTCCTGAAATAGATCACCAACCTAGTTTCCGATTTTCTTTTGCTCTGCAGGCCATACTGGAGATGCTACTTTCCAAATACTCAGGCCATAATCTATGTTGTTGATTCAAGTGACACAGATAGGCTGGTGGTAGCTAAAGAAGAATTTCATGCAATCTTGGAGGTAAATTCACCAAGATATATTTAGTCTTATTTTTGTATTTTACCAGTGTAACAAGCTCTGTTCATAAAATATTCCATGCTTCCTTTCTGCCCCTCCCCCTTGAAGCTTATTTCCCTATGGTTATCTTCAATTTTTAAATGGCATTTCAGGTTTTTATGGTCTTGCTGTATTTTTCTTTTCCTTTTATGTATTTTATTTATTTCTATGAAGACGGATTTAGAGGACTTATTTGTCTACCTGTCATTCATTTCCCATGAAAAAGATATAAACTGAGAAGCGCGGACACACTGGAACTTATACAGGTGTCTGACACAGGCATTCCGCCAACATGCCGGAATACCTACTGTATACATTGGATTAAGGGGGGTGGGGGGGTGGGGATGGACATAAGAAACTAGGTTGATGATCTATTTCAGGGAGCAACAAAGATTGCATGAAATTTTAGTGGAAAAAGGTGAAGCAGAATTACTTTTCATGGAATGGTTTTTAAAAAAAAAACAAATACTGATAATAATATTTTAATTGCCATATTTTTGACATAAAAAATAAAAATAAAGTTCATTTAACATATTTTAATTGCCATATTTTTGTCGTGTCCTAGATTTTAAAAAATTACCTTACCGTGTCATAACCGTATTTGGTATCCATGTCCGTGCTTCATAGGAGATAAAGCAAACCTTTTCCCCTATCACTATCAATAAAGATGACTAGTGTATACATCTGTTATGAACTACTTCAGCTTGGTGTTTAGGATATTTTCTTTTTACTTGTCAATGCTTGATTTATATATTTTTGTGCTTCTTTTGTAATAGTTTGTGTGGATCTTTGCAGGAGGAGGAGCTAAGAGGAGCAGTAGCTCTTATTTTTGCAAATAAACAGGTTGGTCTTATTTTCTTATTTCTTCTTGGAGCTGTGTTAGAACTAATTCTTTTGCTTTTCTTACTGGGGAACATATATTTGATAGTGAATCTGGATTTTGTTTACTGTACACATTGAGGATGAATACGTGATACGTCGTGTATAAATTAATCATGAATATGAACTTCTTGCAATCCAAATCCATTATTTCAAATTTAAGTTCCCAAATACAACCTCAAAAAATTTAGCTGAGAAAAGAGGAATAACTTTTTCATTTGGTGATCAAATCTTGTAAACTACTTTGGTTGTTTTTTACATATGTTTTTTCTTTTTGTAATTAATGTCACATTTTTGGAGCATACAGGACCTTCCAGGTGCAGTTGATGCTGCTGCAGTGACAGAGGCTTTGGAGTTGCACAAGATAAAAAACCGCCAATGGGCTATTTTTAAAACTTCGGCGATTAAAGGGGAAGGCCTTTTTGAAGGTTTGGAGTGGTAGGTTTTGGATCCACATGTAGTTCATGTTCTTGAATTAGATTGGCAAAAGTAAGTATTTTCATATATAATGCCACCTATGCTATGATGAGATTCACTGCATGAATTTATGGATACCAACTTCAGAGAGTTCATTTTTGTCAACAAAAGAAAACAAGTGTCGAAGTAAATTCCATCCGCTCCTTGCGAATTCATATTTTGTAGTAGTAGAATGGTAAGTTAATTGTTTATGCACATTGAATAGTTCGTCATTACGAACGGTACCATCCATGCCATGAAGAAGGTAAGGCATTTATAACTGAGATGCATTTTCAATTCTCTTTTGTTAAACGAATGTGTTCGCGAACGTGAAACGAACTGAGATGCATTTTTAATTCTCTTTTGTTTGATTGTCTTTCTTATCCCCGTGAATTTATGATTCATCATTGTAGGTTGAGTAATACACTTAAATCCGGAAGTGGCTAACTCTCGGGTCCGAAGCTTGCGAATTTACGGGGAATGGTGTTTGCTCGGTATGATCTATTAGTAATTTAAGTCCTTGCAAATTCACAGCTTTCTGATTTTGATTTCTTTTCTTTGTTAAGTTAACTAGTAGTAGACATGTAAAATTTTTGTTAAAGATTTAACCTTTTTATTCTTAATTGATTATACATTTGTGCTTCCCAATCATCCTATAGAAGCTGATAAAATCTAATTGCATGTATAAGTTAAATGTGAATTTCTTTCGTTAACTGCGACCCAATTATCGGGTTAAAATCAGGTTAATATTCGGATCGAATTTAGATAAATTAAATGTGAATTTCTTTCAAGGTCATCTTATTAGAACAAGTTTTCCAAGGTCATTAATTTATTTATTGTTAACTTAAAGTTAGTACTAAATTAATAGAATATATAAATAATGAGAATTAAGTGTATAATTATATTATTTTTAATTACCACGTTAACTTCTTCTTTTATTGTTAACAACATGACGTAATTGATATCATTAAAATAAAGATGAGTCTATCACGCTCGACGAATACCGTTGAATATCACTAACGTTGAACACTGCTAAATATTAATAAATTGATTAATAAAGATTAAAAGTATCAATGATTCAACATATAATTATAAATTATTTAGAATAAAATTTCAATTAAATTATTTTTATATATATTATATTTTTTAATTTTTTAAAAATAATTAGATCAAATATCAATCTTAGTCAATTTAAAAAATAAAAAACCTCATACCCAAAACTCGAAACCCTAAATTGTAAACATAAAACCTAAACACTAAACCTTAAAAACTAAAGCATAAATCCTAAACTCAAAACCCTAAATAATCAATTTTTTTACACTAAAAATCCAAGCTTTATCCAAATTATAATCTGAAACAAAATAAAAACTCTCTGTTTCCCTATCAATAAAGCTCGAGTAGGAGAAGGTAATTATATAATGGGGAATTTTGATCGGAAGGTCGATTTTTAGCTGCGTATATAAATATTTTAATAAACAAATTTTCAATTCTCATTAAACCAATAACGTATTCGACCCGTACAAATTTTTTTTTACCCTGGAGAAAAAAAGTTTCAACTTTCGGGAATTGGGGCTAAAACTCATCTTTTTTTTCTAATTTAGTTTCGATGCTTACACACTACAGAGCTGTTATTGGTGGAGAGGAAACTCTTAAACGAAAGATTGAAGAGGTGGAAGCGGTGGCATGAGAGTGAAGGGTGGAATCTATGTGATTGGGTAAAAGGGCAATGGATTAACTTAGGGTTTATAATTTAGGGGTTAAGGTTTATAGTTGATCGTTTAAGATTTAAGATTTATGATTTACTATTTTGAGTTTAGGGTTTAGAGTTTCGTGTTTAGGGTTTTTTATTTTTAAATTGATTAAGGTTGATATTTGATCTAATTATTTAAAAAAATTAAAATATAAATGTATGGGAAATAATTTAGTTAAAATTTTATTTTAAATAATTTATAATTATATGTTGAATCCTTGAAATTTTCAATCTTTATTAATCAATTTAATGGTGTTTAGCGATGTTCAGCATTAGTGGTGTTCAGCAATTTTCGTCGAACGCTGTAGATTTTTTCTTTAAATAATTAAATGATTCGATTGATAAAATTAATAGATTATTCATCAAATTCAATATATCGTTTATCCTTTTCGTATCTAAGTATTAATATCGTGTGATATAAGGCAAAGCAAGGTTCGGGGTATTTTTTTTCAATTAGAAAAGAGAGAAAGCGCCTACACCATGCCTCGTTAAAAAACTTCTCTACACCTAATGGAGAAAAAAAAATGCATGTTATAAGGTTATAGATTACACGAATAGCAGCACAAATTCAAATAAACACCAACAAACCCAACAAAGCGGTCCTTTAAATTTGGTTTAATAAATTCGACATATTTATATAATCAACATGATACGTTTAACACATGTATTTTATCTTTATTTAAAATTTCAATGCGGTCATTTAAATTATGTTATATAATTAAAATTCATTAAATCAGTTGGATGGTTAAGAGTATTTATATTATTTTATTTTGTATGTATTCGAATCATGATATTTATTTTAAGAATATAAATGTCTCTATATTTAATAAAAAATTATGTTATAATTATTATTTACATAAGAGGTCACAAAAGTGAGTTAACTACAGTGGCGGAGCTATGTTGCTTATGGGAGGGGCTGTGCCCCAAAAAAAAAATTTACGCTTTAAACTTTTAAATTTTGTTTTTAAAAAATAAAATAATTGTGAATTTTCCTCTCCTCCTTTAGAATTTATATTTTATTTTTTCAACTCTAAGTTTTTGGCTCCGTCCGAGTTAACATATATTTCTTATCCTTTCAAGTTGACGGTATTACTGTCTGCTTTGAAAATGACAATATATGTACACATAGTTGTTGGGTTTACATAATCACATATAGTTGGATGCATTTTCAACAAAAAACCACTAATTTTTGGAGCAATTGGGACAACTTTGTTGGGTTATTATTGTGTATTTGTACCACTTTGCAATATCATAGTGCATTTATTTTTTTAAAAAAAATACTTTAACACACAAGTTTAAAGTTTATGTTTTTAATTTTAAGGTTTAAGAGTTTAAGGTGTTTAAAGTATATAGACTTATAATTTAGGGTTTATACTTAAAAGTTTAGGGTTTAGGCTTTAAACTTTATGATTTAGGGTGGTAATCTTGAGAATTAATGATTTAGATTTTATAGTTTAAATATGAAGGATTGTGTAATTTTTTATACACAGTTTATGTATCAAAATATAACAATTTTTAATAACGACATGTATCTATATATTAATTGATTAATTTATATAAAATAATGTAGATATTCATTATAAAAACAACATTCTTAATTTAATTTATCTCATTTACAACGCTAAAAATTAAAATTCTAATCTAATTTAAAATGTCTAGTAACTGTCGCAATAAAACATCTCATTGTTGGTGATAGTGCGCTTCTTTTTTAATTGCAGCCAAGTTTCCCAAAGGCTAGAACAAAACCAAACCCCGGGGACAATAATGACTTTACATGCATAATGGTTCATAAGAGCAACAGAAAAGCTAGGCTTTACAGCTACGTTATCCATAAAAACAATGATGGTTTTGTATTTTGAAGCAAAAATTATTAGATGGGCCTAATTTACCACGTTATTTTTAGTCTTATCCAATAAAATTTCGATGGGAATTCTCTGTAATTTTTTGATTCCTCTGTTTATGCCTTACGCTTAAAATTATGTTTAGAATTTAGGGTTTAGGGTTTAGGGTTTTAGGTTAGGGGTTGTGGTTAAGGTTTAGGGAATTTAGGGTAGAGTGTAGTTTTTAGGGTTTATGATTTAGAATTAGAGCTTAAAATTTAATTTTGTATTGTTCTTTTTAGTATTGAAACATAAATAGAGGCAGCGAAAAGTGACATAGTACTTTTATCCATACCTTATTAACTGAGATCACGAATAACGTAATGAGTTGGTACTCGGGTCCATCTAATAATTTCTATATTTCAAGACATGGATTGCTCAGCAACAGTGGAATATGTTGGGAATTGAAACTGCTGTGGCAACACAGACTTTAATTCAAGGCAAAGGGTGCCGCTCTGCTTCACCACGCCGCATCAGGAGCCTGCCTTTCCTTTTGACCTTACTGAGACCCGATTTGGCAAATTCCTTGCCTCTCAAATAACTAACATGCAGCTTTCTGGATTTTTCAAACACATCTAGATTTTATAGTTTCGCCATAGAAACCGTTCGATCTTGTATGAATTTACATTTCCCGAATTGTAAAAAAACGAGAGAACCAGACAAAAGGAAAGCAAAACAAAAGCAGGAATGGAACAAGTCAAAAAAAGGCAAGCTCTGCTCAAAGCAATCAGAATTCAGACATGCAATCTGATGTACAGATCGAAAAAAAAACCCCATAATCCGGCTAAGGAGATCATAGGGAAAAAATATAGAAAAAAAGGGAGAAAAATAAGATGAAAATTCAATGGTTTTGAGTCTCCTCCGGTTTCTCAGCCTTTTCAGCAGCAGCACAGCAGCAGCTCTTTTCAGTGGTGTCGCCGAAAGAGGAAGACCTGCTGGAAGAAATGGGGGTGGCCAAGAACGTTGGCTTTGCTTGTCCCGCCATTATCACGAGAAACTTCTGTTCCATAACCGGAGCTCCTCCTTTCAGGGTCTGCTCTCCTTTACCTTCTCCTGCTTCCAAGTCAGTGTCCCCTCCGCCGCCTCCGTCGCCGCTCTCGAGGTACCCCGAGAGTTTCCAATAAGAACAAGCAAGGATGAGAAGCGCAAAGGCTATGAGACCGAGCATGGCAGCCAAGCCTCCGAACAAGTAGGGAACCGGTGAATGCCATGTTGCTGAGTGTGGAGCTGCTGCTGTCACATTGAATGGCTCTCTGGCTTCCATTTTTTGTTTGGTTTTGGCAAAACGAAAACTGAAGAGAAAAGATGGAATTGTTGGGGAGGGGTTGCAAATTGCAAAGGTATTTATACAGGGAAGAAGATGGAGGATTGTTTTAGTTGTTTTAGGTGAATTATGGCGTCATTTTGTGTATTAATGCTGAAGGGGGGCCACCCAGTGTTGTTCGGGAATCTCCAAAGGAAACAGTGGTGCTACGGCCTACGGCCAAACGCACTTAGCCACTAGTTTTATTAAACAGTAGAAGACGTGGTACTTAAAACCTATAAACCAATTATTGTTTTTCAAATGAAAACATTCTTTTGGGCTGAGAAACAAGTGATTCTAGGGTGAGGCACACTAGATTGAAGTTAAAATGAGACGATGTATTTTTATTTTGATATATATAAAATTTTTTGTAAAAACTGTAAAAATTTGTATATTAACTTGTAAGGATTTCTGTATATAACGCTATATATAAAATTTTTTACAAGTCGATACATAAATTCTTACTGTTTTTACAAATTTTTTTGTATAGTCTTATTTTAGCCGCATTATATTAGAAAAACTCGCTGAGAATATATATGTGTAAATTCTTACTGTTTTTACAAAATTTTTTGTATAGTCTCATTTTAGCCGCATTATATTAGAAACACCTAAACTACTCTCTTCAAGTCTTCTTTATAATAATATATATGTGTAAATTGCACATTATCACCTGTAGAATAAAAAAATCTAATATTACGTTTTATTTTAATTTTGATATTTTGTCGTTTAAAAAAACAACATGCTGATTAGGAGAGATAAGATCACACGTGGCATGCTAACTAAGAGAGATAAGATCACACGCGGCATGCTAACTAAGAGAGAAGCACACGTGACATGTTGCCACATCATTTTCTCTCTCCTAGTCAGTTTTGTCACATGTGTTTTTTATGATTTTAGTTGGCATGGCATTCTGATTAGGAGAGCGAAAATAATGTGGCAGCGTATCGTGTGTGATTTTCTCTATCTTGGTTAGCATAACGTTCATTATTTAACGGTGAAATGCCAAAATAGAAACAAAACATAACGTTAGGTACTATTTTACTAAAAAATAAGAGTACTAAAACAGAAACATGAGTAAGGATAGATACCAAATATATAGTGTTCCCAAAAATCTATTATTGATTGTCCATTGAGTGTGTGTATGTTTCGGTTTCACTATTGTTAAATTTTAATTTTATTTATTTTTAAAAATAATTATATATATTTTGGTTATTTAGTGAATTCAAAATGCTATCTGAATTAAAAAAACATATAATAATATTTGAATAATAAATAAGCTTTAGTATGATAAGAAAAAGAACTTTAATATATTGAAAATTTAACGAATTTACATATTTCACTCAGTGTTAAAATTTTCGTCTCGTTTATCGTTAAACTCGTTTGATGAATTTTTTAAAGATGAGATCTTAATGGTGGACGTTGGACTGATTTTACTTTTTTTTTTTGAAACATTAATTATTAAGTACGTGTATTAAAAGGTGATTGAAATTAAGATCTTCTACTATTTTCTAGACAACATTTGGTTGTTAATGCAATTAATGTATTGTCCGGGTCTTAAAAATATATCACGCAAATATAACAATTACAGATTGAAAATCTTTGCAAAAATTGATAAATTGATTAAAATTACGAAAAGAAATGACAGAGGGTTCTTCTTTATTGATAATAATAATTCTTAGTTTTTGAAAATTCATATTTCATAATTTTAACCTTATTAGTACAATGTTTTATGTTATTTTCAATAATTTTATATAAAAATTAAATTTAAGAATCTGAATATTTCAGTTTTATGTTAATTTACAATTTACATTATTGTACTTAGTTTCCATCTTCATATAATAATAAAGTTTTAATTTAACTAGATTACATCATCTAACTTTTATTATTAATAGAACCCGACAAGTGGTTTCAGTGAAAAAACAGATGATGTTCATCTTAAGAGACCCAAGTTCAATCGCAATATTTACAAGATATGTGTATTGTCAAAGCGTTAAGAATATCTATGAACAAATACTATCTTGTAATCTCTTTTAGACTATTCAAAAAAAATATTATTAATAAACTAAGTCACTTTTCTGAACATTATTTTTTTTTTAATAAAAAGCTTATTCAACACTTTTATTAACATATTTTTTTACATGCAATAAGAAAATAACATTTAATTGACAAAATACTTTTAATGAGAATAAATTTACCGTAAAATTTGAAAGAAAAAAAATATTTTCTGAGTTTAAACAGTAAAATTTATTTTACAATAGTTAACAAAAACAATTACAAAAGAGAGTAGTAACTTTGACAATAAGAATAACTCTGACTTAGGTTGAATGAAGAGAAGGAAAAAAAAATCAATTTAAAAGATTTTATTTTTTATTTTAGTTTTTACTATTTTTAATTTCAATATTTTAGATTTATACAAGTTATTTTTTATGTCAAAACAAATAATTTTAAACTCATGTAATAATTAAATTTTTCCTTAGATTAATACTTATGCAATTAAACGAAATGTTAGTGTCTTTAAAGTAATATAGTTGGAGAAAAAAAATTCTCCGGTTATTTCAATAATTAAATAAAGCTTACGAAGTAAGTAGTCAACCCCAATTAAATTTCTACTTTTAGTCAAAGGCTAATACAAAAAGTATAATCGTGTACGAATTGGATTAAAATCGGATTAAAATGAAATTTGAATCACAAGCTACTTTAACAAAAATTAAATTTGAAGTAATTATCGGCCTAAACAAATCCCATAATCTAATAATTGTCTTCCTTAACCATTGCTAAGGATGCAATATGGATGTACTTTTGATTGTCTCACTTTAGTACGAAGATAAGCTCACTAGTTTATTAGAATTTAAGAGAATCATCAGTTTTGTCGATCGAAATTAGTTATGTTTGCATTGTTGTCGGTGTATAAGAAAATGTGATATTGAACATATTTAAAAGCTCGTTATATTTTAATTTAAAAGTGAGAAGGGTCTAAATAATTTTGACATTATATAAAAAATCATTAGTTTAAAAAAAAAATATTATATAAAAGGGGTTGGTCCAAGTGGTAACCAGCTTGGTATTACTTAAGCATGTTTCGAGTTCGAGGCCTTGTGTATACAAAACACCCCGTTGGGAGACCACCCACCAAAGCTAGGTGTGTGATCGATTCGGGTCGGGTCAGGTCTGATTCGGACTTAGTTCGAGTATGTGTTATTTTAGGTCGGGTTAATATCGGATCGATTGATTTTTGGGTCAGGTCAATATCAGATCGGTTGACTTTTCGGTCGGGTCTATATCGAATCGATTGACTTTTCGGGTCGGGTCAATGTTGAATCGATTGCTTTTAGAGTCAGGTCAATATCTGATCGGTCAACTTTCAATTTTAGTCAATATATGAATATGATCTTTTAAAGGAGAAAAAAATAATACTAAACTATTACTAAAGATAGTTGTTAATTAGTAATATAAGACAATGAGAAAAACATACATATTTGAGGGAATTAAATTCGGGTTGCTTTTGGTTCGAGTTGATTTTCAGTTCGGGTTGCTTTCGGTCCGGGTTGTTTTCAATTTCGGTTCATTTTGATTCAAGTTTATTTTTGGTTTAACTAAACTCGGATCGATTTTGGTTCAGATTCGGGTCAAGTTTAGACCATCATGTTCGAATTTATATTGGGTCTCGAGTTAGGTAAATCAATTTGAGTCTTAAATTTCGGGTCAAATTTACCAGGTTTAGTGTGCAATACGAGTCGGGCCAGATTAGTTACTATGAGAAATGATATCATAGAAATCATTATATATAAGACTTTATTAATTGTGATGTAAATGTAATGGAGAAATGGCATCATATAAATTATTATATACAAGACTTGGATTTATGCATTGATCATGGTAGATTTATTTTTTAAAAGTGTGTTATAAGAGATATGGAACGAACCTTGGTAGTGATAAAATATACAATATACTTTATAGTAGTGGGATTGCCACCACCTTAATTATATAATTAAGTGATTGATTATTCAGAATATGGGTTCCCACAAAGCCATGATTGCTTTGGGGCTGCTCTTATTTCCCAAAGCTAAGATATTAGTCTTAAAAATTCCATTAATTAATATGACAATGGATAAGCTTTAACTTGAGTGGAATGTGTAAGAGATTCAATCATTGGGCCATGCAGCAGTTAATATAAACAAATTAATTTGTCTGAGTACATTGGATATTGATGTTGGAATCCATAGTCACAACAACCAAAGTTGTGGAGGAAAGTGGATATAAAGCATATGTTCCCTATATGAATGTAAATATAATGAGATTTGTAATCATATATAATAAGATTATGGCAACTCATGTTTCATACATAAACAACATAACTCAAAATTAAGTGCTTCAATTAAAAATGAGAGAAAAATGTAATTATGCGAATGATTCATATACTTTCAATTCTTCTTTTATTTTCACTTCTTTAAAATTTGAACCCGAATTCGTTGAATGTTATTTGATAAAAGTAATTTATATGAGGGGATCATATGGTGTGGGAATCTCCATTTTTTGATGAAGAAGTAAAAGCTGATGTTTGGAGTTGTGATGGCTCGAAAGTTTTAAATCGTGATGTTTTAATTTTAAATTCTTTAAGAGTGGTTGACTGTTTGTGAAGTTTGACGTGAAGGCCTTTCTAAATAAATTCTGCTTCTTTAAAAAGGGTTAGTTGTTTGTGAAGTTTGACGTGAATGCCTTTAGATATGTGAGTGGCCCGATTCCCACCTCTACTTACTACAATCGAGTTTGAGCATTGTTTAGACTTAATTGGTGCTCATTGTTGAAGGAGTTTTGTGGAAGGTGTGGAGTTCTTGATGGACAATAATTTGTTTTAAGGTGGATATTGTTAAAGTTGTAACCCAAATTCTAATTTGGATTGTTCAAATCGCTATGGAACTTACTTTTTTTATATGCGTTGAAGAGTAAGAAATCTGAGTAGAATTTTTTTTATGCATGTTTCTTTTGAAAACAAGTCTCTTATCACATAATAGATACAAGAAATTAATGGTTTATTCATTCGGTTGTAATTCTTCCAATATCTCTACAATACTCATCTTTTAAAAAATAATTCTCTCTTATAATTCTAAAGGTTCAGACCTACACTATATTTATATTTATATTTATAGAGTCAAAACTCAAATACTTTGCCACTAAAATCAAGTATTAAATAAACTTAATTGGTTAGTATTTTTCAACCACTAGAACTACAATAAAATTTAATTTAATCACTTATTAAAATTTGAGCAGTATGTAACAATAACATTACCGATTTAGGAAATTTTTTATTTAATTTGATATCATCTAAAATATGCATTAATATTAGAACCGTAAAAGCTAAAATTTTTAGCTTTTGTATTTGGGTTGAAAATCACTTTTTTAAAAGTAATTTTTTCTCCAAAAGCTAGTTGTTTAGCACATCTTTTGGCCTCAAATCAGCTTTTGGAACCAAAAGATGGTTTGAAAAACAATGCTAAATAAAGCTTAAGTCACATTTCTCCTACATCTTCTGTCAAAATCACTTTTAGAATCGTAAAAGCTAAAAAATTTAACTTTTGCGTTTGGGTTGAAAATCACTTTTTAAAAACAGTTTTTTCTTGGAGAGAGAAAGGTGAAGCCAGAAACACTTTCGTTCCTGGTCGGC
This sequence comes from Hibiscus trionum, assembly GCA_030270665.1. Classification (NCBI taxonomy): domain Eukaryota; kingdom Viridiplantae; phylum Streptophyta; class Magnoliopsida; order Malvales; family Malvaceae; genus Hibiscus; species Hibiscus trionum. The sequence continues at coordinate 38,269,073 of BSYR01000022.1, forward strand.
CACATACGAAGATAAACCACGGTAGCAAGGAATGGGTGGTTTTTGTCGATTCTTTGAGCAGAAGAACTACTAGGGGAGCTTTATGGGAGATTTTCAACTTCTACGGCGAGGTGGTGCGAGTGTTCATTCCACTCAATAACAAGAAACCAAAGTACATGGATTGTACTTTTGCTTTTGTTCATTTCGCAAATGAGAATGGGATGCTGAGAGCCATTGACAGAATCCACAACTCCAATATAGATGGGAGAAGAGTGCCGGTTTCCAAAGCGAGGTATAGAAGATCGGAGGCTGGCCGTCCAAACCATGTCTACGGCAGTGAACCTGGATTAGCAAAGAACGATGAAGACAGGGGTGGGTGGAAGCAGAAGATTAGGGATACTGGTTATGACGCTGGAAATAGGGATAAACGGACCTTTAAGGAAGCTTTAACATCTAGGAACAAGGCTCAGAGTGATCAACATGTCAAGCCAGTGGGAAATCCGGCTCCGGGTAATATCGATGAAAGGGCAGACTTTAGGGTTATGGATGGAGAAAACATAGTCAGGGATAGAGCAGAATCGCCCAGGGAGCCACAACATTTCGGCTACAATCTGGAGTGGATCAAGAATTCAGTAATGGGCATACTTAAACCAGATTTTGACATTGAGTTCGTCCAAAGAGCATTGGCAAGTGATGGGATTGTGGCGAAATTGGCCAAATGGGGATGCTCCTCCAATGCTTGCCTGATATCTTTTGACTCAAAGGAATTGAAAGACAAAGTCTGGAATGAGCAAAAAGAAGAACTGTCTTTTTGGTTCTCAACAATGGATGAGGATGTATTCATTGATGGTATCCCGCAGATGTATGTATCGGTTCATCTTTCTAGCGTTCCAATATCCTGCTGGTCAGATGACTTCTTCTCCTTCTTGGCAAGAAGGTGGGGGAAACTGGTTCGTATCAACAAAGAAACTTCGGAGAGGATAGATTTATCGACTGCTAGCATGATTATCAGGGCTCCGAATCAGTTCGTCGTTCCTGTTTCTATAAGCTTTTCGGTGAATGAGAAGGTAGTTAAGGTTGGAATCCGTACTGGGGATGATGTGTTCGAACATCGCTCGTGTGCCGATAGTTTCCAGTGTGATGAAGGGGAAGATCCGGAGGATATTGGGGTTGCGGACAGCTGGAGGGAGCAAGGTGTCAACCACAATGATTCGGTTTCCGGTGGAGACTCGCCGGACGGCAATATGAAAAACACCCATGTACCGTTTAGTGACGATTGGAATTTCTAGGAGACATTGGGAGGTACGAGAGGGAACATTCCCCAGGTTCAGGAATTTAATGAGCATATTAATTCAGCATGTGATCAAAATCAAAGGGCCCCACCAGGTGGTGTTGATATAGAGGGGAGGGTGGAGGAAATAAATTCTTCTACTGACTCGATGAGTGGGCGCAGAGATCAGGTGGCTAATGATGTTGGGCCAGTTGAGTTAGTGGACCGTGTATTCGGGGCTTTGGGCAAGCAGATTACCGAACCGAACCAGCCTAGGGGTCCACTTTGCACATTGGATGGGAATGATGTCTCAACTAATAACCCCACTCAGTTAACGCATAACGGCAGTCTTTCAAGGAATTTGTCGGATGAAGTGGTGCAAGACACTATGGATAATCCTCAAAATCTCAGGGAATTGCACTCGGAGGATAGGTGCGCAGTAGTTTCGGAGGCAGGGGGCTTTTCTGGATCTCGACCGAGGTTGAGAATGGCAGACGCGTTAGTTTTTGAAAGAAGCTCTGGATTCCTTAACGCAAGTCATCGTCGTGTGCTAAGGCGACAAATTAGGGATTCCATAGACGGAGAAGTGGAGGTTTCAGGTATGGATCCGGTAAATTCTGGCGAATCTACTCATTTGAACTACATAGAGGAAGCCCTTCATGTTTGGGGGGTGAGTAATCTGCTGGGGGTGTCTTTTAAAGGAGGAAAGAAAGCAGTAGTGGCGAAGATCAGGGAAATTGATAGTTAGTTGTAATTGTCTGCGTGTTGGGGTGCTATTGGGTTTATACGGATTAGAATGGAAATTAATATAATCTCTTGGAATATAAGAGGGTTGGGTAGAAGGGAGAAGGCGAGAGCTATTAGGAATTTGATTCAGGAAAAAAAAACCTCAAATCATGATGGTGCAGGAAACTAAAATGGGAGATTTCTCAAGATCGCTATTAAGAAGCATGGGTGATTCGATGGATTTTGATTTTAGCTTTTTGCCGGCGGAGGGTTCGGCTGGAGGTTTAATCTGCCTATGGAATCCTAATTTCTTTATCAAATCGGATGTGATCATAGAAAAAATGTTTATAGTGTTGTTGGGAAAATTCAGAGGAGTGGATATAGATTGCGGCATTATCAATGTTTATGGGCCGAATGTGGAGACGGAAAAAAGAGAGTTCTTTAACAGTTTGCGGAATGTGATGAGCAGCTACAGTGTAGCTTGGTGTTTGGGTGGCGATTTTAACGCCATTGTTGGAATGGAAGAAAAACAAGGCCGGTCTTGGAATTTCGCAGCGATGGAGGTGATTCGGGATTTTATCCAATCGACTAAATTAATTAATTTGCCTCTAAATGGTGGCGCATTTACATGGTCCAGTAACAGGGATCCGCCGACATTCGTTCGGTTAGATCGCTTTTTGGTCGACATTGATTTTTTGGATGGATTTCCTAATTTGAATCAGTTTCTCCTGTCGAAGGCGATATCGGATCACAATGCCATCTCTTTGGAGAATAGGAGTGCAAATTGGGGGAGACGTCCTTTTCGCTTTTATAATTATCTGCTGAACGAAGAAGGGTTTGAAGATTGGCTGGTTCGGAAAATTCAGGGGCATAGAAGTTCTGCGGGCAACGCTGGGATTTGCAGCCTTCTTAAGGTCATTACTGGGGCTACTAAATCGTGGTCTTCAAAGAAAGCACTTAACAAGCAAGTTAGTTCTAAAGTCTTGGGGAATCAGATTGATGTGTTAGAAACCAATTTGGCAACTGGTCTTGGTTCAAAGGCCGACTGGAATATGCTCTTGAATTTGAAAGACTTGCTGTGGAAGCAACTTCGGAGGGAAGAGAGTATGTGGTTACAGCATTCGAGGGTGAGGTGGTTTAAGAAAGGCGATAAAAACACGCGCTATTTTCATTCGATAGCGTCGTTACGAAGAAAATCTAATACTATTTACTCTTTAAAGCAAGACGGTGCAGTGCTTTCAAAGCCTTCAGATGTAAAAGATTATATCTTTGATTATTTCGCCAAGGCTTTCAACGAGAATCATACGTTGTAGGTCGTCAAATTGGATCTTCCTTTCCGGAAAATAAGTGCGGCTCAAGCATCCATCTTGGAACTTAATTTTACAGAGGCAGAAGTGCGGAACGCAGTGGACTCTTTTGACAACAATAGAGCGCCGGGCCCGGACGGTTTCAACATGGGATTTTTTAAGAGGTATTGGAGTTTGATGAAGGACGATATCATGAACTTTTTTCAGAATTTTTATAATGGGGTGGAATGGGAGGCGGAGTTGAATCAATCTTTCATCGCGCTTATTCCTAAAAAAGCTGCTCCGGAGTGTATAGAGGATTATCGCCCCATTAGTTTGATAGGTGGAGTTTATAAGATCTTGTCGAAGGTGCTGTCTTTACGTTTGAGAGGCATAATGGACTGTGTAATCAGTTAATCGCAGTTCACATTCATACCTGGTCGTCACATTACGGACAGTTCTTTTATTGCAAACGAGGCGATAGATTATATGAGGAAGAAAGGTTTGAAAGGTGCCATGTTCAAAATAGATTTTCAGCGTGCTTATGATTCTATCGATTGGGGGTTTTTAATACATGTGATGAGAAGGATGGGGTTCGGCAACAAATGGTGTGATTGGATATATATGTGCATCTCGACAGCTTCAATTTCAGTTCTTGTCAATGGATCTCCGACACCTCATTTTCCTATGGTAAAAGGTTTACGGCAAGGGTGTTCGCTTTCGCCGTTACTCTTTAATATAGTAGGCGAAGCTCTGCATCTGATGATTGAAAAGGGAGAATCAGTTGGATTGTTTTCGGGTTGGAGCATAGGCAGGGGGAATTATTCGCATCTATTAAGTCATTTGCAATTTGCAGATGATCTCACAATTTTTTGTGGTCCGTCAATTCGGGAGGTGCTCAATGTTCGTCCAATACTGAGAGTCTTCGAGATGGCGTCGGGCCTCAAATTGAATCTAGGAAAAAGCAGTTTATTCGAGATAAATGTGGAGGAACGAAAGGTGCAAGAGTGGGCAACTAGTACAAGGTGCGCTATGGGTACTTTTCCCACTGTTTATCTTGGCCTACCACTGGGGCAGAAATCTAATTCAGTTTCGATTTGGGCGCCGATCATAGACAAGTTTTATATTCATCTCTCTTCGTGGAAGGCTCAACAATTGTCGGTGGGTGGTAGATTGACTCTTATAAGAGCGGTTCTCTCTGCACTTCCCATCTACTACATGTCACTTTATCGAATGCCTATAAAAGTGGCAAACAAGATAAATAACATTATGGCCAATTTCCACTGGGGAGATTCGGATGAAAGAAGGAAAACTCATTGGGTGGGCTGGAATTCAATTTGCCAACCTTTCGACTCGGGTGGCCTCAATGTCCGCAATATAATGATACAAAATCGGGCTCTCTTAGGAAAGTGGTTTTGGAAATTTGCTAATGATCCGACGAGTCGTTGGAAGGAGGTAATGTGCAGCAAATATAACATTGATCAATCGATGATTCTGCTGGATGGGAAATCTCTTCGTTTAGCGTCTTGGCAATGGCGGGGGATTGTCAAATCAGCTTTCGACAAGGATGACTTTGGGGAAGTTTTGCTTAACAATTTTAGGCTTCAAGTAGGTGATGGTCACGCGGTAATGTTCTGGACAGATCCGTGGCTGGGGGGTGTAATTCTTAAGGATGCTTATCCGAGGATTTTCGCTTTAGCTCGCAACAAGGAGGGGAGAGTAGCGGACTATGGGAAAAAAATAAATTCGGTGTGGACTTGGAACATTCAACTCCGTAGAAGACCTTTTGATTGGGAAATTTCGCAATGGAATGATTTACTAGAGTTGGTGAATAACTTTCGATCGGAGGGATACAATCGAGATTGTTTGGTATGGATTGGCTCCGGTGACGGCGCTTACTCGGTAAAGTCTTGCTACAAAGCATTTTATAGCAAGGTTCCAAAAGATGACTTTTGGAAGATGTGTGTATGGAACGGTCGCGCTCCACCTCGTATTGAAATCTTTGTGTGGCAGGTGGTTTTGAATCGAGTGGCAGTGAGAGGAGAGCTCGCCAAGAGAAGTATAGGCAACTTGGAGGAAATTAATTGCCCTTTGTGTAGGGAGGAAGTTGAAACTGTAAATCATGTTTTTTTGACTTGCAGGGTCGCGTGGAGGCTTTGGATGAGGGCAGTAGATTGGTGGGGCGTAACATTGACAATTCCACAGCAGATGCAGTCTCTTCTTTTAATGTGGTTTCTCGATCCAGCCATTATCTTTGGTGAGTCCATTTGGTTTTCTTTTCCGGCTGCTGTTATTTGGACAATTTGGCTTAGCCGAAATGATATAGTATTCAGAAGAAATAAAGTAGATGAAGCTCAAATGTTTTATTTGTTGAAAATGCGCGTTGTCAATTGGTTCTGTGCCAAAATGATGGATCTTTCTATGTCGAGAGTTGATATCTTAAATAACCCAAGAGTGGCAGATAGGCCTTTGGGGATTATTCAGCGGATGAGAAAAAACCAAGGATGGCAACCTCCACCGGAAGGTTTTGTCAAAATCAATGTGGACGGGGCGATGTCTTTCGACAGAACTGTGGGAGGAATTGGGGGTTTGGCAAGAGATCACGGCAGCAATATATTGTTCCAATTCTCGGAGAAATCTGGTCCGGGTCCTCCCATTTTGACGGAACTGCAGGCGATAAGGAGAGGTCTACAGATTTTCATTTCGAATGACAAATGTGTGGGTTGTAGGCCGATTGTAGAGGGAGATAGCGCAGTGGCAATATCATGGATTAAAAATCCATCGTCTTGCCCAGGTTTTTTCAAAGCACTAGTAGAGGAAATTGTTTCTATGGGGAAATTGAAGGACGGTGTGTTTCGGCTGATAGGGAGAGCTTTCAATTTACAAGCTGATGTTCTGGCTAAGATGGGGATAGGATAGCAACGGTTTGTGGAATTTTGGCTGGTAATGTATTCTTTGAAGTGTAGGTAATGTTGTGGATGCAATTTGTCATTATGTTGATTTGGACGATGGGATTGTTGCTTATGTAATTTTAAGTTGATAATGAAATAAACCGGCACTCTTTTCCCCCTTCCGCTTTCAGCGATCCTCGGATTGCTCGATATGAGGGGGGGTTTTAATGAGGCCATCCCTTATAAAAAAAAACAGTTTTTCTCTAAAAGCTATCTGTTTAACACAATTTTTGGCCTCAAATCAACTTTTGAAACCAAAAGCTAGTTTGAAAAACAATGCTAAACAAAGCTTAAGTCACATTTCTCCTACATCTTCTGTCAAAAATACTTTTAGAACCGCAAAATCTAAATTTTTTTCATTTTGCGTTTGGGTTAAAAATTACTTTTTAAAAATAATTTTTTCTCCAAAAGCTAGTTGGTTTAAAAAACAAGGCTAAACAAGCTTAAGTCACATTTCTCTTACATCTTCTGTCTTATTTTACTTCTAATTTTGGGATGATTTATTTATATACATTATTATAAAAAAATATAACCTTTTTAGTTTTTTCAAACAAAAATATCTTGTCTTTTTTGGTGCCTTTTTATGTTCAACACTAAAAAAATCAAATCTTAAGTTTTAATCATAAATTCTAAACCCTAATTTCTTTTTGTGTTGAATCATAAATAGGAGTACCAAAAAAGGACAAAAAATTTCTATTCATTTTTTCCTCCCACTTCTCTTTTCTACTAAGAACAAAAACCATATGTCCCTTTTCGATGTTTTATCTATCCTCTAACCTTAAAAAAATTAAATTCTAAACCATAATCTTAAATTTTAAATCATAAACTCTAAAAAATACACCATACCTCAAATTTTTTAATCTATAATCTATAGCACTAAATCATGAAGAACAAACCATATTCTTTTACTAAGCACATTCACAATTTTATTTTAAAAATCCCCCCCTCCTTTCATCTTTCTATTTTTCCAATCAACCAACCAAAACCTAAAAAGCTAGTGTATCATAAAGAACAAACCGTATTCTTCATATCCTGCATGGGGTCTGGATTTGTCATCAACTATACTAAACTTTACTCATGCAAGGTTAATTACAAGGTTTCACCAGATAAAAAGAGAAGAGGCTGAAATGGACTGTTATGGAGTGGTTGAGCTTTTTCTTGGCTAATTATTTTGTGAACTCATCATTGTCTTTGCGTTAGGAAGCAAGTGCTCTTCTGACCCATTCTCCATTCTTCTACTCATTGATTACTGACTCAGCCTCCACTGCTATCACTAACAAGCATTCAAATCCCTTATTCCCTGTCCCTTTCCCTATGTTTCTTCTAGGTTTAAATTTATCAGAGAATTTAAATTATGTTTGTGGTTGTGGACATAACGAATGTTATTGCGGTCATTATGTGAATTTTTCAAAGAACATATTGCTACGATCTGAAAAGAGTAGAAGACAATAATCCCATACCAAAAAAGAAAAGGGAAGTATTAAGATATAAACGTAGGGATAAAATTCGTCTGCCCTTTTTCGGTGCCCCTACATATGCCCCAACACTAAAAAACACTACAAAATTAAATTCTAAACCCAAAACGCTAAATTCTAAATCCTAAACTACACCTTATACCCTAAATTCCCTAAACCCTAACAATAACCCCTAACCTAAAACCCTAAACCCTAAATTAATTTTAAGCGTGGGGGCATATGTAGGGGTACCGAAAAGGGGTAGAAGATTTACATCCATAAACGTGGTGGCACTATACATACCATCAGACATTTCTTTTGAGAAGATGTTAATTGCCCCGTGTTATTGGAGCGATACTTTGACTGTCTGATTTTACGCCAAGTACCTTAATAGTAGGGTAGGCAAAGTGAACAACTGTAACCGTGGCCATCACGAGAATCCCGGCTATTTAAATCCATGGCTCCTGCCTCCAATGTGGCTTGTAATGCATTCAATGAGGTTATAAGGGCCTGAACTCTTATCTTTGACGTCAACACACAACAATTTTACCGGTCCAGTTCTAGTTATTCCGACACGAATGAATCATAGTTGCTCGATGAAACATCTGCTTGGAAAACTATTTGGTTTTGTCTAGTGCACGTCTCGAACAATCACAGATTCCGATTCTCGTTTCAAACTAATCCGAACCCCGCAATTAGTATATCTACATTTTGCAGCAACCATCAGAGCAAACGGCTGATGATCGGTACTCAACTCACTCAAAAACCCAGAAGACTCATAAGGATGTGAAAGCTGAACTTCCCAGTTCCCATATCCAGTAAAGAAGATAGTGTTTCCCATTTCAATGTGAAACAAGGAACATTGTTTCATGTCTCTGTCGACATGTCATAACGTAGACAAAGCAAAGCAATGCTCGTAATGATTCTCAGCGGCGAATATTATCAAAAAGATGGGGTGCCACCATTTACTTTTTTCAAGTGCTCGGGCTAGCTTTTTGATGAACAGATTGCCATTGTGATTGGACGTCGCTCTTACCCACTAAACATTCCTTGGTTCGACCAAAATCATCTCATGTTCGTCTGGGAAAAATACAAGGGTCGTATATTTTCTTAGCTACCAAACAAGAGATATGTCGTCGGAATTGTATGGTGCATATTGCAGGCCCCCTGCCTGCTGCCTTGGTGAGTTGGTGTAGGGTAGTGCACAAAATGCTGTAAATTTGCAACTCTTCCGGGGCATAGCACATGGAGACTTTTATGAGGTAATCAAATCACATTTTATCTTTCCCGTGAAAAAAAATGGGTTCACTTGAGAAAAGAAAGAAAGAGAGATGTAAGTGTTTGATGAAAAAGTTTTGACCATGTTTTGCTTTTTGTAAAATTTGACAAAAGTTTGGACCTTTTTGACCAGAAAATTTTATTTGATTTGCCTTGACTGGCCCTGCCCTGGTTGGTCCATGCTACATATATAATGTCCTCATTATTGAAAACACTATTCACCACTCACAGGTATCCGACTTATATAAATACAGTAACATATTATTATTTAATTATCGATATTTAATTTATTGACCAATTATTTTAAATTAAATTTTATAAAGATTTAATACATGAACGACCTTCTTAATTTTTTCTATTTACAATATTAATAACCTAACTGATTATTGATCGGCAATTAAATAATATTATACTCCTTTAGGATTTAAACCCTCTCCCTTCGTTCACTTCTTTATACTTTTTAAGAGATGATATTCATGAATCCCATCATAGTGATATTTTTTTGGATGAGTCTACCACGTGCGACGAACATTGATGAACACCATTATTTTTTTTTAATTTTAAAAATTTAAAGGACTAAAATTATAATTAAAATTATCTCTTAAAAAATAAAAATCAAATTTAATAATTACTTTATAATATTTTTTTAATAGGTTAGAATCAAATATACCCAATTCTCTTAAACCCTAACAAAGTTAATCTCTTAAAAAGTAGAAATCAATTTAATTTTTTAATAGATTAGAATCAAATATACCCAATTCTCATATTATTGATTCTAATCTAAGAATCATATATACTCAATTCTCCTAAACCCTAACAAAATCAATCTCTTAAAAAAATAGAAATCAGTTTATAATTTTTTAATAGATTAGAATCAAATATACTCAATTCTCATATTATTGATTCTAATCTATTAAAAAAATTATAAGCTGATTTCTATTTTTTAAGAGATTGATTTTGTTAGGGTTTAGGAGAATTGGGTATATTTGATTTTAACCTATTAAAAATTATAATAAAGTAACTATTAAATTTGGTTTTTAATTTTTTAAGAGATAATTTTAATTATAATTTTAGTTCTTTAGATTTTTAAAATTTTAAAAAAAAATTAATGGTGTTCATCGGTGTTCATCGTTAGTGGTGTTCATCAATGTTCGTCGCTCGTTGTAGAATTTTCTTATTTTTTTTCTTTTCTTTTCTTCGGTGAAACGGTATGAATTTCATTCATCAAAAATAATACACAAAAAATATTAGTAAAAGCTTTATTAAATTTTTTTCTAAATCTAAATGGAAAAAAATACCTTTACTAGTAAAGGCCTCATTGATCAAGCTTTATAGTAGAGATTAAAATGTGAGGATTTAACATATAAGAGGAACGCGGTATAAAGTGACTGATGCCTTAGCCAAGAGTATAACTGTTGATAATTTGGAGATGATTTTTCATGTGACATCACCGGTTTAGCTTAGTACGTTATTACTTGATGATGTTGTGCATCTTTAATTGTTGTTTTCTTGTTGGTTTTAGACTTGTCGGGCCTTCCTGCAGTGATATTATTCGTGTATGATTTTAAATTTGATTAAACTCGCGCATATACAGATTAAAATGTTTGAATTCGAGTCATTTAAGTGAAATACACCCTCTTTTATCACCGATACTACTCATTGAATTCTAAAGTTATGATATTTATCAACTCTGATTTTTCAAATGCAAAAAAGTTCCAATGTTTGTATGATTGAAATAGGAATCAAGGTGGTTCAAAGGTTTATGGGGCACTATATATCTTATTAAAACGGAGTCCTTTAATTTATAATCTCAAAGATATATAAGGGTTTTTTTAAAGATAATTTTTTTATCTTAGTAAAAAATATATTATAGAGTCCTCTTTAAAGTTATTTTTTTTATTTTTTTCTTATAATTTTTTAAATCAAAATCTTTTTTCTCTTTATAAACATTTGAGGCCCCTCATTTCTTAAGTACCTTGTGCGATCGCTCACTTGCACATATCCAAAATCTTGATAACCCTGATCAGGGATGGAGCCACAACTCCAATGGGAGGGACTGTGGCCCCCCGAGTAGGGGAAATTTTTTTTTTACCCTTTGATTCCTTATATTTTTCTTTAAAAAATTGGGATAATTGTAAATTTGCCCCTCCCACCTTTTAAATTTTATGTTTTGCCCCCTAACTTCAAATCTTAGCTCCGTCCCTGACCCTGATAACAATTTACATTTGAATATAAGAGTAAATGGTGACTGCAAATTGCAGATATGGACAAAGATGTAATAAACATTACTATCATTATCATTTTTTTATTCTTTAGTAAATCAAACCTCATCTTATTTGGAAACAATTTCTTTATCCCACAATAATCCAAACGTGTCCAATTCTTTACTTTACTCCATTGACAATTGCTGTAGTGACTTTGCTTTAACAGCTTAAGCATTTCACAAATGAGCATCAAATTCTAATATTTGGGAATTAGTTGGTTTCCTTTTCCTTTTCCATTTTGTTTTTTAAACTTGAGAAGTCAATATTCACAACGGTTGCTTATTAGGGAAAATAAAAGATTAGTTACGAACTAGTAGTAAAAGGATAAAAAATTTCTGCCTCTTTTCGGTGCCCTTTTCTATGCCCAACACTAAAAATTAAATTTCAGCTCTAACCCTAAATTCTAAATATTAAACTCTACACCCTAAAAAATACACTCTACCCTAAATTTTATAAACCCTGGCCATAAACCCTAAACCTAAATTTTAGTGTGAGGGCATAAATAGGGGCACCGAAAAGGGACAGATGATTTCTATTCAATACATGAGAAAAATAAAATGTTATTATACTTTGTAAATTCTGAGTCCTATTAAACTCATTTTCTAATTTATTTAAAATCGAGAGTTCCGTTCTAATAAACGGTATATAACCCTCTAAATCTTTTAACCGCCACTCGTCAAGTAATTTGTTCGAATATGTGATGGAAGCCCTTTCTGTTGTACCATCATGCCGTTTTGACATCAAACCTTTTGAAGTTCAGTGACGAAACGACAGCGACGGTACACTAGAGAAGAAAGAAACATTACACATTGATAACCTTTGTTTTTTGTTAGAAGATTCATTCATTCATTCATATGGATCAGATTTTACAAGCATAAGAGTTTTGAGTTCTGTACAAAAGAACAAGAACAAAAATTCTGAACTAAAGCGAAGCTCCAAAAAGATAACTACAAGTGATAGTTAAAGTTTGGATTAAGACAAACAATGACCTTAAAAGTTAGTAAAAATCTATAAGGTCTGAGTTGGACGGTGTAGGAATATCTGTTATTTGATGGTCTTCATCACTGATGAAATGAATACATACACATTATTTAAAGAAATTTTGAAGCAATCAGCGGGTTTAGTTCAAGTGATAAGCAATTTAGTATAGCTTAAGCAGGTCTTGAGTTTGGGTTTTTGTACATACAGAAAATTCTCGTTAAAAGACTCACCCACTAAAACTAGGTGTGCAATGCGAGTCGGTCCAAATTAGTAAAGACAAAACCCTTAAAACCCGGAACAATATTTTTTAAAGCAGTGGATGTTTTTACTTGCTTCACGGCATAAAGCTGGTTCAATAATTGTGTGCTTTAAGAAGCGATTGAGATGTATCAAAGGTTTCCATTTGCAAAAGCTATTTTTATTTTGATCTTATTTAAGTGTACAAATTTTCCTGTCTTTCTTTCTATTGTAATCGAACGAAAACAACAGTGCCAAAGAATATAATAAATTATTTAGATTGGGTTTTGTAGAGGTTCAATTCTGTTTTTTCTATTTATAACGATACGATTCAAACTTCTAATCTTATTTAAGGAATCTAACACCTCATCTCACTAAACTAACTGATTGTTGCCAATATAATGTATTATGTAATTTATTGTAAATGAAATTCTAAATTTTCAGAAGTGAAACATAACCTAGATACAATAAAAATAGTTTTTAATGAATAAATTTGGATAGATAACCTAGACAATAATTTTTTTTTTTGAAAAGAATACATTTGTTTTAACAGAATTGAGTAAAATTCAATTCAGTTTGAATTGATTTGTAATTTTTAACCTTTTAATAAATTATCATTTGTCGAGAAAAAAAAATTGTTTGAATTTTTAAGAAAAAATTGTGAGTTTATCGTATCATATTATTTGATATTTTAATAAACTCAAATAAATAATTTGATATTTGAACCAAAGATTATGGGTTAAACTCTTGCTTTTATATGTATGATGATCTGAATACAAAAGAAAAATTTGAAATTCAAAAATTTCTTTAACGTCTCAATAAAAGAAAAAGAAGCATAAATTTAAAAGGGAACAAAAGAGATAAAAAAATAAATAAAATTATATTAATGAATTTGAAAAAATAAAGAAAATAATTAAAATAAAAGAATAAGAAAATAATTTAGATATGATGATACTCTCTATTAAGAATGTTATAATTAGCGAGACGATGATGATAAAAAATTGTAAAAGTAAAAAAAATAAACACCGAAATTTACGTGAAAAAACCCACTAGGAAAAAACTATGAGCAAAGGAGAATATATTTTTACTATTTAGAAAAAGACATTCATAGTAGATACACCGAAATTTGAAATACATGAGATATTATGTATTTGTACTCTTCGTGATCTCTACGTTTATAATAGATTATTGTTTCTCTCTTCTACAGATGTAAATAACGTTAAACCACATTAAATATCGTCTCTTATACATGTCTTATTATACCTGAATATTGCTTTGATCATTTTTTTCGCATACTAATTCACTAACAGATACCAAGCCCACCATTATTTCAAATATTGAAAATAGTTTGATAAATGATCCATTCATAAAGTCACAATTTTCAGTATTACTTGATATTACATTCATATAAATAATTAAATATTTTATCGTAAAAATGTTAAAAGAGAATTATATAATAGAATGACGTATAAAAGTACGTGAAATCGAACATGTTTAAATGTTTAATGTCTTGAATGGTGTGTTGCAGTTGTTAGGCATTGAAATTTTACTTTTGTCTTAGGCGATTTCCATTGTATTTCCTGGTTGCGTTGTACTTTTTTATTAAATTTAAGTTTTAATTTTTTTAATAAGGCTCGCAATGCAAGTTTAGACTTGTATGATTGTCTCTTTAATAAATCATATTTTTTAAAATATATATATATAATTATAATTTAACATATCATGCATGCAAAAGAAATTCACACATGAAAAGACGTAAATCCAAAACAATAAAAACTTAAAGAAAATCAAAAGCTAAAAAAGCACAATTCTAAAAGCCCAACCCAAACTCACACAAACCAGCATTTAGAAGCACCCAAAAGAGGAGTGGAAATGGGAACTCATGACAAACATTAATGAGATTGTAAAGGAAAATATTATAGGCCGAGTATAATGAGATGACTCTCTCTCTCTCTATATATATATATATATCTCTATCTCTCTCTATATATAAGGAAATGGATCATTTTATACTAGGTAAAAAAATTTAGTTTTACACTAATTAGAATTTAGGATTATTATATGAGTATAAATTAATGGTTGAGATTAAAATTTAAAAATTAAAAGTTTTTAAAGAAAAAATAAGAAAATATTCTTAACCATTAGATGAGTATATTGGATGACTAAGATAAAAGATTAAAAATGAACAAGATAAATCAATTAACCTTGAAAATAAAGTCTCACCACTAAAGTTTTTTTAAACTCAAATCTTCACTGTATCTAGGACTGTAAATGAGACGAGACAGATCGCGAGCTACTCGAGCTCGACTTGGTCAAAGCTCGGTCAAATCTCGACTCGATTGGACTCGACTCGAGTTCTTGACGAGCCGAGCCGAGCTACTTGTTACCCGACTCGAAAAGTTCACGAGCTACTCGAAAATATAATATACTATTTTTTTATAATTTAAAATCTAAATTCTTAAACTTAAAAGCCTAAATATAAACCCTAAACATAAGTATTAAACCCTAAAATCTAAATCCTAAATTATAAACCCAACAACCTAAATCTCTAAACCCTAAACTAACACCCTAAACCCTAAAATTAACAAGCTTGAGTTTACACATTTTTTGTATCAGAGTTTTTTCTTCATAGGACTTTAAATGAGACGTGACAGATGAAGAGTTACTCGAGTCCAATGCGGTCAAAGATCAGTCAACACTTAACTCGGTTAGGCTCGAATCAAGCTCGAACTTGACTCAAGTTCTAAACGAGCTGAGCCGAGCTCAGGTTTCTCAGGCTCGTTAGAAATTACCCAAGCTCGAACTCGACTCGAAATCTTAACGAGCTGAGCCGAGCTTAGCACTACTCGAGCTCGACTCGGCTCGTTTACACCCCTAAGTCTGTATCTCTTAACGAATATGTCTTCAGTCCTAATTGGTGAACAAAGTTTTGAGCCAAAATTAGAAGATTGAATCACTTTTACATGATTGACCAATCAAATTCATTAATTTGGTTGTTTGGGAAACATAGGATTGTAATAGGAGATTGAACGAACCCTCTACAATAATTTTTTTTATTAGAATGAGCTTTTTAAATTTAGAGGATTGAATATTATACTTGTAGAAATTATTTTATTGTTGACAATTACAAAGAGGGTTCTCCAAATGACTTAAATTTGAATAACTTAAGTAATTTTTTAAGCAAAATATATTTTTATATATAATTTAAATAATTGTTTTCCCTTGGAATTGATGAAATTAATGCATATAGTTCAAATATCATTTAAATTTAATAACTAATAATATTTTTATACTTAGTAATGTTATATTAAAAAAATCTCATTATTTTCATAATCTAATACACATATAGATACTAAATAGGCAAAATGACAAAAGATGCCCCCAACGTTTGCATGTTTTGTCATTTAGCCCCCTATTCTTTTTTTTGGTCCAAATATGCCCCCAACGTTTGCTTGTTTTGTCATTTGGCCCCCTATTCTTTCTTTTGGTCCAAATATGCCCCTAACGTTTCATTCATAGTCCAAATATGCCTCTGCCGGATGTAAAATGTCAATCAACCGACGATCAACAGCTTATAAAAATTTTTGACGTGGCATCAGCAGATCTTAATACGTGGCAAGTCCAGTCAGCATCAGCTGTTGAACGTCAGTTGACTGACAGTTTCCATCTGACGACGGCATATTTGGACCAAATTGAAACGTTGGGGGCATATTTGGACTACGAATGAAACGTTAGGGGCATATTTGGATCAAAAGAAAGAATATGGGGCCAAATGACAAAACAAGCAAACGTTGAGGGCATATTTGGACCAAAAAAAAAAGAATAGGGGGCCAAATGACAAAACATGCAAACGTTGGGAGCATCTTTTGTCATTTTGCCAATATTGATAATCAATAAACTATTCAAATAAATATTGAATATGATCATGTCTTTATATATCATTTTATTTGTTCAAAAAAAAACAAACGTATAGAACTAATATTTTGATATAATAATTGAAAAATGTTTTGGACTAATTTGAAAAGAATTTAAAACTTGTTTTTAAGTCCAAACAACTTGAAATTGTGTTTGAGGTATTTTAAGAGGTTTTTGGCAAGGATTTTTCATGTTTTTAATAGCCAAACTTGTGTTTTCAGAGTACCCGTATCGATACGGTAAACCCCCGTACCGATACCTTTTTGCCCCAGTTTGGCCACTGTAGAACTAAGGTTTTGATATAATATTTGAAAAATGTTTTGAACTAAATTGAAAAGAATTTAAAATATGTTTTTAGTCAAAAACAACTTGAAAATATGTTTAAGGGTTTTAAAGGCTTTGGAATGGTTTTAAAGTGTATTTAAAGTAGTCAAAACCATGATTTTCAAGTAACCGTACCGATACGGTATTGGACCGTACCGATACACCTTAGGGTTTTCAAACTACCAAAATTCCAGTAGCCAAAACCCGTACCGATACGCCTAGCCGTATCGATACGGTGTGTTTTGAAATAGCCCAACGGCCATAAATGGTACTATTCCCAACGGTCATAAATGGTACTATTCCCAACGGTCATAAATGGTACTATTCCCAACGGCCATAAATGGTACTATTTCCAACGGTCATAAATGGCACTATTCCAACGGCTATAAACGGCTCTATTCCCAACGGCTATAAACGACAATATTCCCAACGGCTATAAACGGCTACAAACTCAATTGGGACTATAAATTGAAGGCTGGAACACTTGAAGAATGAAAGAGACAACATCCAAGCAATATGGTCAAGAGAATTAGAGTCTAAATCTTTATTTTACTATTCTCTTGTACATAGTCTTAAGAGAGTGTTTTTCATTGTTTTATTCTTTGTACACTCTTGTGAGCTTAAATTTGTGTAAACACCCACCTAGAGAGGTATTTAGTTTACCAAACAAATCCCTTGTAAAAGGAGAGGTTCTAGTTTAGCCTTGAGAGAAAAACTAGAGTTGGTTCTATCTTAGCCAAGTTCAAAAGATAGGGTTGTAACGGTTTCCTCCTGAGCCGGGAAAAGGGGACGAATTCATTGTTGAGTGAATTGGGAAATCCTTAGTGGTGTGCTAAGGTAGTGGATGTAGACTCGGTTGAGTAGTCGAACCACTCTAAAATCATCGTGTAAATTGTCTACCTTTATTTCGGTTTTAGCCAATTCAACCACCAAACATTTACAACCCTCCTTGACGGTTACGGTGATCGATCCGAGCGTGCCTAAAAAGCCCAACAGCCACTGTTAAAACCCGTATCGATACAGGCCCTTGCCGTATCGATATGTATCGGGATCGTTTCGATACGCCAGGTAAGCGTACCGATCCCCTTTCAACCACCCCAACGGCTATTTCCCAACGGCCATTCAAATGTGGACCCGTACCGATACGCCCTCAAGCGTATCGATACGCCTTGGCTGGCAAGAGCTCAACGGCTAGTTCCTATGAAGCCCGTACCGATACGGTGTCACGCGTATCGATACGAATAGCTGCAGAACAGCATTTATGAAGGGAAATAAAGTCCTCAACGGCTCCAATTCATCCCCAACGGCTAGTAACGGCTACAAACTCATTTGGGAGTATAAAAGGGACCTCCAAGCATCAAGAGAAGGCTAATGCTCATATTGTCAAACATCAAATGATCAAGAAATTGTCTTAGTGCTTAATTTGTCATTTCTTGTATAGACAAACACTAGTGAGCCAAAATTGTCAAATTTGCTCAAGTGTTTTAGGTTTTGGGTGAGTGCTTAATTGTGCAAATAAATACCTATTAGAGGGTTTTAAGTTTGCTTTGTTTATCTCTTTGTAAGAGAGGGTTTTAATCAAGGCTTTGGGTAGAAAGCTTGATTATTTGTAAGGGTTACCTCCTAAGCCTAGAAAAGGGGACGAATCAATAGTGGATTGATTGAGAAATCCTTAGTGGGGAGCTAAGGTAGTGGATGTAGACCTCGGTTAGAAGGTTGAACCACTATAAATCATTGTGTCACTCTTCATTCTAGCTTCCTAAACCCTAACACCCAAAAATCCACATCTCCACCACTTGGTGAGCAACTTTGGTTGATCGAATCAAGCACCACACAACTCAACAAAACGGTTGATAGTTGTCAACTAATTTTACCAAAACATTTTTATACAATCAACTAGTCAAATAATCTACTTCCATCTCTTCTACCCTTAATATTATTTCATCTTTCCATGATTTAGCGGTTGTCCATGGCTACTTTATTACCAGAGGTGGTTTTGGGCATTTGCAACATGTGCGACAGTATAGTGCTCTCGAAAAAAAAGAAGGTCCCAAAATAAATTATTATATATAATTATTTTCTAAAAAAACTTACCAACAGATATTGTTTTAACAGCATTAGGTAATTCAAGAAATTAATAAGATGAATTGTATAATTGTAATAATTTTGAAAATACTCTTAGGAAAGATGAGTTATCTAATGTTGATGAAAATGATTTATTTGTTAAGCTGAAATTACTTAAAAAGCTTCTACCCAAGAAAAAAAATAGGAACAATGAATTTATTAAAATTTTTAAAACATTTTAATTGCTTCTCAAATGCAACAATTGCATATAGTCTTATTGGTTGTTCCTACTACTATTCAAAATTGCAATTTGTAAAGTCATACTTACAGACAATTATGTTTTAAAAGAAAGACTAAATGAACTTGCTTTGATGGCTATCAAGTATGATCTTTTAAAAGAAGTTGATATCAAAAGCGTTGTAGATAATTTTGCTTCAAAATTATAGAACATTATTTTTAAGTGAAAATATTAGACTTTTAGATGTTTGCAAGTCACTTTTATATTTTGCTCAAGAGAATAATCTATCATTTTTATAGTGAGGGAACTTTATTTGAGAAAAAAACACACTTTTTATATTATAAATTAAATACGACGTTTTAATAAATTATACAGAGTCCTTTAAATCTTTGAATCGTCCCTATTTATCACATTGCAGCAACTGTTCTAACATGTCCAATTAACGAACGAAACCAAATCAATCGAATTTGTATTTTTGATGCATATAAATCCTCTTGAAAATGAAGAATATGCTTCAATGTTAGCAAGAAGGTTATGTCCCTATGTTTAGAGCTTATTCCTTCAAAGATAAAGATGATTTCCAGGCTTTGTATCTTATGTTTGTTTTGCAGCTTTGCAGGCCCCTTAACTTCTAGTATAATCTACAATGTTAATTTGTCTGTCCAAAGAAAGGACATCAAACCATATAATTTAAGCCTTTCAAGCATATTGTCCGGACGGAATAAGATAAATGGCATATGCGAGAGCATCAACCAAAGTTCATTCATCCTCTTTGAACAAAAAAAAAAGTTTATTCATCCTCGAAAGCAAGGTCGTTTCAGCAAGGAACAGTTCAGGGTCTCACTTTTTACCTTTACAGCTTCAAAAAATTATAAGTGATAATTTTGAAAGCCAATAACTATTTTATATTACTTTCATTTTATAAGGGTCAATTGAATTAAATCTCAATCGACAAATATATTTGATTTGGTTTAATAAGAAAACAGTATAAAAAGTTAAGAGAATGTGACACATATCAATAGTTTGTTTAGTTCCTATAGGAACCTAATATGACCAGAATATGTGGATGTAATTAAGGATCAATCCCACATTGACTTGGTAACATTAGGCTGCTTGAAATAAAACCATGGTAAGTGGCCTAAGTTTGAATCATTCAGTCAAAATTTAGAAATTTAGAAAAGTTTCCATACAAAAAGCAAGTGCCAGATTCATTTCTCCAAACTCTAGGGATTGATCTTTTTCTCGGAAAGTTGTCAACAGCTTCGTACTTTATATAAGTTCGAATCTTGACATTTACTTTAAGGGTGCGTTTGGTTCACGGAATGTAAGATTACCTTTGGGAATAAGATTCCCGGAATTTAACATTACTTGACACATTACTGGGAATGTGACATTACCTTGTTTGGTTTATTGTGTAGGAATGTAAGATTATTGTGTTTGGTTGGAGGTATATAAGGTTATCTGGAAGTAAAATTTACTAAATTGTCCATATGTTATATTTTCTTTTTAACATGTTAAACTTTCAATAATAACTTAAAAATACATGCACAAAAATTAATAGAATTATTTTTGTTACACTATCTAAAATTTGTAAAAATTATATATTTATCATATTTAATATAATTATTATATTAACTATTCTTTAAAAGAACCTAACAAGTGGTCTCAGTGGAAAAATGGATGAAGTTCGTCTTAGAAGACCTGGGTTCAATCACTTTGTATATACTACTTTGTAATCACCTTTAGACTATTAAAAAAACTATTTTATATTTACTTACCCTATTTATCCTCTATTAAAATATTTTGTAAATTTTTAAATGCTAGAAATTTAATATGTTTAAAATTTTAATTTTTTTATTACTTGTGACATGTCAAGCAAATTAAAGTAAATAATAAAATAAATCTAAAAGTTGTATAATACTGATAAGAATTTATATAATAAGTTTAACCTACTAAAATATTTTACAAGGTCATAAACATAAAAATAAAATTAAAAACATCAACTCTAAACTTATTAATTTTTAAGCAATATGCTATCGCAACATATAACTTATAAACATCATAAATATAATATTAATAAAAATACATTAAATATTTGTAACACCATTTAAATATTAAATTAATATTAAATAAAAATATTTAATTAATTTACACCACACATATTTAATCAACTAATTAAATTTTACAAATGATCTATATGAACAAAATCTATTAACAAAAGGGTAATATGGTCCAATGGGGAAGGAATTGACAAATACCTAAGAAATCTAAGGGAATCACATTCCCACCCTTTAATGAAAAACTGCTATTGTTGGGAATGTAAAATTACCCTTTGGAGGGAATGCTCTCCAACCAAACGTGGGTATGTGATTCCGGAAAAGATCATTCCCTCATGTAATGATCTTTTCCACGAACCAAACGCCCCCTAAGAATATTATTATAATACAACTTTGTCTGCAAGTTAATTACTCGAACTAAATTCAATTTTATAATTATTAATAGGATAAACTACACCATATATCATTAAATTTTAAGTTTAGTATCAAATTATATAACTGGATCATTGAAATCGATGACATCGATGAATCTTAACAGTAATGATCCGCGTGCGATGACAGTAGTAAAAATTCACATAATTGAAGCTTATCAGATTGTGAAATGTAAAGAGAATGAAATTGATGCTATTGTAAAAAGAGAAAAGGCAAATTCTTTGACAAATTGAGAACTTTGCTTGATATTTAAAAAGTATAATAAAAGAACATGAACAAGCAGAGTATAGCGTTTCTAAGTAATGGAATCTGTTAAAGGTATAGTCTGCACAAGGTTTCCTATATCATTAGCCCTAAACAAATCCTGATGTAAACATTGTACCCTTTCTTTGGTTATCTTTTCTTTTTTTCCAAATTTTCTCTAAGTCAGTTTGGCAGTACCGATGCTTCCGGAACCCCTCGAAGCAGTCCGATGACATCAACAATGTCATCGACATAGTATTTTGCCCTACTCGGTTTTAGACCAACCGTGCATGCAAATACCTCTGCTATGGTGGGCAAGATAGGGTCGGCAGACGAGCGAGCAATGCTCTCGAACATATCTTCGTCCGAACGATCATCTCCTATGCAAAGCAGAAAATCCGGTGCTTTGCCCTTACTTCTCATGCTTGAGATCACATTTTCCACAACAATGCCTTTGCTCACTCCCTGCAGTTCCACATAAAAAGGAACAACACTTCAAACCACAAGCCAATGAAGTAAATATATTTCTAGAGATTCTGAAAACACTTTGTACCTGTGGCTTAACCTCAACTATGTGTTCCCCCGTTTTAACAACCACAGGATCATTGGCCAGGACACTCTCCAAGTGGTCATGAAGCTCCTTAGCTTGCCATAAGCCGAAATCAGGGTCGGCGTCTTGATAGTGCCAGACGACTGCAGTTTCTTTGTTCTCTATGCACGACCCATCGGTTGTCTCCGTGTAAAGTTGCATTATAGGTTCAACAACCTCTTTCCAACTCAAGTCCATCGAGTGGGAGGTTTCCCATGGGGAGTCCCTAGTCCACCTACCAAATCGGAAGAAACGATATTATCGATCAAGAAACAGATATTGCAACATATCATGGATTAAATGAGTAGAAAATTTAAAAACATTACCTTATAAAGTATCCATGCTCAGCTGCAATACCCAATTTCTCACATGACGAAAACCACTTGCTCAGGGTGCCCCGATCTCTGCCGCTCACGATGAAAACAATGTTTTTCGGGTCACTGCATAATCGATTAAGGACTGAAATAACTTCATGACTAGGCCCCTTGTTTACTGAAGCCGGTGGCATCATAGTGCCATCGTAGTCCAAGAGGATCAGTCGGCTATTGGTTATCCTATAGGCAGAGTTGAGAGTATCCCCTAAAAGCTTCCTGAAGTTTGGCTCCATGGCAACAAGCCTAAATGCGAAACCGAGTCCAACTCTCCAATATCTCTTGTGATAATGATCTCTACAAGCTCTCACAAGGTCCTGATCGAAACTCCGAGCCCAGTAAGAAACGTCATGAGAGCTAATATACTTGTAATGTTTCTCATGGCGCAAGTGTTTCTCCGTGTCCGGCAAAGTAATGGCCGTACACATTGCAGTAGCCATTTCAGTAATGTCCCATGGATTGACGCGGATTGCCCCGCTGAGCGACGGTGAGCAGCCAATGAATTCAGAGACAATGATCACACTATTCTTGGGAGGTGAATTTTCATCAACCCCTAAAGCCTTATCTAAAGCAGGGCAGCCCTGCCTACAAACAGTATACTTATATGGCACCAAATTCATCCCGTCTCTCACAGGAGTCACAACACAATACTCGGCAACCGCATAATAAGCGAGCTTCTCCCGTGTAGTGATCGGTCCCTTCATGAAAACTATCGGCTCGTAGCCAGGCTTCCCATATTTAGCATTGACCTCCTTGGCAATGCCATTGGCCTCATCAAGAAGAAGTTGCACATCCCGGCCTAAACTCCTCGCCGGATTCGTAATCTGCACCAAAACAACCTTTCCCCTCAATTCATGATTCCTATCCAAAAGCTCTCCAATTGCTGAAAACTTCTGAGGAATTCCCTTGAACGTATCCAAATCATCGACGCCGATCATCAGAATTCTCCCCTGGAACCGATCCTTCAACTCCTTAACCATCCGAAGGGTGTTTTCCTCGGCGATGACCGATCCAAGCTGCCCCATATGAATCCCAGCAGGCAAAATCTTGATAGTCACAGGCCTACCATAATATTCTAAAGCAATGTGCCCCCTATTGGACTCAGAATGCAAACCCAGAATCCTTCTACAACAAGACAAGAAATGCCTTGCATAATCAAAAGTATGGAATCCAATCAAATCACAATTCAGCAAAGCTCTAAGAATGTCATCTCTAACAGGTAAAGTTTTATAAATATCAGATGAAGGGAACGGGCTGTGTAGAAAAAACCCAAGCTTTACCCGATTGCACCGTCTCCTCAGAAAGGTAGGTAAAGCCATGAGATGATAATCATGCACCCACACATGATCCCCATCTTCATCGTCTCTAAACATCACTTCCAGCACTTTATCGGCAAATATTTTATTAGCGGAAACGTAAGCCGCCCACTGTGCTCGGTCGAAACGTACGCCGTCGGTCCCCGGCATCGGCATCATGTAATGGAACAAAGGCCAGAGATAGTGCTTACAAAAGCCGTGGTAAAACAAGTTCCGCATCTCCACGGGGAGAAATATGGTTTCGCAGCTCAACTTGTCGCGCAGAACTTGGGCCACCGCGTCTTGATCCGCTGCATCGACGTCGGCTCTCAAAGTTCCGACGTACCTGACCTCCGTATCGGGCGGGAAAGCGTCTTTCAGCTGGGCGAGAAGCTCGTTCTCGTCGAATTCGAAGCACCATTCTCCGGAGACCGAGTCCCTCCACGCACGTAAAGGCAGCTGGTTGGAAACGACGATAACCCTTTTCCGCCGCACGCTTTGTTGATCATCGTCCTCGAATTCCGACACGACTCCGGGGACTTTCATGACTCGGGGGATCCGATTCATGACCCGGAAATCATCGGTGGACAACATGTTGAATTGGTCTAAACAACAACTGGAAACCATGTTTCGAGATCAAACAACACAAACAGGTAAACTATATATATAAAATTCTATATCAAATCAAAGAAACAACACAAAGGGTATTGAAAGAATCAATGAAGAAGACGAAAGGAGTTCTCTTTCATTGATTTCGATACACAGGATTGGATTGCAGGTCTGGGTTTATTATGTGTTTATACATTTATAGAAAAGTGTAACTAAGAAATCTGAATCTTTCAGAAATTTGAATCAAAGATATCGATTCACATTCCATAAATAAAACAGAGAAAAGAGCTCTTAAGCAAGGAAAGAAGCAGGCGGAGAGGATAAGAACGAAAAGAGTGAGATTGAGAGCAAGCTGTTTATATATGTGCGTCAAGGCATTGGCTTCAAGGGTCCAGATTCGATGCGTGTGCATGATTATGTCCTGGACTTTAAAACATGGGATTATGTTCTCACTGTAACCGACTCTTTCTGTTCTGTTCTGTCCGATCCCACTGTAGAGCCGCGGTTACTTTTTTTTGTTTTGCATTTATTTAATTATTTTAATTTATTTTGGAGTTATGAATATAATAAATGAGAGATTGGATAAGTAAGTCTTATCTTGTTTAGTATTTAGATTAGTGTAATAGTGTTTATCTAATCACTAATGTTGTAATTACTATTTAATCATTCAATGCCAGCCTCTTTTTATTATTATTATATGGATTTTATTAATTAGGAGTAGTCTCAACTCTCAATGGTACCAATAGAGTATGCAGTCACATGTCTAAAAATTTCAAATTTCGAAACGATTTAAATATTTTTTTTGTGATTTTTCATTAATGATTTAACTTTATATTTTTAAAATTTTAAAATTATACACTTAATTTTTTCATATCATTCTAAAAGTCTAAATAATTTAGCATAAAATTTTACGTGTGTCACTAATATTAATTATTCTTTTCTTTTAATGATTTTGGATAGTATAGAAACATTAGGGAAAAAATTAAATAAGTTGATAAATCACTGATTTATTATTCTAAAAGAACAAATAATGAATTGTTTTATTTTTATTTGATTTTTAGGCATAATCATTTATAGAAATGATATTATTTGGTCATTATTTACATAAATTACTCTTTTAATAGAATATTGGGATGATGCAGTTAATTTTGTGTTTTTAAAAAATGAGTAAATACGATCAAATTTGATTGTGAGGGACTATAATAAAAAATAAGGAGAAATTATATAAATGTATAATATGTGTATTAGCATAAAAATAAGTACAGAGGCAATACATATGTTTGTATCTTGTCTTTAAGCAATCAATATATGTTTAAATTATTTTTATTTTTTTGAAATGTGTTTAAAATGTGTATATGCAAACATTTGGAGAGAAAAATAATATATAACTCGTTTAAAAACTATATTTTAATAAGTAATTAAATTATAAAGTTATTTTTAAAAAATATCAATTTTTTAAAAATATTTTTATACAATTTTTCAATGATCTTATTTATATAAAAACACTTTGGATTAGGTTAACACGTTTTGTCACTAATTACTTAGAAAATCAAGTTTGGAAAAAAATATATATAGTTCGGTATTAAACTTTTATTATTATATTTTTTGAAAGCTTTTATTATTATATTTTGGATAAAAAGGAAAGTGATTAAATAATCTTAAATAGTGTAATAATTGAATGGAAGATGTTTTTTTTTTGCATAGAATAAGATATTTTTCTTAAAAGAAATAACAAATCAAAGAAAAATATAAAGGAAACGTGTCAGAAATCTTTTCACAGATTTATTCGGTCATGAATTTTCTAGTCTCCGCCACGTGTAACTGTGTAAGGGTTCTAACTCTCGACGCCTCTCCCTCTTTTCTCTTTCAAACGACTTTTCTTTTTATTTTTTATTTTATAATTGAGAAAAAAAATATCACCTTATTTTCTATTTTTAAATATTTTTTCTAATTCCGAAACCTAAAAGTTTAATTTTTTAATTTAAATATTAAGTTTGATTTTCAAATTATTATTGTTTTTTAATAATCTTTATAAGGTTGTATTTTTAGTAAGTATATAGATATTACATTTTAAGATAAATGTCAAGATTGGAACCTTAAAAGATAGGGTAACATGGGTAATTGAGCATTATTGGTCACTCGATCAATTAGTGGATCTCTTAGAACGCAATACTTATCCATATTTTTTATTAACTCTTTGATAATGCACACACTCTTTGTAGATAAAATTATTTAAATTAAATCACTTAGGATGAACATTATCTTTTTTTAACTGAGACTACTGTTTGAGATTTTAGGATTTTTAAATGGGTTTTTGCTATAATGAAGGCATATTTCTTTTTTTTTTAAATGGAAATAGCATATAACTAATTATATTCCTAAAAAATTATATACCATTAATTAAGGTATTTAATATAATTAAAGCCTAAACTAAATAACATAAACCCTAAATCATAAATTTTAAATCATTAACACTAAAATCTTAAAAATAAATATTAATTATAAGAATGACAGTTTTTAAACATAGTCTTATATCAAACTTGTTTTTAAAATTAGGAATTAAAATTCACGTGCAATAAATAATAAATGGGAGTAGAGGGAGCGATTGCCAGGTGGGATTATTATAGTGGGCAGTGTGACGTGTCTTCCACGGATGATCTGGCATATTCATGTATCTTCGATGTTACTGTCGTTTCACCTCTTATGAGTTGCCACGTCACTTACTGACTTACTCATCTCTTTCCTTCTAACAAACAATGGTGAAATTAAAAAATTTACAAGTAATAAAATTTAATTTATTTATAATGTAAATATATCTGAACTGAAATTAGTAGTCTAATATCCCATAAAAATATTATTTAAGGCTTAGTTTGTGGTTGCTTTTAAAAAGTGTGGTGAAAAAAGTTATTTTCAAACTAACTGTTGAAAAGTAGTTTTGAAAAACTGGTTAGTGTTTGTCATTGAAGTCAAAAAGTGATTTTCATGAGATAAAAAGTCTATTTTAGACATGATATTAAAAAGTAAAAGTAAATTTGAGTGATTGTTCAATTTAATTAATGTTATGATTTATGAAATAAATCAATTTCAATTATAATAA
Source organism: Hibiscus trionum (assembly GCA_030270665.1). NCBI lineage: Eukaryota > Viridiplantae > Streptophyta > Magnoliopsida > Malvales > Malvaceae > Hibiscus > Hibiscus trionum. Next base: position 38,296,733 of record BSYR01000022.1, read on the forward strand.
AAAATATTTTTTATAAAACTTAATTTGAAAATATAAATTACATTCTAGATTATATACAGACATACCACTTACACATTAATAATAAATATAAAATAAAGTACAAATAAAACAATTTTATTCTCAATATAAATATTATAAAATATATATTATTTTACAATTATGTATGCATAAACATTATTTTAACAATAAATTATAATTAAATAATAAGGGTAAAATAGTAATTTTATTTTCAAAATAGCTTTTCCACCCAAGAAGCTATAAAATCCAGCTTCTTGGTTTGGGTGGAAAAGCTAGTTTTAAAAGCAACAAAAAACAACCTGTTTTAACTAAAAGCACTTAAAAAATGATTTTTGGTTGCGAAACGCAACCAAAAACAGGCCCTAAATGGGAAAAATAAATTTGTAAAAAATCCAAAAAAAAAATTCCAAACCAACTTTCTAGGTTTTTCTCCTCCAAAAAGGTATCCCACGTCATCCCTTGACTCAACTCATCTCTATTTACTTTGCTTTATTTTTCAGTTTTATTATTATTTTCCAATGCTAGTTTGTAAAATCCAGAAAGTAAATATGAGATAATGGCAAAATACATGCATCATATCTTGATTAACACTGAATTTATTAATATTTCAGGTTTTTTTAATAAAATTTTAAATTATTTGAATTTCATATTAGCTGTAATTGAATTCATACTCAAACTCACATTTTTATGTATGGTACAACAACAATAATATCAAATGATATTATCTTTTCCTATTTGTATATAATATTTAAACCCATGATTCATAAGAAAGTTGTATAAATCTTTTCACTCCATTTATATTATTATTATTACTCTAATTTAAATATAAGATAAGTATCTTAATTCGATTTTAAATTTGGATAAACCTACGCACACTTACTGACTATGTTGCACGAACTCAAATTACCTAGGAGAAACAACATAATCATTTACTATTGAGACCACTCAATAGGTTAATCAGTCCATTTTTATTCATTTGTTTAATATTTTTAAATATATTTTGAACTTGACAAAGGTCAAGCAAATTAATGCTAATAATTTGTACATATCATTTACCACTCTACATGTAATAATTTTTTAAATGTTTTTTACAAATATATTACTCCTTTTGTTCCAATAAAACTGTTACATGTTAACTTTGCTTTGTCAATATTTTCAACTGTGCCTTACTATTTAACATTTATTATTGATAAAAATGTGAAAAATATTTTAAAAACATGAAACTAAGTAGTTTATATATATTATAAAATTTAATTAATTAAAATATTTGAATAAATTATGGTTAAAGATTAAAAAATTAACTTTTAAAAGTTAAAGTGACAAATTTAGTGGCACATATAGAGTATTTAACACTGAATTTTATTACACCCACGAGGTAGTTGAACTAAAACATTATATGTATGTATGTATATACATACATACATATTATTTCAAAAAATAAATATATGTACAATGGTAAGGGATTTACATACAAATTTATTCCTATTGAGTTTGATTTTCAAGTAACTTTTTTTAATTGTATTATTTAAAGACAATGTAGAACTATAAAAAAGATAAAACAAAACTTTATATTGATTTTAATTACCATAAACACAAACACATTTTATTTTTTCTAATTGAGTTAGTATTGAGTTGAATTTTGACACAACTATACTTTAAAAATAAAATGGAATATAAATATATATAGAAAAATTAGATTGATAAATGATTATAAGGAATGCTAATTAAACGGTTGTGTATTCAAAACCTAGTAATGTTTTGTGTAATTCTCAAATAATAATAATCATTAATTCTTTTATTTAAATATTATATAAAATATAATAATTATAATCATCTTTAAAAGGTACTTTTTATTATTTTTAACTGAAATACGATTTGACAACTCAACAAAGATTTAATATATAGTTTAGATTTTTATGTTTTTTTTCGTATCGTAAAATTGACACAATTAAGTGTGTGTAGCTGTAATAAATTAGATGGTTTAACTAGGGCAGTGAAAGCGACAAGAACAAACATGTTAACGAACAAAGGCGACGTGGCATTATCCTAATGGATTGACGTGGTTATCAGGTGATGGAAACAGTCCAGCTTAGGATAAATTATTAGATGGATTATGCTCACCACTTCATATGTTGTCTCAGTTAATAAGGTACATTAATCTCATTTTAACTTTTTAATAACTATCCACTTCCTGTTGACATATAAGAAATATGTGGAAATTCAATTTGGAAAAAAAAGAAGAAAGAAATTCTTTCTTTTATAGACTAGGACCACGAATGATATAGTGAATCATGTCCATCTAATAATTTTTTTAAGCTTAAGTTTTGGTTGGAATGAAAAATTATTAGAGGGCACGTTATTCATTGTCTCATCTAATAAAAAAATTTCATCTCATTTTTTAAGGTAAATCTTCACATATTTTCTACATGTAACTAAAGAGTAGATAACTACACTGAAATATGTGAATATTATTGGATGGATCATGAAAAACTTGATGAGCCAGATCCATCTAATAATTTCTCCAATAGAATGTTGAATGCATTAATAAGATTTTTGATTAGTCTGATACTCCTACATGGATAAATAGTTTTTTTTATGGTAAACTACATAAGTAACAACTAGGGCTGTAAATGAGACGAGACAGATCGCGAGCTACTCGAGCTTGAATTCGGCTTGAGTTCTTAACGAGCCGAGTCAAACTACTCGATACCCAACTCGGAATGCTCGCGAGCTACTCTAAAATATAATATATTATTTTTTATTTTTTTAATTTAAATTTAAATTCTAAATCCCTAAACCTAAAATCATAAAACATAAGTTCTAAATCCTAAATTTTAAACTCAACCACCTAAACCTCTAAACCGCAAACTAACACCCTAAAGTTGTGCATCAAAGTTTTTTTTCCTGATAGGGCTTTAAATGGACGAGACAGATCGTAAGCTACTAAAGTCTGACCGGTCAGAGCTCAGTCAACACTCAACTCGATTGAACTCGACTCAAGCTCGAACTCGACTCGAGTTCCTAACGAGCCAAGCCGAGCTCAGATTATTCAAGCTTGTTAAAAACTACTCAAGCTCGAACTCGACTCGAAATCTTAACGAGCCGATTCGAGCTTAGCACTACTCGAGCTCGACTTGGCTCGTTTACACCCCTAGTAACAACGAAACTATGAGGTCGTTCTTATTTTGACTATCTAACTAAGAAACTCGTCAACTAGACCACCGAACTTTTAAAGTGCTCATATTTTAACCACCGGTCATTAAAATCTAACAGAAGAGGTGGCGTGACAATTAAAAGAAATTTGTATAATTACACAGTTGGTCCATGTTAGTTACATATTATATTAATTTTGTCTTAAATTTAATTTAATTAAATAAAATTAATAAAAAATCAGATGACGACACATGCCGTGACACTTGTTAGATGGTGACACGTGTCACCACCCGATTGGATGAATGTACTTTGATTTTTTATTTTATTTAATAATTAATACATTTATTCCCTCCAATAAGGTGGTAATACGTGTTATTACATGGTTAAAGGGAATGAGATGGCCCTGTTGAAGACTGAATCTAGGACCTTCAAGGGCAATCTCTGCACCTTTATCACTATACCTAATAGACTTTAATGGTATAAATTACACCCTTATATATATATTACAGTGTTGTAAATACTAGGGTAAAAGAAGTAAAAATAGTTGAGTGGACTCAAATTTTTTAATATATATAATCATTGATTGAATTTTTTAAATATATTAATTTTTTTAATATATAAAGATCCATTGATTGACCTTGTGGCTAAGGATGCTCATATTGTCCCATCTTGTATGGATATAAGAATGTAATCTCTATTTAATCAAAAAAATTAATGTATAATTTCTAATTTTTTTAATATAATATATATAATCATTGAGTTTAGATATTTAATAAAAAATAAAACTATTAATTAAGTTAAAGATTTTTTTTGGTTTGAGCTAAGGTATCTACCGTCAATAGCAGTGACCAATCTTCTCGTCGCGGGTGCTCTCACTAATAGGTAAATAAAATCCAAAAAAAATTGGGTTCACACTAAAGGTCTGCCTCACTCCAACTTCCCTCAAATCAAAAGGAATTTCCAACAACTCTATGTTTTGGAGGAGTTAGGATTTGATGTATTTTAGTATCTAATTTAGGAACGTTAGTGAGGCGGATTTTGCGGGGATTCGCTCTTTTCGTATTTAATTGGGTAAGATTGGTTATAAATTTCGCGGGTTGTGGAGCAGGGATAAAGATAAAAGTTAGATTCGTCGTGGGTGGTGGGGAAGACATGAATATACCTTTGTACTCGCCTCATCCCGACCCGCCTCACATCAGCCCCAACTGCGCCGCATCATCTCCACCCACCCCAACATATATTATAACATGTTATTATAAATATTATTAAAAATATATCAATTTTGATCGTAGTCAAATTTAAGGCAATTCAAGTTTAATATATATAATTGAGATTAAGTTTGATCAGATCAAATTTTTTTCAAAATATCAATTTGCATCATTGTCAAATTTAAGATAATTTATATTGACTTATCTTGAAATTTTTATGAATAAATATATACATATATAATATTTATGTTTATTGGATTCTTCTTTAGTGTTGTCTGTCGTCTTCTTTATAAGTTTTGTTTTTTTCTTCTTATTTCTTACCATAAGTACGTTATTCTTTATTTTTTAATTTTATTTTCTTAATATTGTATATTATTTAGATTCTATTGATATTTGTTCTTATTTTTTTGAAATGATGTTTTTTATTATTATTTTCTTTTTAGTTCTTTCTATATTGTTTATTTGTTAAAACAATTGAAATATTATTTTACATGTTATTTATGCTATTTTCCTGTCTTTTATAATATATTTTAGTATATTTTTAGTCTAAACTTTTGTGTTGTACAAAACTTAATTTTGTATATTATTATTTTTTTAAAAAAAATAATGACAGTTGAAATAATGCCACATATGTGGTGGGAGTCTGAATGACATATATTTCACACATTTTTCATAACAAATTAATTTATATTTATTTAACTAATATGTGTAAACATATTATCTGATGGGTCATGGGGTGGGTAAAGAGAATATTAGGTTGGTCTCAGGACCCATGTGGTAATTAGGCGAGGATGATTTTAATCTTGCGGGTTGCGAGAAAGGAATGATTTTAAATTTTGTATTCGCAACGGGTTGTGAGACGAGAATGAAGATAAATTTTTTTTACGGAGATGGGTGTGGGAAGAATACCCTTCGCACCTTCTCGCACCTTCCCCGCCTAATTGACATCCCTATCTAATTCTTATATAAACTTGATAAAAATTTTATTTATATGTTATTGTTATAATAATGTAAGTTAAATTTAAATTAAGGGTTAAATAATATTCGAACTTCTTAAGTTACATTTCATTATTATTTTATACTTAATATTTTTATTCAGTATAGTTCCTGAACTTTTCAAACGTGAAACATATATAACCCGATTCAATTTTTCTGTTACAAAAGCTACGTGACACTATAGACGTATTAAATTAGAATTTTTTCGAAAAAGTTCATGAAAGTCTTTTAAAATCCAATAGATTTAGAGAAAAGAGATATGATAAGTTCTCAGTTTGTTAAATATATTTTTATGGATTTTTAAGATCTTTTGTGATTTTTTTATTTTTAATTTAATATATATTATGTATCATGAAATATTCTTAGAGTATCGTATAACTTTTTTATAACGAGATATTTGAGTGGGGTAACCTACTTCATGTTTGGAAAGTTCAGGAACAAAATTGAACTAAAAAATTCTTCGAGTACCAAAGTGATGATGGGATAACGTACTATTTAATCCTTAAATTAATTGAAGAATTATTTTTAACAAAATACATTTTCAAGTTTTTATTGATATAAAATGAATATAAAAATTTACACGCAAAACATTATTGAACTCAATTATTCAACAATCCATTTTCACACACAAAAAAAGTGATTGATTCAACAAAATTTGCATATTTAGTTCATGATCTGTAAGACTATATTTTAATTTGTCTATGTGAATGTTAAAATTATAGTGTTTTTTACCAAAAAAATTATAGTATTTAGTAGACGGAATATAAAGACTACCTAAAAGTATAATCTAAAAGTACATATTACTAAAATTTTCTTATGAAATATTTGTTTAAAAATAACTTTAAAAAATAAATTAGAAAACGTTTGTTTGGAAGTCATAAAACTCTTTCAATTAGACTATATCTAAGTTATACATTCAATATATTATTAATAAAATTAATATATTAAATAATATTTTTAAAATGCACATATCATTAATACAACTAATATATATTCTATTCAAAAAATATTTTATGTTATGTCTAATATTGTCAATTCCATAAAAAAAACAAATTACAACATAACATGGACAAACTGTTATAAATTGTTTTAATCAAATTAAATAAAAAGGCGAGGGAAAAACATAAGATCAAATATTTATGTTTATATTTTATTTGGAATAGAGGTGTCATGGGTCGATATCATCTCGATCTCAAAAAAATTCAAACACGGCGGGTATAAATATAATATTATAGTATTTTTTCTCCCGGTTTTTAAAATTTTATCTTGATTAATCTAAATTGACTCGCGTCACACATTTAGTTTTGGTGGGTGAGTCTCTCAGTGAAATTTATATGCGTATACAATATCTCAAACTCGAAATTTGTTTGAACGATACCAAGTTGTTTACCATTTATACCAACCTGGTTGGTATACAAGGAAGTATATCTATACTATTAGAAATATATAGTAATTTCTTTTGACATCATTTTGGCACAAGTCAGCGGTGACCTAGCAGTCTTTTATTTTTATTTTAAATTTAATTTGTATTGAAATGTTTATTTTTTTAATAAAAAAGAATGGATAGAGTTAAGTTAAGCCTCTATCCAAATTCTTATCCTACGAATTTTCGTCGAGCTTATCCTTTTGCTTTCCATTGACCATTGTTGGCCATTTTCTTGGAATTTCTCGCCACATTGCTAATCATATTATCACTTTAAACTCTATTTTTTAAATAAAACGTTTGATATTTAAACAGACAATATTATAGAATAGAATTTTTTGTGTTTTAATTTTCTCATCATACTAAAAATTAAATTTAGAGTTAAGGTATTTGTGGTAGGACGTACTTTTAAGGTTTAAGGTTTAAGATTTAAATTTTAAGGTTGTAGATTAAATTTTAATTTTTTTAGTGTTGTGACATAGAAATAGACACCGGAAAAGGGCATGATATTTTTATCCAATATTATACAATTTAAATTTTACAAATAATTTTTCATTTACTTTTTTTTTTATTTTCTTTCATCCAAATCCTAGTAGCTTAAGGAATATTTCAATTTATCAACAATCAGTTGATAAATTGGGAAGATGCGCTAGGTCCCTTAAGCAAGGTCAAGAGTTTGAATCCTAGCGATGCCAATGAAAAAAACTAGGTTAAGAGAGTTGTCTCATATTGAACTTCTGTAAAACTCAATTCGGATTAATAGACAATAAGTCGGATATCGTGATTAAAAAAATCAATTTGTATATTATTTAAATTCTATTGTCAAAATTTAATTTCAAATTCGATGAAAATTTCCGTAACGTGTTAAATATTCAAGGGTTTGCATGACAATAATTAACATGAATGATCTGTAATAAATATAATTCACTTTTTACAAACATATATGTAAATATTGGATTCAGACGTGTGATAATATTGGTTGAATGTAAAAAAAAATTCCAAAATAACGTCAAATCTATCACAGAAATCCTCCAAGCACAACTCCACCTTGTATAAAATAAAAGGAAAACAACAAACTTTTTGTTTAATTATATATTTAAAAAATGTAGGCGTAATTTCAAAACAAATTAAAAAACAGAAAATGAGGGTTTACATCATTTGATTTGATTGGTATATCGATGGTTGTATGGAAGAACGCGGAATTTTATATTAAAAGGTTAATTTATAAAATTTTAAGAATGTAAATTATACAATTTTAGAGGGTAAAAATAAAATTTTAATAAAAATACATAAAAAATATTATAAAATATTATTTTTTTAAATAATAAATAAATTTTAGAATTTTAGGTGACGACAGCCCTTATAAATAACGATAAAGGAATTTTGAAGCACACAAACTTGGATATAGATGTAACGTTATTCAAGGGAAAAAAGCTAAATTGGACACTTTTTGGGGATGTGATATGTTATATCAATGTTAGGAAATATCAGTGTGGTTTTTGTATGATAAAATATTGTACAAATTGCTGTCACGTATTGCAAGTTGAAATTGAATAATAATAATAATAATAATAATAATAATAATAATAATAATAATTGTGGACTATATATTATTTGTGGATTTTATTATAATTAAGATTCTAAGGTCTGTTAGAATTAAAACTTTACATAGTATTTAATGTTTATGTCTATAATTATAAAATTTGAAAAAAAAATTATACATTTCATATTAAAATATAATAAAAATTTCTCTCTTTATTCATATACATCTGGTTGTTGTATTTTTTTACTTGATTTATTTTGTTTTTGTTTTTGTAAGGCTGGAAACTTTCTGATTTCTAAGTTTGGAAGGTTTTTTCAAGGATTTTATGATTGTGTAAACAGAAGATTTTTTCAGGGTAAGTCAATAGTAGATTTGATATCTAATAGTTTATCATTTTATGATTGGTTCAATTTACATTGTATACAATTTTTTATACTATTAAAAATCTTTTGCCCATTTTCGGTGCCAATTTCTATGTCCCAACACTAAAAAATTAAATTTTAAGCATCGATCTTAATTTTTAAATCTTAAATCATAAACCTTAAAATATACAACATACCCTTAATTCTCTAAATACTAACCTTAAACATAAACCCTAAACTTTTTTTGAATATAGGGCCTAAATAATGCACCGAAAAAAACAAATGGTTTCTATTTTTTTATATAATATTTAAACTGTTCAGAACTACCCACACTCACAAGTAAGAGGACATTGCATGTTTAAGCACATTTGAACTTACGTCCTCCTTAGTTTACAACAATAATAATACTAATCGAAGGATGAATGTTTAATACACTGTTGGCATGGGCGGAGGCACGTTGGTGAATGGGGTGTCTCATGACACCCAAAATTTTTTTACTATATAATTTTATATAAAAAATTAAAAATATATATAAATGACACCCCTTTCTAAATAAAATGACATCCCTTTATAAATAATTAACTCTCCTTAAATACTGTTAAAAAATGACACCCCTTGAATAAATTTTTGGCTCCGCCCTTGGTATAAAAAAAATTACACAACAATACCTATTTTCAAGCTAAAATCTAAAACCATAATCTTAAAACTCTAAAACTCTAACATAAGCCTTAAATTCTAACATTAAACCTTAAGTTCTAAACTCACAACCTTAAACTAAAATTATACACCCTAAATAACTTCGCTTGTAAATTTTTTTCTCACCGTCAATGTATAAGATAATAATTCTTAATCGAAGTATCGAATTAAGACACCATAATCCTCTTACCTAATTTTAAATATAAAAAAAAAAACCCTGCAATTTTGATATCCATAATATTCTAATAAGTAACAACCTTATTGATTAAAGAATGAAAGAAAAGCAAATAATGTAACCTTATCTAAACGTTGTTTGAATAGTGAATAAATAGCATATGAAACGCAATTCCAAAGATTCTTTCATCCTTCACGTAACGTTGGTCAAACTCTTGGAACCAATCAGTTGACGACAGCTTGGAATGTTTGACATGCTGTTCCTTGGTTGGTTGTGTTTCCTTTCAATATTATTATTATTATTATTATTTTCATGCATAAATTCTTTTTTTAATATAATAATGAATAAATAAATAAAAACCTTAGAGGATATGTATGAGATCTAGTACGAAAATGACCCGAACCCACCAAGATCTTTCCTGGGGGAAAGAGAGAGCATTTTGGTTTTAGTTTTTTGGTTGGATAAGTCATTTTGCCCACGTTTTCGGCTGTTTTTCTAAGACTTGTGAAGAGAATGAGTCTTTCTTTCACATCAACTTTGCTTTGCTTTTATTATTTCTTTTTTAGAGTTTGTTTTTATTATTCTCACCCCACCTTTCGTTTTTTGGTTAACTAATTTCGAACGAGTATTCTCGGTGTCATTATAAGAACGACTCCCAGTTCGGTTTGCTCCATTCACGATATCAACATTTAAACAATTGACATTATTTAAAAGATTTAGTGTCTTATTCTGCTAAACTAACTTATAATCGTAAATATATTATTTTATTAATTTCAAACCTAAAATTTTAAACCACCCCCTTATAATAATATAATATAAATCTTTTTTTTTTGTTTGAACTATTGAGCTTTATGTCCTTTACTAGGAAGCTGCCTACAAATTCAACAATGTCAACCTTTTACCAATTGTTTGAATCTTAGGAAACATGATGAAATTTTAAAATTACAAAGTAAACATCGGATTCTTTTATGTCAAGTATTTCAACCATTGAATTCCCAACTAAAAACTAGAATATTACAAGTTCGATATATTATTCAAACATATTCGAATCAACAACAATATTGTAACAACAACTGTATCAATCGAACTAATGTTTAGTTCATAACCGTGAAAAGGAGGCTAGGGTGATGGGAGCAGTTATATGAGTTAAAAAGGTTATGGTTTCATGTGAATTTGGTGCATGGACCACCCTATTAGATCTTCACGTACCAATGTTGATTTAAAGCAAGTGGTAACAAATTGCAGCTTCATCCATCGCCACCTGCCCTGCCTACAACCCTAAAACTCTTTTTCCATGTGAATCATTCATTGCTTTGTCTACACATACACTGTATATACACGTGTGTTCGAAACTGAATCTCCTAAAATGAATACCGTCATTTTTTTCACTGGAGTCACTCATTGAGTTCAGATACATTTAATTTGTTATCAATTGCTCAATTTACACCACAAGTTACAGTCTTTACACCCACCAATTACTTTTTGCCTTGTTTAAACAACAACAAAATTAAGTGTTAAAAGGTATATAGATAGTCCAACAATATGGTCGAACGTGTGATGTAGCCTTGTGTCTTTAATAGCCCAAACTTTGAGACCATGTTTTCTTAGGCCTATATTTGTTATATTGTCGGAAAGAGTCCTGTGAAGGTTTGAGCCCATTGAATCGGATAAAATTTCATTCCCCCAATGTTCCATACATACATCTATCTATAAATTAAATACTAAAATTTATTAATTGATTAAGTAGTTAAAAATATTCAGATTATCTTATTTTGCGCGAATTCAAATTTTAACATCCACCTTTAAAATATAAATCAAATACTAGAGTAGTGTACCTTTCAAGGCAATCATTAGCGTTTCGGTAGATGCATGTCTTTTTATTAGGGCTAATAATTTATATGTAATGATAAATATATAGATATGTAAAATACATAATTTCTAATCCTAGCAGAAAAGTGAGGGAAACAAATACTCAATTTAAAATGAGTAAACTGAATTTTATATTCGATCTCATAAATATATATATAATTATGTGAAAAATCGTATTCGATGAAAGTCGTACGTACGACTTGGAGAAAGAAGTTTTTTATACCTTTCGAGATCTACCATACAATAAGAGGTCAAAAAACCAAAATAAATAATTGTAGCTTTTATAAAAAAGAAAATGAACTCTTAAACCCCTTTCATGCTCATGTCATGTCGAGGTATTGCAGAAGAAAAAATTGCAAAATCTTATCAACATACTATAGTAGAGCCTCTACAAATTAATATTCGATAAATTAATAACCTCTTTAAAATAATAATTTTTTCGATTTCGTATTAAGCCTAAGGTCTAAGTTAATAATTTTGATAAATTAATAAGATAATAATTTTCTGGAAGACCCTTATATAAATTTATGGTCCCTTCAATATTATAAATTAATAATTCTATAGAATTACAAATATTGTAACACCCGTGTTTTGGAGTTAGGAGTTAGCCGGGTTTATAGTCAGAGTCAATAAAATTAATTTAAAATAAATTCAACTTAAATTGTGATGTAATTGAGCTTTATTAAAGAGGGAGGGACCTATGTTGCAATTTTCCCCAAAACATTTTAAAAGGATGACAACTTTTGAAAGTTGTCATCTTCTCCCCTTTTCCCATTATATCCAACGTGAAAAACCCTACACCCACTTTCAAACTCTCCCAAATTTTTAAGCTACTATTCCATTCGATTTCAACTTCGATTCAAGGGGTTTTTGAGAGGTAAACACGTTTTCTTACTCTCCTCTTCATTCCCTTTTCATACATGGTCTTAAATTTGAAAAATATGAACTATTGAAAATTAGGGTTTATATCAAAGTTTGGATTTTTAAGGGGTTTTTCATTTTGTTTTGATAAATTGAGTTGGGGCTTTGTTTAATCATGTTAAAATACACATGATATGTTAATTTGGTTAAGTTTTGGTAAAAATCCGAAGTGAGCCCTTATACCCATTTTTGAGTTGTCAAAAACACCATTTTTGGTGGGTTTTAGGGTGTAATTGGAGGGCTGATGGTTTATGTATGTTAGGAGGGTGTTTTGGTACCTTTTAGATGTCATTTGGGTGTTTAAAAACATAATTTTCTGCTGGGTAAAATATGAGTACGAAAATGGAGTTTTGGAGGGTTTTGGGTGAGTTTTGAGGGTTGTTTTAGGTGGGAATTGATAGCCCAATGGTAGTACTATGGTTAGGGATTGATTTGGGATCATTTGGGGGTGCAATGGATGTTGGAAACATGATTTTTGGAAGAGGTATTGGGGATGTCCGAAATTGCTAAGTATGGGGTTTGGTCATGACTTGAAATGTTGAGTTTGATATTTGAATTTGTATTCCGGGTTGATATTTTGATGTTGGGCTGATTGAGGATTATTTGAATTGTATTGAGGTTGTTTAGAAGCGAGAGCTTGCGTTGGAGAAGCTTCAGGAAGAAATTCGGAAACTTGAAGGTGATGCTTGCTTGGTAGTTGAGCTTGGAGGTGGAGGTGAGTGGTTAATGTTTTTAAATCGATTTTTAAGTGGTTGGTCCAAGCTTGTGGACTAGGTTGGGCTTGGTAGACCCACCTAGAGTTAAGATTAGGGTGGTAGCCTAATCCTAAGCTTTAGTTAGAGACCTTGGATGTACGCTTTAATCATTGTTATGCCTCATGATGAGTATGTATGATGTGATACACACGTATGTGAAAGTATGGCTTAATGTATTGATTTTATATGCATGTTGATGTCAAATAAATTGTGGATATATGATGAGATAATTGTTCGGTTGACATACATGTGGTGTTGATTTGTGAAATGAGGTTATGTTGTGAATTGTGCATGATGATGATCATGGTGAGTACATGCTAGGCATGGAAATGGGTTGTGAAATACATGTATGTGAGACATGATATTTGATGCATTGTATTATGCATGTAGCTATGAAAAATGGATTGCGTGGCCTTGGTGGCGTTAAGGCACCAAGGAGGAGTACGGTGATGTAATATTCCACCGGAAGCTTTTATATATTTCTACGTGATGATGAGTGGAATCCCATCCGTAGGGCATGTGGCGATGAGTGGAATCCCGCCCATGCAAGGACCGGTGATGAGTGGAATCCCATCGAAGTAATGTTGTTGTTGGAAATGCGTTCCAACGGGTTATCCGCGTATTCGGGTCATAGCTAGGTGCCAATATGAGGTTGTATGTATATACCAATGTGGGATTATGCTTATGTGCTTATATGACATGAAATGTGATGCCTTATGAATTGATATTTGATGTGGTTAATGCTTTGGATTATGTATCATGGTAAGCTGAGCTTATGAGTTGTAGAGCATGGCATATTGTTGACTATATGTTCATGCATCATGTTCATTTTGGCTTGGCGGACCGGAGGTAAGACCATGCATTTCATCAAGGAAATAACTCGTGTTTGGACCCTGCATTGTCGAAGGTTTGTTTTATGAGCTTACCCTCACTAAGCTTTTATGCTTACGCTCTCTTTTGTTCGACAATGCAGATAAATAGCTTATGGGTGGCAAAGGCAAGGAAAGGTCTCCAAGTGTTGCTTTTGGTGAGCTCAATGTATGAATTTTAAGTAATAGGATGTAATAGTTAAGCAATGGGATAGGTGTTATTGATTTGAGTTTTGATGTATGTCGTTGTTGGCTTGGTTCGTGGATGCCTCGTTTGATTGTAAATATTGCTTATGTTACATGCCATGAATGTCTACATGTTTTGGTTGCTAAGGCATGAAATCTTAAGTGCTTGTATGTCCATATATGCATAAATTGCTCTTTTGCTAGAATGCTATGTATGAATGCTTTAATCCATGTTTGAATGATTCCTCTGGCTTAAATATGTGGGCTTACATGCTTGAATATGCTTAGGCGAGTCGAGAAATGCATCTAGAGTCGAGTTGAGGTCGTTTAAGTTGAATTTGAGGAATTGCAGTGCAGGGGGTATCGATACCCTAAGGGTATCGATACCCTCCAAAGTTACTGGAATTTGGAATTTTGAGTAAGAATAGAGCGTATCGATACGGGGTCCCCGAGTATCGATACGGATCTATTCTGTTGACCAAGGAAGGTTGACCGAGAAAGAGGGTATCGATACCCCTGGTAAGGGTATCGATACGGTCTTCTCGTGTTGACTTCTTGGGTTGACCTATAAAGGGGGTATCGATACCCCTGTCAAGGGTATCGATACTGCCTGCCTTATAAGCTTAAAATTGACTGTTTATGCATGGCTGTGGTTCGAATGTGTTTTCCTTCGAATGTTTTCCGCTGTTGTGAATCACGTAGGACTTAATATTCATCTAGGCAAGATTAATATAAAAAGAAAAAAGAAATAGGGTTGCTAACCGAGGGGGAATCCTTTGGGTTTCGCTTCGGTTTTCCCCGTGTGGCTCACTCGGACCGGTCATCCGGCCAGACCGGGACGAGGGGGTTACAAATATGACTAGGACAACTTATTAAAATATGATTCCATTGTTGTTTGCTTCTTCTTAAAATTTAAATCTAGTTGTATTTCATCTCTAATTTTTTTTTACTGCATCTAAAAATTTCGGTGTTGCGTCTCATACTGCATCCATGGTTGGCTGGTTTTGATTTGGATGTACTAAATAGGAATGTTTGATGTTGTTTATATAACGGTTGATTTCCTTACCATACATAAACTTGCATTAAGTTTTAACCAGTACTGCGCACTACAATAAACTTTGTTTTTTAAGGGTATGTATTATATTTAATTAGTCACATTTGTACATGAACATCATTCAATTAGTCATTACAATGTATATGTTTTATTCATGAAGAATAATATAAGTTTGTTGAGTCGATTTTTTTAAAAAAATAATAATAAATTATTAATTTATCAATTAAGTAATATCTCTTCAAATTAATAAAATTAGGTGACAAACAAATTCAACACAATCAATAATAATAATAATATACCGAATGGTAATAAGTAATAAAACATTAATTGGGCTGTCTTGCTAATGCCCATGAACTTTAGATATCTACTCAATTATTGACTCGAACAATAAAAGCCCATAAAATAGTAAAACAAATTGGTCTTTACTTATTTCTCTAGCCTTCCAATCTTGAAACAAAACGCCAGTCCCCATAAAATACTTAACAAATTAAAGAAAGTAATGCATACTTGACTCAAGGACAAAAGATGTTCATTTAGTGAATTATATTTCATACTTAATTTGTAGATGTTGTGGTTCAGACACAATCATTCATCACTGAATTATGTAACAGCTTCGGCATGCTACGGAAACCGAAAGAACGGAATAATGGTGGCCGGAATGAGTGATGCGTTGTGGAAGAACGGAAGAACGTGCGGGAAGAGGTACAGAGTTAAATGCATAGGAGGAGCCAACAAAGCACCGCATCCTTGCAAGAAGGGTAAAACCGTGGTGGTTAAAGTCGTCGACTACTGTAAAGCCGGATGCTAGGGGATTATTAACCTATCTCGAGATGCTTTCTCCACCATTGCTGATCTTGACGCCGGTATAATCCGAGTCGAATTTACCGAGTAAGTCCCGACTCCTCTTTACTCTGTACAAGTTTCATGTAACTTGTTATTCAAGTTAGAAAGGCCATAGCCCGTTAATACCATTCTCATGTTTTGCCTTTGTCTTATAAACAGGGTTTGAGTTTGATGCTTCTACTCAAAGGGACTTCCAAGGTCAGATGATGATTTTAATCGAATAATTAAAACATGATATCATCTCGTGTATTTTCCTATGTTTTACTTCATCGAATGAATAAAACTTTGTCATGGATTTCAAAATGATATAAACATGATTTAATTTGCTCAAATTAGATCCGAACTGAACATAAACCCGAGTTTAACTCGATAATTGAGTTGAGTGAACAAATAATTTATTTTTATTATTATCTAATTTTAACAATACGATAAAAATATATTTTTATTGACTTTTCAAAATGACGTCGTTCTAGGCGTCAAAATTCAGGCCCATAATGATCTCGTCTTGCCTCTGCATCTGCACAAGTGACCCGAACCGGGGAGGATTCACACGTTTTTGAAAGAAATGGGATTATTTCAGTTTCACTTATGTTCCTCTTACGATTTCGTTCGTTTTCTAATTTAATCTATTTACATCCTGCCCATTAATTTACAATTTTTATATTTCAATCCTCACATATTTATTTATATCATTATATATTTATATATATTTAATATTATATATATGTATATTATTTAGTATAGTAATATAGTTTTAAATATATAAATACTTATATTACTTACATTTTTATGTTATTAATATATTTTTATTATTTTCTACTTATCCACATATATAATATAATGTTTTATATTTTTTTCTAGTGGGATTATTTCTCTTTATTTTATGATTTTGATTAATAGCTACTTATGTGTTTTATATATTATATTTGTGTACCTTGTGTGTGTGTTCTTGTATTTTATATATAAAAAACCCTCATTTGTTATCTAATCCCATTTAATCAACTTTTTAGTCGGTCTACTTACGTAAAAATTGTCAAATTATCTCAACAAATTCTTCACCAACTCGTATCAATTTAAGTATTCAATTAGAATAAATCATAATATGATTTGACCATAACGTGGAAGAAATTGTCTTTAGCTCTTCACAAATCCAAACTCAAATCAATTAGTCCATACTAATATCTTTAAACTAATACACAATTAATGCCTCGAGCTCGAGGACTATTGATTAATTATGTTTGGAAACTGGCTCATTTCTTTCGTCTTAGTGTCGGTGTCACTTTTTGTCCGAATTTGGAATTCATGATGCCCAACATGTTCCATGCCATATATTATTATATACTTTAACCCAAAAGTGACAATCATTCGAATTTTATATGAACGAGTGAGCTCACTTTTCAACCCACCAATTCGGTTGAGTTGCCTCTATCTTCCATCACCATCTTCTCGTTTTAATCATAAAACAATTCGTCATGATTTGACAAAATAAAAAATATATAAAGGGATAATACCACATTTAGCACATGTAATTCAACAAAATATCTAATATGATACATATATTTTTAAAATGTTAAAGACAATGTATGTTCTTTGACAAAATATTCAATGTGGTACTTAAATTATCAGTTTGTGTATTATTACGGTACTTGCAAATTTTCATTGATTGATGTGACACTAACAATAGAAAAAACACAAAAGGTCAGAAACGAACTCCGAAAAAAACAACAACACATGAAACAAACAACAAGAGCAACAAACCAAAAAAAGGTTACACACAAACATAAACAACAAAAAACGGGAGAGACTCGTCAAGTTACCACGACTGGCAAAGAAGTCAAGACAAGAACAAGCCAATAAATTTAATATATCCACTGCATGTTGCTTCTGGGGTTAGAGAAAAATAAAAACATTTAAAGAAATGTATAGAAGAAGCCATCACTGTCACAACGTTATGATTCAAGAATCGTCGGTGACTGGTGGGCAAAAGAGGAAGAAACATGGTTGGAGAGCCAAGTCAACGATCTTTCGTCAGCGAAAATCGAGATCCTTGACCAAAACATTGAAAAAAAGTCGAGAGCCTCTGTCGTTTCCACCAGTGGCGCCTTTTGTCGAAGAGAGACGCTCTATCCAACCATCAGACAACGTCACGGAGGAGAAATTTAGAGCCAGAGAGGAAAGGTCCCATCAAGTAAACCAAGAACAAAAGGGGGAAACGACAGCAAAACGAGAGAGAAAAGGGGTCAGTCGGACGAAAAGTGAGAAAAGAAGGAAATAGAAGGGTCGGACCGTCGAAAAACACCAACCTCAAACTTACAACATCAGAGAGATTATTTGAGAGAAAAGTTCCGGTTACTGTGGTTACATACGATACACCGAACATTTTAAAAGCACAAATACTTTTATTTGATATTTTGTTAAAGTACAATATAAGTGCAAAAAGATGATTTCATAGCACCGAGGATCCTTATGTGAAGTAAAAACGTGGATAAGGAAAGAAGATGGACCCTTTATTTGCAAATATCCCTATATTAAATACTATAGTTGATTTGGATTCCATTCAAATGCAGAGGATGATTTCATAGCACTGAGGCATCCTTTCCCCTAAAATGGATGTCTGTGTTTCACTTTTTAGACAGCACCTAAAAGCAAGTACCATACAAAAAGGTTCAAGGCAAAGGAAAAAGTTGTCACTCCCCAAGACTTTTGGGGGTCCAATCCGCAATTTGACCTTTTTTTTCTGCAGTAAAAAAATCCTTGTACTATTTCCAAAACACCCTCCCTCTTTGCTAGACTTTGTATAGTTCACTTGTCTTTGTTCTTTACCTAGAAGAGAGGAGAGAGGTAGCATTTGGTTTGGCCCCTTCCAATTAATTAATATGTAAATTAGGTACCAAACTATCAGATTGGAAGATGTGGAATAGAAGGGCCTGTCCAAAGAATGGGACCACAAAGAAAGAAACAATGCTACTAAAATAATGCTAAAAGATAATCCAATTTCCTAACCCACCAAATACAAGAAATAGGCAAAATACTTTGGTTTTGATTTTATCTATTATAGCCATCATTTAGGATTTTGCTAGATTTTCCTCGAACATATTTTGATAGTAACATGTGCTTATTGCATGTAATGTTTTTTTGTTTTGGGTAAAATTCATAAATGGTAATTAAATTATCTTAAGATCTTCTTTCTGAACACTAAATTTTCAAAAGTTATAAAATGTGCATTAAATTTTAGATTTTGTTATGAAATAGGCATTGAGTTGTTAGATATTGTTTATATTCTAACGGTGGGATGACTAAGTATGTTCGCATGATTAAAATAATATATTATTTGTTACAAAATGGTCATTGAATTATTTAATTGTCACAAAATGGTTGATTATTATAAGTTTCATCAAAAGTTTTTTGTTTGCAATTAATTTCAAGAGATTTTGTTTCCAGAAACATTTCAAATGAAGGAACGAAAGTATTTTTTGTTTCTAGAAAATTTTAAAATGAAAAGAATTAAAGGTATTTTGTTTGCAGAAATCTTTCAAATGAAATGAATTAGAGAGTTTTTGTTCGAAGAAACGTTTTAATTAAAATGAATTAAAGGGTTCCCTAAGAAGCGTTTCTGGAAACAAATTCTTTTGAAATCAATTGCAAAAAACTCACAGTATAACATGTAATAACCAACCATTTTGTAAATTAAAATAGTTCAATGACCCTTTTGTAATTACTAAATAGTTTAATGATCATTTTAAAGCACTAATACAATACTTTAATAAGGTGAACATATCCAATTAATTCGTCGTTAGACTATTAACGACTAGGGTTGTTCATTGTCGGGTATTCGGTTCATCCAGGTACCTTTTTTGCCGGCCCGTGTTCCGGCCTGCTTTATTCGGGTACCTGTAACACCCGGGTTTAGGGGTCGGGTGAAAATAATATTTTAATATTATTTGGGCTCGAGTTTATAATTAAAATAATCCTTTACGGTTCAGGTTTCAAAAATAAATATTTGAAATGTGATCAAATTGACCTTAGCGTGAGCAAATTGAGTTTAGAAAGAAAGGGAGGGATCATTTTGGTAATTTAACCAAAACAAAAATAAATAGACAACCTTATCAATTAAAAGCAAGGAAAATGTTATCATCTTTCCCATTTCCCCTTTCCCCCACCGTGAAGAACACCAAACTCTCCCAAATCCCAAAATTTATAATTCATCAAATTCCTTCATCAAATTAAGGGCGTTTTTGAAGGTAATTATGTTTTCTTAATCTCCTCTTCATCCTCTAGCTATCTATATTCTTAGATTTCAAAGTTATGGAGTTTTGAAAATTAGGGTTCATATTAAAATTTGGGTTTTTAATAGGGTTTTCCAATTGGTTTTGATAAATTGAGTTGGGGTTTTAGTTAATCATGTTAAAAGGTGTAACATATATCAATTTGGTTGAATTTTGGTAAAAATTCGAAGTGGATTCTTAGACCCATTTTTAAAGTGTCAAAAACTTAATTTTTGGTGAGTTTTAGATTGTAATTAAAGGGTTGATGGTTTATATATGTTAGGATGATGTTTTGGAATCATTTAGATATCATTTGGGTGTTTAAAAACATAATTTTCTGCTAAGTAAAATAGGAGTACGAAAATGGGGTTTTTGAGGGTTTTGAGTGAGTTTTAGGGGTTGTTTTAGGTGGGAAATTGATAGCCAATGGTAGTACTATGGTTAGGGGTTGATTTGGGATTATTTGTGGGTGCTATGGATGTTGGAAACATGGTTTTTGGACATGGTTTAGGGGCTGCCCGAATTTGATAAAAATGGGATTTGTTCATGGTTTGCAACATGGTAAATTGCATTTGAATTGTATTCCGGGTTGGTATTTTGATGGTTGATGTTAGAGTAATAGTTGGGGGTTGTTTTGGAAGCGTTTGAATGTGCTAAATATGTTGAAATCACAAGTTTTGGACTGTTTTTCATGGCTGCTCGGATTTGATGATTTTGGGGATTGTTTATGGCTTAAATTGTGTGTTTAATGTTTGAAATTGGGGGTTGATGGTTATACTATAGTTGGGCAGTGTTTTGAACATGTTTAAGAGTGTTTTGGATGACTACAATTCTGATTTTTGACGGGTTATTGTGGAAGTACGAAAATGAGAAATTGAAGAATGAACTTGGCTTTGAATTGTGAGAATTGTAATGGATTAGTGTGTTGATGTTAAACTTTGGGATTGTGGCTGATTTTGAGGTTAATATATTGTTTTTGAATGGTTAGAAGCAAGGGAAATCTATGGTGAAGCTTCGGGCTCGAATCCGGAAACTTGGATGCTTGGTAGGCTTGTCGGCTTGTGCTAATGGAGTAGTCGGTGAGTGGTTAAAATATTTTAAATGGTTTTGAGCAATTGGTTCGAGCATGTGGACTAGGTTGAGATTGGTAGACTCACCTAGAGTTAGGATTAGGGTGGTAGCCTAATCCTAAGCTTTAGTTAGAGACATTGGATGATCTCTTTAATTGATGTTATACCTCATGATGAATTGTGTTACGATGATTATGTATAATGTGTTATACATGTTGTTGAGGCATGGTTTGATGCATTGCTATGCATGTGGTTTGGATTGTAAATTGTGCATGATGATGTTGAGCTTAATATGATGTAAGATGCCATATTATGACTCTTGAAAATGACATTATGATATTATGTTGTTGAGATATTTGATATTGAGCTTAATATGATGTAAGATGCCATATTATGACTCTGAATATCAAAGGTTGTGAAATTTGATTATTATTGGCACTAGTATGCTTGGGTACAATGATCGATCATCAGGATGAGTGTGCACACTAATTGAGTCAAAACGTACGTGGCCTTGGTGGCGTTAAGGCACCAAGGAGGAGTACGGTGATGTAATATTCCACCGGAAATTTTTATATATTCTACGTGATGATGAGTGGAATCCCATCCGTAGGGCATGTGGAAATGCGTTCCACATGCAAGGCCGGTGATGAGTGTAATCCCACCGAGGTAAGGTTGATGTTGGAAAATGCGTTCCAACATGTTATCCGCGTATTCGAGTCATAACTAGGTGCCAATATGAGAAAGTATGTATATGCCAATATGAGATTATGCATACATGTTAAAATGAATTGATATGTGTATCAATGTGATATGAAAGGTGAATTTCAAATGCGAAGCTATATATGTTTTGGTTAATGCATTGAGATATATATGTATCATTGTAAGTTGAGCTTATGAGATGTTGAGCATGACATAATGTTGATTATATGTTCATGCATCATGTTCATTTTGGTTCATGTGGATCGAAGATAAAGTCATGTATTTCATCATGATAATTGCTCGAGCTTGGACCCTGTATTGTCGAAGGTTTGTTTTATGAGCTTACCCTCACTAAGCTTTTATGCTTACGCTCTCTTTTGTTCGACAATGCAGATAAATAGCTTATGGGTGGCATGGGAAAGGAAAGGTCTTCAAGTGTTGCTTTGGTGAGCTCAATGTATGATTTATAAATTAAAGATTTGTAATAGAAAAGCAATGGGATAGGTGTTGTTGTTTTTGATGCTTTGAGGTGTGTTGTTTTAGTTTGGCAATTAGATGCCTTGTTTGAATTGTAAATATCACTTATGATGCATGCCTTAATGAATGCTTGAGTGATGCATGCCTTGATGAATGCTTGTGTGTGATGGCATGTCCTTTTTGGATGATTAGGTTGCTTAGTTGATATGTCTAAGTCTTCTATGTGTTAATTTGTATCTTTGGTATTGTTGAGATTTTATGTATGTCCATATATGCATAAATTGCTCTTTAATTGGAATGCTATGTATGAATGCATTATATCATGTTTGAATGACTCCCTTGGCTTAAACAGGTGCTCTTGCATGTGTGTATATGCTTTATTGCTTCCTAAATTATGTTCATAGACTTCCTATATATATTCATATTGTGTTTATGGATTGGAGTGGTGACTGAAATTTAGCATTGAATTATGAGTAATGGTTGTGTTTTGATTGGCTAGAAACTATGGTCAAAGGTTTCGAAACCTTCCCAAGGTTTCGAAACTTTTGGTGAAAATTAGGTTCCAGAGAAAATATGGACAGATTTAGTAGTTATAAGAACATGCAACTTTAGAAAATTATAGAAAATTAATTAGTGGGAATTTCGTGCTGAATTTTTGATATATTCTACTTTAACATGTCTAAAGTTGTAGAAAAATTATAAATATGAGTTTTGATCATTGTAGTGAAATCTGGAAACACATTTCGAACAGCATGCAAAACTGTCCAGTAATGCTCCTAGCTGGACAGTGAACTTTGTAAAATTGTAGAAAATAATCTACTAGGAGTTTCGACCTGAATTTTTGATATGTTAAAATTGGGTATGTTAGTTGAATTTAGGAACAAACAGTGTTCGATTTGGAGTTATGTACAGGAAATAAGAAACGAATTAAATTAGGTGGTCAGAATTGTGTATAAATGAAAAGAAGAAAAATTAAGAATTTGTGAATTATTAAAGATGTAAAATTGGATTAAATGGAGTGTTAATAAATTGATTTACAATCTGTAGGATGTGAAATCCACCAATTTTAATGATCAATTTGAAAGTTTAAGTGATTAATTAAAGAAATTAGGAAAATGGAAATTAGTCTAATCGAACCGTAAAAGTATAGGAACTCACTTAGAATTTATTGCTTGATTATGACAAGATTAAAATGAAAAAAAAAATAGGGTTGCTAACCGAGGGGGGATCCTTAATGGGTTTCGCTTCGGTTTTCCCCGTGTGACCCACTCGGACCGGTCATTCGGCTAGACCGGGTTGAGGGGGTTACATTTGTTGGCATCAGAGCTTAAGGTTTCCGAGACCTTGGGCAGGTAAGTGAGTAAGTTGTGTTCTATGATTAAGATGTACGGTGTTTGCTTATCATGTAAGTATGTTGCTTGTTATTCGAGTATGCTGTAATGAATGATTGCTTGCTTTGTAAGTATGATTGCTTGTGTGACAAGTATGTTGATTGTTTGTTTAAAAGCATGTTGCTCGTTACCCGTGTATGCGGTGATGTGTGATTGTTTGATGGAGAAGGTATGTTGTTTGATCGTACGCATATGTTTGCTTGTTTAGCAAGTATGCCTTGTAATATGCATGATTGAGCATGTATGTGTGTTGAGTTGCTTGAAGCATGTTGAGTAGGGTCCCATTGCTTCTATTACATCGGAAAAAGATATTTTAAGTGAGGAAATCATACTTGAGCCACTTGGACCTTTTCCTTTGCTAACCCAGTTTGTATGTTAATGTGTTGTTGTTAGTTTATTACTTTTTGGTAAGTTTGAGGCCAATGCGTGGACTGTGAATCGGTAAGTGGAAACTGTGGGTTCTGAAAATGTAAATGATGTTGAGGGAGTCCATCATCTTGGTTAGGGAGGTATAGTTGTGCCGGGGTTGAGGTACAATTTGGTTGACTGAGTTAGTGTGTATGTGGGTTGGTTCCTGTTGATGAGGAACGATGTGATCGTTTCTGGTGTTAGTGGTGAAAGAGGTGACGACCTATGAGTGGGAGTCAGAGTGTTATCGATGATATAGTAGATAAGCCTTGGTGTAGTTTTGAGTTTGTTCCCTCCGGTTGATTCTGAATCTGTATTTCTGTACGTTGTTAGCAAGCATGCAAAGTTTGAATGTGCCCGGTGAAGTGTTAGAGGTAGGTATGAGCACTTTAGTTTTTTTGGTGAGATCAGGGTAATGGTTTCGTGTGAGTAATCTGAAAATTTAGAAATGTTAGTTGGTGACCGTTGGGGTTCGATCTATGATTTTAATGCAAGACAGCCAGTTAGTGTTCACAAGTGGGAGTTAGTTTGTGTGGTTGGGTCGGTGTACGTTGAGTTGTATTTCAGCAAGCGGAAGAGATGAAGTCACTACCGATATAGTTGAGTTGAGAAAGGAGTCTTGAGTTTTGACTCTAGGTTGTTTGTTAGAGGTAGAGCAAGTCCAGCATGATTGTTTGTGTGTGTTCAAAATTGAATCTTGAGGTTACGAGAAGCTCAAGGAACAGTTTAGAGGAGTTAGATTTTGTTGAATAACCAGTCTGAAAACAAGAGGACCGAAGACTATCAGTTGTGTACATGTGAAATTGCGATTTCTGCGGATACCTCCTTTTGCGGGAGCATGCAAAGAGTTAGATATCTTTGTTGAGACCTTAGATGTAGGGACACATGTGACTAGCCTTTGGGAGATGGTAGTGATCAGAAAGATGTACAGAAAGTGTTAGTTGGTAGTTCAGAGTTACTAGTTTCTAGTAGGTGTGAAGTAATTGTCTTCTTACGGTTTTGATGTACCTTCTGATAAGGTTTGGCTTGAAGAGCACAGAATTAGTGTATACGTTGAGACAAAGAGAGAGAGTTGCCTTGAAGTTGCAGGTCTCAGTGGGACTGTAGTAGTAGGCGAGAGTGTAAACTTCTTATTGAATGGTTGATCCAACTGTGGAGGTCGAAGATTGATGGAGTTTAGTTGGCAGACTTGTTTGGCAATTGTGATGGATTTGATTTTTGAATGAAGATTAGACCACCGAATGCTAGAATAGTTTGTGTTTTCCTACAAGTGTTTACAAGAATTACCCAGTTTGTCTCTTGATAGAGAAGAAGAGTTCGTCATTGAGATCCGTTTACTACCAGTTGAAAGTGGGAAAAAAAATTGAAGTACCGAAGACAGCTTTAGGGGCGAGATGTGATCACCTTGAGTTCTGAGTTATGTCGTTTTGTTTGACTAGTGTATTAGTTACCTTCATAGAGATGTTGAAAAGGATAATTCCCGAGTTCCTTGATCGGTGGTAGTAGTTCTCATAGATGACACATGAGTATATTCATGTACCGAAGAAGGCCATGACAAGCTTTGAAGTTAGTGTTGTAGATCCTATTAGAGAATCAGTGGTGGGCCAGCAAACGTGGACTCCGAGTTAATGAAGATGTTCTCCTACGAAATGTAGATCAGCCGAGTACATTAGAGTAAATCCTAAGTAGGCAGAAGAAGATGTGAGTTGAAAGAAACTTTAATGGAAGCTTCGACCTTGATCCGAAAAAAAAAAATTTAAACCATAGTGATGCGTTGCAGGTAGTGTTAGGTGGTATGCTTATGCAAGATGGAAGATTGTGGCTTATTCATCGAGATAGTTGAGAGACCGAGAGAAGAGTTAATTACAGTATTGTTTGCTTCGAAGACTTAGAGACAAGCTTGTATAGCAAGAAATGCACAGTAAGTATGTACATATCATCAGAACTTGAATTGTTAGACAACTTAGGAAGGGTTGGAACTTGAACAGCATGAGTTGTTAGAATTGCTTGAAGACTGTGGTCCCAAGATTGAGTACTATCTAAAGAGAGTCTACGTGGTAACCGATGTTCCGAATTATTTTGTTGTCAGATTAGTGGTTGAGTTGCGAGCTATGTTGCTGGATTCAGTTCATCAAACGATAGTGTTTTGTGGCCGAGTTTCATGTTAAACCTACTTTGAGTCAGATACTTGAAGAGAAACAATTGCAAGCCAGGTTCTTGGCACCTCGCGTGCAAGACATAGCAGAAGAAAGACCTTCAGAATACGTATTGTGGGTTGAAGATGAATACTTCGGGATTGAGATGATGGGTGATGTGGTACAGCATGAGGGTAAGTGTATAATTTGCCAGCATGACAAGACAGAATGTCATTTTTCTTCTAGTCTGTACAATTGTGGAAGATTCTTAGTGAAAGTGGGTGATAGAGATTCGAAATTTCAACTAGATTTTTGAAGGCGTCTGCATAGTGTTTGGTTACTTGTTGAAGTCAGATGATCTGTCAGAGAAAGTTATGGGTCAGGTGTTCAAAATAGTGTTGTATGAGATTGTGAATCGGGCTAGTTCTGTTGTTTATTTGTTGCGGTTACCACCAGAGTTAGAAGAAGTTGTGATGTGCCCTGTGTATCTGTGATTCGGAAGTGCGAGTCAGATCTGTTCCGTGCTATGTTGTAGAAGAGATTGAGTTGAGTTGAAATTGGCCTGCCTTGAAGAATCAGTTGGGATCTATGTATAAGATAGCAAGTGTTGTGTGGTAAGTCTTTCGAGTTGGAGAGTATGTTGTAGTAAGAGAGAAAGTGAGGAGGAGCATGTGTTAGTGACTCTTCCTGTCTAAATAAATTTCGGGGACGAAATTCCTTAAGTGGGGGAGAGTTGTAACACCCGGGTTTAGGGGTCGGGTGAAAATAATATTTTAATATTATTTGGGCTCGAGTTTATAATTAAAATAATCCTTTACGGTTCAGGTTTCAAAAATAAATATTTGAAATGTGATCAAATTGACCTTAGCGTGAGCAAATTGAGTTTAGAAAGAAAGGGAGGGATCATTTTGGTAATTTAACCAAAACAAAAATAAATAGACAACCTTATCAATTAAAAGCAAGGAAAATGTTATCATCTTTCCCATTTCCCCTTTCCCCCACCGTGAAGAACACCAAACTCTCCCAAATCCCAAAATTTATAATTCATCAAATTCCTTCATCAAATTAAGGGCGTTTTTGAAGGTAATTATGTTTTCTTAATCTCCTCTTCATCCTCTAGCTATCTATATTCTTAGATTTCAAAGTTATGGAGTTTTGAAAATTAGGGTTCATATTAAAATTTGGGTTTTTAATAGGGTTTTCCAATTGGTTTTGATAAATTGAGTTGGGGTTTTAGTTAATCATGTTAAAAGGTGTAACATATATCAATTTGGTTGAATTTTGGTAAAAATTCGAAGTGGATTCTTAGACCCATTTTTAAAGTGTCAAAAACTTAATTTTTGGTGAGTTTTAGATTGTAATTAAAGGGTTGATGGTTTATATATGTTAGGATGATGTTTTGGAATCATTTAGATATCATTTGGGTGTTTAAAAACATAATTTTCTGCTAAGTAAAATAGGAGTACGAAAATGGGGTTTTTGAGGGTTTTGAGTGAGTTTTAGGGGTTGTTTTAGGTGGGAAATTGATAGCCAATGGTAGTACTATGGTTAGGGGTTGATTTGGGATTATTTGTGGGTGCTATGGATGTTGGAAACATGGTTTTTGGACATGGTTTAGGGGCTGCCCGAATTTGATAAAAATGGGATTTGTTCATGGTTTGCAACATGGTAAATTGCATTTGAATTGTATTCCGGGTTGGTATTTTGATGGTTGATGTTAGAGTAATAGTTGGGGGTTGTTTTGGAAGCGTTTGAATGTGCTAAATATGTTGAAATCACAAGTTTTGGACTGTTTTTCATGGCTGCTCGGATTTGATGATTTTGGGGATTGTTTATGGCTTAAATTGTGTGTTTAATGTTTGAAATTGGGGGTTGATGGTTATACTATAGTTGGGCAGTGTTTTGAACATGTTTAAGAGTGTTTTGGATGACTACAATTCTGATTTTTGACGGGTTATTGTGGAAGTACGAAAATGAGAAATTGAAGAATGAACTTGGCTTTGAATTGTGAGAATTGTAATGGATTAGTGTGTTGATGTTAAACTTTGGGATTGTGGCTGATTTTGAGGTTAATATATTGTTTTTGAATGGTTAGAAGCAAGGGAAATCTATGGTGAAGCTTCGGGCTCGAATCCGGAAACTTGGATGCTTGGTAGGCTTGTCGGCTTGTGCTAATGGAGTAGTCGGTGAGTGGTTAAAATATTTTAAATGGTTTTGAGCAATTGGTTCGAGCATGTGGACTAGGTTGAGATTGGTAGACTCACCTAGAGTTAGGATTAGGGTGGTAGCCTAATCCTAAGCTTTAGTTAGAGACATTGGATGATCTCTTTAATTGATGTTATACCTCATGATGAATTGTGTTACGATGATTATGTATAATGTGTTATACATGTTGTTGAGGCATGGTTTGATGCATTGCTATGCATGTGGTTTGGATTGTAAATTGTGCATGATGATGTTGAGCTTAATATGATGTAAGATGCCATATTATGACTCTTGAAAATGACATTATGATATTATGTTGTTGAGATATTTGATATTGAGCTTAATATGATGTAAGATGCCATATTATGACTCTGAATATCAAAGGTTGTGAAATTTGATTATTATTGGCACTAGTATGCTTGGGTACAATGATCGATCATCAGGATGAGTGTGCACACTAATTGAGTCAAAACGTACGTGGCCTTGGTGGCGTTAAGGCACCAAGGAGGAGTACGGTGATGTAATATTCCACCGGAAATTTTTATATATTCTACGTGATGATGAGTGGAATCCCATCCGTAGGGCATGTGGAAATGCGTTCCACATGCAAGGCCGGTGATGAGTGTAATCCCACCGAGGTAAGGTTGATGTTGGAAAATGCGTTCCAACATGTTATCCGCGTATTCGAGTCATAACTAGGTGCCAATATGAGAAAGTATGTATATGCCAATATGAGATTATGCATACATGTTAAAATGAATTGATATGTGTATCAATGTGATATGAAAGGTGAATTTCAAATGCGAAGCTATATATGTTTTGGTTAATGCATTGAGATATATATGTATCATTGTAAGTTGAGCTTATGAGATGTTGAGCATGACATAATGTTGATTATATGTTCATGCATCATGTTCATTTTGGTTCATGTGGATCGAAGATAAAGTCATGTATTTCATCATGATAATTGCTCGAGCTTGGACCCTGTATTGTCGAAGGTTTGTTTTATGAGCTTACCCTCACTAAGCTTTTATGCTTACGCTCTCTTTTGTTCGACAATGCAGATAAATAGCTTATGGGTGGCATGGGAAAGGAAAGGTCTTCAAGTGTTGCTTTGGTGAGCTCAATGTATGATTTATAAATTAAAGATTTGTAATAGAAAAGCAATGGGATAGGTGTTGTTGTTTTTGATGCTTTGAGGTGTGTTGTTTTAGTTTGGCAATTAGATGCCTTGTTTGAATTGTAAATATCACTTATGATGCATGCCTTGATGAATGCTTGAGTGATGCATGCCTTGATGAATGCTTGTGTGTGATGGCATGTCCTTTTTGGATGATTAGGTTGCTTAGTTGATATGTCTAAGTCTTCTATGTGTTAATTTGTATCTTTGGTATTGTTGAGATTTTATGTATGTCCATATATGCATAAATTGCTCTTTAATTGGAATGCTATGTATGAATGCATTATATCATGTTTGAATGACTCCCTTGGCTTAAACAGGTGCTCTTGCATGTGTGTATATGCTTTATTGCTTCCTAAATTATGTTCATAGACTTCCTATATATATTCATATTGTGTTTATGGATTGGAGTGGTGACTGAAATTTAGCATTGAATTATGAGTAATGGTTGTGTTTTGATTGGCTAGAAACTATGGTCAAAGGTTTCGAAACCTTCCCAAGGTTTCGAAACTTTTGGTGAAAATTAGGTTCCAGAGAAAATATGGACAGATTTAGTAGTTATAAGAACATGCAACTTTAGAAAATTATAGAAAATTAATTAGTGGGAATTTCGTGCTGAATTTTTGATATATTCTACTTTAACATGTCTAAAGTTGTAGAAAAATTATAAATATGAGTTTTGATCATTGTAGTGAAATCTGGAAACACATTTCGAACAGCATGCAAAACTGTCCAGTAATGCTCCTAGCTGGACAGTGAACTTTGTAAAATTGTAGAAAATAATCTACTAGGAGTTTCGACCTGAATTTTTGATATGTTAAAATTGGGTATGTTAGTTGAATTTAGGAACAAACAGTGTTCGATTTGGAGTTATGTACAAGAAATAAGAAACGAATTAAATTAGGTGGTCAGAATTGTGTATAAATGAAAAGAAGAAAAATTAAGAATTTGTGAATTATTAAAGATGTAAAATTGGATTAAATGGAGTGTTAATAAATTGATTTACAATCTGTAGGATGTGAAATCCACCAATTTTAATGATCAATTTGAAAGTTTAAGTGATTAATTAAAGAAATTAGGAAAATGGAAATTAGTCTAATCGAACCGTAAAAGTATAGGAACTCACTTAGAATTTATTGCTTGATTATGACAAGATTAAAATGAAAAAAAAAATAGGGTTGCTAACCGAGGGGGGATCCTTAATGGGTTTCGCTTCGGTTTTCCCCGTGTGACCCACTCGGACCGGTCATTCGGCTAGACCGGGTTGAGGGGGTTACAGTACCCGTGAAACCCAGGTACTCGAGTACTTTAAAGTTTTAAAATTTTGAAATATTACATTAGAAACACATAAAATTTAAAAGTTCATAATACATAATCCAAACACAAAAATTAGTGATTTGAAGTTAGTTTTAAGATGAAATATTTATATATATATATATATATATATATATATATATATATATTATAGTTTATCACAAAAAGTACATTAAAAATAGTAATTTTGTTTTTCTTTCGAATCCCGGTATGAGAATGTAATATATCTCTATTTAATAAAAAAATATTCGAAAATTTTAAAACTTTAAAGTATATAATACAAACATAGAAATAAATTAGAGATTTAAATTTAGTTTTAGGTAAAAATATTAAGAAATCTAAAATAAATATATAACTTAAAACTAAAAAATAAATATATTAAAACTATCGAGTCGGGTACCCAATAACCAAAAATTTGGCCCAGACCCGGCCCAACTACCCGGGAAAAATCTCGGGTCGAGTAATTTTTTAAAGGATTACCCGATTTTTTTAAGTTCAAGTCGTTGGGTCGGGTATTTTTGAACACACCTAGTAACGACATCTAACAACTCAGTGCCATTTTATAATAAATCAAAAGTTTAGTGCCTATTTTATAAGTTTTAAAAATGTAATGTCTATAATAATTATTTTAGAATATTTTATTTATTACTTTTATGGGAAAAAAAAAAGCTTTTAAGGAATTAAAAAAATGAGGTGCATGCATAGCATAGGGTTTCATGCATCATCAAGTCAACCCTGAAGGAGAGCCTTGTAATTGATGAAATCATGAATCAAAGTCACCTCCTTATTATGAGATATGCAGAATTTACGCAATGGGATATAAATATAATAATAGTCTCATTTATTTTCCCTGCATTATTGCTTCTCCTTTTTCAAATTCACCTTCTCTCCCATTTGCATCTCTTCCTTTTGACTTGAACCTTTCTGGTGCAGTAAACTCCGTCCAAAATGGGATTTTTGCTACCATATGATTCAAGTCTAAAGTTTCAGTCTTTGTAACTTGTGTCCAGAAACAACAATGGAGTTTATTTTCCTTGAAATGAAGCAAAGGAGTTTGCTTTCTCCATCGGAGCAGCCGTATTACCTCCTGCCTCCACCGCAGAACTTGCAGTCCGACAGTTTCGATCTGAACAACAAGGTTAGTCCGAGCATACTACTCATCATTATAGTGCTGGCCATCATTTTCTTTGCTTCTGGTTTGCTTCACCTCTTGGTTAGATTTCTCATGAGACCTCGGAATAGAGAACCAGACGATATAGACAGTGTGACGGCTCTTCAAGGGCAGCTGCAGCAGCTGTTTCATCTCCATGATGCCGGGGTTGATCAATCTTTCATAGATAATCTCCCTGTGTTCCAATACAAAGCCATCATCGGAGTGAAGAACCCGTTTGATTGCGCTGTTTGCTTGTCGGAATTCGAGCCTGAAGACAAGCTTAGATTGCTTCCGATTTGCAGCCATGCTTTCCACATGGAGTGTATCGATACTTGGCTTCTGTCTCATTCCACTTGCCCTTTGTGTAGAGCTACTTTGCTGCCCGATTTCACACCCAACAATGCTTGTTCGCCTATTGTTCTTGTTCTTGAATCTGGGAGTGATCAGAGTTCCAGAGAGATTGGAACTGACAGTTCAGTTGTAAGATCAAACTCTCGCCTAGGCACTGAACTGGGGTCGTCGTCCCGGCGTAAATCGTGTGAGATTGTGGAAAATAATGAAGTCAATAACCAAATTGTAGCGGCGGATTCCGGGGGGAAAGTTCTGCCGGTTAGACTAGGAAAGTTTAGGAACGTTGATGGTGGCGGTGAAGGTAACGTTGATGATAGAAGGTGTTTCTCTATGGGGTCATTTGCGTATGTAATGGATGAGAATTCTCTGTTGCAAGTTCCGATCAGAATTCCGATGAAGAAACCATCGAGCAAGAAGAAGACTTGTTTACCGTTGACACCCGGTCACCGTCCGGCGATTTCTGAATGCGATTGCGAATCGAGAAGATTCACAATCACGAGCAACTTTGAAAAAAATGGGAGCTCCGGTAGCTCTAGCAGTGACAACAACAACGGCAAGGCCATCGGCGAGAGCAAGAAAGAAAGCTTTTCGATA
Source organism: Hibiscus trionum (assembly GCA_030270665.1). Lineage (NCBI taxonomy): Eukaryota > Viridiplantae > Streptophyta > Magnoliopsida > Malvales > Malvaceae > Hibiscus > Hibiscus trionum. The sequence goes on from BSYR01000022.1 coordinate 38,330,046, forward strand.
TCGAAAATTTGGCTCCGGGGGAAGAAGGACAAGCTGAATGTTACCGATGGTTCATCAAGAAGGGCCTTTTCGTTTCAATTTCCGGCGCATCACAATGTGTCTGCTGCCGACGATGATATTTTGAAGGCGAAAAACATTGCCACCATTGGTGCCAAGGATACTATATCTGAAATAGACTCCGGCCGGTGGGGAAACGGAGTGAGTGAATTCGGGTTCGACGAGGAAAACCAGAGCTGTTATAGCTTAGATTCACAGGCAAAAACGCCATCTTTTGCAAGGAGGACTCTGCTTTGGCTAGCCGGGAGACAAAACAAGGTTGTTCACTCATCCTTAACACCAAACATTTAGTGTGTTCTTGTCCAAATTGATTACCATTTTTTGTTGTTTCCATGTTCATACAGACCAGAAAACAAGCTTACACTTCTGGTTTTGTCAAATGCAACATTTTCTTGTCCTAGAATCCCTGTGTTCAAAATCTGTTTTTTGTTAGTAATGGAGAAGTGGGAATTCAAATTGAAATTGAGAAGTAGACGCAACTCTTTCTACATTTTGCATTGAATTTGAAAGGAAATTGCCAAAAGCCTGAGTGCTGCGTCTTCACTACAGACTGTTGCATTTAATATAGTCTTGTTGTTTTAAAAGGAAGAAACAATCGGCTAAACAATGGCAGCGATTGAAGGGAAACTAGACATTAATGGGGGGGGGGGGGGGGGGTCATGTTTAATAAGGTCACGGGAGCTGTTGGGACGCCCTTTTCTAACATTATTTGTCACACCTAACATCATTTACCACTGTATTTTTGTGGACTCCATTCTCTTTTTTTCTAAATTTGACACAGAATCTAATAAATTTGAATCTAACAAGTAGTTTCAGTGAAATAAAAGATGATGTTTGTATGGTTTTTGTTTTAAAAATAATTTAAGCACAAATAATATTTAAAATATAAATTTAAAAATCCGATTTAAAAATATAAATTTAAGCACAAATAATATTTAAAAATATAAATATAAATTTGAATGGACAAAGTATTTTTAACTACCTTTGTGAGTATCTAGTGTCGTAAAAAATCAACCATAGTTTCGTCAAGGCTTCTTCTGTGAGTCAACCACAAACAGCCAAACAGGGCTTTCCAAACAAAAAGAAAAACAGCCGACACAGCCAGAGGCCCAGAACGTCTCTTTTTCCCGGCTCTTGGTCTAAACTACTTGTATAACGTCACTTTGTTTTGTACATTTTTGTCCTACGTGCAAACCTGAAAAAAATCATGAGTACAAGTTTAAAAATGTCACTAAAATTTTTATGGGTATGGTCCTTTTCGTTTAGGGTGTGTTCTATTTTGGTCATCAAAATTCAAAAACGATAATTCTGGTCACTTACATTTAGAATCGTTTCTATTTTGGTCCCTTGGTCGTTAGTATCCGTTACTTAAAAAAATTAATTTCTAATTTAACCTCAAAACTTTTAAAATTTTATTTTTCACCATCTTCCCCAAAAATTATAAAATTAAAACCCCAGAAAATTAATTCAAAATCCCAAAAATTATTTTTCACCATCTCAAATAGGCTAACAGTAGACTATTAATTAGCATATCTGAACCACCACCACCACGCTCTTCAACCTTCAGTCCAAGATGTGAAACAAGGTTCACAATCAATTGTGCGACTTCACAACCAGGAGGAATCTGGAACTTGATTGTAACCTATAAAAAGTGTACTCTTATTAAAAATACTCAAGATGAGCACAAATTCTACGAATACAGTTATACACACAATCAATTTACACATGAAAATTAGCAGTGAAACATGCTTTCAGAAAATAAACTACTTAATTTAAACCCTTAAAAGAACAAACAGATCATTAGAATCATCACCATGAACCTTCCCTTCTAACCCATGAATGAGCCTATGATATCCAAGGAAAATAAATAAATAAAATAAACTGAAAACAAAATGAAACAACCTTTTGGCCCTTGACATCAACAGTAAACTGAGAATAAGAACCATATCTAATTCCTTTATCTTTAAGCCTCTGCTCAATGCGCCACTTCTCTTTTTTGGCAGTTTCCTCAAGGTTGACATGACTTGTAGGAGGTTCCGATGGAAGAGGAGGTTTGGAGGAAACCTGCAAAAAAACTAATTTCACTTCAAAATCAATTCAAATAATGCAGCTCCAATCCATCATAACAAGTATAAGCTTCCTATACATATTTAGAGAAATACTTTTATTAGTATCGAACAAGACATAACACACACATACTCGATAATAAGAAGTATAAATAACACAAACCTTATCAGCATCAACATCAGCAACAACATCAGCATAAGCTGTCTCTACCATTCCTGCTCCAAGCAAACCAACTAAGACGGCTGGAAGTATAGAGCATGACCCTGAAGCCGCAGCCAACAACCTTAGCTGCTGGACATCTGATCTGATAGTAAAATTTGAGCATAGAGGAAAACCTGCATATAGCAATAATAAGAATGAATTCCCAAACGATCAAAATGGAAAAATATAACCCACAGTGATATGAACGCCAAGATTTTTGAAACATTTACAAATTCAGTCCATTTCTAATGATCAGAATTTTGAATCCTTAATTTACCATCACTAAAGTATTGAAACATTTACAAATTGAGGGAAAAAAACAGATAGAAGAAACTTACGGTGGTAGAGAGGAGGAAAAAGATGACGTGGGGTAATAGGTGTGTGCCTTGATGATATAACCAACAGCATGACTGTGAATTTTACACAGTTGATAGATAAAATGTTTTAGGATATAAATGGTAACAAAAACAAATATAATCAACTAATATGCTAACTAATAGTCTACTGCTAGCCTATTTGAGATGGTCAAAAATAATTTTTGGGGTTTTGAATTAATTTTTCGGGGTTTTAATTTTATAATTTTTGGCGAAGATGATGAAAAATAAAATTTTGAAAGTTTGGGGGTTAAATTAAAAATTAATTTTTTTAAGTAACGGAGACTAACGGCCAAGGGACCAAAATAGAAACGATTCTAAACGTAAGTGACCAAAATAATCGTTTTTGAATTTTGGTGACCAAAATAGAACACACCTTAAACGAAAGGGACCACTGGTGAAGATTACCCAATTTTTATTTGTTTTGATCATTTCGATTATTAAATATTTTTCCAAAACCTTTTTCAATAATTTAAAATAAATTTTAAGTTTTGTTATAAAATGTTCACCGCGCCATTATGGTCTTTAAGTGGGTAACTAAAATTTAAAAAAAAATATTATTTTTTAATTTGTATGTGCGTGATAGATTGAATTTTAATTTTTTAAATAAAAAATATCCCAAAACACAAAATATATGAAATATAATATTTTATTTTTTGTTTTACCTGTAGTCTATAATTAATCTTTTGTTTACCCTTGTAAGCATTTTATTTAACTTATTTTAGATCATCTTTTTACTATGGGCCATGTGCGGTCGCTCCTATTGCACAATGCATCACAAGGATAGCTTTGGCCTAGTGGTAGGCGCACTCACTCTCAACCTAGTTCTGGGTTCGAATCCTACCAGAGGTAAGATGCTTCTTTCTTTAATTTTGCTCCTTCAATCTGGTGACATGTGTCACCACCTGATTAGAGGAGCAAAATAAAAATTATTAAATTAAAAATATATAAATAAAGTCCTCCAATAATGCGGCGACACATGTCGTAACCTAATTAAATAATTATTTTATTTTATTTATTAAAATTAAAATTAAATTGATAAAATGTACAAATAGTAGGGATCAAATGTGTAATTATACCAATTTTACTAATTGTCACGTCACTTAACGGCTAGTGATCACATTGCAACCAATTGAATAGTTTGGTGGTCAAATCACAACTTTACCAATAGTACGATGGTCATTTATGTAGTTTACCCTATAGACTATATTGGCATCTGTTTTCGCTTTTCTTATGATTTTGAAATGGAATGAAACATTTTCAGAATTGCAGTCGCAGCTAAAGAGCAAAGAATGAGACGGAGAAACAAGGGTTCCTCATCTCAGCATCCAAATCTGCCTGAAGCAGAAGAAAACCCACAAAAGAAACCACCCTATTCTTCAAATGATGTATTCACCGCTTGTTTGGGATTTCGATTGCTGAACGCATTGTTGATCCAAACTTACTTCAATCCAGATGAACACTGGCAAGCCCTTGAAGTTGCGCATCGCATCGCCTTTGGGTATTCCCCATTTCTCTTCTAAACTATCACCATAATAATTATCAATTAATGCTCATGAAACCCGTTTTTGAAGCACTGGGATGTGTTGGAAATCGTAGTTTAGCCATATCTGATAAGAAATTGATGATGGGTTTTATGTCTGTGTTGTGTTTGATGAAATGCGTAGGTATGGTCATTTGACTTGGGAGTGGGAGGAGGGAATTCGAAGCTACTTGCATCCAATGGTGTTCGCTCTCTTTTACAAACTCCTCGCATTATTGGGTCTTGATATTCCATGGGTCATGGTAAATTCAAATACAATTCTGGTTCAATCTCTGCGTGCATATATAATGTGTGTGTATTTCCTTATAACTGGGTGTTTGTGCATTCTTTTTGTTGCATATTTACATTTGTAGACTAGGATATTTGTATGAGATAAGATTTTATATAACGATCATCAATTTTGACCTTTATCATCATGGGGAAGCTAAACAAATTTGCTTGCACTCACTAATCTCTGCGTGCATATGTAATATGTGTGTATTTCCTTATACATTGTATCTCTATGAATCCATTTATAACTGTGTGTTTCTGCATTCTTTTTGTTGCATATATATACATTTGCAAATAATATGCAAAAGCTTTTTTTGACTTATCCAAAATAAGCATAGATATCTCTCTCTCAACTTGTAGGCTAGGATATTGTATGGAATCTATGGATTATACTAGGTGCAACTATGGTCAAGCTAAAAATGAATTCCCCTCTTTATTTTGGTATCCCTGTAATTTCTGCATAGTCATTCCTCTCTAGCAATTGGCATGTGCACCTAATTAAACTGCTAAAATAACCCTTGTTAAAAGTGAGATAAAGCTTTTGGCTCGAGTGATTTCATATAAAGATCATCAAGTTTGACCTTTATCATCATGGGATGCGTCTAAACAAAGCCGCCTGCACTTGCTAATCTTTGTAGGAAATACTGCGACTAATAGTTTTTGATATCTTTGGAGCTAATATGGATAAGGAATTGGAAGTTATTTGATGGAAAGAGGATTTTATAGTTTTAAAGTCTTAATGGAGCACCTAAATTTGCAAGACCAGCAACTGGTTAGGTTTTTGACCTTGATTCCTCTGAGTCGTAGGTGGACATGGACCTTGAGAATGCTTGATGCCATCTGAACTATATTAAAAACATCTAGATTATAAGTGGATATTGAAACATTTCTTTTAACATTGTGTTTATACTTTATAGTACCATATTTTTTTTGTCTTTTGTAGCTGTTCATTACGGTTGATAATAAGTATCTAGCAAATAATGGTTATGTTTGCATTCCTTTTTTTTTTATTCATGAAGTTATTCTCTATTCTGCTTTCTCTCATCATTTAAATGTAGCTTTGAGTGCACAGAATCATGGCTTATTTATTGTTTTTTTCCAAAGATGTATTGCTTATGTCAATTGTTCGCTCATTTGTAGATTAAGGGCCCGCGACTGCTGCAATCCATATTTTCTGCAGCTGGTGATTTGTACTTGTATAAACTTTCGCTTGCCCTGTTTGGTGATTGTGTTGCTAAATGGGCCGTATCCTTTTGCTGTATGTTCGTCAGTTATGCTACCTTGTACTGCTGAGCTATTCTTTTGGTTTTTTCTTTTTTTGTCAATAGAGCTTTATGATGATGATGGATTATGCACTTAACTTTTCCTTCAGCTATTCTCTCAATTGACAAACTGGTTCATGTTTTTTTGTTTCAATCGTACGTTTTCAAATAGTTTGGAGACGGTTCTCACTCTTGTAAGCCTTTACTACTGGCCATCAATGAGAAGCTCTTCGAATAAAGTTCCTTCTGGTTCAAGAAAATGGGGTGTGGCCTTAGCCGCATTAGCTTGTGCCATTAGACCAACAAGTGCTATTACTTGGGTGTATGTTGGCCTACTTGAGCTGTATTTGACTCATGAGCGGCTGAGATTTATATTTCTGGAGTTGATTCCTATTGGGTAGATATTGTTCTCTCTCTCCCTTTTCCTTTGAACATATTGTATCTGTTTGTGATTAAAATGCTTCTGCTATTTTTGTCATTCATTTAAATACAAGTTATCATGGTCACGGTTGAAATTCTTGTCATTGAGTACAATATGAAATGATGACTACTGAGTGCAACATGTGAGTGGCTCAAATCTTTGTCACCACTCACCTTAACTATGGTTGCTGAGCCTATACAACATTCAATGAGATCCTGAACTGTTTTAAATAGATCATGTCACGTGTGCACATTATATAGGGGATAAAAGGAGATAACATGAAACATCTAATACTATTTTGGCTCATAAGCTGAGTTTTGGCACTAAGTGGTGCTTCTTGGTTCATGGATTGCCTAGAAAATTTAGTCATGAATTTAACAATAAACAAATTTAGCTTACTATGCAATAGTAGTCCTGAACTTCTTACTGCATGACTTGTCATCTTTAGTTACTAAGCTTAAAATTATGGATAATGTACCAATTATAAGTTGCAGTTATTCATTTGCTATAAATGCCATATTTTCCCTTGAAATAGAGTAATCTAATTTATTTTTTTCAAAAGATAAATTGGATTGTTTTCCAAAGACAATATTTTAAGTCACATATATGCCATGCCATGTTTTACACCTATACACCAGTCTACTTTTTTTTTTGAGGTAAACATTGGTGGTTCGAGCAGATCTGCTCTTTGGGAAACAGAAGTACTTGGCTAAAATTAAGTTCTACCTTATGCTCGGAATAGAAACTCATGAAGATCGATGGATGTACAATGTTCATTTAGCCTTAAAAGTTCTTGTATGAATGCATGCATCTTTAGATGTCAGCTGGAATTGATTCCTATTTTACTGTTTTCATTGTGGATTATCTTACTCTTGGAATCTACTTTCCTAATTTATCAGGAGTGTGGTGCTTGGAATTATGTGTTTGTTGGATCGTCTAATGTATGGCTCCTGGATTTTAGTACCACTTAATTTTCTGAAGTTCAATTTTCTTTCCTCTGGCGGAGATTATTATGGAACTCACAAGTGGCACTGGTACTTCACTCAGGGATTTACGGTAATGGTATTCACTTTTCTACCATTTTGTGCTGCTGGCATTATCAAGTCTAAACATTGGAAGCTTTCTGGTCTTATTCTATGGGTTTTAGGACTTTACAGCATTCTTGGTCACAAAGAATTCAGGCAAGTCTATCTTAAGTATAATATCACGTACTATATGAGTTCACATGTAGCTGAGATATCCTTCCTTACCTTTTGTTCCGCTATCTTCTAATTCTTCTGTTAACTGTAGGTTTGTCCTCCCTGTGCTTCCCATAAGTCTGATATTCGCTGGATACTCACTAGCTGCACTTGAAGAACGTAGTTCTTCAAACGGTGAAATGAAAAAATCTTCATGCATTTGCTATAAATGGCCTTCCAGAAAGCATCTTGCTATCTTCTTCTTGCTTGCAAGCAATATTCCAATGGCCCTATATATGAGTTTGGTTCATCAGGTATATTGAATGGCTTGTCAATGCAAACAAAATTGCTTAACTGTGCCTCTTTATTACGTCAGCTTAATTTGCCTGATCATTTACATCTAAATCTGTTCGCGGGCCAGTTCAGTACGGGTTTAGGCAGGGCATGGATGCTTTCTCTTTTTCCTATGTCTGTCTCAACACAATTATATTTATAACGATAGTATCACAACAAATTCAACTCAAAATTTTCGAATTAAGTAGCAATGTAGAAACCAATGAACAACTTTAATTAGTTGGGTAACGGGTTTACAGTATTGGTTTATTTGGGTAATGGATGCTAATGTGATTGGGTTAAAACCCTAACAACCTTAAGATAAATGTTAAATATTAATCATTTATAAAACAAATTATTAAATTTACTTGTATTTGAGTTGAGCTATGCTCAGATTTCATGTTTTCTGCTGAAAATCCGTCACGTGTTAAAGTGCGTCTGTATTTGTTTTTAGCCAAGCCCATTTTTTGAGCCTCGAATTTTTGTCTGCCCTCCTAACTATGAAGACCCGTCTCATGCTCATCTACTTACATCACGTGTGAATTTTTCCCCCAAATATTTTCTTTATTAATTTATGTAGTTTCATTGATATCCTTTTCATTTATTTATTATTGTCCTAAAATGAAACAGTAGAATCAGAAAAGATCCTGTACTATGTTGTTTTGTTGATTATTCTATGATACTCTTAGTTCTCTTTCACTTGATGCTCAAATCTCAACCTTGCAAAACAGAGAGGAACCGAGGATGTGATGAACTATCTATCTAAGGAAGCTGCGAAAGAGAAAGTGAAAAGTATCCTTTTCTTAATGCCCTGCCATGCCACACCCTATTATTCCACTCTGCATTACAACCTGCCCATGCGATTTTTAGATTGCACACCAAGGTTCGTCGCCGACACTTTTTTTTTTAGTTTTTCTTTTGTATTTGTGCTGTTGCTTTGTTTGTAACTCTTTTGCTATTCACATGTCTTGCAGTAAGGGAATCCCTGCTGAATCAGATCGTTTCATGATGGATCCTGTTACTTTTTCCACAGATTTTGCGAGAAATTGGTCTCACCCCAGTCACATTGTACTGTTTGATTCAGAGGAGAGGCACTTGAAAGATTTTCTAGTTTCACATTCTTTTAAAGAGGTACGCGCTAATACCGGTTTGCTTTTTCTATTTATCAAGCCATTCTTGTTGGTGCTACTTTTCTCTTGCAATAAAGCAACTGCTTCCGTATAACTACAGGTTAGAAGGTTTTTCCATGCTCACTTCAAGGTGGACCGCGATCTTCAAGCATCAGTTGTGGTGTACACTCTGACCGACACGTAAAAGCTTCCAAAACCCGTTATGCAATCTAACCTTTATATCTCTGAGCATTGTTTTCTTTACTTTTGTTCCAGTGCTGGAATTTCATTGATTTTTTTAAATAACTTGGAGCAATTGGTGATAAAACATGCTTATGTTGTCAGAAGTGTTGTGTCCTGCATGTTGTTTTAGAACCAGAGCATTTACAGTTTGAGTTTAGGAAAAATAGTCACATTAATGTAACCTGTATTCATTTCAATCTTCGGGAAGTTACGGACCAGATCCTGAGTTGAGTTGGAGAACTTGATTCTTGAAACTATAGCTAAAAGTCTGCAATTAATGATACACCAATTAAAAGTAATGCAGTTTTAAATGCAAAGTTTATTGTAGTTGTTCAGTTGTTTTAGGTTTTGAATACAGCAGGGGAGTGGTTAAAGTATCCTTTGCAGGTGAACTGTACATGAAATGCCAGTTCTTCCTATTGCAAGTTGGCCTACTTGGCTCAACCGCCTACATTCTTTGAACCTCGACCCTATCGACGTCCATCCCCCGGCTTAGTTCAACCCTGCCCATAATGATAAACTGTCCTTCAAGTTCCTGTTGAATTTATAGTCTTATATAACTGCTTTCTACCACTCTGATTCAAAATCTACATTTGATCAATCTCTTGTTGGTGGGTGATAAAGAAGACCAGTTGTAGCTAGAGGCGGCAAATGGTCGGATTTGGATCGGATTCTCTTCAAGTACGGATTATTTCAGACTCGAATTTTCTCGAGTTTGGACGTTTTTGGACTCAGGGCTATTTTAAGCTTGGACCCTTCTGGATTTAGATCTTTTCCGGATTGAATTATTTTGAATTCAAATCAATTCATGTTGGCAGACTCAGACAGGTTAGGATAATTTTAAAGTTATATAAGCTATATTATTATTATTATTATTTCAAATGGAGTAATTAATTTTAATTTTATATAATGATAATACAATCTAAATTTTCGCCTTATCAAAATCAGAAATTTTATATAGATATTTTGTTTTATAACAGACATTTGCACAGTACATCAAAAAGTTACTATTTTAGGTTATATTTATGATTGTAGAATATATATGAATTTTTGACAATTTTATTTAAATTATTATGTCTATAATATATAAGCACAGTATTTTTTAAGTAAACCAACAAAACACCTTTTATGGTTTAGTATTATTTTATTGTATTGGTTTTCTTAATAGTCTTAAGGTGATTATAAAGTAGTATATGTTCATATTTTTAACTCTTTGATAATAAATGTTGCGCATATAAAGTTGCTTGAATCCTGGTCCTAAGTGGTGGGCAAAATTCGACTCGATTCGAAAAAACTGAATTATTCGACTCGACGCGAAAAATTTGACTCGTTTTGACTCGACTTGTAATTTTATAAACTTGACTCGACTCGAAAAAATTTCAAATAAAGTTTGAGTTCTGAAATGGAAATTTGAATAACTCGAATAACCTGAAATTTTTATTAATTAGTTGATCAATTTTCATATTCGAGTCGAGTTTGTCAATTCTGCGTAATATATTATGTATACCACATGTGAAAATATGAAGAAATATATATGTATATTATATATGCATATAGAAAGTCGTTAAAAATGCAATCAATATGTTCACCACCCAATCTTAAGTATATGCATATAGAAATGGCAAAATAACAAAAGATGCCCCCAATGTTTGCATGTTTTGTCATTTGGCCTCCTATTCTTTTTTTTGGTCCAAATATGCCCCCAACGTTTGCTTGTTTTGTCATTTGGCCCCCTATTCTTTCTTTTGGTCCAAATATGCCCCCAACGTTTCATTCATAGTCCAAATATGCATCTGATGGATGTAAACTGTCAATCAGCTGACGTTCAATAGCTGATGCTGACTAGACTTGCCACGTATTAAGATCTGCTGATGTCACGTCAAATTTTTTTTATAAGCCGTTAACCGTCAGCTGATTGACAGTTTACATCCATCAGGGGCATATTTGGACTATGAATGAAACGTTGGGGGCATATTTGGACCAAAAGAAAGAATAGGGGGCCAAATAACAAAACAATCAAACGTTGGGGGCATCTTTTGTCATTTTGCCTATAGAAATATATATGTGCACTGCTACGTATATGCATATAGAAATATATATGTACAATTAAATTTGTTCAGAAACTCGAAAACTCGATTCGACTTGAATTTCATAAACTCGACTCGATTAAAAAAAAATCAAATAAAGTTTAAATCTTAAAATATGACTTGCAAAATCGAATAACTTGAAATTTTTTTAACTCGACTCGACCGAACGTCCAACCCAAGATTAATATCATTTTTTACTGCAATCACTTTTCCACATATTATTCTATATATTATTATATCATATATTGACGAAAATATTTCTTTAGTTTTGATTGACAATAGGTCCCAAACTTTGAATTAATATATTATCTCCCTCATTTGCATAAATAATAACAAAAAGAAAACCCTTCCCTTTACACAACTTAAAATCTAATCTTTTTTCCTACAACGTAGCATTTCTGAACTATTGAGGCCCTTCAAATATTATTCTCAAAAACAAAAACTTTGTAAAACTTGATTTCATGGTCTTTTTCTTACCCAATGTTTTCTGCAACTAACCCTGCACATTTCAGACCCTTAGGGAAAACCCTGCAGATGTAAGACTATTATTTGAGGGATTACTTCAAGTCATTAATCTCTATTAAAGATGTTAGGTATGCTCCAACTCCTTCCTTTTAAGCCTCTTTTACACCATTATTATGCAAGAATAGATATGACAAACTTGACCCGAGACTCGAACCGATTTATTTGAACCGAACTCGAAACCGAACCAAACATAATAACACGAAATTTGACCCAAAACCTGAAACTGAACCGAAAATAAACCGATTTTTAGTTGAACCGAGTGGACCCGAACCGGAGACAACCCGAAATAAATAAAAGATATTAATAGAAATAAAGAAAGATGAGATATAAATAAGGGAAAGGTTGTTCGAGGAGGTAGATCTATCCTCAATCATGTTGACAGCAACACGACAATCGGATTGGAGTTGTACATGCCTGAAACCAGTTTCCCATGCAAGCTGAAAACCAACATAAATTGCCTAGAGTTCTGTAAGGTTTGCTGAAAACTTACGATCCACTCACCATTGCTATCACGTATGAGTGAATTGAGTTAAAAAAAGATTTACAATGTGTTTCTTATAATTTTTCAATAACATACAAGTGCACTAAATCTTATTTATTAAAAAAACAGAATTTTGATTTATTTGGTTCTTGAGAAGAATAATTCTCAAGTGTTATAATTTTTGAAAAAGAAAATCTAAAATACTTTATGATATTTTAAAAATTTGCAAACTGCAGAACACTTGCATCTAAATATACGCGTGTATATGTTTCACACAACATGCACTAAAATCCCAAACCAACAACCAACTTTTGGCTTGAGAAAGTGTTGTGTAAAAGTACTCAAGGGTCAAACACAATCCTAGCTTTTAGGATTTGAAAATTGCATTTAGGGTAATCTTAATTTTCTTTATATCAATCCCATAATTTTTGTTATCTTTTCATTCTTGCCCTTAATACTTTTATTTTTTTAGGTCAAATGTTTATTATTTATAATTATGATTATGATAATTATTTCATGCACAGGCGGTAGAAACAAAAATATTTCTATAAGTGTCTTGATTTTAGGGTTTAGAGACTCTATTTAGGGTTTAATGTTTAATGGTTTAAGTGTAAGAGTTTTAAATTTAAAGGGCATTGTTAGAATTTAGGGTTTGTAGGTTAAAACTTAAATCCCTAAGTTTATTACCCTAAAACCTAAACCCTAAATTCTAACCATAAACCATAAATGCTATATCCCTACACTTAAACCCCCTAAACATTAAACTCTAAATTAAATCTCTAAGCCCTAAAACTATGGCTACTTGTGGAAACTTTTCGTTTCCACCACCGGTGCATGAGATATTTTTTATTATAATTATTAAATATTATTTCATTTTCAAACTTTCACTACAAATAAATTATATTAATTACTTAAAAATATTTTGTATATCAAAATATTATTAATAAGAGATCTTTTAATTGACTCAATTCAAGGATGCTAATCTTCTTCTTTCTTATGTAAGTTCGAATCTCGACGTTTGCATTGAGAATTTAAAATATCGTTATATTGTATAAATATTATTAATAAGTTACAAAAATATAATAATAATAATAATTTAAATTGATATATTTTATAAATTATAATATTTTAAAAAAAATAAGTATTATTAAATTAATTTATTCTTATTTTAAAACATCATGTTTAAACTACAGATATTTTATCTATCTAAAATAATTTTTTTGAAAGTAATCTCAACCACTAAAATTTTAAACTAAACAATCAAAATGCATTTTTTAAAAACACTTTTCTACCCCACTTTCCAAAAACAATACCAAATTAGTCCAACTTTTATCTAAAGTTTTACTCTCCAATTTATGAGAATCGGTTCATTGTTTTTTTTTTTTTGGTAAACCGGAGACTTCAATAAAATAAGAAAGACGACGGTAGTTCAATTTCTGATAACTTTCATACCAAAATATACATAGAAGTGGGAACAATTCCAAAGGGTGATAGTATTAATTAGTATTCCCTTGGTAGCAATATATAACATCTTTCAGAATCGTAAAATTCTAATATCATTCATTTTCTTTGCTTTGTTTTGTTGGTTTTTTTGGCTTGTTTAGGCGCTTGACACCGGCCTTAAACCATGCTTCATAGCTGCTTCCCAGACGAGATCAATCCGGTCGACATCGATTGCCCCGACTTCGTGATGCGTCCAGCCTTCGAGCTGATGAACCACGCCTCCGGCATGGCATGCGTGCACCACTCCTCTTTCCATCGTGTACTGTCCCCGACATCCACCAATACTTACAACAGTTAGCCAATGATTATGTTTGAAACAAAAATGGATGATTTAAGAGAAGATTGCTCACCTCACAGCTTCCGAGCCCTTCGACATCATCGGGCAACCTCATGGCGGCCAGGTCCCCGTATGTGCAGTCTCTTCTGAATGCCAAAATCGGTGGCACCACGAATTGATGAAAATGTGTCCCGGATGGCGCCCAGCTTTGTTCCCTCGGAGTTATCCACTTGCCAACGATCCATGTCTATTACATAACAACAACAACAACAACGACGACGACTCGATCATTTCTTCTACTTGCCTTTTTTGGTACTTCAATGAGCTTAATTGATGAGTTGAGACTGGCATTTGCATATCATACCTTGCAATTTTGAGCAGCCTGGTACTTGGTCACCTGGACAAGGTAGTGTTGGCAATCCACAGGGGCTTCCCTTTGTATTTTCTGAAACCTTTCGGTCGACAAAGTCAACATCTGCACATTATGTCCGAATCCATAAGCAATCGATTTCCATTAGCCCCACCGGAATAGAGGATGCGATATTGTTCGAATACTTACAAGAACGCGTACTCTCCTTCGACAAAGGTAAAGGGCAATGGCTCTGCCAAGCTTGGAAGTGGCTCCTGTTAAGAACACTTCCTCCACATCTTTCGGAATATCGTTCAGAATAACCGCAGCCGTCAAGGTATTGCCATGGACTACTCTCACTTTAAGCTCCGGATGCTTTTCCACAAAGAGTGTTCCTCCTCCATTCAGAGCTTCATTCTGCACACATTACCAACTTTTAGGCTCATGTACAATGGTTAACATTTGGACATTAAGCCCGTTTGTATGAACTGATACGAGCTGACACTGACCGGTATCGATCAATTCGGTACGAAAAATTGAAATAATATAATGTCAGTCCAGATAGTACAGTGCCAGAACCCAAAAATGTGTTAAGAAATTAACAGAGTGAAGGGAAAGGCCCACAGGTGTTTTAAATGAAGGAGATGGGATTGATTCATTTCTCATATTTATTTCTACCAACTACTGCTGTATATATTTAACATATTCTTCGATTTTTTTAATATTCTCGTATGATTATATGATAATATCTGTTCGTTTTAAATTGTGGACGAGTTTAGTAACAGAGAAAAATACGGACCTTATTTAATGCAGCAAGGCTGATGACCTTCACCCCTATCCTATCAGCCCTTAGAATGGCCTCCTCTATGCGCTTGTTGATGCCTTCCTTTGCAAATGGTAAGAAATACTGCAAAAGATGGTTATGCTCTAGGTGATCCATCGGCTGTCATGTATAATAATTCCGGCCAAACTTTTTTTTTTAATTCGAAATACGAATGCGAACCTGAAAGCCGAATCTAGGAACCACCCATGTCTGGTGCAAATATCCTCTAAGATTGTAGAAGGTGAGGAGAAAGGTCTTAGACCAAGCCCACATCACTAGCATGACCACAAATGCTAAAGGCCATTGCGGCAATAGAAAGACCCTCGTCGAGAATGGTATGGACGAGAACGATCGGAAGACGAACGGGACATGCATTGATGAAGTTATGTCCACCCCATGTGCTAGAAACACAAAATTCGGTACCCTCCCATTCTTTGCTGCATCATCCACCAAAACTCCACGTTAGTTTCTATGGCAAAATGTTTCATGGTTTGAACAAAAGAAGAAAAGACACAACTACCTGAATCCGAACTAATTTTCTCGTGCAGCTGCCACGAGTTCCGGTTAAGTGTGTTCCCCACGGCATCAAACAGCGGCATGAAGAGACAGAAGTTGGTCCCCATCTCGGTGTGGTGCAAACTATGGTAACTGTCAAATTTTTTTCAAAACCATCAATTTATGCAATAAGAAAATACCTCATTAGCTTCTATTTTGGACATAATATTCATGATTAGGTAGTAAAAAACCCTACATCCATCATCTAATTAACTCCAATGGAACTAAACTTACTTCCAAGAGGAAATTAAACTCCAAATGAGCTTTCCATCTCAGTTAGTTGGAGCTGAAAGATGGCACTTAAATGAACATATCTAATTTTTTCAGGACTAAAAATGGAAATGAGTACCGTCTAGAAGATAAGCAGCAAGAAAAGGAAAGAAAATCGAAACTCTTTTGCATATAGGTAAACCAAAACTGTGTTACACATTAACTGCATGTGTACGAGACAAGGAAGGGTTATTGCTTACGTTGGGGTATAGAGTAAGTATCTGAGGAGAGGTAACTTGTTGAAAATCTCATGTGGAACAACTTCAACATTGGAGTGCCCCAAGCATCTAAGGAAATCAAACATCGAAACGTAGCCGTAAATCATGGCTATCGATCCGTACCCCATCAGAATCGATCCCACCATCGGAATTCCGATCACGACACATAGTATAAGGTGCTCTAGAAACGTTGCATGACCAGCTGCACCACCAAGAATTCAAAACTCAATACACATACATTCATACATATATACATATACATATCAAATGAAAAGATGATTTTACCTGTAAAAGGATGGGGAACAGGAGATGAATGGTGAAGAGAATGGTAATGGGTGAAAAGGTAGCTTTCATGGAGAAACCTATGCGCCGAATAATACAGCGGCTCCGACACGGCGACATGGAGAACCAGTAATGTAATAAACCCCTTTGTGTTCCATAGAGGAAGACCATCCAAGGAAGGGAAGATCAAGCAGGCCATGGAAGCCAATAAAGCTTGAAGGATTATGAAATTGTCCCTGAAATGTTACATTAAAAAAAGGGTTAATCAAACAATATAATTTACATACTTTCCCCAAGGATTTTGGTGATCAAAATGGATTATTACCAGTCCCATTCTGTGTCAATCTGCTTGAAATCAACTCCTTGCTGAACGATCCGGCGATTCCGAGTTAGGAAAAGCATGTTACAGTAAGAACTCCATATCTGATGAACCACTCCTCTCAAAACACATATAAGGAGTATATGAAGACACCACAGATCCTTAATGGTACCCTCATAGACCCATGAATGCACAACTTTTCCGGCCAAAGGACCGATCAGCAAATACTTTGGTACACGGAAAACAAATTCAAGGATCAGTATTCAGTAAAGAGAAGAAAAAAGTATAAGAAAATATGCATTTTAGTACCTTGAAAATCCCCAAGTTCTCCCACGGCCAAGCTGACAGAGGTGCAACCATGTTTTCTCACCAGAGCTACTCTGTTTTCCTCTGTTTATATATATAAAAATCAAATCTTTTTTCACTGTATTCTTCAGCAGACAAATCCCAGACCAGAAATGCTTAGGGGTTTTCTTTATTCCTTCTCTTGAGGACTGGAATGAAGATGTATTACAAATTTACAACTGTGGTATATGGAAATGCAGGGTTATTTATAGGCCCCCGGGAAAGAGGATTACAAAAAATACAGTTAAGTCTCATAGTCAAGTAGATAAGTGCGACGTGGTTGTTGACTGGCGGTTGGTGGCCACGGAGGGGAGGGGCGGTCCTGAATCATGAGCGTGTAAGTGGTGTTCCCATTTGCCTGATTGGAACCGGCCACAGCTGTAATGCTTTGAGCAATATTAATGCTTGGTATGGTTGGGGGTGGGAGTTAGATGGGGGGCGCGTCTGCTGACCTGCAACTTGTACTTCTCCCTCAACCCTCGTTTTATTTTATATTTTAAAATGGTCCCTTTAAAGATTATGACTTACTTTTTGGATACATTTTAATACCTTCATGATTTATATAAAATAACTTAGGTAAAGCACGCAACCAACTTGTTTCAGTAGTTAAGGCAACAATTGTTGTTTTAGAATTTATAGGTTCAAGTACCAGCAGCTATAGCAAGGTAATTGAACATGTATTGTCAAATGGTTGAGAGTATATTCGGAATATATACTACTTGTAATAAAAAAAAACTTACGGAGTTGGTCCAAGTGAAAAGTAGTTTGGTATCGTTTAAGCAGGTCTTGAGTTCAAGGCCTTGTATATGCAGGAAATTTTTGTTGGGAGACTCACCAACCAAAGTCAGGTATGCAACGCAGGTTGGTCCAGATTAGTCAGGGCAAAATCACGAAAAACCATAAGGGCAACAAAAAATTCTTATATTTCATCCTAAAATTTTCTCACTTAGTTTAAGGGTAATTATTCTATACGCTGACAGTAAAAACTAAAAGTTTCCTCAGGTGTTTTAATTTAGGTAGGATTAATGATTTAGAATTTAGGGCTATTGGTTAGAATTTAAAGTTTATGGTTTATATGTTAAAACCTAAATACCTCTCACCATATTACCTCAAAATTTTAACACTTATAATAATTGATTCGGACGTGAACATATAATATACTTATAACTTAAACAATCAAGTATATTTAAATGTTCATATGCATGAAAAATATGAGATCAAACTTATTTAAACGCTCAATATTTTTCAATTTATAAATAAAAAATAACCTGAATAATATAAATATTTGTGTCAAACTATAAGCTAAAAATAAATAAATCTATTAACAATAACAACTAAAGATCACCCCATTTTTTTTCCTGACAAGAAGCTGCCGTGCCCATTCACGTCTTTTACACCGCAACTTTATGTAGACCTTGTTCTTGCTTTCTTTTCATTTTTTGAACTCAGGGTTTTGTTTAATAAAACATGATAGAAACGTGCAACATAACCAATTTTATGTGAACAATTAAATATTTTTTCTTCATGAAATTAAAGGTCTACTAACCAAATGCAAAAATTACATGTTATTTAAGAATTTGTGTTTGGTACTCTTGTTAGAGGAATCGTATGATTGAAGGAATTGTTCAATTCTGCTAATCAATTAGTCATACACCTCTAACTCTATGGGCATTCATTAATATAATCATTTAAAAACTGTTATAATGGTTGCTGGTAATTTATGGTATTACTTGACAATTAAAAAAAACTGAAAATATCTACAATCAGTTGAGATAAGGTACTAAATTCCTTAAGTAAGATTAAAGACTCGAGTCATAACATAGTGAATGAAATAATTAGGTTAAAAGGGTCGTCTCATAATGATCCTTTATTGTATTCGATCTAATAATTAACCAATAAATTGCACGAACCAACTTGCCTTAGTGGTTAAGAGGATGGTTGTTGTTTTTAGAGGTCACGAGTTCGAGCACCAGCAACTACAACAGGGTTATTGAGTATGCATACTACATGTACTCACCTTAACTTTCAATTTTTTTAAAAATTAATTAACTAATAAATTAAATATCAATGGTTAAAAGACCCTGAAAATAAAACTTACTCTATACTCCGTTAATAGCATGGAAGATGAAATGTGGAGTTTCTAATTTTGTTTTACTTAATATGCCTCGACTGGAAAATTCATTTTTTTTGGGAACACTATTGATTATCCGTATTTCCCCCGGCCCCTTTTCTGTGGGAGTTTCTAGCATGCGGCCGCCTAATATACGGTGTTATCGGAAACATGATACGGCGTTACCGGAAACATGATAAGGTATACCGGAAACATGATAAGGTATGGATACTTTCGAAAAAGTATGGATATTTTCGAAATCAACATATCCGGTACCGCTTTACCGAATACATTATATACCTTATCATGTTTCCGGTAACGCCGTATATTAGCCATATATTAGGCGGCCGCATGCTAGAAAACTCCCTTTTCTGTAGTTTATTTCTTAAATTTTTTATATTTTTATTGTCAGCGAGGACATCAACTTTAAGATGATAGTCAGCTTCCCTTTCTTTTCTTTGTCTTCTTTAAAATCTATGTTATTTTGTTTTGTTTAATTAGTTTTATTCTTTTCGTATAAAAATAATGGATGATTTTATTTGTTCTTGTGGTACATTTTTTCTTTTTTAGGGTTAAATTTTAATATTGTCTCTTAGATATTTTCGTACGAAAATGATGGATGATTTTATTTGCTCTTGTGGTACATTTTTTTTCTTTTTTTAGGTATGAATTTGATGTTGCTGTAACACCTTAAACTCGGTGCCACATTTCGGTCTCAAGTTCAACCCGCAACCATAAAATTTTAACTTGGTTTAGCCCAATCCATAACCAATTTTCACAAAATTCATTAAGTTCAAAACATATTAAACGTTGATAAATAAGTTAATGCTGGAATCCTACTCCGATGGTGCTCCTCCAATGAAACGTGCCAACCTATTAACATGCGAACATAAATAACGATTCCGAACGCTGAGCTAACAAGTTCAGTGAATACACTTCCACTAAACTATGCTTCACGCGAATCATAAACATAAGCATGTAGCTAGAAATGATGACATGACAAATATCAACGCATGGCGCTACCACTAGTCGTCTAAACACATAGCAATAAAAAAGATGCACCAACCTCACCAAACAAACATATGCATCATAGCACAAATCTGGGGTGAGGCCGGTGACACATAACCTCGTGAACGTACACTCTTTAGGTGAGGCTCGGTGTCATATAGCCTCGGGAACGTGCACCCATACTCAGAATCTCTCATCGAGTATCTTCGAATGAGACTTGCTGTCACATAGCCTTGAGAACGTATATTGGGTGTCTCGCCTCTTGGTGTTGTAACACGCTCTCTGGGTATCTAGATCCCATCAACCAAAGGTGACTCAACCAACCAAGTGTCCATACAACACTCATCATTGACACAATTACCATAACTCCATGGTTTCTATTATTAACAAGTCACCCAATTAAGTTTACCGAGTTGCTACATGTTATAGTCTTATATGAGGGTAGAAACTCAATTTCTCGATTTTACAGTTCATTATACAACGTTAAGGGTCCATAAAATCATAGCTCGTGAATTATCAACCTCATGAACTCAAAACGAATATTTTTGGGTAAATTGTCAGTCGATACCGGTACTCAACCTTGCGTACTGATATAGTATGTCGGGTACTGATACCTGCCGTTTGCGTACCGATACGCGTGCACCAAAGAGGAGAATCCAAAGGCACTCGGTACCGGTACTCGAGCACGAGTATCAGTACGACCTTATTAGTATCGATATGCTCCCACGCGTACTAACACTACAATTCATTCACTGAAATTCAATCCAACATTAAATACTGTTACGAAACTACCCGTACCGATATACCTTGAACCCCGTACTGATACATATTGAAGCTCGTACTTGTACGCCCCTTTAAGTTCATCAGAGTTCATCCACTTGAATACGGAGTACTGATACGAGTTCATCCTTACAGCTCTAAGTTGTAAATAATCTCTTTTTATCTTTTTATTTACATAGTGTTAGTGTTCCAATAGGACATAACGACATAACTGGGTATAAGAGGACTATAAAAAGAATATATTGAGGCTATATGCATTTTTATGTTCATGTTGATTGTATTTATTCTATATCAACGACAATGGTAATTGTTTGTATGTATCATTTGTTTGAGTTGTATGATATTTTACATTTTAAGTTGCTAGTTTGTGCACTGTAATAATTTTAGGAAAATTATCACCATTAGTCTATTCTTATTATGTATCAATATTCTTTATAGTGATATCAATTTTGTCTAAATTTTTTATTTAAAATTTTATAAAATGATTTTTATTATTTTTGGAAGTATAATTCATATTTAATATAAATATATAATTTAATATTTCCCAAAACTCGTCTATTAAAATTTTAATTTAAGTAAAAATAATTTAAAATAATAAGGTATTATTTATCTATAAATTTAAATAGTTTAAATTATAATTTAAGATGAATATAAAATGTAATTTAGTATTTATCATAATTTATACGTTCAGTTTTTATATTTAGTTTAATATAATATTTTAAATTAAACTGAAATATAATTCAAGATAAATATAAAAGTGTAATTTAATATTTTGTTTTTTTTATCAAATTTTGATATTATTTTATTTAGTTTTAATATCATAATAAATTCATTCTCTTATTTTCAAGTAAGAAATAATATAATAAAATATAATTTTACGTTAATTTTAATTGGTTTAAATTAAAATGAAATTAAAGATGTTTTTAAAGGGAAAATTTTAAATTAAATATAAGTGTAACTCAATATTTAAACTACAAATATAATAATAAATATGCTTTTTATGTTTAAGTAATAATTAATTTAAAATAATAAGTTCTTATCTATAAATCTATAAATTTGATTAATCTAAATATAATAAATGTGTAATTAAAGACATATAAATTTCAGTTTAGTATTTTTTTTTGGTAATACAGCAATGTGACGCTGGGGTTTATGTGCCCCTATCCGCGAGCATTAGATCATGCAGCAGCACCGGCTCCGCAAGCATCCAAGCATCCCCCTTCGCTGACCGGCGAACCAACGCGCTAGGCGATCCGCAACCTTGTTCCCCTCTCGACCCACATGTCGAACTTTCACTTCCCAATCGCGACAAAGCAGTCCGAAAACCATGTCCACCACAACGTCCCCGCGTAACACCGAGGACTCATTCCGCAAGATCCGTACCACTTCCATGTTATCCGTCTCGACAATAACCTTCCGTAAACCCAGACGCCATGCATGAAGAAGCCCATCGTACACTGCCCATAACTCCGATAACAATACCGAGCAGCTGCCTATCCGACGAGCAAACCCAAAGATCCACTCCCCATTCCAGTCTCGGATCACTCCTCCAATCGCCGCCTCACGGTGCTGTCCACTAACCGATCCATCGGTGTTGAGTTTGCACCACTCCAACGGCGGCCGCTGCCATGAACCCTCCCGCACAGCTCTTCTTTGCGTGTCGGCATTGTTCGAAAACGTGCTCTCAAACTCAGTCGCCAAACGAAGACAGTCCTCCACGATATCCCCCTGCACGACTCCATCCGTTGCAAATATCGTCGCGCAGCGCCTCTTCCAAAGGAGCCAACAGCCCACCACGAACCGGGAGGTCCACGACGATCCCCTATCCTGAAATTTGCCGACATTCTTCAGATTAAACATCAGCCACTCTTCAAACTCCAAAGTCTCCCACACCTGCAACGCAGCTCTTGGCACTAGTTTCTGCCACATCGCTTTTGCTGCCACGCACGTACGCAATACGTGGTCTACATCCTCGTCCCCTCTTCGGCAAACGCAACAGCCCTTATCCGTAGCGATCTTACGTCGACATCTCTCCACATTTGTGAGTAGGCTATGTCTCATTACGAGCCACAAGAACATTCGGACTCAGAAAGGTAGTTTGAGATCCCATACCACCTTCCATTTGCCATCACCGGACATAGCTTGTTCCCCGGCTAAAACCCTATACGCCGATCGGACGGTAAAGCTTCTATTCTCCTCCCATCGGTAACATGGAGTATCCTCCCCAAACCATGGTCTCGGCGGTTGAATTGCCTCCAACCGAGCTAATACCGTATCCGGTAAAACAGTTTCCAAGTACTGCCAATCCCAACGACCACCCGAAGTCACCATGCGCTCAACCGGCGTCGGATAGGGCGTAAACGATAGAGGACAACGCTCTACCAAAGGCCCTTCCATGTCCACCCACGTATCATACCAAAAGTCCGTACGTTCACCATTCCGCACGTTCCACAAAACGCTCCTCTTGATTTCGCCCCAAACCAAGTCCAACCCCTTCCAAAGTCTCGAGCATCGATTTCTAGTAATGCTTGCCGGAACCATCTCGCACCACCCATATTTCTCCTTAATAATCTTAACCCAAAGTTTACTAGATTGGGTTATTAGCTCAAATCCAACTTTCATAAGAAAGGCTTTGTTTTGGGTGGCTAAGTCTTTAAAACCCATACCACCATCCACGATCGGCTTACGCATAGAATTCCAATTAACTAAGGAGATGCTTCTCTTATCTCGGTTACCACCCCACACAAACCGACGAATAATCTTCTCCATCGCGAGGCAAATCCCTTTCGGTAATAGCGTAGCTTGCATAACATAGGATGGGATTGCCTGAAGAACCGCTTTCGCCAGCGTTATTCTTCCCGCCAATGACAATGAGTGTGCTACCCACCCGGGCAATCTTTTCTCCATATTATCCAGTAGGTATGCATACGTGGCCTTAGTTACCCTCTCATGCAATAAAGGCACGCCCAAGTATTTTCCTAGATCTCCAACAACCTCAAAGCCCAATCTCTCACCCAAATCATTGCACCTATCCGGAGCACAATTTTTTGAGAAATAGATCTGAGTTTTCGCAACACTTACCCGATGTCCAGAGCATGCACAGAAATCCGACAAAACCTCATGGATTACCCTTATTTGTGACATATCCGCCTCCGCAAATAAGACTAAGTCATCGGCGAAGAAGAGATGTGATATCCCCGTCCCATTCCTTGTCAATCTAATCGGCTTCCACATCCGAGACGCCACCTTCTCTTCAATGCTTTGAGCTAGGCGTTCCATGCATAGCACGAATAAGTAGGGGGAAAGAGGGTCCCCTTGGCGGATGCCCCTTGACGGTCTAAAAGTGTCCGTAACATTCCCATTCCATAATACTTGCATCGATACAGAGCTAACACACTGCATGATTAGCGCAACCATAGTATCCGGCAAACCAATTTCTCTTAGAGTATCCTCGATGAAGTGCCATTCCAAGCGATCATACGCCTTCTCCAAATCCACTTTGATTGCCATAAAAGCCTTCTTGCCACTCTTGTTGCGCATCGAATGAATTATTTCCTGAGCTAAAATAATATTATCAGTAATATTTCGCCCTGGAACAAAACTAACCTGGTTCGCCGATACCCACTTAGGTAAGAACTTCTTCAACCGGTTAACCACTGTCTTCGTAATGATTTTAAACAATACCGTACACAGACTAATGGGTCTGAATTGACTAATCAACTCAGACACTTCCACTTTCGGTATTAGTACAATGAGAGTTTGATTCAAGCGTTCATCCAACGGAGCTCCTTCAAAAAATCCCTTGACAAACTCAAACAGTGATGGACCTACCACGTCCCATTTCTTTTGGTAGAAATCTGCATGAATGCCGTCTATACCTGGGGACTTCGATGGATCCATCTCAAACACAACTTTCCGTACCTCTTCCATGGTTACCACTTCCGTCAAGGGTTTCATCTCACGTGCGGTAAAGGCATAAAATTTCCCAGTCGGCATTGTGACCGTGCAGTCATGCACTCCGGCCGTGAAGAGCTTCTGGAAATATCCCACGACATGCAACTGTAGGTCATGCTGGTCATAGCACCACTGATTAGCTTCAAATTTAAGTGCATTAATTGTATTCCGTCGACGGCGGACAAGCGTGCTAGTATGGAAGAAACGCGTATTCCTATCCCCATCCACTATCCAGGAACTCCGTGATTTTTGCCGCCACAAGCTTTCCTCCTCCTTCAACATCTTTGTCAGATCCAATTTCAATTCTCTTTCCAACTCCAACAGAAAATCCGAGTCCCGTTTGCCCCGAGCAATTTCAATCCCTCGAATACGAGCAAGAAGTAGCATTTTCCGTCGGCCTATGTGCCCATATACTTCCTTGTTCCATTCCGCGCTCTTTGATTGGAACTCAATTACGTTGTCAAAAACGCTCTTCTCCTCCCGCCATACCTCGGTCACTAGATTGTGAAAATCCGGGTGTTCCGTCCACGAAGAAAGATAACGAAAGGGCCTAGAAACCCGATTTCCATGCTCTCCCCCCGTCTTCAACATAACCGGGCAATGATCCGACTCAAGCTTCGGTAAGTGAAAAATGCTCGATTCCGGATACTCTGCAAGCCAAGTCTCATTACACACGCAACGATCAAGTCTTTGTTTCAACTCCCCCCTCTCCCATGTGAAAAACGGCCCGTGAAAGCCCATGTCTACCAGACCCGAATCAAATAAAAATTCTTTAAACCTCTCACAAACTCCTACCCGGTTAACCGATCCTCCTTCCCTCTCCAATGGACTCGCTATCGCATTAAAATCACCTCCTAATATCCAAGGTTCCCCCTGTGTTGGTTCAAGAGCACCAAGTTGGTTCCACAATAAGGCTCTCTGACTACTATTCGGGCTTGCATAAACAAACGTAATAAAGCATCGCTTGCGTTTACACACATCGTAACACCATCCATGTACATACTGAGAAGACACCGCCACAATATCTAGTTTAACCGTAACCCTCCATAACACCCAAATACCTCCTGAAAATCCATTCGCCTCCACTCTAAAGGAGCAATCAAAACCTGAACGCCGAATGAATCTATCCGCCTTCGGACCACTAATACGTGGTTCAAACAACGCAATCACATCCGGTCGTTGAGTTTGCACCAAAAGCTTAAAGCATCGATAAAAATCAGAGCTAAGCGCTCCTTGAACATTCCAAAAAATGACTCTAATCATTAAAAAAGTGAGAAGAAAGGGAACACCTTAGGCCGACATGTCCCCGCCCAGACCATTCTCAAACGCCTTATTCGCTTGCCATTGCACCGGACCATGTTCCTTCTCGGTCCTCGATGACGACGTTCCACAATCATCACGTCCACCATTCGACGCCGCGTCAAGCTCCGCCGTCATATTATTTATCCACTCTTTCAGAACCGGTTTTGGAGGCTCACGTTCGTCCCTTTTCTTAACTTTTAACCCCTTAGTGCCCACATTTTTTGCCGCTAACGGGTTCTTCGGCACATTTTTAATTGCTTGCTTTCGTACCGCTCCCTTTAACCCTCGTCCATTCACATCTCGCAAAACCTTCTTACCCCTTTCTCAAACATTCGAACCACCGTATGATTACCGCCCCCTAGAGAGGATTTCTCAACTACTACTTCTTGTGCGGACGCGATTTTTCCACCACCATCCGCAACATCCATGCGCTCACCTCCAACCTCTGCCACCACTTCCTTCTCCTTTCCCGTGCTATCCTCATGCACCACCAAATCAACCATGCCACTGTTCTTCCCATTCGACGTACCAGCCGTTGCCACCCCTGCATCCTTCACCCCGTCACGTACCACACCCCCCGATACATTCTTCCCCTTATCTAACACATTCCCCACATTGCGCTCCTCAGCAATCTCCCTACTTTCGTCCCCCGCATCTCTATCCTCCTCAATCTCCAACGCATTAAAACGCGATCCCATCGATCGACTCGCAATCCGTTTAGCAGCCCCTCCCTCAATACCTCGATTGGCCACACTCGTCGGCTTACGGCGGCGGGTTGGAACTTGCATCCATGGGCCATACATCTCCTTCTCGCTCGCCCCTCCCTCCACACTAGGAGACGAGTTAGACGACGATCCAACCTCCGGGTTACCCTCGTTCCCACACACCTCTTTTTGATGCCCATACTTCCCACACTTATAACATATGAGTGGCAATCCTTCATATTCTACATCCTGCCGAAAACCATCGATAACCACTCCCGAGAGCAGTGGCTTATTCAAATCAACAACTATCGCAAACCTAGCAAAACGACCCCTCTTCCCTTCCAGTGTATTATAGTCAATCCGAACCACATTACCAAACATCCCCGCAATCGCCCTAAACATGCTCTTCGTGTAGTAACGATACGGCAGTCCCGAAAGGCGTGCCCAAACCACAATGTGCTGAGGATAAGCCTCCGACGTAGAAAAGGATCTTGACCACGGTTGAACCGTAAGATAACTACCATAGATAACCCACGGACCACCAGAAATAACCCTATCATAATCACTCTCCAATTCGAACCGTACCAAATAGTACTCATTGTCGAGATCAACCAGTACTATCCTTCCTACCGGCATCCACAACGCCTTAACCCTAGTCAGTAATGCTCGATATCCAATCGCCTTACCAAGTAAACGCACAATGATCGAGCACGCTAATTTCGCATCTATCGAATCATGAACGCGATCCGCAAAGTCGATCCTTGGCAGTGGTCCTTCAAGGTTGACTCGGACGTCCTCCTTCGTTAGGATTACGTCAAGGTCCTCAATCAAGGAGCCCGGACCCTCCTTCCCAGCCACCATATCTCGGAACGACGGCTTATTGGTCACTGGAGTCGAACCTGCCTGTGTCGGCGCCGCCCCAGCAGCCTCTTTCTCTACTGCCTCTTGCATGCAGACATCACCAGCGTCAACGTCCATGTTATCCCCCTCCCCCGTCTCCTGTGAGACCAAACTACGCCCCCTCTTCGATTCCCTTTCCACGCCCTCCTTTAACGGCTGACCTGGCCTCTCAAGGCACACAGGTACCGTCACCGGCGCGACATTCTCCGGAGGTTTACCGACAACCCCCCCATGCGGCTCCATCAGGCTACGCGGACCAAAACCCTAATTCCGAAAGATGCGGAGCAAAAAAGAAAATGCCAAATTTACACGTCTAAATTTCAGTTTAGTATTTTATTGAACTTTAACTATTCAACGTTTTATTTAATTTTAATATAATAATCAAATAATAAAATTAATTATAAAGAAAGTACGGTTCAAAATGACTATAAGGTGGGATTCAATTGATATTGAAATTTATAGTTTAAATTTGGGTAAGTTCATAAATGGTCCATAAAGTTTATGACTCTTGCATAGTCGTCTAAATTTTAATTCGTTGTTATTATGATTATTGTTGTAGTGTCAGCTAGAGATGAGTCAAGATATGAGAGGTAAAGTCGTCTAATTTTGAAATTAACAAGAATAAAAATTAATTTGGCAGAGAAATTTTTTTAACTTGACAAGTATGTAAACTGGTAGGACTAAAATTGTCATTCGACAAAAAAAATTTGGGAGGGCACAAACCCTTCCCATGACCTTAATACATATGTCACTGCTATCAGCTATCGTTAAAATAATTGACATGACATATTAACTCTATTTTTTCCTCAATAAAATAATATATACAAATAAATTATATTCCTTTTTAAACCATTTTCTACATAATTTAAAAATAAAATAATCTGCAATCCTTTAAAGCCCCGAAAATAGATAAGATTTTCTTACATCAGATAAAGTTTTTATCTTTTTTGATCTTCGGATGAAAGTAAATGGATAATTGAGATTAACAGTAGGAAATAAGAAGATTATCACATAAAAAAAAGACAAAGAAATAATCTTAGCCATTTATTTATCTTCATCCAACGGTCCCAAAAGGTGTAAAAATAATTGATTTGTACATAGTGTAAGCGGATTCTGACTAGAGGTGGCAAACGAGTCAATCAGTTCGGGTTCGGTTCGGGTCATTTCGGTTCGGTTAATTTCGGTTCGGTTGATTTCGGTTCGGTTATTTTCTGTTCAATGAGAGATCAGTTGTTTTTAATCAAATTTTTAGGTTGGTCAGATTTTTATACCCTATATATGACTTTATAAAGTCAATATATTTGACATTTTAGTGATTTGTGCGGCTGTTCATATTTTATCTTTCTTTATTTCTATTAATCGGGTCCATTCGGTTCGGGTCTATTCGGTTCAGGTCCATTCGGTTCGGGTCTATTCGGTTCGGGTCCATTCGGTTCGGGTCTATTCGGTCCAGTTTCGGTTCGGTTTATTTCGGGTTTCGGATCAGATTTCGGGTTGATTTTCGGTTTCGGTTCAGGTCTGAGTTTGGGTAATTCGGTTCGAGTTTCGGTTCTCGGGTGAAATTTGCCAGGTCTAATTCTGACCCCTCTCTCTCTCTCTCACTCTCTCTCTCTCTCTCTCTATATATATATATATATATGATAAATATTCTATACACAGGCGGTGGAAACTAAAAGTTTCCACAAACGCCTTAGTTTTAAGGTATATGGAGTTAGTTTAGGGTATAGGGTTTAGGAGTTTAGGTGTAGGGGGTTAGAATTTAGGGATAGTTATTTCAATTTAAGGTTTAGGGTTATAATTTAGGGTTTATAACCCTAAACTTTAAATTGAAACAACTATCCCTAAATTCTAAACTCATACACCTAAACCCCTAAACCTTATACCTTAAACTAACTCTTTACACCCTAAAACTAAGGCGCTTGTGAAAACTTTCAGTTTTCACCGCCAGTGTATAGGATATTAATCCATATATATTCTTCGCGTATAAGCGTGTCTGCACATTTTCTCGTATCACACGTAGTCATGCAAATAGTATGTTATGTAGTATATGAGGCATTAGCCAATAGGTATTTTTTGTTTCCTTTAATGCCAATTGATCTAACGAGAGGAAAACGTTCATATATTTGTTCTTTTTTTATATGAAAAAATCAATGAAATTTAACTTATAATATTTTCTTTTAAGCTTTTATTAGGTTTGGAAAGTTACCGTGTAATTAAATTTTATTGTAATTGCGTATAATTATGTAGTTGTGGTATGTTAGGACAACCATCATAATTTGTGAATCTAGTTAAATTGTGTGTAATTGTAGGTCCTTAATTACACTATTCAATTTTCAGGGGTGAGAATTGGTTTAATTATGCATGAAAGTGCAATATTTAATTTACAATTAAATATTATTTAAAGAGTAAACTACCCGTATGACCACTTAACTATTGGGTCTATCTTATTTTAACCACCTAACTAAAAAACAGAAAATTACACCACATAACTATTTAATTAGTTCTAATCAAGAATAGATCCAAAGTAGTTTGGGGTGGAGTTAAGCACACCCAACCACTATGACAACTGCTTTTCTTAGTTAAAAGCTTCCAACATTTTTTTATTAAAACTTACAACCCAAATCATTTTTTTCCCGGAACAACCCGATAACTCATTTTCTTTCAATTTCCTTTGACTTTTTCACATTTTCTTCTTGATTTCTTGTTTTCTAAACATCGGTGAGCCAAGAACCTCTATCCATTTCGAAAAATATCATCCAAATCGTTTTGAAGAACCTCATTTAATTCTCGATTTTATCGTTTTTCACAAAGAATATATTTTCTTGATTCTTCATATTTGATCCATTGGAAGCTCAATGTGATAAATCATTTTCCTACTTGATTTTTAACTTACTAAAGCTTTAAAACAAGAATTTGCGTTAGATTTTAAATACTCAACTTTATCTTCAACCGTAGGCTTTTATGGGGCTTTAATGGTGATTCTGGTTATAGAGCTTCATTTGTTGTTGTAGGACTTGTTTTAGCTTAGTTTCTTGATGGGGATGAGATTGCAAATGAAAGTTTTAAGTTTGGTGTGCTAAAACAAAAAAAAAAATGAGAAGAAATCCCTTATGCATTACGTGAAATTCGAAAATGATGGGTTGTTTTTGAAGGTTGGATTGAATCGTTGATTTGGTGTTATATAAGGGTTAGAAATAAAATTAGAAGTAGTTCAAAAGACTTTTTAAGGGTCATTGATTTGGGTCCAAATTTACAGTGGGAGAAAGTGAAAGGTGGATGTCGTTCGAAATATATTTGGAGAGGTAAAGGGTGATGGCGAAGGAACATCAAGCGGCACCCTCCCAACAATCGGTGATTTGATTATGACCAAATATCTGTTAAATTTTAACGGCTGGTAATTTGATTATGACCAATTAGATAGTTTGATAGTGTGATTTTTTATTTTTTTACCCAACTGTTGGGTGGCCACACATGTAGTTTACTTTATTTTAATTTTTTTAGTAGTCTAAAGGTAATTACAAGGTAGTATATGTTCATAGATATTCTTAACTCTTTGACATGCACACACACCTTGCAGACATTGCGATTGAACTCGGGTCACTTAAGATGAACATAATCTGCTTTTCTACTGAGACTACTTGCCGACTTTTAGTCATCTATTCAATAAATAAGGGTACTCTTTTCACCCTATTAAGACTTAAAAGGAAATTTTAACAAGGCTTATTTTCTTTTTTTAAAAAATTACAATGCATTATATATACTTGTCAGTCAAGTATATAAAAAATAGAATTTATTGTAACTATTCTCACGTGTTGTTATTAGAATAATAATTGAGATGTTCTATAATGATGTTGCTCTAAATAATGTACACTTTTTTTTTTATAAATACTAGAATTCAATTTATTGACTGATTAATTTGGATCAGATACTACATAGGCCTATTTTGAGGGAGACTCCTCCAACCCAATTGTACTCTATTCACAACATTAGAATTAAAATATCGGACATTGCTTAAGATATTTAGCGTCTCATCTCACTAGACCAACTGATTATTTGCAAATAGTGTAAGTTTTTAATGTGTCTAGAAATGGTTTCGGGTTATCGGTTGTTGGTTATAAACTTCTGCTTTTTAATTGGTCTGGTTTGGTTAAGTCGCTTGTCTCTTTAATTGTTATAGGTGTTTGATGTTAATGTTCTTAGGAGATCCTCATGATTTTAGGAGATTTGATTTGTTTCTGCTTATGAATTGTCGTTAGATGTTCGATCGACATTAATGATTTTTTTTCTTCAATTAGGTGTCGTGTACTTGAATGACATGTTTTACAAGGTACCTCGTTGGATAATTTATCATTTTATTAATAAATTTTTACTTTATAAAATCAAAATAACAATTACATTTTTTATTAAACAATTACATTTTTTTAGAAAACAATAACATATTCATACAATTACATAGGACTTGCTAAAAATTTAAACGAGCTCTTGCTTTTCAATCATATATTGTGTTTCCATATTTATGTGAATCTTCATAATTATATTTCTATACATACTCGTTTCATAACGCAAAATTATCTTATTTTTACCTTTATTTTTAGCTAACATATATTTCTTTCGTTCATCAATCTCAAGAACAGGTTGTTAAAAGTTCTCATTGACACTCTCTTCTCTCTCTTAAGTTATGAGTTCAATAAGTAAATTTTCCTTTCCCTCCCCCTCGCCCCTCGGTAGTAATTGTTTAAAAAAACATATAAACTGCCAACAAGGGATCGATTGAGCCAATGGGGTTTGGGTACCGATGGGGCTTACTTGCTTTGTAGGACCGAGCTTGAAAACATAAATCATTTGTTATCGGACGGCTCATTTACCTGTAGGGTGTGGAGAGAAGTTACATAAGCGTGTAGACTGCATAACCAGGATTTCCAATGTTGGGATGACAGGTTGCGATGGATTGTGGACACATACAAGGGGAAATCTTTACTAGTTCATATTCTGAGATTATTTTGGACGAGACTACTATACTACATAGGGCAAGAACGAAATTACAGATTATACAGGAGCACCACTCATTCAAGTAATAACATTTTTAGTTACATACATGAAACTGTTAGCATTAAACTGTACAGATTTCGTATAGGCATATCTAATAGATATACTAGTCATTTATGTACTACTTGAGGAATTCAGTAGTACTGAACCCTTATATCTTTTGATTTTTTTACGTTCTTTATAGCAGACTTTATTGCTTGGATAAATAAAAAGCAATAATTTATTCAAAAAAAATATGAAATTTTAGAAGTTTTTCTTTTAATTTTATCCATTTGCTTTATTTGTTCATTTCATTGCTATACTTTTGTAGGTTATGCATCTTAAAGAGAGTTTGATGATTGAGCCGGAAACAAGGTTCTAAACAATTTACATCTCCATAAGTTGGTTACTTTTATTAGTTTTTTAATATTTTAATTCATTTTTCTTCAAGTATTTCTTTACATATTTATATAATTTGGAGTTTCCAAGTATGAGAAAAGATGCCAATGAGCGAGATTTTATTTCTCATAAAAGTGTGATTATTACGTATAGAAATCCTCTTTCTTTTTTTTAGTGCTCCTATTTATCTTTTAATGTTAAAATAAGGTTTAGAGTTGAGTTTAAAATTTAAAGTGTATAGTTTAGGATCTAAGGTTTAAGAATTAGGATTATAGTGTAGGGTTTAATTTTCAGTGTTAGAGCATAGATAGAGACACAAAAAAAATAAATAATTTATGTTCGATGGCTACAATTGTAAAATAAATAAACCTTTAATGAAAATGAGCAATGAAGTTTTATAATTTTGAAATCTGACGATTTTACTTGGTGGTGGGTCTAGAATTTTTATTTGAGGATAGACATATATTAACAACATAATTTTTTTTGTATGTATGTGAACATAATAAATTTCGGGATGAACACACTCGATAAAATGAATAACTAATAAATGAAATTTAGATTTTCAGAATTGACACGCGTCCACCCTGAACTCTTACTTCATCCGCGAGTGACTTTACCCCAACTATTATCTAATGTAACTCTGTCCTTGTATTATATATTTCTTTCGAACTCAACAAGTGGTCTCAATGGAAAAGTGGATGAGGTTTATCTTAGGAGACTCGTTTCAAATTATTTTGTCTGTAAGGTGCGTGTACATTACCAAAAAGTTAAAAATATTATAAACATATATTATCTTGTAATCACGTTAAGACTATTAAAAAAAATTGTTTAAAGACTAGCCGGAATACGAAGAAAAATTGGGCAGGGCTTGCTTCCCTTCCAACTACCAAGAAGACAATTTTGATAATTAAATTGGCAGATGCAAGATGGCGTAATTATTGGTATAGTTGGGGGATATGTTATTATTGATACAACAAATTCATTAATGTATGAAATTAAATACAACACATAGTTACAACAAAATACATCATTTCTGTTGACCCGATTTTTTTGGTTAATGTATTTTTATTTGCCCAATAATGTATTTTAATTAATGCAATTTGTTAATGTGATATTTTTATTTAAATTGTCGTATAAGATCAAAATATATAAACTATTCTGGTAGTTAAAGAAATTCCAAAAACATGTGAAATAAGTTTTAACTCAATTAACATCGTTGTGTTATGAATATTTATCTATGTGGATGTCTATCATGATTAGAACTTTATCAAAGGAGTTTGATTTATTTATTATTAGGAATATTATCTCTATGAATTAGAATTTAATGTATTATGTACTTCTTATGCCTATAAATAGATGATTCATTGAAGGCATTGTACACAAGTTTATATTTGAGAATAATACAAATCTCCCTCTTTCTCTCTTCTCTTTGTTCTTATTGTTCTTATTCTTGTTCTTCTTTATTTTATTCACAACACGTTATCAGCACGAGACTCTAATCAACTGAGGTCTTCATCGTTATAATTCAAAAGAAGTTACCGGGAAGAATTCGATTATAGAATAAATCAAAGATAAGTTTTTTTTCTCCTTATTTTTTTTAGTTACCGATTGTCTTTCTCTTTCTATTTTAACTTTGTTTTAATTTTTGAAAATTTTGGAAGTATGTTTGATTTTATTCGAACATTGGAAAGAGATAAATTTGTGGCTTCTCACAAACCAAAAGGCGAATCGACAGAGACGAAGAGGTTGCGTTTGGTGTAAATTATGTGTGTTTTCTCTTGTTCCTAAAAGGGTTAATTAGCGGAAAAAGTCGATAATGTCGCGCTGTTTTCCTTACCTGCCTCCTCGGCTTTTAAAGCAGGGAACGATGGAATCGATTAAGGTTTGTTGAGCGAAAGTATTTGTGGGTTTTCATTTTTGGTACTCAACTGCTTATGCTTTTCATACTTAATTATTATTATTTGTGTTTGTATATTTGTAAATTCATGAAGTTTGATGATGGTGCATGTAAAGCATGTTCGATTTATTGATTATACTTTGTAATCATGAATAACAAAGTTATGTACGTAGAACTATGGTAGTCTTTCATATAAATTCATTAAAATACGTACTCTAGGTCTAAAGTTTTTTTTTTAGTAACAAAGATCTGTACATTAATGAAACACCTTTGTTGGTTTAGTTTTTTTTAAAGAGAGAATTATGACATAGATCCTCTGATTTCTAATATATTCAATTCAGCCCATACATATAGATCTTATTATTATGATTTCATATATGTTTATTTTTGACACAATAGTTAAACTTTGTATTAAGAAACATGACTTAAAAAGAGACATAATAAATGGCTATAAATAGATGATTCATTGAAGGCATTGTAGAATCATGATGGATAATATATGGTAATAAAGATAATTAGCTATCTTGTTCTTCTTTATTGTATTTGACAAGTAATCATTTTTTACCCACTAGCTTTTCAAGACGAATAGTCTGATTGCATAATCTGAATCTTTTTAGAATCAATCTCACAAACTTCTGGTTGTAAGTCGATAAAACAATGTAGATGCATCTACTAAAATCATATAAAACTTTCCACATTTGTGGATATATGGGCCCATATTTCGTTCAGATATGCAAGACATACAGTCTCAACTTCAGTACAAGAACTTTAAGTTCTAATTCTTTTGGTAAGTGGGATCATTTATATCCTTTGAGAACAAACAACACAAGAACTTCAGGTTCTTTTAGTAAGTGGAATTTAATCAATTCCTTTAAGCAACACAAGAACTTCACATTCTTTAATAAGTGGAATTTAATCCATTCCTTTGAGAATAAGCACCACAAGAACTACATGTTCTTTTAATACATGTGCATGTAAATCTCAACAATTTATGCACCATTATTAATCAGGATGGTCTAACCGATCATGCCAACTATATATATGTGTATATATCTCTGAATTTGTAAACTTCTTGTTTACCATAACATGTAATTCAATCTCACTCGTACATGTCTAGTACGACCATCAAAATTGTTCCTTTAAATAAGAATATATTTAGCTCTTTCGGAGCTTTCAATTGAAATTATCTTTTGGTAGCAATATATAGCTCTTCTAGAGCTTTCAACTTTTTGGCTACCAGAACTTATATCCATATTGGCTTATTTCAAATGCCAATTGATAACATATGTTATCTATAATTCCCAAAGGGATAGTTTGCGAACTCATATTGCTCTCTTTATGACTTTGACGAGTATAACGCACTGTGAATATGGAATAAAGTTCCATTTGACAATAACATATTTGCTCAACCAGAGCCTTTTGTGATATTAGTACTTCCGGATATAGTACTCACATTATTCTCTTGCATTTTAATCGAGAAATGCATAATTATGCACCTTTCAAAATGTGCTTTGTTTCATTTACTTCAGGTAATGAAAATATGTACTTTGTATCATTCACTTCGAGGAATGAAAAATATAAAATATAGCACATCATATCAAGTCGATTATCTATCAGAGATAAACTTTCAAGTGCTCTTCCGAAGTATTGATATTTTAGTACTTTGAGAAATACTACTCATATTTCCCCTTGCATTTAAATGGGAAAAATATTTCTTATGCTTAAGTACAATATGAGTACTTGCATTATCTGCTAGGCATAAATAGCCGCAATTCTAGGCATAAATAGCCACAATTCATTGTATA
The DNA here is from genome assembly GCA_030270665.1 of Hibiscus trionum. Lineage (NCBI taxonomy): Eukaryota > Viridiplantae > Streptophyta > Magnoliopsida > Malvales > Malvaceae > Hibiscus > Hibiscus trionum. Next base: position 38,367,022 of record BSYR01000022.1, read on the forward strand.
TTTTATTCCGGAAGTAATCATATTCTTCAAATAATAAATTAACATAAAGCGTAAATAAATAATATGTGAAATAAATAAACATAAAGCAAACTAACATAAATAAATAATAAATAAAACGAATTAACATAAAATAAAAAAAACAAAAAAAAAACCAATTATTCCTGTTAGAGGTTATAAGGGAAATAAAATAAATGGTAAATTATTCCCTTCAAAGGTTATGAAAAAATTAACAATATCCAATTGAGTTGGACCAATAACGCCATAATTATTTTCTTCATAAACAAATTTTGTTTATATTTTATTTCATTTATCATTCATGATTATGGATAAAGTCCATAATACTTTGGCGTTTGACAAGTACGAAACCAATGGTTTATAACATCACATTGGTAAAAGAATTTCACTTCCTTAGAATGATCTTTATCACTCTTGTAATCCTTATAACTTCGCTAACAGCGGGTAGAAGTATTCTTAAAACGACTATATTTTTCATGTGTATATTCATAGCCTCGACCACGACCACAACTTTTAATGTGATTTTTTATTCCTTCCATAATATAATCTCACATTCACTTCAGGGAATGGAGTAGAGCCAGTGGGCCTTTAAAACCTTTTTCACATATTCTTATCATAGAGAACAAAGATTTAATCCTCGTACGCGGCATTGTTAAACCTGTCCATAAGGTCCTTTAAAAACCTCCTTTGAGACCAGTAGCCTCGCAGAACGGGATGTCCAGCCAATTATACTTGGATTATATCGAAATTATGTCTCTAATTGAATAATGATTTACCATGTTTGCATTCACTTTAGGGAATGAAACAGATTCAATAATCGCATGGAATAAACATCATGCTTGCATTCACTTCAGGGAATGCCCCATCATTGATAATTGCATGGAATAAACATCATGCTTGCATTCACTTCAGGGAATGCCTCATCATTGATAATCGCATGGAATAAACATCATGCTTTGCATTCACTTCAAGGAATGCCTCCCATAAAACTTTTTGGATCAAGAAGAATTTTCGTAACTTGAAATTGGGAGAAGTCTATGGTCAAGTTTTTCAACGAAGAAGAAATATTGCTTTCGAGCAAATATAGACTTTATAATAATCTTCTTGTAAATTCAAAATCATCATGATTTATCGCACTTTAAAATAATAATATAAAGAATAAAAATAAAACCAAAATTTACCGATATTGATATTTCTCTCGTGGACAATGGAGACATAGCATATGACCGAGATAGCTTCTCATAGTCCCTTTATATCACATCTCTTTCCAAGCCATTTAAGCATATCATGTAAAACTCAAAACACGGTTAAAAATATTAACTTTTACCAAATAAAATGACATAAATAATAATATGAAAAATATCAAATATAATCATATAAGTAAAAGTATGAATAAGCATACCGCTAATTAACCCTTTTAGGAACAAGAGAAAACACACGTAATTTACACCAAACGCAACCTCTTCGTCTATGTCGATTCGTCTTTTGGTTTGTGACAAGCCACAAATTTATCTCTTTCCAATGTTCGAATAAAATCAAACATACTTCCAAAATTTTCAAAAATTAAAACAAAGTTAAAATATAAAGAGAAAGACAATCGGTAACTAAAAAAAATAAGGAAAAAAAAAACTTATCTTTGGTTTATTCTATAATCGAATTCTTCCCGGTAACTTCTTTTAAATTATCGCACTTTAACAAGAAGTCTACTCACAAATCTAATCAACTGAGATAAATAATCATAATAAATAGAATAAAATATGTTATATAATAATTTTAAAATATAAAAAGTATACTAATTACCGAGAAAATAATAGGGTGTTTTATAATAGTAAAATAAAAATATAATAATAAATATATAATGGAATAAATAATTGATAAAAATAAGGGTAAATTGTATAAATGACCACTATACTATACTTTTAGATTTGATTTGACTACTGTACTTCTAATTGAAGCAATTAGACCACCATACTAATTGAGTACTCGATTTGTCCACTTGCCGTTAAAACCAAACATAATGAGTGACGTGGCAGTTAGTAAAAATTTATATAATTACACATTTGATCATCATTATTTATACACTTTATCAATTCGGTCCTAATTTTAATTTAATAAAATAAAATAATTATTTCATTAGGTGGTGACACATGTCAATACCTTATTGGAGGACTTTAATTTTTTTATTTAATTAATTTAATTAATTTCCCCTCTCAAATCAGGTGATGACACGTGTCACCCGATTGGAGATGGAAAATTGAAAGCAAGGTTGCCCCCAAGAGAATTCGAATATGAGACCTTGGAATGCATGTGGTGGGTCGGCCAAGCACTTTTTTGTGATATGAGGTACAAGTTTTGATATATGTCTTAAATGGTTGTTAATGCCCAGAAAAATAAAAGCAAAGAAAACAACCTTGGGTAGATTCAAACCAATGACCTTATAGTGCAAGAGGTGTGTGCTTACCACTAGGCCAAGTATATTTTTATGATATAAAGTACAACATTTAATATATATATATATATATATATATATATATATATATATATATATATATATATATATATTAGTTGTTAATGCTTGAAAAAAAAAGAAATGTTGTATCCAAGAAAAATTATAATTATAATTTGGTTTTGAGTTTAATATAATTTTAAATTTTTTATTTTAAACTCAATTATTAATATTAAGGAGTCTCCCTAAAAAATAGGCCTATGTAGTATCCCAAGAAAATAAATACTCTAGAATTATCCCAGGACTTTATGAATGTTTCCAAACTTCCTTCCAAATTCAGCTTTCATTCTCTTAATTAATATTCCTTTAAATGGTGAATTTATTTATTGATTATTTTTATAGGCGCAATACAAAGGATTCAAGTATAATTTTTACAGATAAAATTGAAATTATTCAGATTTCTCTTTATTTACAAAACCGGAAGATTTTTCACATTTAAAATATCATATTTATCTACTTTGATCTTGATTGATATTAAATCTTGAATTCGATTAAAATAATCGTATGGGTTCGCTTTTTGGGTATTAAGTGGGAGCATAAGCTTTAATTGCTCTCTGCCTAACGGCTCAACGCCATGAACCATTTTATAATTCGACACGTATTTTAACAACCTAACGAAATTCCATGCCCACTTTTGACTTTATTCTAAAATAATACATAAACATAAATGTCCACAATTAAAGGAAAAATCACGCGTCTTCTATTTATAAATTCCAGAAATCTATATTTTGATTGTGGAGCGGTTGCATATACTAAAAAAAAAAATTCTTGTATGTGAATTTAATAAGTGCTGGCCTGCCTTGAAATCTGCTGTTTGAAGCAAAAAATAAGGTATAAAATTCGTGGACGGCAACGGTATTGCCGGAAAGGGGATTATAAATGAAAAGCGTATTATCTGACAACTAATTAGTTTAATAGAATAAGATATTAATTTTTTTTAAGATTCGACTTTTAATGATGTGAATGGAGCAATTAAATTAAAAAAATTGCCATTATAATGAGTTTTTGATGTATTTGATTTAAATTAATCTAATGATGAATTAAATATCGATAATTATACGAAAAAATCAAGCGCGCCCCCCCTCTTGGCGAGATCATGGATCTCTAACTTCCAACAAATACTTAATGATGTGAGATGTAGCGAAGAAACAAGAAAGTTCATTAAAAGTGATGGAAACACGAAACGGAAAAACCTTGTCAACAATGTGGGGCTGCAAGAGAACGGTGGCATCGCACTTTTTTAACCTTTAAAAATGTAAGAATTGTTTTGGAGAGATGCGATCTTTTTGTAGAGATCTGATATTTTTATAATATCTGTAACTATTGCGACTATGTTGAAAAGATAAGTTTTATAAGAATACTGAGAGATGCGGTCTTTTTGTAGAGATTTGATTATTTTTATAATCTCTGTAACTAGTTCGGATGGGTGTGGTGGAGAAGACGATTTAGTAAAATAGAATGTCCTCTCTAGTAAGATAGATGTCGACGCATAACGGGATGGAGTGAGAGAGGACTGTGTCGTATAGTGCATGGCAAGGATCGAAGCTATGATCGAATGAGGCGATCGTCATCTTATCATTGTGAATCGAGAATGTTAGTGTATATTTTTGGGTGTTTTATTTTTGTGTTATCAAATTAAGAGAGGTGATATCTTCGGTGTATCGAGATTGTGCCGAGCATGTTGCTACAGAGGTTTTCATTAGACGAATAAGATTTAGAAACGTTGTAATATGACCTAGAGTCACTTAATTTTGTTACCTCTTTATTGAGGTTTTTAATTTGAAATAAAATATGCTTGGCTTAGCAACATATATATCGGGTCGCTATGGAATGGGTAACTGATTCATAAACGAGTCTTGAAATGTATTAGGGGTGTAAATGAATTCGAATATGAAGAATAAATAAGAATAAATCCGAATATTTTTATCATAATCACACTACCCCATTCATAAAGTTTTGATATTGAGAATTAGAGTGAGCACATCAGTTGTTAGTATGAGGAATTGTAATTTGTGCATATTGTGAGTGACCAAAGAGTTTATCAAATGCAGTTCCAAGCTTTTGGGGAAATACTTAGGGTGTGTTTGGTTCGTGGAAAAGATTATTACTAGGATAATATATATCTTGATAAGATAGCTAACTCTCATTATGTGATTCGATCTTGTATTATTAAATTATTGTTAATTAAAAATTGGACCAATTTAAAATAACGTGTAGGTAACGAGAGTTAAATTTATTAATTTGTTTCAAATTAGGACTAAATTGTTTGAATGTGCAGATATAGAGAACTAAATGTGTTATTATACAAATTTTGTTAACACCTTTTTAACGTCCGTTACAAACCAATGGTCAAATTGAAGCAAAACTAAAAGTGTAACGATAACATTGAAGCAATGAAAAGTTTGATTATCAAATTGAATAATTTAACAAAGTTTAGTGACCATTTGTGAACTTTACCCTTTTTAAAATTGCATTTCCTTGTTTGGTTTTAGAGCATTTCCCATTAAGTTTAAATTTTTTATAGTTAAACTCCATTTTTTTGAAAAATTAAAATTAAATCCTTCAAAAATTTTAAAAATTTTAATTATAACTTCAAATTTTTAAAAATTTTAAATAAGCCCCCTCAAACTTTATTGTCAAGATCCTAAATTTTAAAATCTACACCAATACTTTAAATCCGAAACTTAAACCATAACCCTAAACTCTAAACCTAATTTTTTACTATTGGGGCATAAACATGGGCGGAGCCACCCTTTGGAATGGGGTGTCTCATGACACCCCACAATTTTTTAGAAACTTATTTTTTTATATAATTTGTTTATAAAAAATTAAAAATATAGACAAATAACACCCTTTTATAAATAAAATGACACTCATTTATAAATAAAATGACACCCCTTTATAAATAATTAATCCTCTTTAAATATCGTTGAAAAGATGACACCCCTTAAATAAATTTCTAGCTCCGCCCCTAGGCATAAATAGGGCACCAAAAGGGACAAAAAATTTCTATTTGTAATGGGATATGCCTTTGTTATATAAGAGTCCATTTTTAGTTTTCGCCCAGAACTCCGAAAATTTCTGAGACTACCTGATAGCTAATAACTATGTTAATAAGCAACATGGTCAAATGTTTAATTCGACTTCATGCATATAGTTTTGTTAGAGCTTAGTTGATCACCGTTGAGCTTTGTTTCGGATGTTTGTTTTGTGCACAAGTCGTAGGTAATTTGTGAAGGAATCCGTTAGCAGCAATTTGTCGCAAGAGTATTCACACCATTTTTATTCGTAAGGATACTTTTCTTTACATAAAGAGCACAAATGCATATAATTTCATGTATCCCATAATATGATATATCCAAAAAATTAATGTATCTAAAACTTTTTTCAATAGCTCACAAAATTTATTTCTGCAACATAACTGTAATAGTTATAAATACCACAAAAAAAATACAGCCGCCTAACAAGTTCTTTCCATAAGTTTTTTTTACACAAATATAAACATTTTTTTATGTGAAAAGGGTACTACCTAGGGGTGGGAGAAAATACCCGACCCGAACTATCCGACCCGACTACCCGAATACAAATAACCGGGTAATTACCCGGAAAAATTTTTTTACCCGGGTCGGGTACCCGGCCTGCCATTTCCCGGGTCGGGCCCGGGTCACAAAAGTAGAAAATTTCGGGTACCCGGTTAATTTCGGGTACCCGGTTCCTAATTTTTTTTTTATTTTTTATTTTAAATATAATTATATTTTTTAAACAAAATATCCTTATATTCACTATATTTTCAAATCAAACAACCTAATTTTTAAATCTCGATCCCTCAAATGTTCTCCCTTCACAATTCGTACTAGTCTTCTCTCTCAATTTCACCGCACTCCATATATATATAATTCGAATATTATATATATTACAGTATATGTATATACAATATATTTAATTTTATGTTGGAATATAAATTGTAATTATTGACTCTAATGTTATTTGGGTTTGATATTTCGAATATTAAACTTTATGTTGGATTATATAATTCGAATTTTTCTTTTTTTTAGGTATATTTAAATCATTCGAATTAAAAAAAAAAAACTGGCGGGTACCCGGTACCCGATTAGACGGGTACCCGGGTGTGTCGGGTACCCGAATCTCGGGTACCCGGAAAAGGCGGGCCGGGACACGGGCCTTTATTTGAGGTACCCGGATGAACCGGGTACCCGAAAAACCGGGTACCCGAAACCCGGGTACCCGACAATTCTCACCCCTAGTACTACCACATGCCTCGTTAACAAGAGAATAATCGACACTGACAAGAGAATAACCTCCTTAAACCTAAATAGAAAAAAAAAGAGTACATAGGTAGTAGATACATAGATAACAAGAGATTGACCGACACTGATAAAAAGTCAAGTATTACACAAACATAAAAACAGAAAAACCTAACCCTCCGAGACACAAAGATCACCTTGAACAACATGTAGCAACGAGTTGGACAGACTATCGAAAAAGACCAAATTCAAATTATCTGACAATGCAAGTTTCGCGAGACCATCTGCAACCATGTTCCTTTCTTGTGATTCAACCTAACAATCCAATTCCTCTTGCTTAATTTCGACCGGTGTCACATGATAGCACATCTCTTATCTGATCTCACATCGTTCCTAAGGACACGCATAGCATCAAGACTATCTACTTCAATAATAATCTGGCGAAAATCTCGTTCCCATACCGTCAAAAGAGTCACATAAGCACCCCAAAGTTCAGCTTCAAGGACCAAGCAAATGCCAATAAACTTGGTGAAACCAAACACTCAATTTCCGGAGTGATCTCGCGCTACCACCTCTGCAAGACGCATACCCATCCAAGGATCGTCGCGCGCCATCAGAGATTAGTTTAAGCTACCCCTCATACGGTAATGTCCACTGTCCAGGACCCATTGCACCAGTCGTGGCCTGCTGTTGCCGATTTCTGCATTTCAAAAACGCCGGTTTCGAGAGCTCGACAAGGGTACGACTCTGCTCAAGCACTGAGCTAGTATTTTCGAGAGGTGAGCCAAATACAATAGCATTACGTTTGAGACATATATTCCAAACAATCGCACCAAAAAAATATATCCCAATCATCGTTTTCAGCGATGAAACGTTCAACCCGAGTTAGGTTCCTCACCACCCAATCTTTAATATCCATAGTCAAGAATTCATGAAGACCTTCAGGTTAAGCCTCGCCCAAAATTTGTTGTGCCAAAGGACATTGTCGCAACACATGATCAACATCCTCAATATTATGACCACAGCACAGACATCTACTGTCACAAGAAAAATGGCGGCGGACCCTCTCGGCATTCGTCATTAGCTTATTGCAACAAACTAACCACAAAAATATCTTGATTTTCTGGAAGCCCCGAAAACGATAATCACCTTCTAAAAAATATAAATATTTAATTATTAAATAAACTTAATTATCAAGTAATATCATATTATTATAACAATGATATTCATCTACTTAACTATTATTTAATAGTTGAAAATGAAAGAATTTACAATTTTGATACATGTGTAATATCGTTTTGAATGCAATCAATTTAAATTGGTATTTCCCCCTCATAATTATTGTGAAGAAACGTCTACAATAATTAATCTTGGGTTGTTTGTTTGTGAAAATATAAGTATAATCAAGAACGGATTGTACCTAAAATTGGGTCAAGTTTTTATTGTACCTAAAATATAAGTATAATTAGTTTTTATTGTTTCTATAGTAATAAGATTAACTAAGCCTTATTTGAAAACTTTGGGAGCCAGGGGCGGATACTCAATAGAGCTAGAGGGGGTCTTGGTACCCTAAAATTTTGGAAAAATTATACTATACCCTCGTAACATTTTAAATTTTTTTATTACACCCCCAAAATTTATAAAAAGTTCTCATAAAGTGTTAAATTTTTTGAATATGTTTAACTACCCCTCAAAATTGTTAAAAAGGCTCATTAAACTTTTTAAAAATTTTAGCCAGACCATCACAATTAGAAAATAAATTTTTCATTAAGCCTCTAAAGAATGTTGAAAATTTTGGTTAGACCTCTAAAATTTCAAAAAATTTAACTAAACCCCTCAATCTATACAGTCAAAATCCGCCATTACCGGACCAAAATGTAAAATTTTTCTCTATAATATCATCGGAAAAGCCTAGTATGTTTGAATGATTCTACATGATAAAGTAAGCATTAAGTAGCATAACCAAATGCCGTGGGGGGTATGGTTCTCACGAACTGCAGCTGTTTTTGCCCTCCCCCGACTTGCGTTTGCTAAGCTGGACCACTCACCAAGTCGGCTACTTGCTTCTTATATTTCCTCAAACTTCAAACCAACACGAATTTGGACCAAAACTCCGATGCTTCATCCGCCGCCTATGGTTTCTCATAAGTACGCAAATAATTTAGATGTTGATATAACATGTGCATTAATGCAGAATAATGGTACTGGATCGAACTCGGGGTCGATTTCGGATGAAATTCGATGTCTATGTGCAACTTGCAAGTTGAAAGCAACGAGACCAAAACTCCCATGCATGCAGCCCTTCATGAACTCTTGCTATATGCAAAATCGGACCACTTTGCATTATTAGATGATGGTGGCAAAGATAATGTGGGTCTGTTAGGGCAAATTGTTTCCAATTTATCATTTTCCCTTTCGAAGAATTTATAGAAAAATCGACGTTTCAGTTTTTTATTTTCATTTTTGGGTCAGCCGACATTCAACACTTGCTGAATAAGGAAGAGAAAGGTTGAATTAGGACCTATGAATGTAACATGCATTAATTCAGAACACTGGTACGTACTATAAATTTTGCAATTAAGATGTGCATTATGGGCAATTTAATTACACGACCCGCACGGCGAGACCAATCCCAAGTCAAAAAGTCCACAACTTTGGACAAGTTCAATGGTTCGAAAGGACATCGAGGTACCTCCATTTAATTTTGATACATTGATTTGATCCAACCGGGGACGGAGCCACCTTATAGGTTGGAGTACGAGCGTTTATTTTCGGATACCGGATAAGTTTCGTTTGAAAAATCAAATATCTGAAATTTTGTATCGCTATTTTATTGATATGTGTATTTGATCAGGGAAAAATCAAATATTCAAATACATGATTAGCTGAATATATAATTTGATTCAAGTATTTTTTTTTAATTTGATTGTTGTATTTATAAAAATTTCGATATTTGGAATATTAAAAACAACAAATTACTAAATATAACAAGATTCACATGTATGAAAATATTGATTTTTTGAATTTTCGGATTAACAAGCATGAAATTGCTAAATATAACAAGATTCATATTCATTAAATTTAAATTTTCATATATTTGGATAATCCGAAACTTGAAATTTTGCGATCCGTATTTGATCCAGAAAATTAAAAATCGGATCATATATCCCAATTTTTGAGTTGGATCGGATATTTTTACATACCCCTAGGTTGGAGGGGCAATTGCCTCCCAAACATGATGGATTAATTGAATTTAAAGTTCTAAAAGTTTTGAAACCATTGCAATTAAGTCTTTATCCCTCTTAAAAAAATTGTTTATTATTTTTTAGGACCTTGTGAATTAAAATTAATAAAATTAAACCTTTATCCCTATTTTTTGGTTTAATTATTTGTTACAACCTTTCAATTTTAAATTTTGTAAAATTAAACCTAAATTCCTTTAAATTTTATGGTTTAATTACTTTTTAAGACCTATTCATTTTAAAGTTAATCAGTTTACCCTTCGTAATTCAATCCTGATTATGTCGCTGGATCCAAACTCTTCCAAGGCAATGGATTCCCGCCGATCGAGCATAATACTTTCACATCTCCATTACTATCATTATCATTGTTGGCTATTCAAGTAACAGAAAAGTGGGCCATGCCGTTGGGCTGGTTGTTATATTTGTTTTACCCGTTAGAGAGTTTTAACTGATTGGTTAATCCATAACCATTTTCGGTTAGCTCTTTGGGTTATATTAAATAATGGGTTACCCGACCCAGGCCTGTTATCATGTATCAGGCCAACATTCCAAATCTTTTCTTTTCTCTGTAAACTGAAGTTAGGTTTCTTTTCCCCTTTTTCGTTTCTCTGTAAATTCAACATGGTATCATTCGCCGGTGAGATTCTGGTGAGGTTCCGGTGAGGTTTCTGGTGTTTCTCGTGTTAATCGTGTGTGTTTTTTCTTCGTGTGGCTGTATTTTGTTTGTCTTCGAATCGTCTGCTGCCATGCCTTCTTCTGGTGATTTGAGTTCTGGTCATGGCGATTCTGATTCGACAACAAAGTCGAGCAAGCCGTTCACGAATAAGAAGGTGAATGTGTTACTTGACGAGTCCAATTTCTTAGTTTGGAAACAGCAGATTCTATTCACGGTTCGGAGCCATCGGCTTGAGGGTTTCCTCACAGGCTCTCGCAAAGCTCCGCCTGCCACGGTGCGTCGTGCTGATGGAACGGAGGTTGTCAACGACGCGTATGAAGATTTCATTGTTCAGGATTCGGCTGTTGCGTCGTGGCTTCTTTCGACGATGAGTCCTCACCTTCTGAATCAGTTCGTCGGAGCTGAAACGACGACGGAGATTTGGTCTCTTCTCACTGATTATTACAGCAGTAACTCTACAACAACTATCATGAGCCTTCACTTCAAGTTGCGGTCGATTCGCAAAGGGGAATTAGGGATGCGTGCGTATATTGCGAAAGTTAAAGAAATCTGTGGTGCTCTTGCGTCTTGTGGGAGTCCTGTGTCGAAGACGGAGCAGATTGCCACCATTCTCAGTGGTCTTCCGGCGGAATACAAGCCGTTTGTTGCTGTGATAACAGCAACCCGTGAATCTCTGTCCGTTGATACTGTTGCTACGATTCTTACTGATGCAGAGGCGCAACAGGGCATCTTCGATCAAGATCAGTTGGGTCCTATGAGTGCTCACAATGTGCACATGTCTTCTGGTACTTTGGATCGATCCAGTGGTAGCTCGTCTCAGAGGCCTTATCGTCAGTCGAGTTCCAGTGGTCAATCTAACTCCAGTGGCCGTGGTCGTTCTCGAAATAGGTTTCAATGCCAATTATGTGGGAAATTGGGGCATTTGGCTGATCGTTGCTTCAAACGCTTCGATCAGAACTTTGCTGGTGTTTCTGCCAGTTTGTATAAGTCGTCTGGCAATTCCGGGGGTGGTTCGCCTGCAGCAAACCTGTGTTCTCTTGATGATACTGCTTCTCCAGGGAGCAATAGTGTTTCGTCTGGTTCACCTGAGTCGCATCGATCTGGATCTGGTTGTCCTCAATGCCTTCATGTCTCTGCACCCAGTTCGTCTGGCACTGCTGGTGCGTGGTTTGCTGACACAGGTGCTACTCACCATGTGACGTCCGATCCATCTGGTGTTCATTCGGCCACTGACTTCACTGGGCCAGGTAAGCTTCTTGTTGCTGATGGTAAGGGTCTTTGTATTTCTAAAGTTGGTACTTCCAATATTTGTTCTGCTTCTCGTGATTTAAAGTTGCGTAACTTGTTGCTGGTTCCTCAGATAACTAAGAATCTTATGTCTGTTTCAAAGTGTGCTAGAGATAATGGCGTCTTTTTTGAGTTTCATGCTGGATTTTGTGTGGTTCGTGATAAGGAGTCTGGTGATGAGCTGCTGCGGGGCGTTGAATCTGACGGGTTATATTTTTTTGATACTTCCTTTCCTTCTGTTAATACTGTTGAAGTTTCTTTGCATTCGAATAAACCTGACATGTACACTGTATGGCATCGTAGATTAGGACATCCTAATCATGCTTCTTTGCTTAAAGTGTTGAAAGATTGTAATGTCACTACTGTTAATAAATCTGCTGGTTCTGATGTTTGTGCTGCATGTCAACTTGGGAAAAGTCACAAACTTCCCTTCTCTGATTCGAATACTGTTTATGATACACCTTTTAAACTGGTTTACACTGATCTTTGGGGTCCTGCGCATGTTAAATCAGGGGGTTTTGCGTATTATGTTGCCTTTGTTGATGCGTGTACTAGGCACACTTGGGTGTATTTGCTTAAAGATAAGTCACAAGCTATTTCTGCCTTTAGACTGTTTTCTAAGTTTGTGCTTACTCAATTTGGTGCTGAGATCAAAGAGGTTCAGAGTGACTGGGGTGGGGAGTTTCGTAGTCTTTCCAGGTTGTTAACTGAATCTGGTATTCGTCATCGTGTGACATGTCCTCACACGTCAGAACAAAATGGGGTAGTAGAACATAAGCATAGGCATGTTCTTGAGACTGCGTTGACTTTGCTTGGACAGGCTTCCTTGCCTTTGAAATTTTGGTCCTATGCTGTTATATCTGCTGTGTACTTAATTAACAGACTCCCTACTCGTGTTTTGAATGGAATTAGTCCTTATGAAAAGTTGCATAACAGTAAGCCTGATTATGCCTTATTGCGTGTCTTTGGATGTCGTTGTTATCCCCATCTTCGACCTTTTCAGACTCATAAACTTGATTTTCGCAGTCAACCCTGTACGTTTCTAGGATATAGTGTTCAACACAAGGGTTACCAATGTTTGACTCCTCAAGGGAAAGTTGTTCTTTCGAGACATGTTGTTTTTGATGAGTCTCTCTTTCCCTTTGCTGAGCCTCATCCTTCTACTGTTGGTTCATCTGCTACTGTTTTTAAGTCTCCTCCCTTGTGTGTTCCTTTGATTGTTGGTGAACATCAGGGTTCTGGTTCTTCAGTTTCTGTGTCTACGTTTAGTGTGCCTCCTCCTAGTTCTCCTGTTGAAGCCGTTCCCCAAAACTCTCCTGGTGCTGCAGATGGTGCTGCATTTCCTACTGATGCCACCATTGTTGCTGCTTCGTCCCTTTCTCGTTCATCTGGTGCTGCCGAATCTGTTGCCCCCGTCTCCTCTACTGAGCATCATTCTCTGTCCAGTAATGCTGTTTCCTCTGATAGTTTACATAATTCTGCTCACACTACTTCTGATCAACCTGTTGGTGTTGAAGGACCCTCCTCCACTGATGCTTCCTTTGTTGATACTATGTGTGGTGGTTCTAATGCTCACCCTATGATTACTAGGAGCAAAAGAGGTATTTTTAAACCTAAGATCTTTGCTGCTGCCTTAAGTGAGGAGTCTGTACCTACTACTGTTGATCAAGCTTTGCAGTCTCCTGCATGGAACGAGGCAGTTTTAGCTGAGTATAATGCACTTGTTGCTAATGGGACTTGGACTCTTGAACCTTTACCTGAAGGTCGACGTCCTGTTGGATGTAAGTGGATTTTTCGTGTCAAGCATAATCCAGATGGTTCAGTTTCTCGTTACAAAGCTCGTTTGGTGGCTAAGGGTTTTTCTCAAGTGCCGGGTCAGGATTTTAGTGATACCTTTAGTCCTGTGGTGAGGTTCTTTACCCTCAATGTTTTGCTATCCTTAGCTGTCTCGAACAAGTGGCCTCTTCGGCAAGTGGACATCAACAATGCCTTCTTGAATGGTGGTCTTGATGAAGAAGTGTTCATGGTGCAGCCACCGGGGTTTGAGCAGTTTGCAAGTGATGGCTCACCTCTTGTTTGTTCCTCGAAGAAGGCCTTGTACGGGTTGCGACAAGCTCCTCGCAACTAGTACACTAAATTGCGTGACTTCCTTGTCACTCTCGGGTTCAAAGAATCGGCTGCCGATACGTCTCTCTTTGTTCGCAAGATTGATGGTGTCTACACGTATCTTTTAGTTTACGTTGATAACATTATCATCACCGGTTCTTCTGTGTCGGGTATTGAGGATGTTATTGCTCAGTTACACTCCACATTTTCTCTGAAAGATTTGGGAGAGTTGTCGTTTTTCTTGGGCATTGCTTCTTATCGTACTGATGATGTGTTGTTCTTAAGTCAGAAGAAGTTTCTTCTTGAATTACTTGACAAAACTAAAATGCGACAAGCCAAGCCTTCGCCCACTCCCATGGTTTCTACTAATAAACTGGTTCAGGATGCTGGCAGTCCAATCCCTGATCCATATTTCTATCGCAGCACAGTTGGTGCTCTTCTTTATCTTTGCCACACCCGTCCTGACATAGCGTACAGTGTTCATAGGGTTGCTCAGTTTATGCACCGCCCTTGTGAAGATCATTTAGCTGCTGTCAAACAGATCCTACGTTACTTGGTTGGTACTGTTGACTATGGTCTTGTTTTCTCTCCTTCTGATTTGGGAGTGGGTCATATTGTTGCTTTTGCGGATGCTGATTGGGGCAGCAACCTTGATGACCGTCGCTCAACCACTGGTTATTGTGTTTACATTGACAATTGTCTTGTAGCATGGTCTTCCAAGAAGCAAAAGTCTGTATCAAGATCCATATCCGAGGCTGAATATCGAAGCATTGCCGATGTGGTGTCTGAAGTCACCTGGATTCGAACTGTTTTGACAGATTTGGGTGTTCCTACAGTGTTGCCTGTTGTTTGGAGTGACAACACGAGTGCAGTTGCTATGTCTGCCAATCCGGTCTTTCATTCGCGTTCCAAACATGTGGAACTTGATGTTCATTTCGTTCGGGAGAAGGTTGCTAATCGTCAAGTTCAAATTAATTATGTTCCTGCTGAACATCAGGCTGCAGATGGTCTTACCAAGCCTCTTTCTAAGTCTTACTTTCAGTCGTTTCGCCAGAAGATGTGTGTTCACAACTCTGATTTGGTTGTGTGATTTTTTATCTGCTCTCTGCTGCTGTGTCTAAGGAGGGGGAGGAGCAGGGGGAATGTTGGCTATTCAAGTAACAGAAAAGTGGGTCATGCCGTTGGGCTGGTTGTTATATTTGTTTTACCCGTTAGAGAGTTTTAACTGATTGGTTAATCCATAACCATTTTCGGTTAGCTCTTTGGGTTATATTAAATAATGGGTTACCCGACCCAGGCCTGTTATCATGTATCAGGCTAACATTCCAAATCTTTTCTTTTCTCTGTAAACTGAAGTTAGGTTTCTTTTCCCCTTTTTCGTTTCTCTGTAAATTCAACCATCATTAAAGCATTACCCGATTTACTTGAGGATTCCGATGAACATACCTCCTTAAAACAAGGACATTGAACCTTTGATATCCATGTTTGGTCTGCCTTGACGACCTTAATTCTGAATGGATGATCGTCAATTCTATGAATAAATGTTTCGTCAAATTTTAGAAAACATTGAAGCTCGTTTTAGTTACAATGTACAGGCATCAAGAATTTAGAGTTATAGGCTTATAGCTTAAAATTTAATTTTTTTTAGTGTTAGACACGAAAAATGGCACCAAAAAGAGGTGAGAGTTTTTTGTCCGTCAATACCCTTGGTGTGGTGTCATACATGCATCAAGTCCATGCGAGTAAAATTGAATTTAAAAATAAAAAAAATTTGATACACAAGTCTATTAGATTCATGGTTTAAAGTTTAGGGATTTAGGTTGTTGGGTTTAAGGTTAGTGTTTAAGATTTAGGTTTAGTAATTTAGAATTTAGATTTTAAAGAATGATTGTATAATATTTTGTACACAACTTGTGTATCAAAATATAACTAAAAATTTGCTTGTATTTTTAGATAAATCAAGAAGAATTCTAAGTGTTTTACCAAAATTTCTTTGAGATTTCATCTCTTAAGAAATTTTATACAAGTACTTAAATTTTAATATTTTAAGAAATATGGTATTTGTATTGATATTCAAAAACATAAATCATTTTTATTTTCCTATATCAAGATACTTACAAAACAAATAAGGTATTGGAGGTGATTGTAGCAAACTGAATGAATTTAACGTATAGCATAGTTGATACAATGCCTATATTATTCAAATCTCTCTATGTCTATAAATTAAAAGATGTTGAACATCTATATAGGTTAAATCTCACGACCTCTTATATATTGTATTAATGACAACACTAATTAAGCTAACATTAATCGATTTAATTAGGATAGTTACATGAAAGAGAGTGAATAGAGAAACCTTGATAATGGTAAGTTAATAATCAATTATTAAAGATGAGGATGTGGGGTCGATTATTTAATTGCTACAAAAACTTTAAGTTTTACTTTTTTTACCCTTGGATAAGAGTAAATGGGTAGTTGTGATTGTCGCTTTCTTTTCTTTTTCATAAAAATTATTTTCTATTGTTAATATTAATCATCTATATACATACACTCATCCAACGGTTTAAGAAAGTGTAAAACTTAAAAATTTTACTTGGTGTAAGAGGATCATACCTTATATATATGAGATAGGATCCACTTACATTATGTGAAATTCAATTAGTTTTACACTAATTCATGATCGTCGAACAAGTGAAATGGATAGATACGATTAAAAGTTAAAAATGAAAAGATTTTAAGTAGAAAAGGATAAGAGTGTTTAATCGCATATATTCATTCCATTCGTCCAATAGTTATAAATTAGCGTAAAATTAATTGAGTTTTACATAATGTAGATAGATCTTAAGCTTTTTATATATATATATAAGATTAACAGTAAAAAATGTGAAGATTATCACTTGGGAAAAAAAGATAAGGAAATAATTTGAGCTATTAATTACCATCATCTAACGGTCCAAAAACTGTGTAAAAGTAATTGAATTTTACACAGTGTAAGTTGATCCTAACCCATATATATATATATATATATATATATATATATATATATATATATCTTTCCATATGAAGAGTAAATAAGAATAAATCCGAATATTTTTATCATAATCACACTACCCCATTCATAAGGTTTTGATATTGAGAATTAGAGTGAGCACATCAGTTGTTAGTATGAGGAATTGTAATTTGTGCATATTGTGAGTGACCAAAGAGTTTATCAAATGCAGTCCCAATAGTGTCACTTCCCCCTAATTGATGAATTTTGTTCATATGAATCCTTTGTCGAATTTTTAATTAATTAAAAGATTGATTATTTGTGGTGTAAATTAAATAAATATTTTTATTTAATATTTAAATAGTGTTACACATATTTAAATATTATTTTAATATTTAATGTATTTTTATTAATAGTGTATTTGTGATGTTTATATATTATATGTTGGGATTATATATTGCTTAAGAATTAAAAAATTAAGAGTTGATGTTTTTAATTTTATTCTTTGATTTATAAGATGTATCATCTTACAAACATTTCAGTAGTTAAACTTATCTAATTTTTTTATTATCATTTTTACAACTTTTAGATTTATTTTATTATTTACTTTAATTTATTTGACAATCTATCATAAGTAATAAAAAGTAAAAACATGAACAAAGATATGAAAATATAAAATATTTTTTAAAAAATATTTAATATAATAATTATATTAATAATATAATAAATATATAGTTTTTAAAAATTTTAGATAGTGTAACAAAAATAGTTCTATGACTTTTCATGCAGATATTTTTAATTTAATATTAAAAGTTTAACATGTAAAAAGAAAATATAACACAATTGGTAAATTTTACTTTCAAATAATCTTATATTCTCAAACTAAACACAATAATCTTGCATTCCTACCAAATAAACCAAATAAGTAATGTAACATTCTCAGTAATATGTCAGGTAGTATTACATTCTGGAATCTTATTCCCAAAAATAATTTTACATTCCGTGAACCAAACACTAGGGTAAAAGTAATGTGTTTGTAGTTTATGGGAGCATGGCTACAATGAGATTGTGTGAGATAGAGCTTAAATTATATCTTGCACTATTAAGATTTAGGTCATGTTTAGCAATTAGCGGATAGCTGATAGCGGATTACATTAGCTGATAGTGAATTGTATTAGCTGATTTGACTAGCGGATTGTATTAGCTAATTGTATAAAAGTGTTTGGTAAAATTAACCGATAGCTAATAGTTGTTTGATTATTTAAACAAGCAAAATGACATATAAGGACATGATTATATTCGATACTTGTTTGAATAGTTTATTAGTTATCAATATTTTGTATCTATTAATATTAATTGGATTATGAAAAATATTTTTTAATATAACATTACTAATCATATTTGAAGGATGTCTATATATTAATTTATTATTTATATAATTATTTTTAATACAATTTAATTAATTATTAAATTTGAATACAAATATAAATGTGTGAGAATAAAAACAAAAAAAACAAAAAAATATTATTAGTTTACAAATGTTATAATGTAAATACGTGAGATTAAAGAATTAAAATAGAAAAGGTTAAATTAAGGTTATTTAGAGATTTTTGATAATTGTTAAGGGTAAAAAGATATTTATAATTATTATGTCAAAATCTCTAATTTTAAAAAGCTCCTATTAGCAACTTTTTCAAAATTAGAGGTTACACATCAATCTGTTATTTCAATCCGCTATTTACCAAACATTCAACTTCTAATTTTGGATCAAACTTCTCTTTACCAAACATGGCTTTAGAGTAATACACCCTAAACTGTTATTTAAGGGCAGAATTATGTGAGGACTAGTGAGGGACATGGTCCCCTAAACCTCAGGAAAATTATTTAATCCCTTGAAAATTTTAAAAATATTTATTTGGTCCCAAATATTTGAGAAGAATATTCTACTCTTACAATTGTTAAAAATTTACATATGTATGTATTTATATATTATATTAATGAGTAATTATTATTTTTTGAATAGTTAATAAGTAATTATTTGATGCATTAGTGGAAGAATTTTTTTTTCACAATCAGACTTTTTAAGCTACGACATATCTCTTTTAGAGGCCCTAAACCTTAAATCCTAAATTATAAATCATAAAATCTAAACTTTAAACTATAAAATTCATTTCCAAACCTTAAAATCTAATCATAAACACCAAACCTCTAACTTCTAAACCGTAAAACTAGACGCTTGTTGGAAATAAATTTTCTACCGTCAATGCATAAATTATTTTCTCAAATTAAATTGGTATCTCAAAAAATAAATTTTATATGTACAACTTAAATAGTCATAGACAAAAATCACAAATATGTGAATTTAAACTTACTTTTCTTGGGTATTTATTTTAATATTATTTTTTATTCTTATTTCTCAAATTCATGGCTCTTTTAGGACGGTTTAGATTTTCAAATAGAAATAAAATGAGAAAATTTGTATTGAATGAAACCAAAATTTGATCCTTCTTCTAAATTTTTGAAATGATAAATTGAAATTTTAAAAAAATCACATAATATTTTAAACACTTTAGACTCCTGTTTTATTCTACAAACAAATGCAAGTTCCTACTATTTTGTTAAAAAATATAAAAAAAAATTCTTAATGGAGGATTTATCCACAAAAAAACACGTTAAAGATATATATTTGTTCTATAAAGTCATATATAGACATATGTGGTTTGATAGATATGATTCATGATAAAATTATTTTCGGTAATTAACCCCAATATAATATTAGAACCAAATTGTATAAACAAATTAATTGTGTTATTTGTTTATTGTGTATATTTATAGTTAAAATTATTATTTGATCTATTGGTTGTATAATTTGTTTCCTCCATAAACGACCTTGATTCACCATCATATATTTTTTAAAAAAATTTAAATAGAAAAAGACACATGATGATAACTTAAAGTAATAAGTTAAAAACGATGAAATTTGCTCAAGCATCACAAACATGAAAGAGTATATGGACTACGAAAATGTGGAATTTACACTTATTTAAGGCCCAAATCATGCCAAAACAAAATAAGGATAATAGACGAGTCTAACGTAGGGGTGATAATGAGCCTGACCGGCTCGTGAGTTACTCGGGCTTGGCTCGGTCAAAGTTCGGCTTGAGTGAGCTCGACTCGGCTCGAAATCTACATATGTACTAAAATAAATTATGTGTTTGTATTTTCTTTCATTAGTTGATTGTTGTTTGATTTTGTATTTTCTTTAATTATGTGTTTGTATTATAAGAATATTTATTGATTATTTGGATTAATCTAATTTTGGCACTTTTTCCCCTTTTCGGCCATTGAATTTTGTTTTAGTCTTGGTTATGAAAGGGATTTTTAACGAATATTTTATATAAAAAAAACTATAGCAAAATTTTTCATTTCGAGCCGAACCTGACGAGCCCGAGCCGAGCTTCGATCCCGAGCCCAATAGAATTGTTTTCGAGCCGAGCTCGAGCCTAAAATTTAGAGCTCGGCGAGCGCCGAGCCCAATTACACTGTTTCCGAGTTGAGCCGAGCCTGGCCAGGCTCGGCTCTGCTCGTTATCACCCATAGTCTAACGTGCAACATGTTTAGGGTGCAGCTAAAAGACGATAAATTTTAAAATTTGTTCACGAACTGAAAATGTTAGACTTCTTAATAATATTTTCGATTATTTTTTTAGCTTCTTCCAAGTATTGATACTTACTTTGTCTCATACTGAAATTTTATCAAAAAACATAAGTATCGATACTTAAAAAATAAAACTAAAAAAAAGTAATCGAAAATGTTATCAAGAAGTCTAACATTTTCAGTTCGTAAACAAATTTTAAAACTTACCGTCTTTTAGCTGCACCTTAGACATATCACACCCCGAACTACCCAAAATAATAGGAATGATTAAAGTTGTTTTTGGCATTATTAAGAGCATCATCATTTTGATTTAGAACACAATGGCCAATGGACCAAAATTGGGCTGCTTTTTAGAGGGACTGTTGTGCACGTCCACAGCCGATACCTAAAAGCAAAAAAAAATGTTTATTTTATTTAGAGGTAATAATTTCATACATTAGCGGTAAAAATAAATAAATATATATATATAATTATTATAATTTTAGTGTTTATGAATTTATTTTAGAGTTTAAATTTTAAAATTTTGCTTAGAATTTTAAATTTAAGGTTAAAATTTAAGATTTATAAGTTAAAACTTAAACTCGTACTCATATTACTATAAACCTTAAACTCTAACCTTTAAACTATAAATTCTAAAATTTTAAACTCTAAAACTTAAACTAAATCTTTAAACCCAAAAATTATGATGTTTATGAAAACCTTTTATTTTCGCCGCTAGGTATGAAATATAAATCCTTTAAAAAATTAAAAATGGGTTAAAAGCATTTTCTTGTAATAAAAACAGGGTTAAGTCGGTGTAAGTGTTACCCTAAATTTGTCCATTTTTTTTATTTTATCTCTTGAAATTTTGTAAAAAGTTTATTGTAAAAAGTTTTTTCCGTTAGTTGTCATTTGCTAAGATGATATAACGTGATCACAAAGCGTAAGGTGTTGTAACAAGAACTAGAATTTTTTTTAAAATTTTGATTTTTCTGAACATTAGAATTCATATTTTTATAAATTTTCACAAAAATCAATATTTATTTTTGCTGAAAATTTCCTTATACTTTTAGTAATCTTTCAATCTATTGAAATTTTCTTTTAAAAATTTGTCAAATAGCACTTTCTTATCAAGACATGATAGTTTATTTAACCCTCTTTTGTTTTTCATCCTTCCGAATTTTTTTTATTCTACCAAACAAAGCGTAAAGGTATATGCATTTAACCATGATAGGATAGGTTGAGTTTTTAGAATTTCAAAAAGGAGATTTGACTTAAATATTACACCAAATTTTTTTTTACCAACCTATGGCAAAATTGATTTTAATTCTTAATCTATGTTATTTTTTTACAGTGCATAAAAAGTCGAATTCAGCTGAATCCGACTTTGAATAGTAAATTTTAGTGTTTATCCTAAAATACCCCTACTGTAACATCAAGAATAGCATGAAGCCGGATCTTACTGTACCCATCTTTACAGGTACTTTTAAAATTTTACTGTCTAAAGTCAAATTTACTTAAATTCGATTTTACATATACTGTAAAAAATACCATAGATTGAGAATTAAAATTAATTGTACTATAGGTTGAGAAAAGAAAATTTTTAGTGCAATATTTAAGTCAAAACTCCATTAAAAAAATTAAATGTTTTTAAACACGTAATTTAAGTATTATATCAAAAATATAAAGTGATACGGATCATAAAAAGAAAAGATTTTAAGCTTCCTTCATTTCCTTTAAAACTCTATTCTTTTAATCATTCCAGAAAAAGTTCCTAGGAAAGAATTTTCCTAAACCCGAATTTACATAATTTTCCGAAATAATTATTGTTAGAAAATTAATCAAAACCAGGTATGATTATTTTTTATTGTGAATTATAATTTTCCTAAAGCCGAATTTACCCTAAACAATTTTCCAAAAATAATATCTTTCTTTTATGAAATAATTTCCTAAAAGTTTTCAAATAAAAAATCACGTAATCTAAAGATTACACAACTCGTGTTTGAATAATTTCCCTAAATAATTATTCCTTTAAATATCTAAACAATTTTTCTTTCCTTTCTTATTATGAGTCTTATTTAGGTGGGATAAAAATCCTTCGGTACCCTGCTTATGCCCCAGCACTAAAAAAATATTATAAAATTAAATTTTAAACTTTAACCCTAAATTTTAAATCACATAAACCCTATACTCTGAAAAATACACCCTACCCTAAATTTTTTAAACCCTAACTTAAAATCTAAACCTAAAATTTAAGCGTGGGGCATAAATAGGAGTACCGTGTAAAGGATTTTCATCATTTAGGTGACCCAACCCTTGCCCAAAAACACCATTGTCAACACGGTAACAATGAACAGAATCATAACTCCTAATAATATATTGGATTAAGCAACCATACCCAAAATGTGAAGATTAATTAAAAGCTATACAAGAAAAGAACCATACATAGATACTAAAACACAGTGCAGAAAATAACACCAAACCCGGCAGATACTAAGAACTCAAACACATCCTCAAGGCTTCCAGGGTTGCTGCTGCTGATAATGATTGTCTCTCCTATTGTTCCTGAAAGCACAGCAGCCGATGGAGTAGACGACGATGAGGAAGACAAGGAACACGATGTTGACAATCGCCACCTTCTTCCAAGAACTCTTGAGGTTGTCGATGAATCCGGCCTTGCATGACTGGCAGTTGAAGCAGAGTGTGTCCAAGTTATTATCCCACAGGTTGCAGTCCGGGTTGGTGGATACGGCAGCCCCTCTCGTCCAGTTAGTCGGTCCGACGTAGTCGAATTGACAGTCATTTGATGGCTTACAGCAACCAGACTGCAATTGCATAAAACACATGCATTACATACACAAGAACAATACATCACAACCCCTAAATGTCAAAATATGCAGAAAATACAATAGTATTTGTAAGTTAGGATTTAAATAACAGTTGCAATCACGTTTTCAGTTGCAGATATAATGAATGCTATTGTAATTACTGCAGGTATTGTGGTCATAAGTTTTGTTCTCGTAAATAACGGTTACTGATATCATCATTTGAAACGTGTCAAAATCACTGTAGAACGACCGCTGCTACATTTGCCGACAGAGAAAAAGTAACATTCTGCCTTTTTAATTAGCTTTCTTTGACTACAGCAGAATATACTAAAATAGAACAATTTTGAAATTCTTCCATAAATTTCAAAAATAGAGGACCAAAAGTATTCAAATCTGACTCTGGTTTAATTCAAATTTCCAATAATTCAAAACCCCGCCCCGAAATTCCACGAAACCGGAAAAATTAACATGAAAAATCAAAAGCAATTAGAATTTGAAACGAAGTACACAAAATTAAAGAAAAATCCCAGATCTAAGAAAAAAACGAAGCATACCTGAACGGAGGACAAGTGCTCTTGGTAAAACTCCGAGACAGAGACATTGAGATACTTATCGTGGAAATCAGTACAAACTTTACTATCCGCCAAACAGCTCTTGATCTTATTCCAGTTCTTCCCGTCAGTAACTCTCTTCTGTAACCAGTTTGAGTAATCCCCAAGTCGGTATTCCTTATACCCTCTCCCGGACAAAGTTTCTCCGGCCCCTTTATTCGTCACCGCGAAAGCAAAGATGGTGAAGACGATGCCGAGCACGATGAGGAGGAACATGACGACTAGGTAAAGCCAGAGCAGCCAAGTGACGCGGCAGCACGCGCCGATCATTCCTGCGAGTGAGACGATCATGAGGAAGGCTCCGATGACGATGACGGGCTTGTCTAAAAACTGTTCGCATTCCGTCACGCCTTCTCGACTGAGCCAGATGCCGGCGCCGAGGATGGGGATGGAGAGGAGGAAGGTTATGAAGTTGAGGATTCCAACAAGGTTGTTACTAAGGCGGAAGGCCATGGTTTCAAGCTATGGGTTGGTTCTTTGATTTGTTTGTTTGTTCTTTTTTTTTTCTGTTTGGACGCCGAGAAAATACGAAAAGTGAAATGGAAAATATTGGATAAGGTGGAATGGAGAAAGGGGAATTTATAAGGAATGATGCAAAGATATTGCAGAAGTTGCAAAGAAATATCTCTCCACTAATGAATGTGCGGTTCTTGGAGCTTACGCGAGCTGTACACGTTTTCGTACAGGCGCGTCCAATTTCACAGTATTTATATATGTATATTGAGACAGTAAAAAATGGAAAAACTACACCTGTGGTCCCCAAACTATCATTATTTTCCTATTTTGATCCCCAAACTATTTTTTTCGGCAAAACCGTCCCTTTTATTAGAGAAATTTTTTATTCAGACTAATGTAGTGGTGACACCACCATAACAAAGAAAATAAAGTGAATTGGGGGTGCTAGGATTTGAACCCGCATCCTTAAGCCATTAAGTTAATAGGTTAACTGCTAGGCTAAACTCCAAGTATTTTTAAATTTTAGCACAAATTACCTTTAAAACAATCAAATGAACCCCAAAACCCAAAAAAATAGTTAAAACAAATGACTTGCAATAAGATTCAAACTCATGTGCCATGGCATAAAAAAAACAAGCATAAACCAAATGTGCCAAAGAATTATTTGGACTAAAATTTATATTTAACATATATTAATTTACAATCAACACAAAATAAAATATTAAACACAGGGAGGGATTCGAACACAAAACCTTATTGATAAATTAATATATGTTAAATATAAATTTTAGTATGCATTAAATATTTTATTCGAACACAAAACCTTATTGGTAAATTAATAGAATATACGTTAAATATAAATTTTAGTATACGTTAAGTATTTTATTCGAATACAAAACCTTATTGATAAATTAATATACCTTAAATATAAATTTTAGTATATGTTAAATATTTTATTCGAACACAAAACCGAATTGATAAATTAATATGTGTTGTTGGTAAACTAATATACGTTAAATATAAATTTTAGTTGAAATAATTCCTTGGCACATTTGGTTTATGATTAGCCTTTTTATGCCATGGCACATAGGTTCGAATCTTATTATAAGTCATTTGTTTCAATTATTTTTTATTTTTGTTTTGGGGGTTCATTCGATTGTTTTAAAGGTAATTTGTGCTAAAATGTAGCAATACTTAGAGTTTAGCCCAACGGTTAACCCATTGACTTAAAAGCTTGGGGACCACCGGTATAGTTTTTCTTATTTAAAACATGCAAATAATGGCAATGTTTATAATAAGGCAAAATTACTTTGATATTGCAAATAGATTTTTTTTCAAAATATTACACATTTTACTGTAGCTCCAACTTTTTTATTAAAATAAGCAAAGTCGTATGGTGTGGACACCGACTTTACGCACAGAGAAGTCGATTTGTATGCACACCGACTTCACTTTTCTTGGATTTGTATGCCGAGTAACAGATTACAAGTGCAGCGTGGCAGGTGCGGGGAAAGGGGCTCGGGAGGCAGCATTTGAATGAGGAAAAAATAAACATGCATATATGCAAGGTGGAGTTTAATATTTTAGTGGTTGGTGGGTAACTGCGTGGTTGATAGTAAAATAATAGAAGAACATTTGAAGAAAATATTAAGTAAAGAAGAAGGAGGGAGAAGATTTGGAGAAAATATAATGTATAAGATGTGTATTTTATTTTTAATTAAGTAATATTATTTCGTTAGTTTTGTTTTTAAATTTTAAATTGTATGCTATAATTAATTTTATTTAGTATTGATGATTCTTGATATAATTTTAATATTACACATGTAATTTGGAAAGATTTAGAATAAAAAAAGAAAACAAGGGAGATTTGGAGCAAATTTGGTGAAATCATTTGAGCATAAGTGGATTTATTATTTTAATTTTTAAGTAAGTTATATGCATGTAGTATAGTTTTTTTTTTAACGCGAGTCTATTTCCATCGTCGGTTCGACCATTAACGTCATTTGGCACAGAACTTTGATGTGCTGAAAGTTCTACAATGAGAGCCGTCGTTAGTGACTTTTTCGATCACGAGGATCTCCACACTTACCGTACTAATTATTGGTGCAAAAATGAAGAAAACCTAAACAAGGGAGAGAGACAACGGACCAAATGGTTAAAACAGAATCATGCTATTCATTCCATGTAAATTTGAGGCGAAGAGCCGCAACCAATCGTTTGATAATAAGAGTCGTTACTGAGATGGGAATTGTGGGTAGAGAAGAGAGGTATTGACCTCTTGTTCTCCATTACCTTCTCTCCTCGCTTGTCCGAGTATTTATGATTCATGGGACTACTGATGATTGGACAATGCCAGACCTAGTGATGGTATATGGACAGGTTGACAAAGATAAGTTCAACTTTCGAGTATTAGGTCTTCCATATTAGGTACGTGGATATTGTATAGAGGTGTCTAGCTATGTCTTATTCTCAGACGACTTAAGGGCTCCATGAACACTAGTCTTCAGAAGGGCCTACTTTCATAGAGGTAGTTGTTGTGGATCATCTCTGGTGTTCACCCTTCATGAATGAATCGAAGGGTATTTGTGAAATTATGCGGAGACAAAACGTTCAGGCGCAATAATTTTAAATTTAAATTATTTTGAGTTTAAATAATTTATATTTTTATATAGAATTTGGGTTCAAGGTCTTTTTAGAGTTCAAGTTATTTAAGTTGAAATCATTTTGAATTTTGCTATTTTAATTTTACTTCTATTTATTTCTAAATTCAGGTTGGAATTGGATGGGCTTGAGATCAGAATTCGCATGTTCGCATGTCTACTGTAAGTCATATACGAGCAAATCATACATGAAAGAACCAACAATCTGCTGCTGAAAAAGGAAGGTTCTTGAATTAAAACATCAGGGAACTTCCCAGTTTTTTTAACAACTCATCGACCACAAATCTCCATTTGTAGCTTATTAATCTGAAAACTTCAAGAATAATCATTGAAACTAGGCAAAGACGAGCAAATACAAGTTCTCCATGCCAAAGAGGAAAAGGTTCACCTACTTTCCACTGTGTAATCTCACACTCACAGAGGACCTGGGAAAGTACCATTCTCCCTCTGCTCATTCCACTTCTCAATCTGCATCAGTTTCAGCAACATTCAGGATATTAAAATGTGAAACACCAGTTTAATACAATAGCTTAAGTTGACAACACCTCAAATACGTATCTGTATATGCCACATAACTCAATGGTAGATAATGATAGTCCGTCTAAATGCTCGACAAGTTAGTCAGTTTGACATTGTTTTTGAAAAATGCAGTGACAAAGTGCTTTTAGAAAGAGGTTTTAAAAATTACATATGGTTTCCCAAGTTATTCACTGGAGTGAGCCCAATGACTAATCTTTTCGCGTTCTGTTGGCGCACATAGAGAACAGACGATGACTACAAATTTTAAAACTACTCCATGTCCAGGGCTAGTATCGAACCGTTGACCACCTGTTAAGGTAGACGCTGGCCACATGATATTAATATGAAATATACTTGTGTACAACATCAATTACATTGCAACAAGGCAAACTCTAGTTTACTTGTGATGATTAAGAAAAACTAGGTATACTAACCCATTCACCAGGGCAAAGAGAACGATAATATTTGGCAAATCTCTCACATTGTTTAGACCCTTCACCCTTTGCAGCCAAGCACCTGTCATTGATTTTAAAAACTAAAATACAAATACAATTGATAGTTTCCAAACAAGCAGAGTCTGAAATTTTACAAGCAGTGTTAGTGTACCTGTGAAACTCAATGTAGCGGGTGAAACAATGTCTTGTTTGATTTGTTGTCGGGAAGCGGAAATCGGCCGGGGCTGTTTTCAGTTCAATCTGGGAGAATATACAAGGAACATATGGTGCAGAAGTAATATGAATCTGTTACTTATCAGTTCAAAGAGAAACTCTCCAATTATGACAGCCCAGAATCATTTTCAGAGCAAAAGAGATAAAATGGAAACCATTTGCAGGGGTTACAGATTAATGTTTCAAAGAAGCAAATAATATTAAATTAAATGTATAAGAAAACAATGAAGGAAATAGTTAATCAAACTTACAGACCTGGCCTGCCATGAGTGATCCTATCAACCAGCAAAGAAGCAAAACCAAGTTTTATAAAATGAATGTAAAAGAATAGGTCTAATCGTGATTTAGTTTCCCTCATATTTAGGATTTATTTTTTAAAATTCTAATTTTGTATATAATTTAATTGTTTAGATACGGGTTTTCATATAAATTTGTGTCATGTGTCACGGAAAGTTCTGTTATATGGTCTTTTTAAAATTTTTATTTTAAACATCTTTCAAAATATATATAAAGAAAAATTTCAAAACGGACAACGCATATCACTAACACAAATTTTTTTAATGACCTATAAGTTATAATAATTATTAAAAAT
Source organism: Hibiscus trionum (assembly GCA_030270665.1). Taxonomy (NCBI): domain Eukaryota; kingdom Viridiplantae; phylum Streptophyta; class Magnoliopsida; order Malvales; family Malvaceae; genus Hibiscus; species Hibiscus trionum. Next base: position 38,396,078 of record BSYR01000022.1, read on the forward strand.
CTCAAAAGCTTGACATGCGATTAATAATATTCCAAAATAAAATTAAAAAAAAATTATTCCACAAATCATTCCCACCACATCATCCATGATCAGTGATCCTATCCAATTAAATGAAACCACGTCATCATTATTTTCCACACAATATTTCTTATAAATTAAAATTTTTATATCATTATATTCTTCCTCATATGTCATATATTAATGAATAAAATCTTTATAATAGAAATACCGCGAACACTTAACCAAAAAATCAAAAAAGACAAATTAATTTTTTAGATTACCTTAAAATAATAAATATTCTTACGGCAATTAAACATATACTACAATGGGGTAATGAAAAAAACATGGATGCAAATCTAATTGTCCCATTAAATGACAGCTTTTATAGGTTAGAGCTGACATGTAAGAATAATGATTAAATATTACAATATTATTGAAAATGGGCATATACTGCGTGGTAATATTTTTCTTCCTTTACCATTTTAAGAATTACTAAATTAATTGAATGTTTAAAGAATAAGTGTACGATTATAAAAAAAAAATCTTAACTATTATGTCACCCTTTAACGACTTGATCATCATTTGAGAACTTTACCATATTTTTCAGAGGATGAAAACAGAATCAAAGCACACGGGAGAGTGATCTTAGAGAAAGTTGGTAAAATATTTCTACAAATTTTCATGATTCTTTTATACTTTTTTGTATTTTAATGATTAATGATTTTTTAAATAGTCTAAAGATAATTAGAAAAATGTATATGTTGATACATATTTTTAACTATTTTACAATACACATATACTTTGTAAACAAAACGATTTGAATACATATCTCTTAGGATGAACATCACCTGTTATATATTATTTATGCAAAGCCAGATGAAGAAAAACACAAATATGACCGAAAACCAACGTTGGGAAATCATGGACAAAAATCCTATCAATAGACCTTTCTATGCCTAGCACTAAAAAAATCAAATTTCCTAAACTCTAATTTTAAACCCTAACATTAAACTTTAACTATAAACCCCGAATTTAAATTTTTAGTGTAGGATATAAATAGGGTCACCGAAAAGAGCAAAAGATTTCTATTCAGAAATCAGTGCCACAAAGAAAATTATTGTTTGATGATGATGTGCAACTTGAGTTGATTTTTTTCCCTTTTTGGAACTGAAAATTGTTGTTTGATGATAATGATGTGCAACTCCATACACTGACAATAAAGCTCATGAATACACCTCATAGTCTGCATATTGGATATTAGTTCAATAAATAATCATTTAATCTCTAATTCTGCAGTATCCATAAAAAAAACTGAAAGAACAAATAACAAAACAAAATGGTGAGATTTTAATTAATCACCTTACCGTTTCCGCATCGAGTGTCAATCCTTTTTGGAGCATTTCTTCAACAAGCCTCAAAGTATCCACATCGGCCTGAATTGCAGAATCTATGTATTAAACAACTATAGGTGACCATCTCAGGTTTTAACTCTCTCTGCACCATTAGTTCAACAAGGTAATGGCTTCTTTAGTCTTCTTTTCCTTACATAAAGCATTGATGAAAAGGCTTAAAGTTTCCACAAACAGGTTGTACGCCTTCATTCAACATCCTACTAAACAAGCTTGTCGCTTCTGCACGTTTAACTGAATTGCACCAATCCACTATTAAACAACTATAGGTGACAATTTCAAGTTCTACATTTCTCTAAAGCATTAGTTCAGACATGGTAATGGCTTACTTGCCTCTCTTTCACTCGCATGAAGCATTGGTTAAAGAAATGCAAGTTACAACATTAGGATGGACATCACTTTATAATGCAAGCTTGTCGCTTCTGCATGTCCATTCTAATGTGGTAAGTTTCAATTCTTCTATCAATGGTTTATGCAAGGAAAAAAGGACCAAATAGGCCATTACCATATTGGAGCTAATAATAAGAGCTAAAAACAGACATTGTCACCTACAATTGTTTCACAAGTTTGTTCAATAGAATGGTGATTGTAGGACCCTTTGATTAAGGCTTTACATAAGGATAAGATTACAGAAGAAGCCATTACCATGTTGGAACTAACGATTCAGTGAGATCTAAGACCAAAGATTGTCCCCCCACTATTGTTTAATACACGGGTTTTGCAATTCACTCGCCAAACTTGCAGAAGGCATAAATTAGGATTAGGACAACATCAGGCTTTAAGCCTCTTTGGGTCTTCGAATCGACTAGCGATATCGATTCTTGGATCTTCCCATCCTGTGAAAGAGGGCACTTAGAGCATTTAAGAAACCTTTGGCTCAAATTCTGAACCATATCTTGAAAGATAATCACACCCTTCTATTTAAAGAATCAAACAATAATTGTATCATATCATATCACATCAGATTCAAGGTTGAAGATCAAGTTTTTCAATCAAATCCAACACAGAGAATCCTAGCTCCCCCTAATCATGGAATTGAAAAAACCCATCATCTGTTTTCACGTTGGAATTTGAAAAAACCCAGAGCTTTTTCAAGCTCAGGGGATCTAAAATTACACATATTTATGACCAAAATCTAGGGATGGGTGGGTTTAGACATACCCATATTGAGATTTTCATCAAAAAGTAATACAACAACGAGAAAGGAAACACATAATGGGGAGTCCAGAAAAAGAATAGAAGATACTAACCAGGAAAAGGTAGAATAAGAATCAAAAGCAGTACAATAACAAGAAAAGGAAACACAAAATAGGCAGTTCAGAAAGAGAATAGAAGAGCTTTACCAGGAAAAGGTAGAACAAGAGGAGGAAATCCTTAGGTTATCCGCTTCATCTTACGTAAGCCCTATGTCTGCCGTTTCATTGTCTCTGTTTTGATCTGGTCCGTCCATATATAGCACTCGATTTTGTTATTGAAAATAATAAAAATATAATTTTATATTGGGTAAACTATATAAATGATCCCCCGACTATACTCCAATTATCTTTTGCGTCCCCTGACTATCAAAAGTTACAAACTGGTCTCTCAACTTAAAAAAGGTAACAAATTGGTCCAACGCCGTTAAAAATTTAACGGCTGATGATGTGGCAGTTAATATAAATTGATATAATTACATAATTAGCCCTCAAATTTTACACTTATTTTAATTTGACCTTAATTCTAAAAAATTAACCCACATAATTTTAATAATCTATTAATTTAGTCCATCTTCTTTTCTATTTCTCCCCTCATTTAATTCTTCAATTCAATTTCACCCAAAAAAAAATTAACTGCAGTTTTTACATTATCTGTTAAATTTTTATCTGGGAGTGGGAAAAACTAATGATGTTAAATGCGACATCAACCGAAAGTCCAAGGAAGCTGAGACTGAAAGAGTGGGATATCGATGGAGAGGAAGGAATGGACTCCTGGTCTCTCTATTCTTCTGGTGCTGCTGCTGGAGGTAGTGGTGGTTCTGGCTCGGATTTGGGCCTTGCTTCTTTGTCTAAAAGTTTGAAATCGGCATCCATTAATTCTTCATCCCTGGGAGAGGCAAAAGCGACCAAATTTACTTTAGAGGCTTTTGAAGCTATCCCAGATGATGTTAACAAAAAGAAAAAGGTTTCCAAGGTTGAGCACTCCGGTACCTCCCCAATATTTGAGGCTTCTGTTGGCTCTGGTGAGCCATTACTCAGTTTAAAGCTCGGTAAACAAACATACTTCAAAGATGTTTGTGCAGGAAGCAATGCAAAGCCTTCATATTATTCTACCACGCATGCACCGTCTCCTACCCCAGCAAAGAGATCCAAACCTAATTGTCAGAGTACACATATTCTTTGTTGCCAAGTCGAAGGCTGTAACCTCGACCTTTCTTCAGCTAAAGATTACCATCGGAAACACAGAGTTTGTGAAAGTCATTCAAAGAGTCCTAAGGTCATTGTAGGTGGTCTGGAACGTCGGTTCTATCAGCAGTGTAGCAGGTAAAATTTGTTGTAATTATCTTAGTATAGAAGACATGAGTTTCTCGGATGATAGTGGTGATTTGATTCTTTATTGCTGAACTTGTCTCATTATGAATGTTGAAATCATAATTATTATTCATGATGTCAAAGGTTCCATGGCCTGTCGGAGTTTGATGAAAAAGAGCGAAGCTGCCGCCGTCGTCTTTCTGACCACAATGCAAGACGCCGCAAACCACAGACAGAAGCAGTCCGTTTCAGTGCTGCAAGGCCTTCGTCTGCAGAATATGGTACTGGTTTCATATTCGAATCTGATATGTTTTTTGTTAGACAATTGTGCTTGGGATTAGAATAAAATAGGGAATTGAGATTGTTGGAAGATAAAGAAAGAAAAACAATTGGATAATTGTAAGGGATCAGCTGATATGTTAAAGAGTTTTGACTTTTGAGAGTCCATAGTCAAACATTGTTTAACAGATAATGCAAAAACTGCAGTTAATTTTTTTTTGGGTGAAATTGAATTGAAGAATTAAATGAGGGGATAAATAGAAAAGAAGATGGACTAAATTAATAGATTATTAAAATTATGTGGGTTAATTTTTTAGAATTAAGGTCAAATTAAAATAAGTGTAAAATTTGAGGGCTAATTATGTAATTATATCAATTTCTATTAACTGCCACATCATCAGTCGTTAAATTTTTAACGGCGTTGGACCAATTTGTTACCTTTTTTAAGTCGAGGGACCAGTTTGTAACTTTTAATAGTCAGGGGACGCAAAAGATAATTAGAGTATAGTCGGGGGATCATTTATGTAGTTTACCCTTTTATATTTTCGATGATGTACATATTCGTTTTACGATTCATTCATATTCCCACAATATATCTATCCATGCACTAAACACTTGTTGGTAAAAGATAATTTATATTAAAATGGTTTGATAATTAAATCAAAATAAAATAAGTATTTTGTTTTTCTTTTCAAGTATATCAATTGGGCTTATTTAGGGAGAGTCGCTGACAACTGCCAACGATATCGGACCAGTTTTAAATTTGTTTTTTTTTTTTACAATTTGGATTAAAATGTAAAAATATGAAATTACAATGATTACAATAAAAATCTTAAATCTTTTCACAAACTCGCCGTTATGAGAGAGGCAATTAAATTAAATCATTTGATTTTTAATCTATAAAGTGAGTCCAACAATTTGAAACACCGTAACATTGTGTTTGAGTATATGATTGAGGCGGTTGTTTGTTTAAATTCACGTAACTTTTCAAAATTTACATCTCGAAAAATATTATTGTGACCTTTAATTTTAAATTTTTCAGTCTATCGAAAATTTTAACTCTTTGTCTTTGATCTTTTCAAACGTGTGAGGCTTAAAACTTCCAACTTTTCTATACAGATATATCATCATTCACAAAGGTTCGATATGTGTACTTTTACTACATTCTAAAACTTTTATTTTGGTCTCTATAATTTTAATTTCCTTTCAACTCGGTCTATATAATTTTATCACACGACCAAAATAAAAATTTTCAATATGCAATAAGATTATAGAGTTTTCTGAATGCAGTTTAATTACACAATTATAGTAAACTTATGTTATTTTTTAAAAGAATTAGTATAATCCTTATAATCTTGTTTTTTTTTACAATTTAATCTTGAAATAAAAGAAATTGTCTCAACGTGGTCGATAGGTGTTGGCGATTCCTCCATCTCATAGAAGTCGTCGCCACCTGAACATGAGTCCCCTTTGGTATTGTAAAAAGTAATCATTTACCTAAATATTTTTTTGGTATTACGAACCATTTTTTAATTTTTAAATTAATCAAATTGACTCGAAAAAGAAAATTCTAATGAAAGGCAGACTAATATACGGCTAAGAAATGGCGTTACCGAAAATATTGTAAGATAAATAACAAAATAGGTAAAGCGCTACCGGATATGTTGATTTAAAATAATGTATCCGGTAGAAAACATGAAAAAATATTAAAAAAAATTGGTAACCGGCAAACTTAAATTATCGGTAGGTACATAACAAAATAGGTAAAATTTTACTTATTTTATTGATAAGAGTATCAACATATTAGGTAGCGTCTATTATGTTATTAAAGTTTAAGCTGATGGGGCCTTGGAAATCCCACGATAACAAAATCAGTAAAATTACTTATTTTGTTGATAAGAGTATCAACATATTCGGTAGCGCTTTACCTATTTTGTTATTAAAGTTTAAGCTGATGGGGCCTTGGAAATCCGACGATAACAAAATAGGTAAAATTACCTATTTTGTTGATAAGAGTATCACCATATTCAGTAAATTACTTATTTTAAGCTGATGGGGCCTTGGAAAGTATCTATACTTTTTGAGTAAATTACTTATTTTGTTGATACTTTTGAGTAAATTACTTATTTTATTGATACTTTCGAAAGTATCTATATTTTTTTAAAAGTATCCATACTTTTTTAAAAGTATCGATACTTTCGAGCCATATTGCAACCGGTTAAATTGCTTTTTAAAAAGTATCGATACTTTTTTTGATACTTTTTTAAAAGTATCGATACTTTCGAGCCACATTGCAACCGGTTACATTGCTTTTTAAAAAAGTATCGATACTTTTAGAAAAGTATAGATACTTTCGAAAGTATCAACAAAATAAGTAATTTACTCAAAAGTATCAACAAAATAGGTAATTTTACTTGATATGTTGATACTCTTATCAACAAAATAAATAATTTTACCTATTTTGTTATGTTTAACCAGTCACGTCGTATATTAACCGCCTCACAACAGAACTACCCCTCGAAAAAGGCAAATTCCTAAAGGTTCTTTTAAGATTTTTGAGCATACAAGATTTACTCTCACTTATGTTTGGCATACAAGATTTTTGTGATTATTGATATTTTGATTATAACTTGTTCGAGTGTGTATTATTTACAATTGTGATTGTAATTATATTTATAACTTTAATGCATCAGATGGACTAATTTAAGTTTCTAATATATAATATCAGTTATTAATGTAAATAAATATTGTTTTGGTAATCATTTAAAAGAGCTTAATAAAAGTTTTAGTTCATGTATTTTAGTGATATTATCATTTTGGTCCTTTTACTATTTTTCAATCAGTTTAGTCCTCAAACTTTCATTTTGTCCATCACATTAGCTCCTTGACCATTTTCGTTAAAAAATGTCAGGTGGATCAATATGACATTGACTCTAATTGAAAATGTTTAATAAGAACATCAACAGAAAACTAGTCCTTAAATAAGTATGGGGACACCATCCTAGTTTGCCACTTGACCAGACTTACACATAAAGTGGCTAATAACATCAACAGAAAACTAGTCCTTAATCATCACCACATTTATTCATGCATACAAGGTGCCGATGAGTTTCATACTTTATTATTTGATTCCCCGCATTCATTATTTCAGCTAGTTGCCATTGCCTCTCACACGGCCTCGTCCCGACCCAGCTCGAGAGCCAGCAGATGAACCAGCTTCAGAACCTGCACCAGAGCCGTCTCGAGACCCCGCATAGGAACCAGCAGATGAACCAGCACGAGAACCTGCACCACCGGACCCACCAGAAGAACTGGATGAAGAGGCTGAACTTGATGAAGAGCTTGAACTTGAACCCCCGGAGCCAGACCCAGACCCAGCCCCAGCCCCGGCTCCTGATCCTGAACCACCACCACCTCCCAAGCCAAGACCAATCCCTGCTCCAACCCCAAGTCCTATGCCTCCAAGGTCCAGTCCAAGGTCTTTTCTCGCAACTCGGCCTTCAGACACAACCGCTGACATGGTAACAAGTATAGCAATCATAAGAGCTGCAAGTGTAAACCTGAAAGAAGACATCTTCAACAATGCACAACAAGACACAAAGTGAAGCTATTTATGACTACGGGAGAGAAAATGTTGAAGCTATTTATAGAGGTTGAGCATTAAAATATTGGTGCCAGTTAAGGGTGTGAATACGAATTGATGAATTTATTTGTTGAAGGAAGTAGAAGTGGAAATCATGATATGGTTTCTCCAAGCAACCTTGTGGCTAAGAAAACTGCCAAATTCCATGGGATCTTTAGCTCCTAAACTGGTTTTATGACATCTGTCTAAAAGTTGCCGACCCATTACCATAGTGGATCCACCATCGATCAGTGCGGCCTTTGTTTAGCATAAAATTCGTCTGCCTCTTTTCGGTGTTCCTACTTATGCCTCAATACTAAAAATTATTATAAAATTAAATTCTAAGCCCTAATCCTAAATTCTAAACTTTACACCATATACCCTAAAAAATACACCCTACCTTAAATTTCTTCAACCCTAACCACAACCCCTAACCTAAAACCCTAAACTTTAAACTTAATTTTGAGCGTGAGAGCATATGTAGGGGCACTGAAAAGAGGTAGAGGATTTCCATCCCTTTACTTATTGGTTGAGGCCATGGTAAAATTGTTGTATTCATATGTGGTAAAACATTTGTGAACTCTTATTGTTAAATTTGTTCAAGTGTTATTTTTTTATCTTGCTAGGATATGTTACCATCTCCTATTGCATCTAATTTGAAGTGAATTTTTGCTGGTCAGGTGTTTCGTTTTATGTTCTGAAACCATTTAATTTCTCTCCCTCTCTCGTCTATCGGTTTTAATGGTATAAGAAAAGACTAATTTTATCGAGCCGTGTGTGAGCACAAGGATGGCAATTACAAAGCTCGCCTTAGTTGAGTTGGAACAATCATGTGAGAGTTGATCCAAATGTTTGATTAATTTTTTTGTTACATAGGAAAAAATGGTAAGAAGGGGAAGCTTTGTACAAGAAAACGATGGCTACAACATAACATTATTAGGAGTGTAAGACAAATTTCGACCAAATGAAATCCTAACCATGAAAGAGAGACAAATGTAATAAAAAAATGAAATCCTAAGATATATGGAGCTCCCACATTGTTACCAGAAATAGAGACAAATGAGAACTGATGAGTAGCAAAGCCATGCAAACCAGAAACACCCCAAGTTTCAACCATTTGCTCTGCAAAGCTTTCATATAACCTTGTCGACAGGCTAAGCAATCGTAGCATAAGCCGTTCTTATCGTTCTTCCATACATCGCAATCGGGATTATGTAAGTCGGATTCGGCTTCCGTTCGATCTCTCTTTTCCCAATAGGTAGCGTTCACGTACTGCAAAGGGCACTCTGCGGGCGGTCTGCAACATCCGGACTAAAATGGTACAAATCAAGTATAAACAGGGTTAGAATTTAACAACAGAACAGAGATATGTCATGTAACATGATGATATATACCTCTACTGATGACAATTTCTTCATACTGAAATCATAGGATTTGAGCTTCGTCGATGTCATGGCTAAATCACGGCAAATTCCGGCATCGTAAATGCATCCTTTGATGTTGCTCCAAAGGTTGTCGTCATGAATTTTCATCTCGAACCACAACGGTGTCGCGGGAATCCTTCTGTTTTCCATGCTGTTCACCCCAAGGAACGCGAGGCCGACCGTGAACATCACCGTCAACGGTATCATAACCAATACAATCCCCACCATTTGTAACCGAGCTCTCAAGAAGAGAGCGGCATTGCAGACTAAGAAGACACATATCAAGCCAATGCTGATCCCAATCTGCAACTTAGGCAACTTGAACAGCGATTCGCAATCGTAACTCTTCATGTATAACAGCCAGATGACGGACGAAAGGACCGGAAGCGAGAAAACAAACGAAACAACAGATAATAAACCCGAAATTCGCTTCACTTGAAAGAATTTCCCCGGAGTAATAGTTTTCTTGGGGAGTTCAGCCGGTGTAGTAGGCTCGTTCCTGGTAACCACATCGGCCGAGCTCTCTTCAATTATCGGAACTTCTGCTTCATCTGGTGGATTTCCTTCAGCTTTATCATCTGCCATAGTATGAACAAAGAACACTATAACAGAAATTTGATAAAATGATTCACGCTAATACTTTTTATTGCATGTCAAGAAACAATATATTAGCATCAAAACAGACAAGACAAGTAAAGTGGTATGGTTTTGTAATACAGTGACAGTTTGTAGGGGATATATACTCTCATGTTTTTACCAAGTCTTTATCGTTAAGCCACTTATCGCACGGATATAGTTGGAGAGATATTAGGGAAAAGTTGAAGAATCTGTTTTCCTTGAACTTTTACCATTTATATATACACAATAAATTTAACTACTTAATGAAATTGCATCAATTAAGTCATGTGAACATTGTTCGATAACTGTAATATTTTTTTCTATTTATTTGTACCATGAGGCACATACATGTTTTGCCAGAAAAAAATCTTTAAAAAGTTTTGAAAATTCTGAATATTAATAGGATTTATAGATATTTTTGAGAGTATAAATATTCAAATGATTGGTCAATAGCGATTAAATTTTGAGATAAGGGACAATTGAATTAACTTTTGTCAAGCACTTCACGTATGAAATCTTTTGTCCATAAATGAACACAGACAAGAAAAAGGATCTTAAAGATGTCTTGGAGTAATCCCAAATTCCCAATGATGGTAAGAGTACGGATGGTAATCTTCTATCCTTTTTTGGGATAAAAATCATCTGCCTCTTTTCGGTGCCGTTATTTATGCTCCAACAATCAAAAAACACAATAAAATTAAATTTCAAGCCCTAACTCTAAATTTTAAATCCTAAACCCTACACCATATACCTTAAAAAATACACCCTACCCTAAATTCCATAAACACTAACCATAGCCCCTAACTTAAAACCCTAAACCCTAAACCTAATTTTGAGTGTGGGGGCATAAGTAGGGGCACCGAAAAGGGGTAGAGGATTTACATCCCCTTTTTGGTGCTCCTACTTATACTTCCACGCTCAAAATTAGGTTTAGGATTTAGAGTTTATGGTTTTAGATTAAAGTTTGTTGTTAGGATTTAAGAAATTTAGCGTAGGTGTGTATTTTTTAAGGTATAAGGTGTAGGTTTAGGATTTAGAATTTAGGGTTAATGCTTGAAATTTAATTTTATAGTATTTTTTAGTGTTGGGCATAAATAAGGGTACTAAGGGCAGAGAATTTTTATCCGTAAGAGTACTAGATGTGAATAAATATAATTTGTCCTCGTGCAAAGGGTAAAAAAATCACAATGCCTTAGTTGGTTCAAGTATATATAGTATTAGTAACTTCAAGTAGATATTTAGTTATTAAATATTCTTAAACAAATAATCTTTAGGAAATAACACGGATTAGAATTCAAGTAGATATCTAACGGTGGGGAGAAGTTGGCCATCTTAATAATAGCCTTGAATACCAGCTTTTTGATGAGTTCTTTTTTTCTCCAACAATTTGTAACCTAAATCATTAGTCCTTTTTAATGTTTTTGTGTATGCTTTAACCTAAAAAATAAGTTTAGGGTTTAAAACAGTGATTAGCGTTTAGGGTGTATGCTTAGTTTTTAGGTATAATGTCAAAAATGCCTTTAACGTTTAATTGAATAGTTATTTTGGTCTTTATTTTTTTAATCAATTTAATCCAACTTTTCATTTTGGGCCATAATGACCCCTTCGCAGATGAAAACTGTTAGTCAACTAATGATAAACAACTTGAAATGACTTGACAGAATGACACGTCAGCAAAAAAAATTTATTTTATATTTTATATAATTTTATAAAATTATTTTTTGACTAATGTGACATACTTTCAAGTCAACACTTTTGTTTTTATGACATTGTCATGTCAGCGTGCATTGTCATGCACGCTTATCACATTATTTCAAGTCATTTACCACTAGTTAACTAACAATTTTCATCCGTAGAGAGGTTATTTTGACCCAAAATAAAACGGTGAGGGTTCAATTGGTTCAAAAAAAGAATAGGGGCCAAAATATTTATCCAGTCAATGTTAGCGGCATTTTGTGACTTTATGCCTAGCTTTCAAGGTTTACAATTTGAGTTAGAACTTAAGATTCAATTTTTTTAGTATAGAACATATATAAAAGCATAAAAAGAGATAAAATATTTTTGTTAAACAATTTGTATATATTAATTAGCATAACCTAGTAACAATTGACTACCATAAAGAATAAAACAAGAAGTTGATTATTGAGCTATTGAATCCAAAAGAAGAATGCATGTTGATATGTTCACCTTCAAATACCTTGGTCAATATAACCAATAAACAAAGACCGCACTGATGGAGAGTAAAAATTTCCTGACCCTAACCATGATTCCTTATATGGCATCCTATTAAAAAACACTTAAAAATTAAATTTTAAGCTTTAATTTTAATTTTTATACCTTAAACCCTAAAAATATACTTTATCTCTAATTTCCTACACCCTAACTTTAAATCCCAATCTTAAATCCTAAATTCTAAACTCTAAACTTATTATTTTAAAGTGGAGGTACCAATAGGGCATAGTTAAGGGGTAGACGATTTTCATCCACGGATGGACGCTGGATCCACTATGGGTAATGGGTCGGCAACGTTTAGACAGTTGTCGTGCACAACTTCAGATCCTATGGAATCTGGCAGCCTTCTTAGCCACAATCTTGGACATCATGATTTCCACTTCCAATTCTTTAAACAAATAAAATCCTACTTTAATTGTATGCAGCGGCAGCGCTTCCACACTCTCAACTTCTATAAATAGCTTAACTTTGTCTCTGTAAAGTCTCATAATCTGCAAAGCTTCTTCGATCAGTTTGTGTCTTGTTTGTTCCTTGTCGTACATTGTTGAAGATGTATTGTTTCAGGTTTATACTTACAGCTCTTATGATTGCTCTACTTGTTACCATGTCAGCGCTTGTATCTGAAAGCCGGGTTGCCAGAAAAGACCTTGGACTGGACCTTGGAGGCATAGGACTTGGGGTTGGAGCTGGGATAGGCGTTGGCTTGGGAGGTGGTGGCGGTTCTGGATCAGGAGCCGGGGCTGGGGCTGGGTCTGGTTCCGGGGGTTCAAGTTCAAGCTCTCCATCAAGTTCATCCTCTTCATCCAGTTCTTCTGGTGGGTCTGGTGGTGCAGGCTCTCGTGCTGGTTCATCTGCTGGTTCCTATGCCGGGTCTCGAGACGGCTCTGGTGCAGGCTCTGAAGCTGGTTCATCTGCAGGTTCTGAAGCCGGTTCCTCTGCTGGCGGGGGCAACTAGAAAATTGTATGCGGGGAATCAAATGATTAAACATGGAACTGATTACTATGTTATGTTGTTATTATGTTTTTGCAGTTTAAAGACTCTAAATTATCGATGTTACTTCATATATTTATATCAATAAAATAGCATTATTTGCTATTACTGATGTGATAAAAATTTAACAATTTTTACTAGACATTTTTTTCTACTTTTTTTTAATTTTTTAATAAAATAAAATTTAATTTTTCAAAGATGAGAGTGGGCGTGGGAAGTTTTTCGGGATGCCCTGCCTATGAATGTGCTAGGCTACATCGCGGCAATCAAGCCGCCCGTGGCTTCAAACGGGCCTGATTGGCCGGGTTGGCGTTGGAGTCGGGCGCGTAATTTTATAGTACGGTCAGCTTATGAGGTGCGTTCACAGCCGTTGAAAGGGGTTGAGGACAATTTCTGGAAGTTGATTCAAGCGTATAAAGGACCACCGCGGGTTAAGGCATTTCTTTGGCTTATTGGCAAGGGGCGTCTGTTGACTAATGCGGAAAGGGTTCGACGGAACTTGACGGACTCGACAGCTTGTGCGATGTGTGGGGCGGTATGCGAAGACATCGATCACATATTACGCTACTTTCCTATGGCGATGACGACTTGGTCGGCACTGATTCAACCACATCGCCTCTCGGATTTCTTGACGCTACCGTTGCGGGACTGGTTACGGAAGAACCTGCAGACGGGCGGGGTTTTTGCTGTGGATGAAGCAAGCTGGGAAGTGCTCTTTGAGGGGATACTTTGAACCCTCTGGCGAGTACGCAATGAACGGGTCTTCGGCAGTTGGAATGTGCATGGCGATGGGGTTATGGAACGAAGCCGGAGATTGATTGCTGGTGCACAGCGTGGGCTGGCGGTGCCTCGCAAAGGTTCGCCTGCAAGTGCCAATAGACAGCAAAAGCGGCATATGAGATGGTGGCCGCCGGATAGGGGGAACGTTAAGGTAAATGTGGACGGTGCGAGGAGCAAGCTAGACGGGGCAGCTTCTTGTAGGGGGTAATCCGCGATTTTCAAGGTGGTCGAATCACTGGTTTTACTAAGTATATTGGAAAATGTTCGGTTATTGAAGCAGAGCTTTGGGCGGTGTTTGAGGGCCTTAAATGCGCTATGGGTGTGGATGGGACGAAGATAGTGGTGGAAACGGATAATTTAGATGTGGTTCGTGTTTTATCGGACTCGGTATCTCGATTGATTTCCTCCTCTTTGATTGGTTCTATTAGAGAACTTGTTACGACACATGGTGGAGTGGAATTTCGACATGTTTACCGCGACGCTAATCGAGTGGCGGATGCGATGGCGAAGATGGCGTTAAGAGATACATTTGAGACTTGTGTTTTCAATCACTTCCCCGTTGGGGTGATTGATCTTTTGAGGGAGGATTGTCCCTAGTTTTATGTTTGTTTCATTTCGGTCGAGTTTACTCTCGAGGCTTGTACGGATTATCTATAGGTACTCTTTTCCCTCTCTAGGTTAGGAGGGTTTTTAACGAGGCCTATGATAATTCTTCCCCTCATTCATTTATAAAAAAAATGTTATTTTAATTATTTTACAACATATTTCATACACAAATATTTTCTTTTTACAACTACGTGAAAAGTCAACAAAGAACAAATTTTGAGGTACGTAAGAAGTGCTTAAAAGAATTATGTACACTCCTAGAGACTTAACTCATTATTTAGAATAAAATACATTGTAGGTCACTTAGATGTAGGTTTAGTAACAAATATGTCACTTTTTTTTCTAAAAGTAACAATTGAATCACTCAATTATAGGTTTAGAAATTAATATGTCACTCTTCTTCTAAAACAAGTCACTCTTCTTTTAAAAGTAATAATCCAATCGCTTAATATTGGTTTAGGAACAAACATGTCAATCAATTAAAATTTCGTGACAAACAAGTCACTATGTCATTAAAATTGAAACAAGGACACGATATAATAACAATTTTAGTCCCAAACTTATACATTCTATTAATTTGGTCATAATTCAATAAACTAAACCTTTATATTTGAAAATTTCGACATTGCACCATCCTAGCACACCCTTTGACTACTTACCACACTTTATGTTATTATCCATCAGTCTGATAATCAACAAATGTGATAGCTCGACAGTCACAATCACTTCGCTACTGGATAGTTAACAGACTAATAGAATAGACACATTATGACCTTATCATCGCCTGCTAGTAGGCACAGTCACTTCACTAATGAAAATTTCAAATATGAAAGATTAAGTTTATTGAATTATTTCGAATTATGACCAAATTAATAGAATGCATAAGTTTCATGACTATTTTTTTATTATATCAAGCCTTTGTTTCAATTTTAATGACAGCGTGACTTGTTTGTCACAAAATTTTAATCGAGTATCATGTTTATTCCTACACCTATACTTAAGTAACTGAATTGTTATTTTTTTAGAAGAATGTCCATTATTAAACATATAACTAAACGTATCATATTGGTTATGTGGGATAAAAATCATCTGCTCCTTTTCGGTATCTTTACTTATGCCCCAACACTAAAAAACACTACAAAATTAAAATTCAAGCACTAACCCTAAATTTTAAATCTTAAATCCTACATCATATACTCTAAAAATACACTCTACCTTAAATTTCTTAAACTCTAACTTAAAATCCTAAACTCTAAACCATAACCTAATTTTGAGCATAGAACATAAATAACGGCACCGAAAAGGAGCAGATGAATCTCATCCGGATATGTGAGGTTGCTATCCGGCGTGGAAGATATCTCTCACGGTTGCCATCATGACGTTGGATGCGCGTGCTCTTATATATCTTCTTCCACAATCAATCTTTTTCAGTGTACCTATATTAAGACCTACACGCTCTACCTTCTTTATTTTGCCATCTTCACTTCACCTTATTGACCTAAACAAAACCACATGGTGAAGCTACCTCGGTCCTAAAAGGGAAACAAAAAAGTAACACATCACCAGCCCCATAATTGAACAAGGTACCAGAAACATGAACTGCATTCTACAGTGGATGTTCATACTTCATACATCAAATTCTTAAGACAAATTTCTCGACTACACTCAACACAGTGCACACGTTTATGTTTCTGTTTTTGTCTCCTTTTTTTCATTTTATAATTGTCCAAACCTTACCATCAACCACTATATAAACGCAGAAAAGAAGAGATCGGAGAGTAACATCTTCTCAAGAGAACTTTATATCCAGAGTGACAGAAAATTAAATGGGTGTACTTAAGTCCCTAGCTTTGGTCGCCTTTCTCCTTGCCATGTCGACTATTGTGTCGGAGAGCAGGGTTGTAAGAAAGGACTTGGGTATCGATCTTGGTGGTGGTATAGGAGTGGGGATTGGAGCAGGTATAGGCCTGGGTATCGGAGCTGGTGGCTCAGGGTCTGGAGCTGGGGCTGGTTCCGGTTCAGGGTCAGGTGGACGCCAAGGTGGTTCAGGCCATGGTGGGGGACATGGCTATGGTGAGGGTCATGGCAGCGGTGGTGGTGACAACTAAAGTCTTGCTGCCCATGCATGCCTAGCTATTACCTAAATAAAGTTGCATGTTGTTTGCACCGTCGATGAAGATAGGATTTATTTACTGCATTCGAGTCACAGTGTTTGACGAGTCTTTCGTCTATAGTTGTTATATGAATTTTATATGATTATTCTTCCATGTTTAAGTTGTTTATGAGTGGCTCAATGTGCTGTTAAATCCATAATCTAATCGCTATAATTTTGTTGATAACATGCCTGTAATTTAATACGATTAGAGCCTTATTTTTAGGGCATGTTCCTGACGTAACCTTAATTCTTTTAGAGAGCAAAACGGAAAGTTTGAGTATAATGAAACAACACTTGCAATTAATTAATTAATGGTACAAGTTTCAAATAAAACTGTTAAAATGTACAATTAAGATCATTTATTGCTGTAAGTTTATTTATCAACAAAAAAACCGTTTCAAAAATGAGGTATGATTGCCCCGTATAAAAAGAAACCCTAATTCAGCCTCAAAATTACAAGGATAGGAGAACATACGGTCTTCTCATGGCAAAGTTGAACATGTTCTATTTCTCCATGTTGCTTCTCTTAACCACCACCATTGTTGTTGTATCTGCACTTGAACCAAATATATCCCCAGCAACAGAGGATTTTGCACTTCCATCTCGACCCGGTCACGGAATAGACGCCGACTACAAGCATCACGGAGAGAATTTTGCACGGTCACCTGTGACGGATTCTGATATAGACACCAACTACAAGCATGACGAAGAGAGATATACAATGATACCAGTGGCAGATTTAGGTGGACCTAATCACGCCATAGACTTCGACTACAAGCCTGACGGAGATGGACTCGTAGTGCCACCAACGGCGGATTCTACACTTTCATCGGAATCTGATTTCGACTTAGACCCTGACTACGAGGATTACGAGCACGAAGGTGACGAATTTGCAATGCCACCAGAATCGGATTACAACTTAGGCCTTGACTACAGTTATGTAGGAGATGAATTTGCAATGCCATAATTTGTTGATATTGACATTTAATTTTTAAGGGTAATAAAAAAATAAATTCTAAACCTATATTTTTTTACTAATAAATTCTTCTAAGCTACATGTTTTATTATATATTCACGTGCCAATATATAATATTATATATATATTATCTTAATTCATTTCACGAGTGGAACATTTTTTTCTATCAAACTTCCTCTACTGCATTTATCGATTTTATTTTTTCCAGAGTAAGCATGTATATATGTTTTTATCATGGAAGAAAAGATTATTTATTTTTTATTCAAAACTAAAAACAAATAAAATCACTATTAAATATATTTGGTAGCAAAAATTATTTCTTAAAACAATTGTGTCACTTTAGTATATGTTATTTCCATTCAAACCATGCTATAGATTTATAAGAGGAAAAAAAAAACAACCATTTATTACAATCACATGTGATTAATCATTAATGAATTACTTGGTTATAGTTTTTTCACTAAATTATTCAAATTTTTTCTATGAAACGGGAAATATCTTATGTTTACATTTTCTATTCTTGTTTTAAAATATATTTTACAATTTTTTATTTTCTTGAAACCGGAAACATAATTAATAAAAAGAAATAAATTTTATTTTCATTGGTTAAAATACATAAACACAATTGGTTACCTATTTTCTCATAATAGAGATATAATAAATAAAATATTTTTCATGGGTTAGTGCTTATAAAAATTGTTGAAAAAATATTTTGTTTTTACATCGATTTGAACTCAAGTAAATCAATTAAGTTAAAAAAACTCTTGTTTTCATTTTTTTTTCAATTTACATATTTTTTTTTGTAAAAACAGTGGAAACGACTTGTTAATGTTTCCTAAATTTCACATATTTTCATTTACATTTCTAGAAATCATTTTAAAAATTTTAATCAAACATAATTCTTTTTTTTTTTGCTCTGCAAAGGAATTTTTATTAAAATTCGACCTTGATCGTATGCCTCATTAAAAACCTCCCTAAACCTAAGTTGATGGAAAAGAGTACATACAATCAAGGGAAAAACCAACACATACCACTTATGCCCTGAAAGTAACCCGAGCAATACAACACTATCAACCACCTGCTAGCTCAATGCACTAAACAATACGAAATCACCATAAACCATGCTTACATACAATTAAACTCCTATTTTCAAAACATTCAAACTCAACCTTTGCACGAAACGAAAATGACAAAGAAGAAACGAAGATTTAATTTTCTTTAGAGGGTAAATAAGAAAGTTTTAATTTTCTAAAAGAACGAAAATGACATATGTTTTGTGAAACGAAACGAAGTTTTAATTTTCTTTAGAGGGTAAATAAGAAAGTTTAATCATAATGAAACAACACTAATAAAATGTACAATTAAGCTCATTTATTGCTATAAGTTTGTTTATCAACAAAAAAAAGAAGCGTTTCAAATATGAGGTAAGACTGCCCCGTATAAAAAGAAACCCTAATTCAGTCTTGAAATTACCAGGACAGAACATACTGTCTTCTCATGGCAAAGTTGAACATGTTTTATTTCTCCATGTTGCTTCTCTTAACCACCACCATTGTTGTTGTATCTTCACTTGAACCAAATATATACCCAGAAACAGAAGATTTTGCACTTCCATCTCGACCTGATCACGGAATTGACGCCGACTACAAGCATCACGGAGAGAATTTTGCAAGTCCACCTGTGACGGATTCTGAAATAGACACCAAGTACAAGCATGAAGAAGGTGGATCTACAGTGATACCAGTGGCAGATTTAGGTGGACCTAATCACGCCATAGACTTCGACTACAAGCATGACGGAGATGGATTCGTAGTGTCGCCGGTGACGGATTCTACACTTCCACCAAAATCTGATTTCGACTTAGACCCTGACTACGAGAACTACGAGCACGAAGGTGATGAATTTTCAATACCACCAGAGATAGATTTTGTACTTCCACCAAAATCGGATTACGACTTGGGCCTTGACTATACCGTAGGAGATGAATTTGCAATGTCATAATTGGTGGATATTGACATTTAATTTTTAAGGGCAATAAAAAAACTACATTCTAAAGCTATATCTTTTTTACTATTAAATTCTTGTAAGTTGTGAGAATTCTAATGTGTGGCCGCCTAATATACGGTTAAGAAACGGCGTTACCGGAAACATTATAAGATAAATAATGTATCCGGTAAAGCGCTACCGGATAGGTTGATATGAAATAATGTATCCGGCAAAAAACATGAAAAAAAATGGTAACCGGCAAATTTAAGTTATCGGTAAAATTACCTATTTTGTTCATTTGAATATTAATATATTCGGTAGCGCCTAAAATGTTGATAAATTTGAGCTGATGGGGCCTTGGAAATTCCCACGATAACAAAATCGGTAAAATTACCTATTTGTTATCCGAATATCAATATATTCGGTAGCGCCTAATTTGTTGTTAATTTCGAGCTGATGGGGCCTTGGAAATTCCGACGATAAAAAAATCGATAAAATTACCTATTTTGTTGATCCGAATATCAATATATTCGGTAGCGCCTAATTTGTTGTTAATTTCGAGCTGATGGGGCCTTGGAAATTCCCACGATAACAAAACCGTTAAAATTACCGATTTTGTTGATACTCATATCAACATATTCGGTAGCGCCTAAATTGTTATTATTTGATCGTTTACATTAATATTAAACATTTAAACAAACCGGTACTAGGGTAACGTAATAGGTAACGAATAAGAATCGATACTTTAAACAATAATATCGATATTTTAATAAAAACATTGGAACTGGTTCAATTGTGGCTCGATAGTATGGATACTTAAATAAAACATATGGATACTTATATTAAATGTTTCGATACTATTATTAGAAGTATGGATACTTTCGTTAAAAAGTATGGGTACTTGCAGGAAAAGAATGAATACTTATATTAAATGTTTCGTTACTTTTATTAGAAGTATGGATACTTTCGAAAAAGTATGGATACTTCTATTAAATCGTTTATATCAATTATATTTATGAAAAAAAGAGTTCCCAATGAAAAGTTTAATAATATAAGGATGAAGAGAAAAAAGATCATAAAAAAATGAAGTCTCAGTGCTTCAATTACAAATTACTAAAGTAAATAAAAAAATGAAAGTAAAACAATGAGCCTCCTCCCTTCAAGTCCCCTGCCACCCATGGCACTTGTTCCAGCTCCAGGTTGTTGTCCAACCATCTGTGCATATGGTCGCATCTCAAACTTGACCTTTTGGTTGCCTAATGAACAAAATTTGTTTGCATAAGTATGAGTAGAAGTGTATCTTGTTATTAATAATAGAAGAAAATGATAGAGAAAACCTTGAATATGGCGGTTGAAGATGTGTATGTCTTCTTTTTCAGCCATATAACCATATAGTTGGCGCTGACTGGATGGACCATACATTAAGCCCTGACAACGTTGCCAAGCATCTCTATCGAAACCTTGAGCAGCAAACTGGGTATGCAAACGCTGAGCATCGACTTCATACATTCCTTGGTCGGGGATGTATCACCCGTTGGACAAAGGAATACTCCGACAATGTACAAAAGTACCCGGGCCTTCAGATCATCCCCCTCATACTTGCCACTTTTTATATCGTCCTCAAGTGTAGCAAATGTCACCTTGGACTTTAGGCCATACTTCTTCGCAAGTATTTTCCAATCCTCCATCTTAATAACTTCATCCACACTCTGCCCTTTATTTTGTAGCCCCAATACGGCTTCAACACATCGGACACCAAAATGAAATGAATATTTGCCGTATCGAACATCACACTTGTGCAAATTAAAATCTCCCATCAACAATGTAACCCCCTCGTCCCGGTCTGGCCGGATGACCGGTCCGAGTGAGCCACACGGGGAAAACCGAAGCGAAACCCAAAGGGTTCCCCTCGGTTAGCAACCCTATTTTTTTTCTAACATTTTAGTCTTGCCTAGATGAACATTAAGTCCTATGTGATACACCACAGCGGAAAACAATTAAAGGAAAACATATTCGATTCACGGCCATGCACAAACAGTCCATTTTAAGCTTGTAAGGTAGACAGTATCGGTACCCTAGCTAGGGGTATCGATACGCCCTTCTCGGTCAACCCTTCTTAGTCAACAGAGGAGGCTCGTACCGATACTCGGGAACCCCGTATCGGTACGCCCTACTCTCACCCAAAACACCAAATTCCAGTGAGCTCGGAGGGTATCGGTACCCATAGGGTATCGGTACGCCCTTGCACTCACTGAATTCCAGCGACTAAAAACCGTATCGATACACCATGCGTATCGATACGCCCAGCCAAAAACTGAGCTCTGCAGGCAAAACCGTATCGATACGGCCCTTAGGCGTATCGATACGCCCTGCACTGTGACACCAGAATAAGTCTCAATGCTGAACTCTACCTCTCTGTCCGGTGGTAACCCTGGCAGTTCTTCCGGAAACACACTAGGAAAGTCACACACTGTCCGGATGTCCTGAGGTCTAACCTCATTCATGTTGGGGTTCATCACATACGCTAAGTATGCTTCACACCCCAACTCAACTAACCTCTTAGCCTCTAATACAGAAACCACATTGGACAAGAACTTCACGTTCTCACCCACCACTACAATCTCATAGTCATCTGTGAGTCTCAAAGAAATCCGCTTAGTTTCAAAATCTATCCTAGCTCTATGCTCCGTGAGCCAGTCCATACCCAGAATCACATCGAAACCATAGAAAGGAAGTTCCATCATATCCACTGGGAACACATGTCCTTGTACCATCAACGGACATCTTCGATACATCTTCCTAACTACTACCGTGTCCCCAAAGGAACTAGTAACACTAACTCCTACTTCTAACATCTCACAGGGCAGATTCAAAGACTGTGCATGCTCACTCAATATGTATGAATGTGTAGACCCAGAGTCAATCAAAGAAAGCAAACCCAAAGACTGTATCGAGAAGTTACCTGCGATCACATCGGTGTCATGCTGATCCCCACGCTGAGCATAAACTCTGGCCTGACCTCCGCCCTCCGGCTGAACTGCAACTACATGTGCTATGTTCCTCTGACCATCGTTCCTCGGCTGGAAGTTACCTCTACCGCGCCCGCGGCCTCTCTGAAAGTCATTGGCTCTAGCAGGAGCCTGAGCTGGTGCATGTCCCACCTGATGTGGACAGTCAGGCCTAATGTGGTCTCTAGCCCCACAACTCCAACAAGAGTGAAAATTTCCCCAACACTCACCGGTGTGGTTCCTCCCGCAAGTAGCACATGTGGGCAACTTCCCACCAGCTTTCTGACCCTGATGGCCCTTACCGTGGTTACCGCCACCACGCCTATGATCATAATGAGGTCTGTTGTCCCGATGCCTCTTGGCATAACCTCTATCGAAGTTACTGGATCTCTTACATGAACTAGATCCACCTGACCGCCTGGTCAAACTCAAACTGTGCTCCAAGTCCTTGGCCCTCGAGACCAAGACATCAAAATCCGTGTAGTTTGAAGCTAGAGTATACGTCTTGATTTCCTCACTCAGCCCATAATGGAAGCGGTTACAACGCTCCACCTCAGTAGGTACAAGCTCAGGTGCATACTGACTCAATCTGACAAATCTAATCTCATAGTCTGTCACGGACATGCCCCCTGAAGTAAAGCCATAAACTATCTCTTCCTCTCATCGAGGTATCGCGGACCTAGATACTTCTTCCGGAATGCTGACTCAAAGAACTCCCAAGTAACCTCAGCGTCATCCATACCCGAAGTAACGGTGACCCACCAAGTGTAGGCATCACCCTACAGCAAGGACTCGACATAACCCAACTTGCGATCACCAGTACACCCCATCTGAGCAAGGATACGGACGGTCTTCTCAAACCACAACTCTGACCTCTCCGGAGTAGCACCTCTGAACTCTTCGGCCCCAAGGCCCCGAAGTCTCTCTAATGGCAATCCGGTACCCTCACCCTGATGGTGTGCTGCCTGTCCCCCAGCTACTGCAGCCTGAAAAGCCCCGGCTATCGCCTGAACCAATGGAGCTAAGTCTATCCCGGCCGGTCCTTGGCCACCCTGGCCACCTTGTGGTCTCTCTTCTTCAGCCCCGGCCTCACCTCCTACTCCAAGTGGAGGAGGTGGTGGTGGTGGAGGTGGTGGAGGAGCTCCAACTCCAACCACATGCTCTTCCACTTGAGCCTCAACCCTGACTACTGGCTCAAATCTTGGAGCCGCTGCCCGTGGTTCCGGACGAACCATCCTAGGCCTCCCACGTGGTCTCATGGTTCAACTAGCAAGGTAAAACTACAACAAGACATAGATAAGGATTACGTTAGTCAAAGCAAGGGTCCAATAGTGCTCAAGTACTCCTTTTTTCCAAAAATCTTTGTAAATTAAGTAATAGTAGCAATGGGCACACACTCTACACCAGACACATCATTTCATGCATTCAAAACATCATACGATCAATCAAATATTCAGGAATTCATGGCAAGACATGTATCGAACAACAAAATCGTTTAATACATTAAGCTTACCTCACTTACCTGCCCGAGGTCTCGGTAACCTCAGGCTCTGATACCAACAAATGTAACCCCCTCGTCCCGGTCTGGCCGGATGACCGGTCCGAGTGAGTCACACGGGGAAAATCGAAGCGAAACCCAAAGGGTTCCCCCTCGGTTAGCAACCCTATTTTTTTTCTAACATTTTAGTCTTGCCTAGATGAACATTAAGTCCTATGTGATACACCACAGCGGAAAACAATTAAAGGAAAACATATTCGATTCACGGCCATGCACAAACAGTCCATTTTAAGCTTGTAAGGCAGGCAGTATCGGTACCCTAGCTAGGGGTATCGATACGCCCTTCTCGGTCAACCCTTCTTGGTCAACAGAGGAGGCTCGTACCGATACTCAGGAACCCCGTATCGGTACGCCCTACTCTCACCCAAAACACCAAATTCCAGTGAGCTCGGAGGGTATCGGTACCCATAGGGTATCGGTACGCCCTTGCACTCACTGAATTCCAGTGACTAAAAACCGTATCGATACACCCTGCGTATCGATACGCCCAGCCAAAAACTGAGCTCTGCAGGCAAAACCGTATCGATACGGCCCTTAGGCGTATCGATACGCCCTGCACTGTGACACCAGAAATTTCAACTTAAACGACCCTAACACGACTCTAAATGCATTTCATGACTCACCTAAGCGTATACAAACATGTAAGCATACATACTTAAGCCGAAGGAAGCATTCATTCATGGATTCAAACATTCATACGTAGCATTCCAATTGAAGAGCAATTTAGGCAATATTGGCATACATAAGGGCTCAAAAGGTCATAAAAGGCACAAGTCATCATAAGGGGTTTGCACTCATACACAAGGCAACCTAAAACATCTAAAGCATGCCAACACACACCAACATTCATCATAGTATCACATGCCTTACAACATAAACATCAACATTCAAAAAGAGTCATACAAGCTCATACACAACCCATGCCACATTGCTAACTAATACAAAATCACCACCGTACTTGAGTCACAAACTTGGAAGCCCTTCTTGCCTTGCCTCGAGCTAACACCACGCTAATGATCTGCATTGTTGAACATTGAGAGCGTAAGCTATAAGCTTAGCGAGGGTGCTCTAAAACGAAAAACATCAACAATGCAGGGTTCAAGCATGTAAATCCTAATCTCACATTCATCTTACAAAGCATATAAACGAGTAGACCTAGCTAGTCTTTCAAGTGGCATATATGGTCTCTCAATCCTATCAAGCCCAATCATCAATAGCAATATCAAGTAACAACACCATATACCACAATCATATATCACCATCATGTATCACAATACAAGAAACAGGTTTAATTGGCCACTTTAAATTACCCCGATTGTGCGGATTTATAACCCAACAACACTTTACCTCGGTGGGATTACACTCATCACCGGACCTTGCATGTGCGGGATTCCACTCATCGCCACATGCCCTACGGATGAGATTCCACTCATCATCCCGTAGAAATAAATAAAAGCTTCCGGTGGAATGTTACATCACCGTACTCCTCCTTGATGACTTAACGCCATCAAGGCCACGTACGTTTTGACTCAATTTGTGTGCACATTAATCCTAATGATCGATCATTTACAACCGGTAATTATTTAGTGCCAATTATCATTTACCACATCACATATCATCAACCATAACTCATGCTCGACACACATATATACATCTCATGAATATACATGCACAAATCAACCACAACCACAAGAGCATAACTAAATAGCACAATAGCATTTATGGATATCAATGGGTAAATTAACAACTTGTATTAACTAAAAGTGGCCTACCAAGCACACTTTACACACACACTACACATACTCGAACCAAACTTAAAAACAAGTTTGAGACCACTCACCGCCCTTCCTTAGCAAATCGAAACAATCCTCCTACGAACCCGGATTCGGTCCCAAAGCTCCTTCAACGCTTCCTCTTGCTTCTAGCCAAACAAAACACACTTATTACACCACAATTCAATGCTAAAGCTCAACTATCAACCCACTTCACAACACAAGCCAATTTCTACAATTTCCCAATCCACAAAATCTCCTAAAAACTCAATTTTCGTACTCCAACAACCCAGGGCTGAAACACCCATTTCCAAACACCCAAATGACCTCCAAAACATCCCAAATCACCCTCATATCATACCCTAACCATCAGCCCTTAGTATTCAACCTAAAACCCACCAAAAACCTAAGTTTTAATACCCTAAAATTTGCCCTATGAACATACTACGAATTTTCATCCAAATTCAACCAAATTGACATATGTTACACCTTTTAACATGATTAACTAAAGCCCCAACATAATTTTGTGAAACAAAATGAAAAACCCCATAAAAACCCAAACTTTGATATAAACCCTAATTTTCAAAACTCCATGTTTTTGAAATCCAAGACCATGAGTAGATAGGGGATAAAGAGGAGGGTTGGAAAACATAATTACCTTTCAAAAAGACCTTGGATTGAAGAAGATATTGAATGGAATAGTAACTTAGCTTTTGAGAGGTTTTGAAAATGGTGGGGAGGGTTTCCAACGTGAAAAAGGGAGAGGGGAAAGAGGGAAGACAACTTTTCCATAAAGTGGTCTAGCTTTTTAAAAGTTTTTGGTCTAATTACAACATAGGTCCCTCCCTCTTTAGTAAAGCTCAATTACACCACATTTTAGGTCGAATTGTTTTAATTAAATTTTTATTGACTCGACTATAAACCCGATTAACTCCTAGGCCCAAAACACGGGTGTTACAAACAAGCGACACAATTCCCTCCGAATTGGTCGGTCCTTCATCCCAATAAGAGATCTAAACCCCATTTCTTCCAACACATTTGCTTTATCCTTCGCTTTCAACTCCTCTATTATGTGGTGCACTCGTTTTATGCTACACCTTGTCGACACTTCCTATATTATTTACATATAATGTTAGAGTTTTTATATATCATTTATCAACATATTTACAAGTTTAACGAATACCTTCTTCACAATGTTTCCTTCTGCTTTCTTCTTGGCCGAATATTTTTCTCTATCATTTGTGGACAACGTGTTAAATGGTTGCTTCTCAGTTTCACTCATCGTGTTCCATTTCTTCACCACAATGTTTTTCACCTGAAAATTATGCATAAACCATCAACAATCAAAATATTAAACCTACAATATATTCACTATAAATTCAATTTACATACCGAACTGACAGTGTAAGTACCACAATCCTTCATCCTCTGCACTTCTTTCATACTGTCATGATAGGAAAGTTTAAATGTTCTTAAATACTTTCATCCAATTACAATTTACAGAACAATTATTTGGCATTGCTACTTACTAGAAGTACATATATCCACCCTTTGGTTGCTTTGGATTTTCCTCACTTTCGGTACTCTCCGGCTCCATTTCAACCATTTCAGTCTCATCTTCACGAACAACATCTTCATGATCCTTAGCACCCATCTCGCTTCAGTTCTCTGAAAAAAAAGTATCCATATTCATTTTCTACCGACAATATTAATTTCTACCGATAAGTTCTCAGAACAAAGTACCGATATTTATTTCTTAAATATAATTACAATTTCGACCTATAATCGATCCGAATTCCGATTTTACTTCAAAATCACTAAACCCAAAACATTATCCCCAACTACCCAATACTACATTACCAAAAAACTAGGGTTTCGGCAACATACCTTTTACTTCAAAGTCCCCAAACCCAAAACTTTTCCTTTCGGTTCTGATACAACACGACTTCAAGAACGCCTACCTTGTATTTCGCAGCAACCAAACTCGGGTCGATTTCAAAAACTCTCTTAGGTTTTCTGTAAATGCAAGCAATACAAAGGTTTGTATTAGAGTAGATACTTTTTAACCGGTTATATCATTATGATATATTTAATCGATACAATTCCCCAGATTTCGATACTTTTTTGAATTGTGTCGATTCTTTCGTACATGTTCTTAAAAAAAGTATCGACACCAAACAAATTATCCGGTAACGACTTACCGGTTACATTATATGTATTAATAATGTAACCGGTTATGTCTAATTTTTTCTATTGTACCGATTCTTTTGCACACGTTCTTAAAAAAGTATTGAAACCAAACAAAATATCCGGTAACGATTTACCGGTTACATTATATGTTTAAGTAATGTAACCGGTTATGTCAAATTTGCTTCTATTTTACCGATTCTTTTGACATGTTCTTAAAAAAAGTATCGACACCAAACAAACAATCCGGTAACGATTTAACTGTTACATTGTTTTTATTAATAATGTAACCGGTTTGTCAAATTAGCTTCTAAAGGATAGACTTTTTATTAGTACTGTGGAAACAGAAACGATACTTTCGATCCCTTGGTATCGATAAAATTGTATAAAGTGTTACAAAAGTATTTGTTTTTTCGATACTTTTTTAAATTCAATACAAAAAACTGTGCACAAAGTATCGATATTTTCGACATTTTTTTTCCAACCGCGGTTACATTGCTGTTCAAAAAGTATCGATAAACTTTTAAAAAGTATGGATACTTTCGAAATTAACAACAAATTAGGCGCTACCGAATATATTGATATTCGGATCAACAAAATAGGTAATTTTACCGATTTTGTTATCGTGGGAATTTTCAAGGCCCCATCAGCTCAAAATTATCAACAAATTAGGCGCTACCGAATATATTGATATTTGGATCAACAAAATAGATAATTTTTACCGATTTTGTTATCTTTAACCGGTCACATTTCTATCTGGTTACGCCGTATATTAGCCGCATATTAACCGCCTTACCGCAGAACTACCCTGTAAGTTGACATGTTTTATTATATATTCACGTGCCAACATACCTGCCAATATATATTATTATATATGTGATGTTTAATCCTTTCACGACTTGAACAATTATTTTCTATCAAACTTCCTCTCATGGAAGAAAATATTATTTATTATTCATTCAAAACTAAAATAAAATAAAATTAATATTTAATATATTTGGTAGAGAAAAATGATTGCTTAAAGCAATTACGTCAGTTAAGTATATGTTGTGTTCACCGAACATCGAAAAATATATAGTTATTTTAATGAAAAAGTTAACCAAATTCCCAAATAAATGTGATAATATAAAGTTAAAAGTTGCATGTAACAGTAAAAATGAAAGACTCAAACCGCCTAAAATATCATTATAAGTTAATTACAATATATATATATTTTTTGAAAATGAAATTACAATAGATATATATTTTTTTTGAATCTGGATTATATTCAACAGCGAAATTAAAACAAAGGATTCACACCTTTTACAATAGAAATACAGTGCTGAAAAGAAACAACAAAAATATAAAGGTGTGAAAGACGTTGAACATACTAAACCTAACATTGTCAGAAGAAATCTTCTAAAATAAAATCTAGAAAAACTATACTTTGCCTTGAGTGCTCTTTAAATATAGCAAAATTCTTCGCTACTTGATCTTGGCATGTCGGCACAACCACCAAAGGGAATCATAACATGTATAGAACGACCTCCTTCGTTGAAAAGCGCTCGTTGATACTCGTCACTCGAACGCGTAACTGTCAAAAGACAGACTACTGTCATGAAGACAGACAAGAACTGCTAAAAAGCAGACGAAAGAACTGCCACCAAGCAGACAAAAGAACTGCCACCAAGCAGACAAAAGAACTGCCATAAAAGCATATTTGAATAAGAATTCGACAAAGTAGATGAAAAACAAGAAAAAAACTTGAAAAAAAACGAAACATTCATCGGAAAAGATGAATTTTATTTATGTACAGATTCAGCAGAACGGCCAAAGGCAGCCGCCGATAAAGAAAAACGATGAAGAAGAAGAAGAACTTGAAAAAGTTTGGTAACCGCCTCAGAGAAAATGGAGAAGTGAAAAAGTGGAGTACTAAATTTTACAATATA
Organism: Hibiscus trionum; assembly: GCA_030270665.1. Taxonomy (NCBI): domain Eukaryota; kingdom Viridiplantae; phylum Streptophyta; class Magnoliopsida; order Malvales; family Malvaceae; genus Hibiscus; species Hibiscus trionum. The sequence continues at coordinate 38,426,116 of BSYR01000022.1, forward strand.
TATTTTTAGAACTTATTGTCTATGTTCACTTCATATGGGAATACATTATATATACCTAGAGAGACAGATATAGAATTAATGGTTAAGCCTCTCTCCATATGATTTTTGAAAATATTTTCTGTTTACGTTTTCTATTTCCATTTAAAAAACTTTTTTTATTTTCTTAAAAGCGGATAAATAATTTATAAAATAGATATAAGTTTTATTTTCAATGGCATAAACACATTTGGCTACCTACTTTCTCATAATAGAGATATATAAATGATTTTTTTTACTTTTATATGGATTCGAACTAGGATCATAGATTTGTATTTATAAAAGATTTTGAAAAAAAAAACATTTTTAGAGGGTTGACATCATCCCCTCTCTCATATGTTATGGGTTCAATACTCATCAGGAGCAAAAATCTCCTCCACTAGAATGGAATTGTTAAAAAAAACATATTTTCACTTTTATTTCTAGAAATCATTTTAAAAATTTTAACCAAACACATTTTCTTTCTATTTTCTAAGAAAACGAAAATAACACATGTTTTGTAAATCAAAACCGTTTGGTTTTCTTTAGAGGGTAAATAAGAAAATATGATCATAATGAAACAACACTAACAATTAATTAAGTGGTAAATTCTCACACAAGTTTCAAATAAAACTGTTGTATATGATGTAGGCGCATGCGTTTCAAAAATCAAACCTAATAAAATGTACAATTAAGTTCATTTATTACTAAAAGTTTATATATCAACCAAAAAATGAGTTTCAAAAATGAGGTATAACTCCCCTTATAAAAGGAAACCCTAATTTAGCCTAAAATTTATCAGGACAGGAGAACAGTCGTGATCCTCATGGCAAAGTTGAACATGTTTTATTTCTCCATGTTGCTTCTCTTAACCACTACCATTGTTGTTGCATCTGCACTTGAACCAAATATATCCCCAGCAACAGAGGATTTTGCACTTCCATCTCGACCTGATCACGGAATAGACGCCGACTACAAGCATGACGGAGAGAATTTCGCAAGGCCACCTGTGGCCAATTCTGATAAAGACACCAACTTCAAGCATGCCGAAGAGAGATCTACAATGATACCGGTGGCGGATTTAGGTGGACCTAACCACGCCATAGACTTCGACTACAAGCATCACGGAGAGAGATCTACCGTGACACCAGTGACGGATTTAGGTGCACCTAACCACGCCATAGACTTCGACTACAAACATCACGAAGATGAATTTACAGTGACACCAGTGGCGGATTTAGGTGCACCTAATCACGCCATAGATTTTGATTACAAGCATCATGGAAAGTGATCTGCAATGCCACTAGAAGTGAATTTTGTATTTCCACCAGAATCTGATGAGTTAGGCCTTGACTACAACTATGTAAGGAATGGATTCGCAAAGCCATAAGTGGCGGATATTTACATTTTATTCTAAAGGGAAATAAAAACTAAATTCTCAAGCTATATCTTTTCACTACTAAATTCTTGTAAGTTGACATGCTACAAAATCAAATTTACAAAGAAAATGACTATTAAATATATTTAGTAGCAGTAAAATGAATATGAAACATATACGTCACGTTTATATTATTTTCATTCAAATATGCTACAAAATAAAGAAATATGTTTGACCGGTTGACTAAACTGCCTATCTTTGTTTCCTCATATTTCTTTAGATTATGTGTTCTAGACCCATTAAAAGCACGCCTTTCTTCCTCTTAGAGTCTCTTATTCTATGGATAAAAATTCTCTGCCCCTTTTCGGTGTCCCTACTTATGCCCCAACACTAAAAAACACAACAAAATTAAATTCCGAGCCCTAACCCTAGTCATCGAAAAGGGGTGAAGGATTTTCATCCCTCATTTTATTCCCCTCTTAATAATATTAGGATTAGAATTAAGATTTGTTAAAAACAAAATATGTTACAGAATCAAATTCATAGTAAAAATCTACCATATATTACAATCACATGTGATTAATCATTAATGAATTATTTGGTTAATTTTTTCATTAAATTGTTAACATGTATTTTTTATGGTTAATCTTAGCCTTATCGATGTCCAGTGAGGCATAACAATATGAGGATCTCTACCAACGATATGAAAATTTTCATATGATACTTTGGAACAATTCTTTTGGAAATAATAAGTTAATAACCCAGGAGAATTATTAGATGTACTCGAGTCACCACGTTATTTGTGGTCTCAATCAATAATATCCATTCATCTCATTTTAACTTCTAAATAATTACCTATTTTTTATTAATATGTAGAAAAGAGGTGAAGATTTACTTTAGAAAAAAAAAATGAGTATATAAATCTTATTGACTGTGATCACGAATGACGTGGTGAGTCGAGTTTATCAAATAATTTTTCTGCACATATGGAGCTTATTGTGTCCAAGAATTGTTGTGAGAAGCTGGAGGGCATGGGGAAATACTGCGATGACCACATGGTTAATATGATGGCACAAACATCGGAGTTTTCCACTCGTTCATCACCCATTTTGTAAAAGGAGATCACACGTACAATTAGATCAGACAACTTTGATCTGAAAATATTTTACATTTTTTATTTTCTTGAAACCTGGAACATAATTGATAAATTAAAATAAATTTAATTTTCAATGGTAAAAATACATAAACACATTTGGTCACCTATTTTCTCAAACTTTTTGAAAAATATGTTGTGTTTACATGGATTTGAACTCAAGCCAATCAATTAAGTTTAAAAAAAATTTGTTTTCAATATAAATATTTTTAGCAAAAACAATTAAAACGACTTTTTATTGTTTCCAAAATTTCACATATTTTCATTTCCATTTCTTGTAATCATTTATTTTTAAAAATAGTACAATTTATCTCCACTTTATGGTCTATGTTCGAGATTCGTGGTCTATTCTCTCCCAACAATATCATCTTCAAGAATCGAACCCGAATTCTCTACTTGGGAGAGCAATGTGTCTTATTATTGATCAAACATATTTTTTCCAGTGTTTTCTACTTAAAAAAGAAGAAGTATGTTTTGTTAAATGAAACGGAGCTTTAATTTTCTTTATTGGTAAATTTAAAAGTTTGATCATAATGAAACAGCAGTAAAAATTAATCAAGTGGTAAGTTTTCATCCAAGTTTCAAATAAAACAGCTGTATAGGCTGTAGGTGCATGCGTTTCTCAAATCAAACCTATTAAAATGTACAATTAAATTCATTTATTGCTAAAAGTTTATATAACAACCAAAAAAAAGCGTTTCAAAAATGAGGTGCGACTGTCCCGTATAAAAGGAAACCATAATTCAACCTCAAAATTATCAGGACAAGAGAACACACGGTCTTCTTCATGGCAAAGTTGAACATGTTCTATTTCTCCATGTTGCTTCTCTTAACCACCACCATTGTCGTCGCAAGGCCACTTGTAGCGGATTCTTATATAGACACCGACTACAAGCATGACGAAGAAAGATTTACAATGATACCAGTGGCGGATTTAGGTGGACCTAATCACGCTATAGACTTCGATTACAAACATCACGGAGAGAGATCTGCAGAGACACCAGTGGCGGATTTAGGTGCACCTAATCACGCCATAGACTTCGATTACAAGCATCACGGAGATGAATTTACAATGACACCAGTGGCGGATTTAGGTGCACCTAGTCACGCCATAGATTTTGATTACAAACATCACGGAGATGAATTTACAATGACACCAGTGGCGGACTTAGGTGGACCTAACCACGATATTGACTTCGACTACAAGCATCACGAAGATGAATTTACAGTGCCGCCGGAAGTTGATTTTGTACTTCCACCTGAATCTGATTACGCTTTAGGCCTCGACTACAACCATGTAGGAGATAAATTCGCAATGCCATAAATGGCGGATATTGACATTTTATTTTAAAGGGGAATAAAAACTAAATTCTTGTAAGTTGACATGCTATAAAATCAAATTTATAGCGAAAATGACTATTAAATATATTTAGTAGCCGTAAACAGACTATGAAACAGTTACGTCACGTTTGTATTACTCATTCAATATATGCTACAGAATCAAATTTATAGTAAAATTCAACCATATATTACAATCACATTTGATTAATCATTAATAAATTATTTGGTTAGCTTTCTTTTCATTAAATTATCCACATGATTTTTATGATTAATTTTAGCCTTATCAAGGTCCGCTGAGGCACAACAATGTGAGGATCTCTACCGGCCATATGCAGTAATCCTAGTGGATGGGATTTTTCATCTGATACTATCTATTCATATATATTCTAAACTCTTTGACAATGCACATACACCTTGTAAACAAAACGATTTGAACTCGTGTCTCTTAGGATGAACATCATCTGCTTTTCCACTTAAGCACTGGTTAGGTTCTACTTTTAAATGATATTACCAATATATGTTTCAAGTCAAATTTATCGGAAAACATTTTTATATGATTAAAATTTATTTTTGACAAATTTAAAAGATATCAAATATTTTTCAAAATTCTAAAAATTGGTCCTTCAAAAATTTAGGTATATCAAAATTAAAAGGCATAATGCCAAAATACGCCCCTAATGTTTGATTGAATAGTCATTTTGGTCTCTATTCTTTTTGAAGCAATTTAGCCCTCAACGTTTCATTTTGGGTCAAAATGACCCCTCTGCGGATGAAAATTGTTAGTCAAATGACGATAAACAACTTGAAATAACTAGACAGAATGAGTCGTCAGAAGAAAAAATATTTTATATATACAATTTTATAAAATTATTTTTTAACTGATGTGTCATTCTGTAAAGTCAAACCTACATGGCGGTGCATGTCGTGATAGCAGTGTCATGTCTTTTCAAGTCATTTATCGTTAGTTGACTAACAGTTTTCATCTGAAAATGGGTCATTTTGACCTAAAATGAAACTTTGAGGGCTAAATTGCTTCAGAAAAAAGAACATGGTCAAAATAATTATTCAATCAAACGTTAGGGATATATTTTAACATGATGCCGGATTAAAAATAAAGCTGACACAATATAGTGCACGAAGCTTAACCATATTTTCTCATGATAGAGATATGATAAATAAAATAATTCTTTAACGTTTATATGGATTCCAACTAGGGTAGTATCATGGATTAATATTTATAAAAATTGTTGAAAAAATATTTTGTGTTTGCATGGATTTGTATTCAATCAAGTTTAAAAAAAAAAACTCTTGTTTTCAAATTTCACATATTTTCATCTTCATTTCTAGAAATGGTTTTAATTTTTTTAATATGCTGGTGTGATGCAAGGGTAGCATTTATTTAAATTTTTTAGTTTTTTCAAAGACGGCACACACAACATGCATTACTGGTGCTCAAACCCCGATCCCAAAGGATGATGAAGATTTACCTTTGTCACCAGGACACAAAAGGATAAGCATGGTTTTAAAAGTTTTAATCAAATATATTTTTTGAGTATTTTCTAAAAACAAAAATAACATATGTTTTTAAAACGTAACGGAGTTTTAATTCTCTTTAAAAGGTAAATAAGAATGTTTGATCATAATGAAACAACACTAACAATTAATTAAGTTATAAATTTTTACACAAGTTTCAAATAGAACTATTGTTTAGGATGTAGGTGCATGCGTTTCTCAAATCAAACCTATTAAAATGTACAATTAAGTTTATTTATTGCTATAAGTTTATATATCAACAGAAAAAAAAAACGTTACAAAAATAAGGTATGATTGCTCCGTATAAAAGGAAACCCTAATTCAGCCTCAAAATTATCCGGGGGCAGGAGAACATACAATCTTATTCATGGCAAAGTTGAACATGTTTTATTTCTCCATGTTGCTTCTCTTAACCACCACCATTATTGTTGCATCTGCACGTCAACTAAATATATCCCCGGCAACAGAGGATTTTGCACTTCCATCTCGACCTGATCACGGAATAGACGCCGACTACAAGCATCACGAAGAGAATATCGTAAAGCATGACGAAGAGATAGCTACATTGATACCAGTGGCAGATTTAGGTGGACCTAATCACGCCATAGACTTCGACTACAAGCATCACGGAGATGAAGTTGCAGTGCCACCAGTGGCGGATTCTATATTTTCACCAGAATTTAATTACGACTTAGGCCCTGACTACGAGTATTACGAGCTCAAAGGAGATGAATTTGCAGTGTCACCAGTGGCGGATTCTATACTTCCATTAGAGTTTGATTACAACTTAAGCCCTGACTACGAGTACTACGAGATCAAAGTAGATGAATCTGCAGTACAACCAGTAGCGGATTCTATACTTCTATCAGAATTTGAGTACGACTTAAGTCCTGACTACGAATACTACGAGATGAAAGGAGATGAATTTGCAATGTCACCAGAAGCAGATTTGGCACTTACACCAGAATCTGATTAAGACTTAGGCCTCCAATACAACCATGTAGTAGATGAATTTGCAATGCCATAAGGTGGTGATATTGACATTTATTTTTAAAGGGCAATAAAAAACTAAAATTTCAAGCATGATTCAGTTTATTGACTAGATTAAAAAAATCGGTTAGTTTTATAAAATAAATTACCTGTTATTTTCCGGGTCGGGCCTGAATCGCAAAATCTTAAATTTCTGGATACCACTTTTTTTTGAATATGCTGGTGTGATGCAACTTGCAAGGGTAGCATCTGTTCAATTTTCTTAGTCTTTTCAAAAATGGCACACACAGCATGACATTACTGGTGCTCGAACCCAGATCCCAAGGAATGATAAACATCTACCTTTGCCACCAGGACACAAGGGGACACAAGGGATGAACTTTTTCACTTATTTTTTTACACTCAGTATGCCTTCTTTCCCACATGTACTGCCACTCTTCTACTTGTCTATTTTTTTTTAACAGACTATTTTTATTTATCATGTCACTAGTATTTTAGTTCGATTCTGCTATTAGCTTTCACTTAACAATTATTATCAAATTTACATATAAACATCCATCTTATTTTCAAGAATATTATTTTTGATTCTAAAGTTACTATATAGGGCAGAAAGTTAAGTTAGCATAAGCTAAGAAAGACAACAATGCAGGCTCTCTGTGTACCACCACACTGCAGATTAGTATGCTCAGTTCACCACACTGCAGGTTCTCTATGTAATTCGGGTACCCAATTACCCAACTAACGGATACCCGACCAACATAGATCAGAACATGGGCCGACAACCGACTAAACTACTACCCGAAGATCCAGGTACTTGATACCTCGGATACCCAAGTACCCATATTTAAACACTATAACTATAAAATATTTACGTCATGTTTATATTATTTCCATTCAAATATGGTACAAAATCAAATTTATAGTAAAATCAACCATATATTACAATAACATGTGATTAATCATTAATGAATTATTTGGTTAATATTTTCATTAAATTATTTCGTTAATATAATGGCACAAACAGCGTAGTTTTCCACTCGTTCATCGCCCGTTTTGCCTGGGAGCTTCCAAGTTTGGGAATTATGTTCCTTCAGCGCTTCTTAATTTTTCTACTTTTGGCGAGTTAATTGCATCGTATGTCCACAAACAATGATCCTCAAATTATGATCCTCATTCTAAATTAATCTCTAAACTTTTAAATGTTTCAATTTATCACCAAACTATAACCCTCATTCTAAATTGATCCTCAAACATTTGAACATTTCAATTTCATTCTCAAATTATTATTTATGACACATCATATTATCACATAATAATAATATACATCAATGTTTACATGATAGTTAATATTTTTTATAATAATTTTATCAACATGAGATATGATTAGTATATATTAATAATTTGAGGATTTGGGGAATGAGATTGGAATGTTCAAAAGTTTTGGGACTAATTTAGAATGATAGTTATAGTTTGAGAATGAAATTAGAATGATCAAAAATTTAGGGACCAATTTAAAATGAGAAGCATAGTTTGAGGATGAAATTAGAATGTTTAAAAGTTTGAGGACCAATATAGAATAAAGGTCATAGTTTAGGAACATATGATGCAATTAACTCATTTTTTTGCTATTAAATTACTTTGTAAAAGGAGAACACATGTAGAATTAGATCAGACAACTCTGATCTGTGGCTGATTATCTGAACCAATTTATTTAATCTAAAATTTTATGCGGATTCAATCTAAACCGAATCCGAACGTCCAAATTGTGAGCCTCGTTGATTCCTAATGAATTCAGACTGAATAAAGACATGTTTATTGAAATCTTTTTAAGAGGAATAATTTAGATTCGGGTGAAATTCGGGTTGATGGTTAAATTTTAAAAAAAAATGCATTTGAAAGGTGTTATCTCACCTTAAATACAGAGTTAAAACAGTTGAGAACACAGGTGCTTGGAGGGCAAAATCCCCACGCAATCCATCGTTTTCTTTCTTTTTCTTGGGAATTTAGTGACTAAGTCAAAAACTGGAAAACAAAAACACAAAGCAAAGCAAAGAAAAGGGCAGGTGTTAAGGCGGGAATGGTTATTGTAATGCTACTTTTAATGCAATATTAATTAAACGGTTCCTTGTGGTTTTCGTTTGGTTGCTACCACAAGTTCTGTTATGCTCTACTGCAACTATATCATCAATCAATTAATGCTCCTGCGGTCAATAACGTCTTGGTGGGTTAATCCTTTAATTTTGGGATTGCCCATTTATTTGGTCAACCCCACCATCATGTACGTTCCGGATGAACTGTATTCGAGCACTTTAATATGCAGATGAACTTGTATTTATTTAATACTATTAGTTCGAGTCAGGTCGGGTCAAATTTTTTTCACCCTAAACCCAAACCTGACCCGACTCGACCTCGCCCTTAAGAAAGCTCAATCTAAACCCGAATTTTTAATTAAAAATTCGACCCGATCAGGTCGAGTAAAACGTTCATCCCTACGTCAATGGGGTTGAAGTTTATCTTCACCACTCCTCTCAACAGTAATTATTGTTTATACTGCTTGGTATCGCTCCCCCTCCTGTACTCTGCTCGATGGTTTCAAACCATTCATGTGGTTTTCTTAAAAAGTGAGTTTGGTTTCAAAAGATTTTTGTTATTTGTCTTTCACCGTCCACGTCAGTTCGGACCCTTAAAATACTCGTTTCGAGTCTCTGGTGCCATGTGTTTGTATGATGTTCTTTATGTTTTAATGAAATTCTATCTTTTTATCAACAAAAAAAATGTAAGCCTCCTTGTTTTCGCACACCAAGATCAACCATAGATTCAACTAAAGAAGTGTGTATGAGGTAAATTGAAGCGTTTGAATTTCAGAATTTCAAATTAAGAATCCTATATTCCAACGACTATTGTTTTTTTTTTCAGATAATGTCTCGTTTTTTTATTGTTTTTAGGATTTTTATGGCTTTGTCCCGATTAATTCAAGATTAATTCACGTAGTATATCTGGTTTTGGTGGGTGAGTCTCCCAGCGAAATTTTTTGCATACACAACGCTTCGTATTTCAGACCTGCTTAACCAATACTAAGCTGCTTACCACTTGAACTAACCCGATAAGTTCATCTTTAATTTGTCTAAAAGCGACGTAGGGAAAGGCAGTGAAAATGGAGACTGAAGTAGTGTAATATGGAAATATTAAGAGTTAATTTTTATAATTAAGATCAAATCAAAACAAACTATAAAAGTTGAGGACTAAATTTATTATTGTGTCAATTTTATTAACTATCACATCATTTCTTGTTAAAATTTAATGACAACAGACTAATTTGTTATTTTTTATAATCAATTTTAATGACTCCTAATGAAATATTAATGTTCGTACTTTACAATTAATTTGAAAGACAATGTAAGTTGTTCGTAAATTGTTAGTTTTCAAATACAAAAATTTAAAAGTATTTAATTTATGTTTAGTCCTTATTATCAGCCCTTCCTCTTTGGGAGTCATGTACAGTTGCTCTACTTGCGTATGTCCAGAACCCCCACTGCTAATATCTATGTAAATATTTACTTTTCTTTGCATCTTTGGGTTGTATGAAATTTTGGTGGACTACTCCTCATTATTCTTCCTTCTAGATGTATTGTATTTATAATATCTTTCATAAATTTTTAATAAAATTAAGTTGCCATTGTCAAGAAAAACATATATCATGAGAGGAGAAAACTAGATTGATAAATTTGTCTCCATAATAAATATTTATAATATCTAATTCTAATTAGTCGATTAATGAATTAGATATTAGAGATTATACCAATTTTAAAATCGTATATACACCTACATAATATCTTTTTAAGAAATATATTGATTATAAGATATCTTTAATTATTTTAAATAAATAATGTTTGCTCTTGGGAGTATGGGTGAGTATTTATCAATTCGAGTTAAAAAAATTTAAGTTAGTTGAGTTGGCGAGTTCTATTACATAACTCAAGTTTTATTTTTAAAAAAATTCTGGTCGAATTGAGTAGAGTTTATGAATTTGATTCGAGTCGAGTTGTTTGAGTTTCTATTCAAATTTAATTGTAAATATTTATAATGTTATGGTACTAATTAGTTCCAATTTAAATGGCTTTGCATAACCATATACGATATACATATAATTTTCATATTTGATATATATATATATAAGCAAAGTTGGTGAACTCGACTCGAACTTGAAAATTGATCCACTAATTACTAAAAAATTTGAGTTATTCAAATCTCATTTCGTAACTCAAACTTTATTTAAAAAATTTCTAGTCGAATCGAATTTATAAAATTATGAATCAAGTTGAGATTTTTTTACATCAAATCGAGTAAAAAAATTGACTTTTTTTGTTTAACTATTGGTATCCAACAAATTAGTTGATTAATCTGGATCGGGTAATGTAGAAGTTCATTATAGGACAACCCTCCCAACCTAATTTATTCAATTTACAATATCATAATTTAAATCTATAACAAGATTTAAAAAATTTAATATCTCATCCGCTAAATTAACTGGTCGATAATAATTTTAACTTTCTTTTAATCGAGAGGAATTTTGTTCATCATACTTGAGTGGATGCAATAGGCGTGGGACCAATTTTGGAGTAGGCCTTTGTGTTCGGCCTCTAGAAGCTCACATTTGCCTCATTTCCCAAACGTTTTTGCAATCTTGTTGGTAAAATATAAATAAATAAATAAAAATAAGCTTTTTGTTTTTTGCTTTATGCATTGAACACAGCTGAACACACTCTTGGTGCATTATTGAGTGGTTTAATCGTAATTCTTCTAGTCTATTATTTATGTTACTAATAAATAAATTCTTAATATATCCATATTATTAATGTCATGTTCATAGTATATTCGTCTTAAAGACCAACACATAATTTTATGTTAGGGGAAATAAACTTATAAAATTTTAGAGTAGGCGAAAATATTTTTTTTAAATAGATGATATATAAAAAAATTCTAATTTTTTAAATCATATACGAATTTTGAAATTTTAGGGAGTGACCGTCTCCTCCGGCACATCGAATCTATCCTTATTCGTCTACCTCGCAGCCTTTTAGCTTTTTCTCTCACACGATGTCCATATTATTAGCAAGAACAAGAAAATAAACCCTTTTTTAAATATCTAAATGAAAAAAATGCATTTATTAATAGCCAAGAGTTTTAATGATGATAAAGTATTGATAAATTTAATAAATAAATAATTATAAATCCAAATTCCAAATAATATAGTCTAAAAAATGTGGTCTAATTTTAATTTATAAAATGTTTAATACATAATTTGTCCTCGAAGTATACCACTTTTCCACTTCACTCCTTAATATTTTTTTGGCCCAATTCATCTCTTAAAGAGTATCTATGTTATAGCTTTTACCCTTTGATAGAAGTTAAAAATATATACTCAACCAATCAACAAACACCATGTGGTTTCTTCTTCCACATTAGGGTTCATTTTCGATTTCTATCAACACCCATCTTATTTATTTTTTAACTCTATATATATAGTTCAATTACACAGGTGGTGTAAAATTAATTTTACACAAATATGCATATTTAAACTATAAAAATTAAATTCTACTTTAAATCTTATACATTATATTCTAAACAATAACCTTAAATTTTAAATCTTAAGCTCCTCAATTTTAAACACTAAAAAACGTGTAAAACGTGATAATCTTAGAGAGTTTTAATTCTCAAGTGATAATCTTCACATATTTTACTGTTAATCTCATACATCCGTTTCACTCATCCAACGATCCAAAAAACGTGTAAAACTTAGAGAATTTTACACAGTGTAATTTGATCATATCCCTATATATATATTCTGCACTTTGGAAAAGAATAAAAGTTTGGACTATGGACACTCAAGAATCAAATTTGTGTCTTTAAAGTCTCATGATTTTATAACTGTCCCGTCCACATAGAATACAACCCAGCGAACGAATAGAAAATGGAAAAAAAAAGGAAATTAAGAAGAGATGTGATTAGGAAGGAAAGATTTAATATGCGAATTTGTATATTTATTCAATATTTTTTGGTCGAATGAATTTTTTTTAGAATGTGAAAATTTTGTCTTCCTATGTGATTTTAAAAAAGGTAAATTATTGTATTGGTCACTTACGTTTAGTCAGTCTATACTTTTAGTCACTAGTTTTAAAAATTAAACGTTTTGGTCACTTACGGTTTCGTTGTATAAACTTATTGTTTTGGTTACCCTGACGACGTGTACGTTAATATAAAAATGTTTATTTTTAATTTCACCCATCAATTTTTATGATTTCATTTTTTCACCCCTAAAGAAAAAAAATCTTAATCCCTTTCCAACCACCAACCTTCGGTCATCCACCATTCGTCCGACCTAGCCTCTGGTGAACTCACACCTGGCCATTTAACATAATTTTTTGTTATACAAAGTGATAAATCTATTCAAAATTTTAATATAGATTTTAAACCTTGGTCTTAAATCATTTGCTTCTCCCTCTTATTTGAACTTTACCCTTTCTTCCTCTGGTAATTTGTAAATGGTCAATTAGTAATCTTGGGGCCATTTAAGGGGTGAAAATGAACTTTTAAAAAATTTAAGGGTAAAATTAGATATAATTTTTTTATTAATGTGTGCGTCATCAGGATAACGGAAACTAATGTTCGAGTGACTAAAAGTTTACCCAACGAATGCGTAAGTGACCAAAATGTTTAATTTTTAAAATCGGTTACCAAAAGTATACACTAACTAAACGTAAGTGACCATTGCAGTAGTTTTTCCTTAAAAATTAAAAATGTACCATCGAAATCTAGAAAATCTAAAATGTAAAATTTTAACCCTAAAACTAAATGCTTAAATCATAAACTGTAAAACAAAAATACCTAAACCTTAAAATAAAACTACATATATAAACTAAAATTTATATCTATAGTATATTAAATAATTTTTTAATTTTTTTGTTAATCCTAAATAATATATACTCACTTTACGAATATGATCACTCAAACTCGGATCATCCGAGAGAAATAACATTCTTATTTCGATGAAACTATTTCTTGAGTTCAAATGCCCGTGGTATTAAATCTAACCATCACAATCAAATTTTGATAATAACTGGGCGAGAAATATTATTAGGCGTCTTCCTCACCAAATCATCAATTGTCCTCCTCAATAAAAATCACTCACTTCATTAATTTTATTTTGTTCTTTTTACTGAGTAAATTTACTCAATAAAAATTAATTTTTAATTTAATTTATAATAAATATGAATAAAAATTCACTCGATAAAAATTAATTATTTATATTCTTTACCATAGAATTAGTTGATTTATATAAAAATAAAATAAATTGGAGTGTTGGTAGATGCCATAATTTTAACCAAAAGAAAGAGAGTACTTAGGGGGAGAGTAGATGGGAACGTGTAGCAAAACAGTTCACCAACTCGTCCTCCTTTAGGAACCCAACTCACCTTCAAATTGTCCTTTTAACTTCTATATAAGGAAGCTGATTACCAGAAGAAATCAGATTAAAAAAAAACAAAGGGGAAAGAAACTACTTTGACAACAACGAAAATGGATCAGGAAAAGCCATCAGTTTGTGTTCTTGATGCATCAACCTATGTGGGTTTCTGGATTCTCAAAGGACTGTTGAGCAAAGGCTACACAGTTCATGCAGCTCTTCAGATAAAGGGTAACTCTTAATCTATTCCCTCCCTTTCCTCTTCTTCTTCTTCTTCTTCTTCTTCTTCTTCTTTCTTTTAGCTTTTCTTGTTTTTGGGTTTTGACAGGACCAGAGACTGAGATAGAGAAGAAAATCAAGGAAATGGATAGTGGGGAGGAGAGATTATCAGTTTTTAGTGTGGATATACTTGATTACCATAGTATTCTTGTTGCTTTGAAGGGTTGCTCTGCTTTGTTCTGTTGTTTAGACAGTCCAGATGGTTATGATGTAAGTCAAGGCCAAATTTGTTCTAAATTCCCATGTTTTTTTGGTAACTCTGGGTTGGGGTTTTATTAACAATTTCCATGGTTGATTTGGTGGGGTGGGGGGGCAGGATTTAATTGTGGATTTGGAAGTGAGGGGAGCAATCAATGTGGTTGAGGCCTGTGCACAAACAGATGGCATGCAGAAAATTGTGTTCACTTCTTCCTTAACTGCTGCTATTTGGAGAGAAAACATCTGTTCACAGAAAGATGTTGATGAGAGGTCTTGGAGTGACCAAGATTTCTGCCGCAAAATGAAGGTTTTCATTTACTTTTCTGTGTTTAATCATAGAATTTGTCTATGAAGAGATTTAAATTGCGGTTGCGGACATAACGGATGTTGTTGCAGTCATTGGGACCGCTATTTTGCACTATAGTGGTTTCGGACAGTGCTAGTGGACTGCTATTTGAATCCCTGATGGAGCCTCACCGGCTATTATAGATGCTCTCTGTAGAATAGATTGCATGTGAACTGACTGGCTAGGCTCTTTAATTCACCGACTATGTGGACATCGTGCATGCTATGAAATAAGAAGTTAACAATATACCAATTCATTTGGGGGGGGGGGGGGGGGGGTACTAATTTAGCCAAGGGAATGATTTGGTAATCAGCCCTTTTGATGTGTTCTTTATGTGCAGTTGTGGTATGGCCTTGCCAAAACACTCTCCGAGCAGGCTGCTTGGGCTCTCGCCATGGATCGAATGCTTAACATGGTTTCTGTCAATGCCGGACTAGTTCTTGGCCCCGGTGTTGCTCAGCAAAATCCTTGTTCAACCATGTCCTATCTCAAAGGTATAAAAAAATATGCATATCCATCCGAAACAATACCGTACTCTGCTAGTCTGCAATTAGTCTCTAAGACCATGTTTTATTTCATTCTGAAACAGGAGCTGCTGAAATGTTTGAAAACGGAGTTCTAGCTGTTGTTGACGTGAGCTTCTTAGCCGACGTCCATATCCGAGCTTTCGAAGATTCGTCTACAACAGGCCGGTACTTTTGCTTCAATCAAATAGTGAATACCGAGGAAGAAGCTGTTAAACTTGCCGAAAGCCTGAGCCCTTTGTTGTCTTCACAACCCAAGTAAGAACATGTAAATGATCCGTTATTGTCGATAAACAGAAGAAAGAAAATGGTGAGCTTATGATGCCTGTTGAATGCAGGTATGAAAGCCACGGGAGCGAGGCCTATGCCGAGAGGTTGAGAACCAAGAAATTGAGTAAACTGGTTGAAGGCACTGCATAATTGCAACACCCTGGGTCTCCTTATATCCTCGTGGATTGTAGTTTCTTAACGTTATAGGATTATATACATATATATATATATATATATATATATATATATATATATATATATATATATATATATATATATATGTTGATACTGAGAAAGATGTGCTGATTTTCCTGTCTGCATTCTTGGTTTCATATATTGATCATATCATGGTGTTAATGTGAGGGAAATTTTAACTGCAAATAAACCATCTTTCTGGAGAGGAGTCCGAAGTCAATGTAGTCAGAACGGTACCGGAAGACGTACCGTTTTTTCTTTGGTACCGGTACAATTTCGGTATCGGAATGTTTTAGTATACTTTTCAGGTTTATCGTTATTTTTTAAATATTTTTTCATACGATAATATGATGCTAATATATTTCAACCACATAGTTATAAATATATTTATATGAGTATATAAATCTCAACTTTTTTTTTCATTTGGAAGTGGATATTGTACAATTACAAAAAAAAAAATAGAATCACCGCATCTACAACTACAAGTATATATTCAAGGATAATCATAATTTATATAGATATGAGAATTATAACTAGAATTAACATAACAAGACACAGTCGGGTGAAAACTAGATCTATACATATCAGGGTGGATCTTGACAACTCAATTTGAGGGGATTAAAATTAAATTTCTTAAAAATTTTGAAAGGTTTAATTTAAAATGTTCATAAATATAGAGGGGTTTAATTAAAATTTTCAAAAATTGAGACTTATCAAGAGTTTTAAAAAATTTAAGAAGAGGTTTAATCATTTAAATATTTTTAAAAAATAAATATGAAATTTTCAAATTTTGAGGCCTGTGGCCCTATTGGCTTCAATGAGGATCCGCCTTTGAATCGAACCAACATAGATCACGATTATTATTATAAGACTATTTTTTCAATACTCTCTACGTCTCATAAAAAATTGTCCCTTATTGACTTTTTGAAAGTCAAAATTTTTAAACTTTGACTATTATTTTATTAAATATTTTAACTAATTAAATTTTATAAAATATATATTTGAAAATTATTCGATTAGAGGTTTTAAAATAATTTTTTTTATATTTTTATCAATGATACATTTTAAATAATTATGAGTCAAAATAAAAAAAATTGACTTAAAAAAGTCAATAAAGAATAAAAATTGTAGGAGGAAGAGAGTAGTAATTTTCAAAGTAGATGATGTTAAATTTGGTACCACAAATTGGGGTTTTATTGGAATGGATGACATAAGCACTAAAGTCAACCTCAATTATTCATGAATGTATTTGAGAATTGAGATACAGCTTGATTGCATGAATGCAACAGTGCGTGAATGGTTACATCCCCCATTCCTCAAACCAATTACATCTTCTTTATTTATTTATTTATTTGTTTGTTGATAATATCAAGGCTTAAAAAGTCAAGCATAATAAACAAACAAGTTTCAATACACAGGAGGTAAAAATAAAAGCGCTTTAGTTTTAAGATTTATGATTAGATTTTAGGGTTTAAAGGTTAGGGATTTAGGTTTAGTGGTTTAGAATTGATGGGTTGTGGTTAGAATTTAGAGTTTTTAGGTTAAAACTTAAATCCTTAACTATATTACACTAAACTTCAAACCTTAAATTCTAACCACAACCTCTAAGTTCTAAACCCCTAAACTTAAACACTTAACCTATAAACCCTAAAATTTAACGCTAAAATTTAACCCTAAAATCAAGACGCTTATAAAAACATTTTATATCTATCGTCTGTATATTGAATATAAATCCACAAATTTTATGCTGCGTCAACAACACCTAAACTCCATCCATTGAGTTTCCATAATCACCTTACCAAATTACAACGTTCTCTTTTTTTAATATTTTTATTATAGTCTCGTGATAATATAGGTTTAATTTTAATAATTAATAAAACTCATGCACATTTTGCAAATAAAGTTATCCACCTGAATCACCTACGGTAAAAAAATATTTTCTTTTATACTGAGACTTCTCATTAAGTTTAAATTACAACGTTGTTTGTAGGGGCAAAACATAGTTAAGGTCTGTAGGGCCATTACCCCCTCAATTTTGAAAAGTAGTATTTAGTCCCTTGAATTTTTTAAAAAACTTAATATAATTTCTACAAAAATTTTAAAAATTCATATTAAGGTTAAAAAATTTTGAATAATAAATTTTCATATTAAGGTTAAATTTTTTTAAAAGTTCTCTTTATCTTTTGTCGCTTTCCCTCAAATTGTCCACGTAAGAATAAATCTTGGTACATGTGTTTTAAAGAGTTAGGAGGATAACGAAGACAACATAAAAAATGTCACAAAGGCCAATGAACCAAGTCACTTTCCTTCTTAACAGAGAAACCATCGGAGTAACATGCAAAAACCATGAAAAATAAAATTTGTTAAAGAAATACTTTTATGATCTTGCAACATGTTAGTCTTTGAAAACTGAGTGATGAAATAGAAGATTCTTAAAATTGAGTGACCAAAATAGAAACATGAACAAAGTTGAATGATCATACGGGCTCGAATTGACGTAAGTGAGTTTTCCGGCTTAAGTCTGACATATCGATAAAATTTAAATAATGTTAAATTTTTACATTTATGTATGTGATTGTTTCTAAATTTAAGTATCAGCTAAAAACTTAAGACCAAATTTAGGGACCAAAAAGTCTATTAGTCACTTAAGTCTAAATTTAGGGCCGACTAAATATCTAAAGTCAAGCCCAATATCATTGATCCTCTAAAATATTTAGAGTTACAAAGCCCAGTCCAAGAACAGCCCAATCAAATTTTCTTTACGAGGCCCACGACCACTAAACGATGTCGTTGAGGAGCTTTTATAATATAAAATCATCCGTTTGGTTACTTGAAAGAGTAAGGCTGTTTTAGATTCGTTGATTCTAAACCCCCAAAAATGGTGCTGATTGAACCCCACCCATCTGATGAACAACAACAAGCTAAGAATGCAACTCCACCTACATCGTCAACTGAGACGCCGGCGGATTCTACCTCCGCCGCCGCCGAATCATCATCTAATGTGAACGGCGGAGATGCCGCCTCCGATGGATTCGAGACAGCTAGTGAACGTGGCATCAGCGACAACGAAGAAGACGATCTCCCCCTCGATCAACAACCTTCCGAGCAGAAAGGTCCCGATTCTTATCAGGATGCCTTAAACGACGACGAATTGAAGGAGGTTCTCTCTTCTTCCCGGTCTTTTTTATCGCTCTTTCTAAATCAAACATTAAAATGAAATAAAATAGATTTGTTTAAAATTTTATGTTTCCAGAAAGCTTTGGCACAAGCGAATGATGCGAAAATGGAAGGAAATAAGTTGTTTGGGGACGGGCAATACGAGGAAGCATTGCTTCAGTACGATATTGCTTTGCAAGTTACGGCTGATATGCCTACTGCCGTTCAAATCCGTTCTATTTGTCATTCGAATCGAGCTGTTTGTTATTTAAAGCTGGTAAATCATCTTTTTAAATTCTTTCTATTAGTTTTGAATTGCAGTTATTTAATGTTGCCATGTTTTCAATATTAAAAAAATGCACAATTTTAGGGGAGATATGATGAAACTATAAAGGAATGTACGAAAGCGTTGGAACTTAATCCTTCATATATAAAAGCTCTTGTTAGACGAGGAGAAGCACATGAAAAGCTTGAACACTTTGAAGAGGCTATTTCTGGTGAGTTTTATTTCATTTATATATAATCCAAAAGGGTTTGAAACATATATTGCTGAAATTATTGTTAATTTACAGATATGAAGAAGATACTGGAATTGGATCCTTCAAACCACCAGGCTAGGAAGACGATTTATCGCTTGGAACCACTGGCTGCCGAAAAAAGAGAAAAGATGAAAGAGGAGATGATCGGTAAGCTTCAAATCGGCATTTTGTTTGCCTTTGATCTCCCTTTATTTATGTCTTTTTGGTTTTGAACGATAATAACCGATCCCATGAATTGCATTCTTGAAGAAGGTAAATGAATTTTCTTGATATGTACCTTATGAAATCATAATCTTCATTTTGCCTAGACGCTTTTATCGGTGCTTTACTGATCTAGATTATAATATCCTAGAAACATATTATGAAGAGAAGAGGGAGGGAAACTAGTATTATACTAAATCCCTCTTATCTTTACATTGTTCAAGGTTGTGTTAAAATTATGAACTTTATGGCTTTATTTGGATTCATTCATCGAGTTATCATGTTAATGAATGTACATTATTTCACCTTTTACTGCTAAATGCAATCGTTAATGAGGAACCGGGTATTTGTTTCCGTCTCTAATTGAATAGGTGGATGCGAATTGTAAGTGTTAAATGATTGACTATAGCCATCTGCGATCTTTATATGATCAATACCAGACATGAAATACTAGTCGGATTTTGCATTTCATTGTAGGCTTTGAAACCTAATGCAAAAGGCGAGCAGTTCGGCATTTGATTCTAGTCACTGATAACTTTTCTGAGCATTGTTTCTTGATAATTTATTCGATGTCGCTGTATTTTTCATATTAATAAATGCATGTTGAACTGGCAATTTAGATCCCAGTGGTATAGTTGTTGCTAACCTAGTGGAGAACACTTATTATTTCTCTCATCTTCTTGCATTGCATGCTTTACTTGTACATAACTAACCATATGTAAATATGCATTCCCTGAGCAGGAAAACTGAAAGAATTGGGCAACTCTGTTCTGGGTCGATTTGGGATGAGTGTCGACAACTTCAAAGCTGTCAAAGATCCAAATACTGGCTCGTATTCGATATCATTTCAGCGTTGATAATCGTATAGACTCACTATATTTTCTTTGTTGGCGAATGCAGTGAAAAAACAGATGATGGCAACCTTTATATATATATTGTGTTTTTACTTAATGCCAGAGTTGCATTAAGTGGTTGGTCTAAATGTTCCTCTCGCATGTCTTGATGAGTATAAATCTACTGTCCGAACTACATTTTCCCCCTTTTTGCCCGAACGATAGTTGAATTGATCGGGCTTCGGTTTCTGGTTCAACCATGACCAAATATTAAAAAAAGTGTCAATATATATGATTTTTATTGGGTTATATTTAGGGGTGTGCAAAATAAACTGTAATCGTTAATCGGTATAACCGTTCATTTTATAGGTTAATTAACCTAACCGTTAAGGATAAACGGTTTCGATTAACCGAACCGCTTAACAAGACGATTAATGGTATAGGTTAACTTATATGTACTTTATTTTAACTAAGTATAAAGTTTGTGTTTAAAATTTTTCTATTTAAGTTAATTTTTTAAAAAAAATAATACAATATCTATTGGAGAGATATATTTATTATTCTAAAAAGGAAATAATGAACATTTGAAAAGAAAATTGTAATAGGTTACAGGTTAACCTGTAATCGATTCATTCCTTAATGATTATCCACTATAATGCTTAATGATTTAAAAATTGACGATTAACCGTTTTTTAACGGTTAATAACGGTTAAGTAACGAATATTAACCGCTAAAACAATTAATCAACCGTTTAAATTAAACGGTACAGTTAACTTACCATGAACACCCCTAATTATATTCATATTTGTTATATATCCATATAATGTCAAAACACAACTACTTTAAAAAAATTAAAAAGATTCGATTGACATATTCACAGATTGTAGCCACCCATCAGATGTTTGGGAACATGTGAACAAATATACCAAGTCAAAACATTAATTTGGACGAAAGAGTTCAAAAAAAGCTTCAACGTTCAAAATCCAAGATAAACTCTACCGAATCCTTTTTTTTTCAACAGTAAATACAGTATAATATATTATATTTATTTATGGGTTATATTTTGATACGCTTTGTAAAAAATATTTACACACCCTTTTATATTTAAACTATAGAATTTAAAACTTAAATTTTAAATTATAGTCATAAATTATATACCCTAAATTTATACAAGCTTGTGTATTAAAGTATTTTTATTTATTTATAGGTTATATTTTGGTACACAAGTTGTGCTTTCTATAAAATTTAAAACATAAATCCTAAACCCTAGCACCTAAAAACTTAAACATTAAACCCTAAATTCTAGCCAAAACCTTAAATTCTACACCCTACACACTAAACCCCTAAACCTCTAAAATTGAAAATTTTGTATAAACTTTGTGTATCAAAGTATTTGTACTTTGTGTTATACATATAATATATCATGCAATAGTTGAAAAATATACTATAAAATATTACCACCAAGCAGTTGGTCTAGTGTGTCAGGAGTTCGAACACCTAATAAATATACTTAAAAACATTGAATAAAATAACATTATTTTTCCAAAACCATTGGGTAAATATAGGCAAAAATTCAAAGTTATATTTTAACCCTAACTTACACAATTATACATGAAAGATGATATTACCATACATGGATCCAACCGAAACCCAATCCATGAACATGTATAGTAGCATGGAACTTCACAAATTACATATCTTTTCCTTATTCAAACATGGTACAAAATGGTATGCAAAGAAGTATTCTGATCAGATTTTTGACCAAACCCGCCAAGGGTCAGCTGAACCATTTGTTGAATGTAGTATCGCTTTGCTACTGGGTTTCGAACATTATTATTAGTCTCCGATGTATGGTTTCATGCTTTATACTTGAGCGGCATCTGCCTTGGCAAATTGTTGAGAAAGCTGCCTCTCCTCGGCGTGTTGCTCGAGGTATTCTTTGCTGTTCATTTCTGTCAATCTGTGCATCGTTTAGTTGTTCGGAGTTAGTGTTTCGGAAAAGAAATCAATGACATCCTGAACATATGGTTAATTATGTGTTGATATAGGTATGCGGATATAATCTTCTAAATATATAACAAAGTCGACCATATCTATATCGGATACGTACTTATATCTGATACTCACTCTCGAATCCTTCCGATAATAAAGAATTTGACTAACAGACACTGAGTACTATACAGACAGACAGATAGGTAAGACTAACATGCAAACCGAAAGAAAACGCATTAACTGGTGTTTGATTATGAATACTAATGAAACTGGTACAAAGAAAGAGTTGATATGAAGGTTAGCATTTGTACCTACTAATGGTGCGGTCCTTCGCAAATCCCAGCTCGTTATCCACGCAAAGGTTCGAATCATCATTTCTCCTTGACCGGGAGGAGGTTCGAGGGGCCATATATTTGGCATCTGCAACGGTCACGATATTTTCAAAGAGTTCTAGTGGGCTGCCCTCAGCTGTACACAACAGTCTGGCCTTGTTTTCATACATTACCTGCAACATAGAAAATAAAAATGTAAGGAAACAGATATAGTTTCTCATCACCCAAAAAAGAAAAATTCTTCATAGCATTGAATAATAAAGATTAGGGACAACAGGTCTATGATATATTTCATTCATCCGAATATGACTAGCAATTCATTCGCCATACAGAACCATTCCCGAACTCAAAATACTGCTCTGAAAACAGTCAAAGCTATAAGAAGAAATGGAGCATACATCAACTAAAGTGACAAACCGATATGCTGCTGTCCTGTTGTGGAGCCCAAATTTCGGAATACCTTCAAGAGCTAGGGTATGGAAATTCTCTGCAAGAAGATAGTATGAGAAACACAGATAGAGTAATAAATTACACTTTTTCATGCCCAGTTATTGCAATGAATGCTTGTATACCGTAGAAATAACTATAAGTTATATTTCCAAAGTACCACCTAACTCATTCAAGATATCCTTGTCCCAATTAGTTGAGACTCGGAACGAGAAAAGCAGTTTAGACATCGACATTGCTCGAGTATCACTTACTGAACAATCCAAAGTAGTCTGCAGCTCCAAGAGGCCTGTCACAAAGCTCCTCAAACGAGAAATAAGCACATCCATTAGCACCAAGGGGAACCTGGTCACGAGGAAATATACGAAAGCCTTATCAAATCAATCAAGATATGTACCCTACATAACAATAGAATTAGTACTCGAGCACATACCTGCAACGTCCTACCCATAACTACTTCAACCACTTGTGGACTAGCAACATGTTCACCAATCAGTTGCTGAAAGTTCTGTTTTAGGAGGGTGGACAAATCATTGCCGATGAAGTAGAAGCCTTCTTCTGCCTGAGCATTGGAATTAGAAAATGATAATCAGGCCAGAATTGCATAAATGAAATTTCAGTGAATCTACACAATGATTTGATCGTACCGAGGTGAGTTTCCGGTAATCTACGGCAGAACCAATTTCATGAACAACACATCTTTCCTGCAGAAACATAAGCTCCAAGATTATAATAACTTCTGAATAGGTCACTGAACTTAGCCCCACCAAATGACCCAAAACCCAAATTAATTGCAATAAGAATATGTCTCCATCCAAACCTTCAAAGTGGCAATGAAGGGTAGAAAAAGAACCCTCTGCAGTCCACCTTCATAGAGATTGTCCGGAGCACGATTTGAAGTTGCAACAAGTATCTACACTTTCCTCCCATCAGAGTCCAAGCAAAGAAGTTTAATGTTAATTTTCAACAGAAAATGTGTTCCAACACAAAATAACTACACTTATAATGTGATACATTTACTTACAATGCCATTACTGAATAAATGCCTGAAAAGACGGTTCAATATTAATGCATCAGCAACATCAGTCACCTGCAAAAGACCACAAATGTTAAAAATAAAATTTGGCTTCAGAGATATAAAGAAATTGATTCGAATGTTAATCAAAACAATAAATGAAATTTCAGTAATTTATTATCCCTTTTTCTTTTTGAGGAAAATTAAAGGTAATACAAATGTTGTACCATAAATTCATCTAGACACAGTAAAATCGCATCATCAGCTATCTCTCCTGCCACAACTTCAAGTGGATCTGCCACACCCTTGTGCCTCTGCAAGAGTTGATCATTGTTATAAAATCACATAAGCATAGCAAGGTTAGAATAAGATTTTTTCAAAAAAAATTCTAACTACTAGTGAAATCTTGAAAATAAGAGAATTTAATGTCTAATAAATTACATGATACATGCACATCAGCACATAAATGCATAAATATACATAAACAGGTTGCGACCGGACAAAAATGCTCATCCAGGTTAATCCACTGACACTCAATAACTCCAAGGTTGAAGTATCACATAGAATCTCATTCATATTATGAAAGATAAGAATACCAAGCAAAACCGAGTAGTATTGAAACAGCTCAATTACTATATTCATTTTACGTCCTGTCTGTAATGTGAAATGCTTTCTTACTTCATCACTGACTTCTTCAACAATGAGAAATGTAATCATACGTGTTCTCACCTGCAAGCGACTGTGGACATCTAACATAAAGTCGTGAAAATGGATCCTTTTCTTCCTCCAATTGCAGGGCCTGACACAGTGGAAATAGAATATAGGATAGAAATCAGCAAGCATGAGCAGTTGGCATGGTGGGCAATAAAGAGTGAGAAATCAGATGCCATATATTATGTGGACATATACCCATATTTTAAATCCATCAAAAAGATTATCCATTATTCTAACTAACAGCATGATATATACAATAAATTACAAAATTAAATATGCTAATGAAACTTACAATTGATCGAAGAAGAGGTCCATCAACATAGTTTTCCCAGTGCCTACTCCTCCGAAAAGATATAATCCCTTGACAGGGGAGTATGAAGACTGTGGAGACTGTGGCATTAAACGAGACCAAAACCACCGATTCCTGAAGAATAACTAAATGTTGATCAAGTTTTGATGAATAAAATAAAACATGAAGATTGAGATAAAACTAAATTTTATTTAATATGAAAAGCATGAATACAGTCTATTCATAAATAAACAAAATTTGAAAACAAGGGTCTACCATGGGAGCAACAAAACAGAATATTTACCTAACATTTCTCTCGGGAACTTCATAGCGATCCAACCGACAGGCAGCGGCTGACTCAACAATCTCATCATAAAGCCTTTGAAGTTCTCTTAAAGTGCCTACCTGCAAAATTCTCTGTTAGAATAATTTCACAATGCCACCAGAAATAGCAGCAGAATGCATGTTTTGCATTATTACAAACCAATCACATGAAATTCTTATTAAGCATTTTGCAGGTGCACGAAGTTTCCTGAATGCGAAGCTGGATTCAATGTAGTGCATTTCTCTTAACTGATGAATGATTGGCTCACACAAACATGTCGAATAGCATCCCCTTATAATTTGATTTATTCGGAAATGTATCTTCTCCAACAAAATAAATTTAAGCCTAATGAGAAATCCATACCTGGCAGGCATCACCATCAAAGAGCTCACCGGCTGAAATTCTTCGGTCATACTCCACGAGAGGCCCTCCTCTTTTCACTTCTGCATAATAATTTCAATAACAATAACTCTTAAATGACAACTTCACATCAGGTCTATTTCCTAAGATGATTTACACAACCAAACAGAAACGGAATAGAACCTGCGGCATCAACTGTACTAGTAGCACCGGTAGAGAAAGGTCTTGATGTAAATATTGCAGGGAATAAAAATCTATGGGTTTCGGCATGATCAGGCAGCCTATAAACAGAAGTAGAATTGATTTGAATCAAATGGCTTCGTCTCCTTACAAAAGCACTCGAATAATTGTTTATCCTCTGTGGACAAGCTGATCTTATGTTGCGAATCGATCGAACAATCGCTCTCATTTTCAATCAAAAAGACAATTCCGGTAACAAATATATTCTCCAAGTAAATAAGAGCTTCAAGCCCCTCAGCTATACAGTTTCCTGAAGAAAAAAAATTAAAAAAATGGTTAAAGGTCTGGAAATATTTGAATCAGAATTAATTCAGGAATTAAACTATTTATTTAAAAAAAACACTAATCATACCCAGCGTAAACCTTTCATTATCAACAAACTTTTAAAAAAAAGGAAAGAATAAGAATATATCGTGAAAATCAGCGTGATTAAACAGGAAATATATCTAATCAATGAATAATTCTGAAAAATAAAATTAAAAAAAGATGTGCATAAGCAGTCAAGCTTCTTTCGTTTACATTGAAATCTAAACCGCGTTTGATCCTAATGCTTCAATTTTCAAGTTCAGGAAACAAAATCATGAGCAGAAACAGATTATGTATAATTTTGGCAGCTCAAATTAGAAAACAGAACAAAACCACTCACCTGGATAGCCTCTGCTAGATTGTATGATCTATAGAAATATGAAATCCCCAAGAGGAAAAACAATAAGGAAAGAAGATTTTAGCAGAGAATTCAATCTATAAATATAAATATATATATATATGGTAAATAGATAATTTATTTTGTTTGGAGTTTTGGTGGTGAGAACGAGAAGCGACCCAAAGTTTCAGGGGCGGAGACTTTCCCAAGAAACAGGGAATCGGAAGATGGAGAAAAAAGAGAGTGTCGGAGGAGGTGGAGGAGGAGACCGAGAACGCCGTCTTGCTTCGATTTACACGTAATCTTGCGCTGTACTTTTAACAGTTAACATCTATACTTTTATTTTTATATATATATATATATATAATTTTTATTTTTATTTTATTTATAAATATATTTATGTTATTTTAAATTATAATGTGTCTAATTACTAATCGTTCACGTTCTTTTAGTCCAATAACAATTATTATTTATTTTTTAATAGTGTTTCATATGTATTGTATTTGTTAATATAATAATTATTTTTTTATTACAATCATATTCTACTTCTACCTGGAGGGAAAGGGGAAAATCCAAATGAGAGTAACACTTTTGAGGTGTCTTGAACTTAAAACTTAAAGAGAAGAAACTGAAACAGGTGAGCGTGCTCTAATCACCAGGCCGTCCTCGTATACTCAATATAATAATTATTTTTAATCTTTGTGTCGTGAGTTAAAAAATTGTATAAGACGATTAGGTATTTGACCAATTGATAATATTTACTCCATTAAAAACAACTATTCAATTTTTAGAATTATTTCTTTAAAATTTTTAATATATAGTTTTAGTAGTGTTATTTGATACCCGTAAATTCTAGTGTTCTATACTAATTTAAATTATCTCGCCATCTACGGTAAGAGTCTCTCCTACATTAACTAATAGTTGAAAGTTGCACTCTCGTCTTGAGTATAGAATAATTTTAAAACTTGTAGTAAATGTTTATTTTTATATAAAACAACAAAACACGAAAGATTAATCATTGGAGTCGCTCCAGTACATACATTAGAAAAAAAAAATCTCACCCCTATATCAATTCAGTTAATGAAATGTCAACACTTACATCTTAAAATAAAAATATATGATTAAATATATATAAATCTATATGTATTTGTTCTAATGATTAAATTCTAATTGAATTTGGTAAGTTAATGGACATTAGTTCAGTTGAAATTACAAAATTATCTCTACCTATAATTATAATTAATATTATTGTAATGATATTTTTGTCTTTGTATACTTTTATATAATCTTTAAACTTACCGCTAAAAATCACACTTCTATGTTTTAACTCTTGCTTAATAAGATTTTGTATATAAATCCTACATCTCTCCACCAATAATCATTATTGAGAATTTTGTAAAATATTTTTTCACACTCACATCGTGTGTGCTAAAATCTAGTATTTTTTATTATTTTAAAATTAAAATATCTCATCGCAATCAATAATTTTAATTTATGTGTTATTGATATATTTTAAAGGTGTGTGTTTTTTTTAATTTTTTGATATAATTATATTTGACTCATTGATTGGCTATTTCGAATCGAGTATTGTGGTGGTCAATATATGCACAACCCTTACAACTCAATTTACTTCATTCAAAACATCATGATTCAAATCTCGAACATTGTTTAAAGGAATACTTCAATCCGTTAGACATATTAATGTGTCATTTCTAATTATCATAAAGATTTATTTAAGAAAAGTATACCAAAACTAAAATAAGAAATTATGTAAATCAAAGTATACAAATAAAATGTATATAATTCATAATAATATATGATCATTTAAATAATTTAATTTTGAAGCGTATAAAATCATATAGCTATTATTTTATTGGCAAAATGACAAAAGATGCCCCCCAACGTTTGCATGTTTTGTCATTTGGCCCCCTATTCTTTCTTTTGGTCCAAAGATGCCCCCAACGTTTGCTTGTTTTGTCATTTGGCCCCCTATTCTTTCTTTTGGTCCAAATATGCCCCCAACGTTTCATTCATAGTCCAAATATGCCCATGCTGGATGTAAACTGTCAATCAACTGACGGTCAACAGCTTATAAAAAAATTTTGACGTGGCATCAGCAGATCTTAATACGCGGTAAGTCCAATAAGCATCAACTGTTAAACGTCAGTTGACTGACAGTTTCCATCTAACGGGGGCATATTTGGACCAAATTAAAACGTTGGGGGCATATTTGGACTATGAATGAAACGTTGGGGGCATATTTGGACCAAAAGAAAGAATATGAGGCCAAATGACAAAACAAGCAAACGTTGGGGGCATCTTTGGACCAAAAAAAAGAATAGGGGGCCAAATGACAAAACATGCAAACGTTGGGGGCATCTTTTGTCATTTTGCCTATTTTATTTAAGAACTACCATGTCATGTGCAATTATTTAACTATTTCTTCTTCCAATTATTTTGCGATTGTGTCATGATTCAGATTTAATTAATTAAGCAGTTTTGTTGTTTTTGTTGTCGTTAAGGTAATTAAATTATTAATTAAACAAATTGAGTCGTGACTCGTGAGTGAGTCATGGCAGCAAACACCGGAAATGAAACAACTTTTGGCACAGATATGACAAACCAAACGAAACGCACTGTTTTAAATTATCGGTTGTAAATGGCATTTCAATTTCATTTAATTATAGGGGATTTTAAGTTTCAAAATTTTATAAATTATTTATTTTTATTATGAATGTGCAATATTTTAAAAATATTCAAATTTTACAACAACTATATATTTGTATAGATATTACTATAAACTTTGAGTAATTACTCACAAAGTTACCAAAAAAAAGTTTAGATATCTGTGATATTTTTTAACATCATGATTAATTACTCAAAAGGTTATAATATTATTAATTAAATATGTAATTTTCAAAACATTTTTTCCAAATAATTACTCAAAATAGTACATGTTTGTAAGAGAAAAGAGTAAATTTGTAACATTTTGAGTATTTACTCAAAAAGTTAAAGAAAGTTCAAGTTTTAGTATTCGATAATTTTTCCAACATGACACGTAATTATTCAATAAGTTATAATATTTTTTTAGCAAAATGTATAATTTTCGCAACTTTTTGAGGAATTACTCAAAATGTTTTATATCTTAAGAAAAACTAATAATTTATAATATTTTTTGAACAATATGTCGGCTGAATTTATTAGAAAACATTCAAAATAATGAAACAATAGTAGAAAATAATAAAACAAAGTAAAACTAAATTGAAAAAAAAGAGTAGAAAATAAAGAATTAGATCAACAAAACACGCCTCCAATGAGTTGCAACGACAGAGATGAAACACTTGAAAAAGGAAACAAAAAACAAAACTCATTGTCTTTATCCACTTATACGCTTAAGGATTGAAAAAGAATGACGAGTGAAACCAACAATTTTACAAATTGTTTAGCAAAACAGATCTGACTGCATCGACAAACAAAACACAAAAGAGAATCAAACTACTAAAAGACCACCAAAAATCGTAAATTAGAGCTGAACGTTGTGAGAAAACTATTCACAATACAAATTTACTACAAATGTAGGCAGAAATGTGTCATAAGACAGAAGCATGTCACATAACAACTGAAAAATGTGCCACAAGATAAATAAAAAAAGCGTACACTAAAGGCGGATAAAAATTAACAATAAACATAAATATACGAAAAAGTAAAAATTGAATATAAAATAAGAGAAAATAAATATCAATGATGACAAATAGCGCTAAGCATGACACCACCGTCGACCAGATAAGAATGATGGAAAAAGAGATAACAATGCAAGAGGAAAAGAGAGAAAGCGGGGCTAGACCTAATGCCTCATGTTGTTTTTTTAATAGAAGTCGTTAGTCTTATTAAAAAATAATATTAAAAAATTATCATCGTAAACTAAATACATAATTTGGACATTTTCCTATAACATTAACACAATAAAACTAGCCACTTTAGATCATACAAGGATCATATATGAAAAATGCTTAAAAACCCAACCAAAAGATTCGAAACGAAAAATAGATACGAACAAATCTGACTGCATTGAGAAGCGAACAACAAAAGGGGATTAAGCTATTGAAAGGCCAGCGAGAATCGCAAATCAAAACCAAGTGTTGTGAGAAACTATTCACAAATGTAAATCTTGTGTCCAAATTCAATCCGAAAGTCTAGAGCATAGAAGAACAACATGATTATAATAAACGTTATCTTGATCAGTCGTGACAAGTCAAATACAACCTTAAAAAATATAAAATAAAAACAACTAAAACGACCAGAAATAAAAATAAAAATATATATTAAAAGACAAATTAAAACGTACCACAAAACAAAGTTATTTTTTAGAAAAGAAAGAGAACCGTCAGTCGATAACCAGCATTAAAATTAATACCGACGTATGCTAAACAAAGTTCAACAAGAAAAAACTTTTTTTCTCTATAGAAATAGAATTGGTTTCGGCGCTGTTTTTTTTTTCAAACTTTCTTTCTTGTTTAGATTAAAGAGGTAATGCCTCCTCTTGGATTTGGCGCGGCATCTCTAATCTCTATCTGGCAGATGACGATATGGGCACCTTCTTTAGAAACAATTTGGCCCCCCAAGTGGGCAATGGTTCAGCCATCAATTTCTGGCACGATAAATGGGTTGACAACTTTACACTCAAGGAAAAATTTCCCAGAATCTTCTCATTGGCAGTTAACAAATCTGGGAACATTAATGACTTTGGAACAAAACAAGATAACACATGGTCATGGTCCGTTACATTAAGGAGACACCTTTTTAGTTGGGAACAAACAC
This sequence comes from Hibiscus trionum, assembly GCA_030270665.1. Taxonomy (NCBI): domain Eukaryota; kingdom Viridiplantae; phylum Streptophyta; class Magnoliopsida; order Malvales; family Malvaceae; genus Hibiscus; species Hibiscus trionum. The sequence goes on from BSYR01000022.1 coordinate 38,457,704, forward strand.
AATGGACTGATTTCTTATCCACTCTATCCGAGGTTAAATCTCTCCCTACGGACAAAGACTGGACAAGATGGCTTGGCTCGGGTGACGGTAGTTTCACAGTTAAATCCCTTCGAATGGCACTGCTTGTAACCCCCTAGACCCGCCTATGCGTTTCACGGATCCTAGGAAGTCACATTAGGGTCACAAGAGCGACCCACAGAATTATTTCAAATAAACATATAGTTAAACCTTAAAAAAAATCATAAAGCAAATATATGATTTAAAAATGTAATTTCAGAAATCATTCAAAACGATAAAACATTTGTGATATAAGTTGCGGAAATAAGTTTCAGACTCATTTGTATAACACGACACACATGCCCCCTAGTTACACAGATACCATACTCCTTGACGAGCCGAAGAAACTCCCATATCGAGGTTGATAGGTGCAACTTGTTTGATCTTTTATCCTGAGATGGTAAAAACAACATGAGCTTGGAAAAGCTCAGTAATACAGAACTACCAAATGATGCTATAAGTTCATGCAGACATACGGTAGGCATAACATTTTTATGATGTTCCAGGCAATACTTGTCTTCATTTATGTTTCGCTGATTTAGTGAAGCACTAATCTTGAGGACTACAAGTTTTGTTCTTTCTATGTTACTGAATATTAAAAGAGAGCTTAATGTTCAGAGAGTTAACAGAATGGTAGGTTGGAGAAGTTAAACCATGAAACCTAGTGTATTTTAAGTTGCAAACAACATACATAAGTACTTAGCATAATATCATATGAACACATAACAGATTATATGCAAATACTCGGATGCATGTATGCGTTTACTAATAACTACCCTCCAACCGACACACCAATATGTAGTCCCCCAGAACTGTATCATAAACTGGCATTAACCCAAGCCCATTGGGCGGGGTACCATCCTAAGGAATACCTTAGAATACGGGCGGCCCTTGTCGAAGCATAGGAACCGAAAACGGGCAGACCTGGCCGAAGCCTAGGATCTGTAAACAGGACGGTCTTACCAGCTGGATCAGGGCTGAGCCGAAAGAGACTTCATATCATAACCTAACAGTATACCCCAGACAGAATCAGAGTGTTCAGATTTCCAGACATGGTTAACAGAATATATGTGACAAATATTATTATTCATAACATCAGAAACAGAAGAATTCATGCTTTTGACGGATAAATGGGCATACTATTGAGCAGAACAGACATTTCAGTATTACTCATGCAAACAGATTGTACCATCATAGGTCAAACTAACAGATCATACTATCGAGTTTATCAGACAATCAGACAATACCATTACAGATCAAACAATCATATAACAAGTATACAAGTTGATCAAACATATATCATGTAGGCAGAGAATGTCATCAAACATCATATTATTCATGATTAATAATTTATACAGTTCATTCAACAGAATATATCACACATGGAACACACTAGGTGGGACAGATCATTTCTTGGAGATGTTTGGCATTTACTAAATGAGGCATATTGAACTCTTGACAACTTGAACGAATTTCTGAAACGTGGCTCCTCTTAAGAAGGGGGTTCATACTAACGGTATAACCCAAATATTCAGAAGGTGATACTTCAAGATCTTAAAAAGTTCAGATATATTATGGGTACTTTAGTCCTTTAAGCATACAAGGGCATTATGGTCATTTCGACGTTCATAGACATTCTGGTAATTATACCAACATTGAAAGCAATGGTTCACAGAATTCGGATATCATATTTGCTCATTAGTTTTCTATCCAGACATTCAAGAATTTCTAATTTAACGTCTTTTAAGTTATCTGATATTTTCAGTGATGTTTCGTTTATTTAGGCTATCATGGCCTTTCAGTTATTTTAGTCTGAGATAGATCTACCATTTCTTTCTGAATTACCATTTGGTACCTCCACCATTCACTTACTTAAACGAGATTAAGGTGTCCTAACTCTCCGGCCCTTTACAGAAGATTCATTTATTTCAGAACTTGAGGTTTATCGTCATTCAAATTAATCAGACATTTCGGTGCTCGAGGCATTACCATCTTTTTGGTCATTGCGATCATTCTTATCAAATTCACGTATTACTGTCATAAGGGTCGACTTAGGATTTCAACACTATTTCCAACAAATTCTTATCTGAATTCTATTTATATTCTTATCTGAATACTTTGATCTTACTGATTCTGATATTAAATTTTCGTATCGAATTCGGCTTAAGCAGAGTTCACAGATACACTTCATCACAAACATGCATGCTTTAACCGGATATCAACATGTGCATAAAGCATACAAGGGGTAGTAAGGTATTACCTTAATTCCGAGTTATACCGGTTGACTCCCGATACTACATTCGATCGCATTCGAATCCGAATTGGATGTCCCATGACATTTCAAATACCGAGATATTATCATACCTTCAAATACACAAATTAACATTTCAGTTCTTATCCATAGAGCTCTTAACAGAATTAAACAGTTTCGGGTTCAAGGTCAGATTCGGAGGCCTTCAGGTCAGAATTTTACAAAACATGCTTCAAAATCGGACTCAGGACGTCGAAAAACATAAAATAGGGCTTTTCGAAAAAAGTTGACTTTTGGTCAAAGTCAACGGTCAACGCTGACGTCAGCAGGTCAACGGTCAACGGGTCAGAGTCAACTGGTCAAAGTCAATGCTGGCTTCAACATGACGTCAGCATGACATCAGCAGTCAACAGAGGTCAACTGAGTTGACTCGGGCTGACTCGGACTAGTTGACTCGGTTGACGGGTCGGGTCGGGTCGGACGGGTCGGACGGGTTGAACGGGTCGGGTCGGGTCGGACGGGTTGACCGGGTCGGACGGGTTGACCGGGTCGGACACCAAACTGGCTTGGTTTGGGTTGGGCTCAGACGTATTGGGCCGACATGTTTGGGTTAAGGCCATTGGGCCTTATCAGGCCAGCCCACTTACCCAAAACGGTTCTGGTCGCCGGAGTGGTCGTCGGAGCTTCGCCGGAAAAATCCTTTTCGTGTCATTTCTGTCAGAAAACACAAATAATCAAGCCCTCATTTTATATTACATATCTAGGAATCGAAATAACGCCGAAAACTATCCCGATCTTACCGGATCTAACCCTAAAGGTAAAAAGTGGTCGGAAAAACAGTGTTGCTCCGACGAAGGTCTTAACGGCGGCGGACGGAGGCAGCAAGCTCGGGTTTTGCAGATCCAGACGCAAGGATCTCAGCCGTGCCCACGGTGAGTCATGAACTGCGGTGGATCGGCCGGAAACGCGAAAAAAAATAACAGGGGCGACGATGGGTTTATTAGGTCGAACTTTCAATGGGTTTTCGCCGGCGTTGGGAGGCTCGGTAACGCGCGTGCTCAGAGGCAAAATAACCGGAGTGAGACGATCTACATGCCAACAGCAGCGGTGTCGCTCACGGACGGCTGAGGCGGCCGGGATCGGACGGAAACAGAACGGCAACGCTGGGTTTTATATTTTTTTAACGAACCTCCACCGGCTCTCCACGGCGAACTGCGGCACTACACTGCGCGTGGATGGCTGGGTCACGATCGGAGCAGGGCGACGATCACGCCGGTGCTGGCGGTGCACGCCACGGCCCGGCGGTGGCGAAGATCGGGCATGACAAACGGTGGGGGGTAAGGGACGGTCGAGAGAATGGGAAGAGTCTCGAAGTTTTTCAGATCCAAAACGTGTAAAATAAATTTAATATATCATACTTGAGGGGATTTGTTCAAACGTAAACTAAAAAATATTATTATTATTATTATTATTATTATTCAGAATCGGGATACATAAAGCTCATATAAAACTGATGGAGAATTAAAATCGAGGAATAACTTAGCTTAGCTGGTTAAAGCTTAGGTTTACTAAGCATAGGGTCCAGGGTTCAAATCCCTTGGCTGACATATTCTCTTTTTTTTTTAAACCTTTGGCTTTAAAATTAAAGCAAAACATAGGGTGTTACAACTCTCTTCCCCTTAAAGAAATTTCGTCCTCGAAATTTGTCAGAGTTGAGGGAAAAATGCATAAATTACTCTTTCATCCATACTTGTACTGAAACTCATCCTTTAGAGTATACTTGCTTCTCATGATTTTTTTTTCCACAGATCAATTTGGTCGTGTCCTCAGTAACTCAAATTGACTTTGGACCCACCATCATCTCATCATACATTTTGGACCAATTAATCAAGATATAACATTTGAATCCACACCAAACTTCATATGATACAAAACAACATTTCTCTTATAACTTTTATTATATACGGTCCCAGTCAAGGATAAGAGACATTCCGATCTTCCACAGAAGTTAATCATACCATCTAAAGGTATATTTTTCAGAGTTCGAATTACTCTTCAAGGTTGACCATGATTTTCAGATGAAAAACTACCACTACAGTTCAGATAAGCACTCGGACTCCAACGACAACTCCAGAATCAGGATGTAAACATCAGATTTCAGTCAGGAATAATATTTAACGATATATCATGTCATACCATAGAGGAGATGCCTTTCTTCATACTGATCGAACACAACTAAGGTCATTAATGGATATCACTTACCTTCAACGTAATATTCAGACAATTATTTCTTTTGTTTTTAATAGAGGCACCACAAATTATACACTTTCTATACAATTGCAAACACTTCACTCTGAAGTTCATAGAGTTTTTTTTTCAATTCCGTTAGGGTATTTTCAGACACAATCGTTATCACCGAATAGCCTTTCATGAAATCTTACATCGGACATCCCGCATTATTAAACATTTATTCTTAATCTGACTCAGATATTCGATTTCACACGCATAAACCATCTCAAGTTCCTTATCCAGATTCAAATTCAACCATTTAATTAAAAATACAGACGAACATTATAGATATTTTCTATAAGCAGATGCTGAGCTATAGAAGGCAGAATACTCAGATCTGGTTATTTCAAGAGAAATGATTCAACATCAGAGTTTCGGCTTGGTGGAGTACGGTCAGAATCTAGGGGCATGTACAGACCAGACACCCTACGACAGACGATCGGCCGATCTACCCAGAAAGACGCAACTCTAAGCTCTGATACCACTAAATGTAACCCCCTAGACCCGCCTATGCATTTCACGGATCCTAGGAAGTCACATTAAGGTCACAAGAGCGACCCACAGAATTATTTCAAATAAACATATAGTTAAACCTTAAAAAAAATCATAAAGCAAATATATGATTTAAAAATGTAATTTCAGAAATCATTCAAAACGATAAAACATTTGTGATATAAGTTGCGGAAATAAGTTTCAGACTCATTTGTATAACACGACACACATGCCCCCTAGTTACACAGATACCATACTCCTTGACGAGCCGAAGAAACTCCCATATCGAGGTTGATAGGTGCAACTTGTTTGATCTTTTATCCTGAGATGGTAAAAACAACATGAGCTTGGAAAAGCTCAGTAATACAGAACTACCAAATGATGCTATAAGTTCATGCAGACATACGGTAGGCATAACATTTTTATGATGTTCCAGGCAATACTTGTCTTCATTTATGTTTCGCTGATTTAGTGAAGCACTAATCTTGAGGACTACAAGTTTTGTTCTTTCTATGTTACTGAATATTAAAAGAGAGCTTAATGTTCAGAGAGTTAACAGAATGGTAGGTTGGAGAAGTTAAACCATGAAACCTAGTGTATTTTAAGTTGCAAACAACATACATAAGTACTTAGCATAATATCATATGAACACATAACAGATTATATGCAAATACTCGGATGCATGTATGCGTTTACTAATAACTACCCTCCAACCGACACACCAATATGTAGTCCCCCAGAACTGTATCATAAACTGGCATTAACCCAAGCCCATTGGGCGGGGTACCATCCTAAGGAATACCTTAGAATACGGGCGGCCCTTGTCGAAGCATAGGAACCGAAAACGGGCAGACCTGGCCGAAGCCTAGGATCTGTAAACAGGACGGTCTTACCAGCTGGATCAGGGCTGAGCCGAAAGAGACTTCATATCATAACCTAACAGTATACCCCAGACAGAATCAGAGTGTTCAGATTTCCAGACATGGTTAACAGAATATATGTGACAAATATTATTATTCATAACATCAGAAACAGAAGAATTCATGCTTTTGACGGATAAATGGGCATACTATTGAGCAGAACAGACATTTCAGTATTACTCATGCAAACAGATTGTACCATCATAGGTCAAACTAACAGATCATACTATCGAGTTTATCAGACAATCAGACAATACCATTACAGATCAAACAATCATATAACAAGTATACAAGTTGATCAAACATATATCATGTAGGCAGAGAATGTCATCAAACATCATATTATTCATGATTAATAATTTATACAGTTCATTCAACAGAATATATCACACATGGAACACACTAGGTGGGACAGATCATTTCTTGGAGATGTTTGGCATTTACTAAATGAGGCATATTGAACTCTTGACAACTTGAACGAATTTCTGAAACGTGGCTCCTCTTAAGAAGGGGGTTCATACTAACGGTATAACCCAAATATTCAGAAGGTGATACTTCAAGATCTTAAAAAGTTCAGATATATTATGGGTACTTTAGTCCTTTAAGCATACAAGGGCATTATGGTCATTTCGACGTTCATAGACATTCTGGTAATTATACCAACATTGAAAGCAATGGTTCACAGAATTCGGATATCATATTTGCTCATTAGTTTTCTATCCAGACATTCAAGAATTTCTAATTTAACGTCTTTTAAGTTATCTGATATTTTCAGTGATGTTTCGTTTATTTAGGCTATCATGGCCTTTCAGTTATTTTAGTCTGAGATAGATCTACCATTTCTTTCTGAATTACCATTTGGTACCTCCACCATTCACTTACTTAAACGAGATTAAGGTGTCCTAACTCTCCGGCCCTTTACAGAAGATTCATTTATTTCAGAACTTGAGGTTTATCGTCATTCAAATTAATCAGACATTTCGGTGCTCGAGGCATTACCATCTTTTTGGTCATTGCGATCATTCTTATCAAATTCACGTATTACTGTCATAAGGGTCGACTTAGGATTTCAACACTATTTCCAACAAATTCTTATCTGAATTCTATTTATATTCTTATCTGAATACTTTGATCTTACTGATTCTGATATTAAATTTTCGTATCGAATTCGGCTTAAGCAGAGTTCACAGATACACTTCATCACAAACATGCATGCTTTAACCGGATATCAACATGTGCATAAAGCATACAAGGGGTAGTAAGGTATTACCTTAATTCCGAGTTATACCGGTTGACTCCCGATACTACATTCGATCGCATTCGAATCCGAATTGGATGTCCCATGACATTTCAAATACCGAGATATTATCATACCTTCAAATACACAAATTAACATTTCAGTTCTTATCCATAGAGCTCTTAACAGAATTAAACAGTTTCGGGTTCAAGGTCAGATTCGGAGGCCTTCAGGTCAGAATTTTACAAAACATGCTTCAAAATCGGACTCAGGACGTCGAAAAACATAAAATAGGGCTTTTCGGAAAAAGTTGACTTTTGGTCAAAGTCAACGGTCAACGCTGACGTCAGCAGGTCAACGGTCAACGGGTCAGAGTCAACTGGTCAAAGTCAATGCTGGCTTCAACATGACGTCAGCATGACATCAGCAGTCAACTGAGTTGACTCGGGCTGACTCGGACTAGTTGACTCGGTTGACGGGTCGGGTCGGGTCGGACGGGTCGGACGGGTTGAACGGGTCGGGTCGGGTCGGACGGGTTGACCGGGTCGGACGGGTTGACCGGGTCGGACACCAAACTGGCTTGGTTTGGGTTGGGCTCAGACGTATTGGGCCGACATGTTTGGGTTAAGGCCATTGGGCCTTATCAGGCCAGCCCACTTACCCAAAACGGTTCTGGTCGCCGGAGTGGTCGTCGGAGCTTCGCCGGAAAAATCCTTTTCGTGTCATTTCTGTCAGAAAACACAAATAATCAAGCCCTCATTTTATATTGCATATCTAGGAATCGAAATAACGCCGAAAACTATCCCGATCTTACCGGATCTAACCCTAAAGGTAAAAAGTGGTCGAAAAAACAGTGTTGCTCCGACGAAGGTCTTAACGGCGGCGGACGGAGGCAGCAAGCTCGGGTTTTGCAGATCCAGACGCAAGGATCTCAGCCGTGCCCACGGTGAGTCATGAACTGCGGTGGATCGGCCGGAAACGCGAAAAAAAATAACAGGGGCGACGATGGGTTTATTAGGTCGAACTTTCAATGGGTTTTCGCCGGCGTTGGGAGGCTCGGTAACGCGCGTGCTCAGAGGCAAAATAACCGGAGTGAGACGATCTACATGCCAACAGCAGCGGTGTCGCTCACGGACGGCTGAGGCGGCCGGGATCGGACGGAAACAGAACGGCAACGCTGGGTTTTATATTTTTTTAACGAACCTCCACCGGCTCTCCACGGCGAACTGCGGCACTACACTGCGCGTGGATGGCTGGGTCACGATCGGAGCAGGGCGACGATCACGCCGGTGCTGGCGGTGCACGCCACGGCCCGGCGGTGGCGAAGATCGGGCATGACAAACGGTGGGGGGTAAGGGACGGTCGAGAGAATGGGAAGAGTCTCGAAGTTTTTCAGATCCAAAACGTGTAAAATAAATTTAATATATTATACTTGAGGGGATTTGTTCAAACGTAAACTAAAAAATATTATTATTATTATTATTATTATTCAGAATCGGGATACATAAAGCTCATATAAAACTGATGGAGAATTAAAATTGAGGAATAACTTAGCTTAGCTGGTTAAAGCTTAGGTTTACTAAGCATAGGGTCCAGGGTTCAAATCCCTTGGCTGACATATTCTCTTTTTTTTTAAACCTTTGGCTTTAAAATTAAAGCAAAACATAGGGTGTTACAACTCTCTCCCCCTTAAAGAAATTTCGTCCTCGAAATTTGTCAGAGTTGAGGGAAAAATGCAGAAATTACTCTTTCATCCATACTTGTACTGAAACTCATCCTTTAGAGTATACTTGCTTCTCATGATTTTTTTTTTCCACAGATCAATTTGGTCGTGTCCTCAGTAACTCAAATTGACTTTGGACCCACCATCATCTCATCATACATTTTGGACCAATTAATCAAGATATAACATTTGAATCCACACCAAACTTCATATGATACAAAACAACATTTCTCTTATAACTTTTATTATATACGGTCCCAGTCAAGGATAAGAGACATTCCGATCTTCCACAGAAGTTAATCATACCATCTAAAGGTATATTTTTCAGAGTTCGAATTACTCTTCAAGGTTGACCATGATTTTCAGATGAAAAACTACCACTACAGTTCAGATAAGCACTCGGACTCCAACGACAACTCCAGAATCAGGATGTAAACATCAGATTTCAGTCAGGAATAATATTTAACGATATATCATGCCATACCATAGAGGAGATGCCTTTCTTCATATTGATCGAACACAACTAAGGTCATTAATGGATATCACTTACCTTCAACGTAATATTCAGACAATTATTTCTTTTGTTTTTAATAGAGGCACCACAAATTATACACTTTCTATACAATTGCAAACACTTCACTCTGAAGTTCATAGAGTTTTTTTTTCAATTCCGTTAGGGTATTTTCAGACACAATCGTTATCACCGAATAGCCTTTCATGAAATCTTACATCGGACATCCCGCATTATTAAACATTTATTCTTAATCTGACTCAGATATTCGATTTCACACGCATAAACCATCTCAAGTTCCTTATCCAGATTCAAATTCAACCATTTAATTAAAAATACAGACGAACATTATAGATATTTTCTATAAGCAGATGCTGAGCTATAGAAGGCAGAATACTCAGATCTGGTTATTTCAAGAGAAATGATTCAACATCAGAGTTTCGGCTTGGTGGAGTACGGTCAGAATCTAGGGGCATGTACAGACCAGACACCCTACGACAGACGATCGGCCGATCTACCCAGAAAGACGCAACTCTAAGCTCTGATACCACTAAATGTAACCCCCTAGACCCGCCTATGCATTTCACGGATCCTAGGAAGTCACATTAAGGTCACAAGAGCGACCCACAGAATTATTTCAAATAAACATATAGTTAAACCTTAAAAAAAATCATAAAGCAAATATATGATTTAAAAATGTAATTTCAGAAATCATTCAAAACGATAAAACATTTGTGATATAAGTTGCGGAAATAAGTTTCAGACTCATTTGTATAACACGACACACATGCCCCCTAGTTACACAGATACCATACTCCTTGACGAGCCGAAGAAACTCCCATATCGAGGTTGATAGGTGCAACTTGTTTGATCTTTTATCCTGAGATGGTAAAAACAACATGAGCTTGGAAAAGCTCAGTAATACAGAACTACCAAATGATGCTATAAGTTCATGCAGACATACGGTAGGTATAACATTTTTATGATGTTCCAGGCAATACTTGTCTTCATTTATGTTTCGCTGATTTAGTGAAGCACTAATCTTGAGGACTACAAGTTTTGTTCTTTCTATGTTACTGAATATTAAAAGAGAGCTTAATGTTCAGAGAGTTAACAGAATGGTAGGTTGGAGAAGTTAAACCATGAAACCTAGTGTATTTTAAGTTGCAAACAACATACATAAGTACTTAGCATAATATCATATGAACACATAACAGATTATATGCAAATACTCGGATGCATGTATGCGTTTACTAATAACTACCCTCCAACCGACACACCAATATGTAGTCCCCCAGAACTGTATCATAAACTGGCATTAACCCAAGCCCATTGGGCGGGGTACCATCCTAAGGAATACCTTAGAATACGGGCGGCCCTTGCCGAAGCATAGGAACCGAAAACGGGCGGACCTGGCCGAAGCCTAGGATCTGTAAACAGGACGGTCTTACCAGCTGGATCAGGGCTGAGCCGAAAGAGACTTCATATCATAACCCAACAGTATACCCCAGACAGAATCAGAGTGTTCAGATTTCCAGACATGGTTAACAGAATATATGTGACAAATATTATTATTCATAACATCAGAAACAGAAGAATTCATGCTTTTGACGGATAAATGGTCATACTATTGAGCAGAACAGACATTTCAGTATTACTCATGCAAACAGATTGTACCATCATAGGTCAAACTAACAGATCATACTATCGAGTTTATCAGACAATCAGACAATACCATTACAGATCAAACAATCATATAACAAGTATACAAGTTGATCAAACATATATCATGTAGGCAGAGAATGTCATCAAACATCATATTATTCATGATTAATAATTTATACAGTTCATTCAACAGAATATATCACACATGAAACACACTAGGTGAGACAGATCATTTCTTGGAGATGTTTGGCATTTACTAAATGAGGCATATTGAACTCTTGACAACTTGAACGAATTTCTGAAACGTGGCTCCTCTTAAGAAGGGGGTTCATACTAACGGTATAACCCAAATATTCAGAAGGTGATACTTCAAGATCTTAAAAAGTTCAGATATATTATGGGTACTTTAGTCCTTTAAGCATACAAGGGCATTATGGTCATTTCGACGTTCATAGACATTCTGGTAATTATACCAACATTGAAAGCAATGGTTCACAGAATTCGGATATCATATTTGCTCATTAGTTTTCTATCCAGACATTAAAGAATTTCTAATTTAACGTGTTGGGATTTTTTGGCACGCTCGAATCGATCACCGAAACCGTCAAGGATGGTTGTAAATGTTTGGTGGTTGAATTGGCTAAAACCGAAAGAAAGGTAGACAATTTGCACGATGATTTTAGAGTGGTTCGACTACTCAACCGAGTCTACATCCACTACCTTAGCGCACCACTAAGGATTTCCCAATTCACTCAACAATGAATTCGTCCCCTTTTCCCGGCTCAGGAGGAAACCGTTACAACCCTATCTTTTGAACTTGGCTAAGATAGAACCAACTCTAGTTTTTCTCTCAAGGCTAAACTAGAACCTCTCCTTTTACAAGGGATTTGTTTGGTAAACTAAATACCTCTCTAGGTGGGTGTTTACACAAATTAAAGCTCACAAGAGTGTAAAGAATAAAAACAATGAAAACACTCTCTATACAATATTTACAAGAGAAATGAAGAAGATAAAGACTTAAACTCGATTTCTCTTGAACATTAAGCTTGTATCTTGTTTCTTACATTCTTCAAGTGTTCCAGCCTTCAATTTATAGTCCCAAATGAGTTTGTAGCCGTTTATAGCCGTTGGGAATATTGCCGTTTATAGCCGTTGGGAATATAGCCGTTTATAGCCGTTGGAATAGTACCATTTATAGCCGTTGGGAATAGTACCATTTATAGCCGTTGGAAATAGTTCCATTTATGGCCGTTGGGAATAGTACCATTTATGGCCGTTGGGAATAGTACCATTTATGGCCGTTGGGCTATTTCAAAATACACCGTATCGATACGGTTAGGCGTATCGGTACGAGTTTTGGCTACTGGAATTTTGGTAGTTTAAAAAACCTTTAAATACATTTTAAAACCATTCCAAAGCCTTTAAAACCCTTAAACATATTTTCAAGTTGTTTTTGACTAAAAACATATTTTAAATTCTTTTCAATTTAGTCCAAAACATTTTTCAAATATTATATCAAAACCTTAGTTCTACAATCTCCCCCTTTTTGATATAATAAAACCAACTTGAAAAATTTGTTTGGGATTCTCCCCCTTTAGCTTTAAAATTGTGAATAAGAGATTAAGATATGAAATCATATAAAGCTCCCCCTTATTCATTTGAAAATTCAATTTTTCAAACCATTTCTCCCCCTTTTTTTATATCAAAAAGAATTTAAAATGACATTTAAGTTCAAGATAACATAGGAGGCAAAAAAAATTTTGACACACTTAAAATTTTGGTTTAAAAAAAACTGGCTCCCCTTACTCATTGCATCATATTAGGCTTAACAGATAATCCAAGACTTTAAACAAAAATTAGATAACCAAATGTATAAAATGAAGTAATTAAGCTTAGAGGTTACCCAATCTTCTTCTCATGTGTGATTTGAGCATTCTTTGATTTTGCTTTGCTTGCCATTGCTCCAACACACCTACAAAAGACATTCACTTGATTTTTGGTATCCAAATTGCTTTGGATCCATTTACGTTAGTCACAATGTCTTTAGTTCCCTTGGGAACCCATACTTGTCTAATCCTATAAGACTTTCTATTCCTAATAGGACAAGTATGTAAGGAATGACCATGATAATGGCAATGTGAGCATTTTTCCATTATGTGACAAGATGAATTATTGAAAACAATTTTTTTTTCTTTTGTTAAGCTTTCAAGCTTAACTTTCAAATCAAGATTTTCTTTTTCTAAAACATCTTTACTTGTTTTTGAAAACTCTAAATCATTTTTCAAAATTTCATTTTGGTTTTCAAAATCCACTTTTGTTTTTAAAAGAAAATCATTTTCAATTTCAAGTTTTGAAATCATTTTCTTAAATTTGGAATTCATGGTCTCAAATTCCAAAAATAATTCATCAAAAGCATCTTGCAACTCATCGAAAGAGTAAGAATAAAGCTTACTTGAGTTAGAAGATACCTTAGGCTCCTCGAGAGCCAAAACACCATCCACCTTTGGATTGGAGAGAAGGTTTGCACATGATTGATCATCATCTTTCTTTTCTCCATTCTTGTTGCCATAAAGCTTCTCAAGTTTCTCCCATAATTCTTTGGCACTTTTGCATGTGGAGACTTTCTTGGAAACTTCTTCGTTAAGGCCACAATAGAGAATGTGCATCGCCTTGGTGTTTAGCTTTGCCTTCGTGTCGTTGGCACTCCTTTGCTTTTTCTTCTTCTTTGGAGCTTCCAAATACCCATCTTCAACGATGTCCCAAACCTCATAGTCTTGAGACTTGATGAATAATTTCATGATATTTGCCCATTGGAAGTATGCTTCTCCTTTGAAGAGTGGAGGACACGAGATAGAGCGGCCTTCTTCAAATCTTGCCATTTTCTTGAACGGTTGGACTTCGAGCAATAGATCTTTACTCCCGGATGTTAGTCCTTCGATGGAGACGAGGCTCTGATACCAATTGTTGGGATTTTTTGGCACGCTCGAATCGATCACCGAAACCGTCAAGGAGGGTTGTAAATGTTTGGTGGTTGAATTGGCTAAAACCGAAAGAAAGGTAGACAATTTGCACGATGATTTTAGAGTGGTTCGACTACTCAACCGAGTCTACATCCACTACCTTAGCGCACCACTAAGGATTTCCCAATTCACTCAACAATGAATTCATCCCCTTTTCCCGGCTCAGGAGGAAACCGTTACAACCCTATCTTTTGAACTTGGCTAAGATAGAACCAACTCTAGTTTTTCTCTCAAGGCTAAACTAGAACCTCTCCTTTTACAAGGGATTTGTTTGGTAAACTAAATACCTCTCTAGGTGGGTGTTTACACAAATTAAAGCTCACAAGAGTGTAAAGAATAAAAACAATGAAAACACTCTCTATACAATATTTACAAGAGAAATGAAGAAGATAAAGACTTAAACTCGATTTCTCTTGAACATTAAGCTTGTATCTTGTTTCTTACATTCTTCAAGTGTTCCAGCCTTCAATTTATAGTCCCAAATGAGTTTGTAGCCGTTTATAGCCGTTGGGAATATTGCCGTTTATAGCCGTTGGGAATATAGCCGTTTATAGCCGTTGGAATAGTACCATTTATAGCCGTTGGGAATAGTACCATTTATAGCCGTTGGAAATAGTTCCATTTATGGCCGTTGGGAATAGTACCATTTATGGCCGTTGGGAATAGTACCATTTATGGCCGTTGGGCTATTTCAAAATACACCGTATCGATACGGTTAGGCGTATCGGTACGAGTTTTGGCTACTGGAATTTTGGTAGTTTAAAAAACCTTTAAATACATTTTAAAACCATTCCAAAGCCTTTAAAACCCTTAAACATATTTTCAAGTTGTTTTTGACTAAAAACATATTTTAAATTCTTTTCAATTTAGTCCAAAACATTTTTCAAATATTATATCAAAACCTTAGTTCTACATAACGTCTTTTAAGTTATCTGATATTTTCAGTGATGTTTCGTTTATTTAGGCTATCATGGCCTTTCAGTTATTTTAGTCTGAGATAGATCTACCATTTCTTTCTGAATTACCATTTGGTACCTCCACCATTCACTTACTTAAACGAGATTAAGGCGTCCTAACTCTCCGGCCCTTTACAGAATATTCATTTATTTCAGAACTTGAGGTTTATCGTCATTCAAATTAATCAGACATTTCGGTGCTCGAGGCATTACCATCTTTTTGGTCATTGCGATCATTCTTATCAAATTCACGTATTACTGTCATAAGGGTCGACTTAGGATTTCAACACTATTTCCAGCAAATTCTTATCTGAATTCTATTTATATTCTTATCTGAATACTTTGATCTTACTGATTCTGATATTAAATTTTCGTATCGAATTCGGCTTAAGCAGAGTTCACAGATACACTTCATCACAAACATGCATGCTTTAACCGGATATCAACATGTGCATAAAGCATACAAGGGGTAGTAAGGTATTACCTTAATTCCGAGTTATACCGGTTGACTCCCGATACTACATTCGATCGCATTCGAATCCGGATTGGATGTCCCATGACATTTCAAATACCGAGATATTATCATACCTTCAAATACACAAATTAACATTTCAGTTCTTATCCATAGAGCTCTTAACAGAATTAAACAGTTTCGGGTTCAAGGTCAGATTCGGAGGCCTTCAGGTCAGAATTTTACAAAACAGGCTTCAAAATCGGACTCAGGACGTCGAAAAACATAAAATAGGGCTTTTCGGAAAAAGTTGACTTTTGGTCAAAGTCAACGGTCAACGCTGACGTCAGCAGGTCAACGGTCAACGGGTCAGAGTCAACTGGTCAAAGTCAATGCTGGCTTCAACATGACGTCAGCATGACATCAGCAGTCAACAGAGGTCAACTGAGTTGACTCGGGCTGACTCGGACTAGTTGACTCGGTTGACGGGTCGGGTCAGGTCGGACGGGTTGAACGGGTCGGGTCGGGTCGGACGGGTTGACCGGGTCGGACGGGTTGACCGGGTCGGACACCAAACTGGCTTGGTTTGGGTTGGGCTCAGACGTATTGGGCCGACATGTTTGGGTTAAGGCCATTGGGCCTTATCAGGCCAGCCCATTTACCCAAAACGGTTCTGGTCGCCGGAGTGGTCGTCGGAGCTTCGCCGGAAAAATCCTTTTCGTGTCATTTCTGTCAGAAAACACAAATAATCAAGCCCTCATTTTATATTACATATCTAGGAATCGAAATAATGCCGAAAACTATCCCGATCTTACCGGATCTAACCCTAAAGGTAAAAAGTGGTCGGAAAAACAGCGTTGCTCCGACGAAGGTCTTAACGGCGGCGGACGGAGGCAGCAAGCTCGGGTTTTGCAGATCCAGACGCAAGGATCTCAGCCGTGCCCACGGTGAGTCATGAACTGCGGTGGATCGGCCGGAAACGCGAAAAAAAATAACAGGGGCGACGATGGGTTTATTAGGTCGAACTTTCAATGGGTTTTCGCCGGCGTTGGGAGGCTCGGTAACGCGCGTGCTCAGAGGCAAAATAACCGGAGTGAGACGATCTACATGCCAACAGCAGCGGTGTCGCTCACGGACGGCTGAGGCGGCCGGGATCGGACGGAAACAGAACGGCAACGCTGGGTTTTATATTTTTTTAACGAACTTCCACCGGCTCTCCACGGCGAACTGCGGCACTACACTGCGCGTAGATGGCTGGGTCACGATCGGAGCAGGGCGACGATCACGCCGGTGCTGGCGGTGCACGCCACGGCCCGGCGGTGGCGAATATCGGGCATGACAAACGGTGGGGGGTAAGGGACGGTCGAGAGAATGGGAAGAGTCTCGAAGTTTTTCAGATCCAAAACGTGTAAAATAAATTTAATATATCATACTTGAGGGGATTTGTTCAAACGTAAACTAAAAAATATTATTATTATTATTATTATTCAGAATCGGGATACATAAAGCTCATATAAAACTGATGGAGAATTAAAATCGAGGAATAACTTAGCTTAGCTGGTTAAAGCTTAGGTTTACTAAGCATAGGGTCCAGGGTTCAAATCCCTTGGCTGACATATTCTCTTTTTTTTTAAACCTTTGGCTTTAAAATTAAAGCAAAACATAGGGTGTTACACTGCTAACCAACTCAACAAACGACCAATTTTGGAAGAAAGCAGTTTGGTTGGGCCTCGCCCCCCCTAAAGTGGAATTCTTCGCTTGGCAAGTCTCGTGGGGTAAGATCTCGGTTAAAGCTGAGCTAGTAAGAAGGGGCATCTCAAACATCGAAGATCTCAATTGCCCTTTCTGCAACATGGAGCTGGAAACCATTTCTCATATTTTCATTGGTTGTCATAGTATTTGGAAAATTTGGTCTTACTACTGCTCAAAAGTTGGTTTATCTTCGACTTATCCAAGGGATGTCCACTCTCTTTTGGAGTCTTGGGTGATATTTGCGGATTTGGCAAAAGTAAAGTGGTTTACTTTGGTGCCTTTCGCCATCCTATGGTCCACTTGGTTAATGAGGAACGATATAATTTTCTCGAAGAAGAAATTTGACGGGATACAACTTCTAAATTTGGTTAAACTTAGACTCGCCTTTTGGTACAAGGCAAAATTCCCTGACTGCTCAATACCTTTCGACTCAATATATGCTGATATTTCCTTGGTGGGCAACATCTCTAGACCGACTAATAGAATTTCTGTAAATCTAACTTGGAATCCCCCTCCCCTTGGATTCCTTAAATTCAATGTGGATGGGGCAGTTTCGATTAATTCGAAATGCGGCATCGGCGGGATACTTCATAATGAGGCTGGCCAGAAATTGCTTCATTTCTCGTCCCCCACTGCCCTTGGCCCCCCGGCCTGTGTAGAATTAGCCGCTATACAGCATGGTGTCCTCCTTTTCGTCAACTCACAGTGGTCCAATACTCACAGACTCATTATTGAATCCGACAGCAAGATAGCCATTGATTGGTGTCAAGGTAAACTACCCCCTGATCACGTCACTGGATCTATCTATTACCTTACTGATTTATCCAAAACAATCGGCCTATTGTTCCGTTGGGTCCCTCGTTTGTGCAACACGGATGCGGATGCACTAGCCAAAGCTGGCATAGGTTAATACCAATCGATTTGTTGTATTTTTACTTTTACCTTATCTCTGGTCTTATACCAGACAGGAAGTGTTTTTGTATTTGGTCTAGGAACAACCTCACGATGTATTTGTTTATTCGAGTTGGAATATATTTTAGCCGGGCACTCTTTTCCCCTTCGCTAGGAAGGGGTTTTTAACGAGGCCCACCCCATTTTCCAAAAAAAAAATACTATTTTTAACATTTAAAATTGCGTGACCAGGCTTTTTAACCTTATTTTAATGTTCTCCCCCTAGAAGTCCCCAAAATATATACTGTGATTCTGTTTATTATATTTTATTTTTTTCACATTATAATATTGAATTTGAAATTTGATTTAGCCGAAATTTTAATATTAAATGTTTCATAAAATATTAAAGTTTTATCATAATTGTTAAAGGAAAATACTTTGATGCACAAGCTTGTGTAAACTTTAGTTTACACAAGCCCTTTAATTTTAGGGTTTAGGGTTTAAGATTTTAGGTTAGGGTTTATGGGTTTAGTATGTAGGGTATATAATTTAAGGTTTATGGTTAGAATTTAGAGTTTAAGGTTTAGGGCTTAGGGTTTAGGTTTTAGGTTGCTAGGGTTTGTGATTTAAATTTTAAATTTTATAAAAGGGTTGTGTAAAAAAAATTTACATAGCTTGTGCATCAAAATAAAACCCATGGTTAAAAACACCTATATTTTTTTTAACGTTAAAAACACCTATATTTGATTCTCGTCCGGCAGTGAATCATATATAGATAGTCTGTATATTTATTCCAAAATTATTTCAAATTACATTCTTTCCACTAATTCTAATAAAAAAATCATTCCAATAATATTTCATAACAATTTATTTTATTTGTAACTGTTAGAATATGTAACTCTGATTCCTTCCCCTAGAATCTTCTTTTATTCCCCTTTAGATGAGATTAGATTTAAGATTTTTCAATATATATATATATTGAAAAACTTTCGAATATTTATTTTTGTCCATTACATTTATAGATAGAAAAGCGAGTAAGTGGACTGTGGGGCCCACTGGTTTTGCAGGATTCCGCAGGTCGCCACTCGTCCCATCCCATAAACCAATCGCCACAAAATTAGGACAAGACAGTGACTTTCTTGGGTTGTGTAATAATAATAATAATAATAATAATAATAATAATAATAATAATATCAGTAGTAGGTTTTTGCTTAACTTTTATCTTACATAATTTTCTTATCCTTCCATTATTTGACAAGCAAAGTATTTTAGTAGTAATATGTTTTATTCTAAAAATCTAACAGAGGCTTTGTTCTGAGATGTTTTAAAAAGGTGTTTTTCTCTTTAAAAAAACACTTTTAGAACAAAAAGTAATAATATAAAACAAGTGGTTTTTGAAGTTAAAAGTATTTTCAAAGTTTTTTGAAAAGTGCTTTTCAAAATTTGAAGTTTTTAGATTTTAATTTTTTTAAAAGTACTTTCAAATAAATTTATTAATTTTTCCTCATAAATGTCATAAATTATATTATATGTTCACAAATAATATTTAAAATAAATATTTTATCTAATTGAAAATAATTTTTATAACAATTGTAAACACCTAAATTTTAATTAAACAATAAAAAACTCTCTAAAAGTAAAATTGACAAATATTTTTTAGTTAAATGCATGTCTATTTTATTATTTATGTCCGGGATTTATGACTCTTACTTTTAACAATATCATCTTCAAAGTTTGAACTCTAAATTTCTCATTGAAAGAATATGTGTCTTATCATTGCACTCAACTATATCAAGTTAAAATAGTTTTAATCATTAATGCTATCAATATCTCTTTAAAATTATTTAAATTGTTCAGTTTAATAAATTTTCATTTTGAATTCGAAAAAAGTGATATATTAAATTAAAAACAAATCTTGAAATTAATGGTGAACGTTTTTCTAAAACTGAAAACGCTTGATTATTACTATTTATTAATGGTGGAAGGAGGGTTAGGTAAAGGATTAAAAACCAACCTCACGTGCATGCGTAACATTTGCCAAATCGGAGTGGCCTTAATCCGACCTACCTAACAAAACACCCCACTGTTGTCTACCATTGGCCGTCCACTTGTCAGAACCGCATTGTTTATCACATTTCTACTAGGGCCTGGTGCTACCACTGATTCTTGAAAACCACTTGTACAATTTATCTCATCCATATTAGCCAACACTATATTTATTTTTTAACTTCAAAATAATAATTGATATTGTGTTTGTAGAAAAATTTTACTGGGAGATTTAACCTTTAAAAATAGGTGTGTGACGCAAGTTCAATTTGAATTAATTATGAAAAATCGAGAATACAACTAAAAAATTATTGTTTCGTATAGGACTACAAAAGAGATGAAATTATAAATATTTTAACGATGTTGTATTTTCAAAGTCTTAAGGTTCTAAATCTTGGTTGAACTAGAACAACCTTGGTTCTAAACCACAAATGGACTTATCTCTTGTAGGCCTTCATTTAAGAAAAGCTGTAAAGGGTAAATCTCGGTTGGCTAAAAACTAGAAAATTTAACTGCCATCAAACGTTTGTTTGGACGCTAAAATAGAAGGATAAATGCCCGTTGGGAATCATACCAAAGGCCGTGTGAGGTTATTGTGGCCGATAAACGAGCGTTGTAGACAGCAACAACAACAACAAAAAATACTTTAAGAAGTGTTCGTTGCTCGTAGAAGGGATTTTCATTCATTTTTGGGTGGGTAAGATTGGACTCGATTTAAAAAAAAAAAAATTGACTCGATCCAAAAGACTTGACTCGAATCATAATTTCATAAACTTGGCTAAAAAAATTCAAATAAAGTTTGATTTATAAAACGTGGCAAAAATAACTTGAATAGCTATAAATTTTTAGTAATTAATGATCGTTTTCAAGTTTGAGTCAAACTCCTCAACTCTGCATGATATATGTTTATCACATATGGTTATAGAAAGACGTTTAAATTAGAATCAATTAGTACCATAAACATTATAAATATTTTATAATTAAATTTGAATAGAAACTCAAAAAACTCGACTTGAAATTCATAAACTCGATCAAAAAATTAAAATATAATTTGAGTTATAAAATAAAACTTATCAACAAAAAATATTTTAACTTGACTCGATCAAATTCTCACCACACCATCTATAATTACTAAAATCTCTAAAGTTATCAAGAATGAACATAAAACATGTTAATCCATAAAACTTGAAGACTTGCTCTACTAGACAACTTTGCTTCAACAAATATCCATTTTTCCTTTACTTTCAAGATGATAAAAAAAGAATTGTGATTATATAACTCTTGTGATTTTTTTTTCTACAATAGATTTTTTTTTCAAATTCCTATTAAAAATAAAAGAAACATGAATACAACTCTAATAGATTTCTTTTCTTCCTTTCATACGAGTATCGTAAGGAGAGGGATGAAGAAATGTCATATTCATGCAATTAGTGAATTGTACACTTGTATGATTCTGATTTTTCCCTTTTCTTTTCACCTTTTAATAAGAATATCTTATTTAAATTCCTTATCACCTTTTCCATGTTTATCTTTTCTAGTCCAAAACCAATGATCTCATTAACAATTAGTTATATTGAAAACATAATCCAACTATTCATATTTAGACTTTTAAAAAATTATAGTTTCACCTCCAAACTTTTACTCTCTCTTTTAATTTGGTTCCTTTTTGGCCCAAAACAATATAAAAGTAGTAAAAATCATAGATGATAACTACATAAGGGTCATAATTCTCAATTATTCCACAATTGGGACTTTTCAGAAATACTAATTTCCCCTATACTTGGAATGTTTACAAATCATTTTAAATTTGTTTGGTTTAACCACAGGTTTCTAACGTATTGGTTGACTAATAGAGAGGTCTATTATGGGTCGACCCTCCAACCCAATTGTTCCATTCACAATGCATAGATTCGAACTATTGACCTTGCTTAAGGGATCTAGTGCCTCATCCCACCAGACCAACTAGTTGTTGATACAAACATTTTAAATTTTTTGAGTTAATTCCAACCTCATCCTCAAATTAACATTTATACAACGTCATATTATTACATAATACGCATTAGTGTTTCATGAAAGTTAACAATTTTTATAACGATTTTATTAACATAAGATATGGTTAGTATATACTGATAATTTGGGGATAAAATTAAAGCATTCAAATAGTTTGAGGACCAATTTAGAATGAGAGTCGTAATTTGAGGATGAAATTGGAATGCTCAAAACTCCGGGGACCAATTTAGATTCAAGCTCATAGTTTGAGGATGAAATTAGAATATTTAAAAGTTTATGGACCAATTTAGAATGAATATCATAGTTTGGAGACGTGTGGTTCAATAAACTCAATTTTTAACCAAACTTATTTTCTTTATTTTTATTTTAAAATGAAACAAAATGACTTAATTGATCTGAAACCAATTATTAGTGTATCAAACTCTAATCTAGAAAAGCGAATCCCAGTTGGGCTTTTCCATTCTCTTAAGTCTTAAATACACCCCATTTTATTTTCTGTGGAAAGGCCAATTCTTTTGCATATTGCAAGGCATTGGGCAGCCTTGACTTGGATTTTTTTATTATTATTGTTGTTGGGTATTCCTGAAGTAGTTTTACTTTATTTTCAAGGTAATTATTGAAGCAGTTAATGTGAATATGTATTTGATTGAAGTATGTTTATTTTTTCTAGAAAATATTTTAATACACAAGTTTGAGTAAATTTTAATTTATATAAATTTTTTAATTTTAGAGTTTAGGATTTTATGTTAGGGCTTAGGAGTTTAGTTTGTAGGGTATAAAATATAAGATTTATGTTAGAATTTAGAGTTTAGGATTTATGAGTGATAGGGTTTAGAATTTAAGTTTTAATTTGTATAGAAGGGTTCCGTAAATTTTTAAAAATGTCAATTTAATATAGGATAATAATCCTTAATATATTGCCAATTTGAATTTTAAAAATATTAATTTAATATAACTCGATTGATATTATTATTCACACAAATATATAAAAAAACATGTGATTAATAATATTTAAACATTTAATATACTTCTATTTATATGCGGGGAGAAGTCTGGTGATATAACATTATACATTAAATCTTGAAAATAAGTTGAACTTGAAATTTAAAATTAATATTTAAATACATTATTATTCTTACCTAATTCTAGTTTTTTTCTCCTTCCTAGCGCCGCAATGTCCCTATTTTTTTTGATAAGATGTTATGGCCTCATTAAAAACCCCCTTCGTACCGTAGAAATCCCTGAGGAGAACCCGGCAGCGGAAGGAGGAAAAGAGCGCCACGGATTTTATTAAAAAATAAATAAGAGTATTACAAGACAGCCATTACAAATACCCTAGCCTATCCCTTGTTTTGCTAAACCGTCTGCTTTGACATTAGCAGACCTTGGCACCCATCTAATCAAGCCATTGCCTTCACGTAAAAGACCTGCTACCTCAGCAACCAAATTCCGAAAAGCAACAGGGCAACGCCCTAAGTCCTTAATCCAGCTCACAGCCGTTTCACAATCACTCTCCAGGATAAGTCTGGACTTCCGACACTCGTTCAGCGATCCGGCCAATAACAATCCATCTTTCATGGCCAGCAGTTCCACTAGGATTGGTGGCCCTCCCGGCGCAGACTTAGAGAACGACGATATCAGAACACCGTCAGGGCCATAAATTGTACCACCAATCCCACCTACACCGGGCTGAGGCGGGGAGGCACCGTCTACATTAATCTTCACGAAACCAACCGGTGGCGGACACCAAGAAGCGATCATGGAACGGGGGTTTCGCACAGCCAATTGTTGCGCAGCACCTAAACATAAGTCATTAACCAGAGAACCCAACGAAATATCACATAGATTAAACTTTGCTTTGTACCAGCTAGCAACTCTAAAACGAACTAGAAAGAAAACATGAATAGAGTCCAACTTCCCTTTATTGAAGATAACGTCATTTCTGGTTAACCATAGAGTCCACAAGGTTGCCACCGGTATGAAAGACCACGTGGATGAGGTCGAGTTATCCAGGTGACAATCTGCCCACGAAAGCAGCAGATCCATGACAGAAAAAGGCATAACAAAGGAGAGACCCCACGCCTTTATCAATTTCATCCATATAGGCCAAACAGCTCTGCAATGAAGAAATAAGTGCTCAACGCTCTCAACTTCCGAGTAGCAGAAAGGACACGACAAGCTTGCAACGTCATGGAGACCTCTTTGAAAGAGAGCAGCGCGCACAGGAACACATTTCCTAACAAGTCTCCATAGGAAAAATTCGATTCGAGGCGGGGCAATCCCTCTCCAAACGAACTGACGCCAATCGAAGGTGTCTTTGTTCTCTAAGTGAAACTGTTTTCGAAAATCCTTTACTGAGAAGACCCCGCACCCTGCCCCTTTCCATAGCAGACAATCTTGATTGAGGCCTGAGGCTTTGAAGTTGTTCAATTTGAGAAGAAAACTATTCCACTGGGATATCTCCCAATTAAACGGCCGCCTTCTAAGGGGAATTTCCCACCTCCACTCTAAACCGGACAAGCTCCCGAAGTCGGCCACGCACCCGTTTTTGTTCTCGGATAAGGCATATATTCGCGGAAACAGTAACTTAAGAGGCTGATCGCCCAACCAAGAGTCCAACCAGAATCTCAGAGATAAACCATTCCCCACTGATATAATAGAGTTCTTTTTAAAGCAAGCACCAACATCATCCGATGAATAAAAGGAAGAAACAATCCCTTTCCAGAACCAAGAGGCCATTCGGTGGTGATTCTGATCAACGCCAATAGAGGAGAGATCCAGATTATTCTTAGAGCAAATTACCCTCTTCCAAACACTAGACGGCTCCCCCGCAAACTTGAAGACCCACTTCCCCAAGAGAGCTCTATTAAGCAGGCCTAAATCGCATACTCCAAGCCCCCCAAGATCAAAAGGTTTACATATAGACACCCAACTTACCCAATGTGTTTTGTGCACGGACGTTGAACCAGACCATAAGAAGCGCGCCATAATACTATTTAAAATGTTCTTAACCTCAACGGGCATCTTAAAAATTGACATATAATATGTAGGAAGCGACGAGAGAACAGCCTTAATAAGAACCAACCTCCCGGAGTGAGATAGATTACAACCTCGCCACCCAGCGAGAGCAGAATAGAATTTGTTGATAACAGGTTCCCACAGGGCTCTCGAATTTCTCTTTGGGCCAAGGGGAAGCCCAAGATAATCGGCCGGGAAGGAACCGACTTGACAGCCCAAGACCGATGCCCAATTCGAAAGGGTGTCCGGATCAATCCCAATTCCAAAGAGACGACATTTACCAAGGTTTAGTTGTAATCCAGCGGCAACCTCAAAGATCCTCAAGACTCTCTTTATATTTCGAATTTGCATTAGGGAAGCTCCACAAAAGAAGATGAGGTCGTCGGCGAATTGGAGGTGGGAGAGAGTAGTGGAATTAGAGCCTCGACCAATTTGAAATCCTTGAAAGATACCAACGGACGAAGCCTTCTTGATCAAGAGGGATAGGGCTTCACCAACAATATTGAAGAGCATTGGCGAAAGAGGGCATCCTTGCCGGAGCCCATGACCAAGGGGGAAAGCCGGGGTTGGAGAACCATTTACCAGCACCGATATTGACGCGGTAGAAATACACATATAGATCCAATTGCACCATCTAGCGCCAAAGCCCATTTTCTTGAGAATAAAAATTAAGAACTTCCAATCTACTGAGTCATAGGCTCGCTTGAAGTCTGATTTAAACACAATACCTTTTAGACCAGCTTTTTGCATATAATCAACTGCTTCATTCGCAATAAAAGAGCAGTCCAGAATCTGCCTACCAGCAACAAAGGCAAATTGAGATTCATTGATGATAGTATTAAGCACTTCTTTGAGCCTCCTCGAGAGAACCTTAGCTAAGATTTTGTAAGCACTGCTCACCAAACTTATCGGCCGATATTCATTAAGGCCAACGGCCCCTTGCTTTTTAGGGATGAGAGCGATGAATGAATGATTAACCCCCTTCTCCCATTCTTTCCCATTATAAAAGTCGTCGAAAAATGCCATAATCTTAGGTTTGAGAACCGCCCAATATCTCTTATAAAACCCCATGTTGAAATCATCGGGCCCAGGAGCCTTAGAACTTTCCATTGAGGCAATTGCATCCCACACCTCATCTGCCGAGAATCTTCTTTCAACAAAATCCGCTTGATCTTTAGACACATGAGAGAAATTCACATCAAATTCTGCAACTTCCAGCGTACTCCCAGCACTATAAACATTGGAGAAGAAGTCAAAAACTTCAGACTTGATGATTGTGGGATCCGAACAAGGCTCACCATTCACATTGATAGAAGAAATAAAATTCCTGCTACGCCTATTCGTGGCTGTGAGATGGAAGAACCGCGAGTTGCGGTCACCTTCCAAGTTCCACTTGGATCTCGATAGTTGGCACCACATTCGTTCCTCTTTGCGAAGTAATTCCCACAACATCCTTTTCAATTCTGACAGCGAACACTGTGCGTTAGGTAAGTCATAACCAGCTTGTAGATTTTGTTCCACAACCATAATTTGGTCTTCCAAAGCTTTAATGCGAGCGCACAGACTCTCTTTACTGCCACCCGGGAACTTCTTAACAGCCTCTTTGGTCTTTCTTAATAGCCCAATAATCCCATAGTTGTTGGGACCTGCAGCGGAACGACGCGCTACCCTTTCGATCATTTCATCAAAACCCTCATCATCCATGAGGTAATTAAATAGTTTAAACGGTTTCGGACCCCATTCGATTTTAGATTCAGCAAGAAGGATGGCATTATGATCGGATAACGAGCTTGGAAGCACCGATTGTACAATGCTCGGGAAGGACGCCAAGAAATTAGCGGACACCAGAAATCTATCAAGCCGGACAAAGGTTGGGGGGTCTCTATTATTTGTCCAGGTAAAACTGCCTCCCTGCAAGGGGAGATCCACCAGCCGCGCTTCTAACACAAAGTTTCGGAACAAATCTACAGAGTTAGTATTCCAGGAGAAACCAATCTTCTCCTCCATGTTTAAAAACGCATTGAAATCACCTCCAATGCACCATGCGACATCAAATTCAGAGAGAAACCCGACAAGCTCATTGAAGAAATCCCCTTTCTCGGCCTCGACAGAGGGGCCGTAGACATTAACAAACCCGCACCGGATCTTAGAAGAACCAACCTCCCCAATAACAGCAGCGAATCTCCCATGAGGGTACCAGACTGAATTAAACAAAAAATCTACCTTCCAAGCGATGAATAGACCCCCAGCAGAGCCTACCGAGGGGCAAAAACCAAATTCCATATTCTTATAACAGCCCAATTTCCGCAGCACTGATGCCGAAAAGGATTGCAGTTTCGTTTCTTGAATCATGACCACCATCGGGTTCTTATCATTAATAGCATTCCTAACCATTCTGACTTTTTCGAACCTACCAAGGCCCCTAACGTTCCAGCATAAAATTGACAAATTCATTGTAATTAAAAGAGCAAGACAACCAGTAGAAAGGCAAGAAACAGACAAGCCTGTTTAAGCCTCATTCAAATCCTCTAAACTAGCCACTTTGTTAACAAAGGCTTGCTGTCCTCCCACAAAGGAAACACCAAGCAAATTACTCACACCAAATACGGCAAGAGCTTCATCAATGGAGTTGAGATGCACAGAACCATGAGTTGTACTCGTCGACGAGGAACCCGGTAAAAAATTAGCCCCCAAACTATCGATTGAGTCCCTTATCTGCCTCCTAAGGATCTTACGATACGCTGGATTCAGGGACAGATTCGTATCCTTAATGGCAATAGAGACACCAGCATTGAGATGAGGTTATTGACACTAATTTTTAGTAAGGATCTTACGATACGCTGGATTCAGGATCTGCCGCAATGTCCCTATTATTATTCTTTTGTTTGCGGACGATATTAATTTTTGTATTGGTTATTGACACTAATTTTTAGTAAGTCTATATATATAGTACCTGAATTTTTCCTTAAATTAGTATGTAAAGAATTTTTGCTCTCAATTTGGTACTTGATTTGAGTACATTCTCTCAATTTAGTACTTAAAGAAAATTTTCTCCCAAGTTGGTACCTGGACTAGGCACCTTCTTCTAAGTTGGTACCAAAACTTATACACTCTATCAATTTAGGCCTAATTCGAAATAATTTAATAAATTTAATCATCTATATTTAAAAATTCTACCAATTTACTATTGGTTCTTCTCCCAAGTATGTTATATTACTTTCCTGGTATAATAATAATTTAACATTGACTTGTTGTTTTACGGTAGAATGCATTTATTCGATTGTTGCTTTGATCCAATGGATTCGTTAGGTCTGACAGTATCACAAAAATGACTAAATTGATTAAATTTTTAAACATAAAATGTTAAATTTATTGAATTTGATCGAATTATAACAAAATTGATAGAATGTATATGTTTTAGTAACAACTTAGGAGGAAGTGTCTAGTTTAAGTACCAACTTAAGAGCAAAAATTCTTTAGGTATCAACTTGAGAGAGGGTGCATAGTTTAAGTACCAACTTGGAAGTAAAAATTTTATATGTACCAACATGAGAGAAGGTATATAGTTAAAGTACGAAATGTATATTTAAGCCAAATATTTATAATTTTATATATAAAAAATGAAACTTTAAGCACATATTTCAGCCAAAAATAAAATTTTAAATATTTATTTTTAGTCAAAAATACTTTAAGCACCTATTGCATTAAAGAGTCAAAAAAATTTTAAACATTCCAGTTTGGTAAACGGACAAAACTATAAAAATAAAAAACTTTAAGGGTAAACTACAATAGAGGTCACTGAATTATGTACCAACATGAGAGAAGGTATATAGTTAAAGTACGAAATGTATATTTAAGCCAAATATTTATAATTTTATATATAAAAAACGAAACTTTAAGCACATATTTCAGCCAAAAATGAAATTTTAAATATTTATTTTTAGTCAAAAATACTTTAAGCACCTATTGCATTAAAGAGACATACTTTAAGTACTTATTTTGTAGTTAAGCCTTCCATAAAACATGAAACAAATAGCATAACAGTTGAACAACATTCCAGTTTGGTAAACGGACAAAACTATAAAAATAAAAAACTTTAAGGGTAAACTACAATAGAGGTCACTGAATTATGTACCAACATGAGAGAAGGTATATAGTTAAAGTACGAAATGTATATTTAAGCCAAATATTTATAATTTTATATATAAAAAATGAAACTTTAAGCACATATTTCAGCCAAAAATAAAATTTTAAATATTTATTTTTAGTCAAAAATACTTTAAGCACCTATTGCATTAAAGAGACATACTTTAAGTACTTATTTTGTAGTTAAGCCTTCCATAAAACATGAAACAAATAGCATAACAGTTGAACAACATTCCAGTTTGGTAAACGGACAAAACTATAAAAATAAAAAAACTTTAAGGGTAAACTACAATAGAGGTCACTGAATTATGGGTAAAGTTACATTTGAGCCACTTAATTATTAAAAGTTACATTTAAGTCACTCAATTATATGTAAGGTTACACTTGAATCACCATTCACATTTAAAAAATATATCAATTTAGTCATTTTTTTCTTCCAAATTACTTGTATACCCTTATTAACAGTAGAATACTTCATTTGGAATCATTAATTAATCTAATACACAAAATGTTATATATTTTTTAAATAAGGGTGACCCAAATATAACTTTACCCACAATTGAGTTACCCAAGTGTAACTTTTAATAATTAGGAGACCAATTGTAATTTTACCCACATCTGAGTGACCTAAATAATAATATTATTCATATTTGAGTGACCTTTATTGCGGTTTACCTAAATTTTAATTAGTATTGAATGAAGAGGAATTGTTGTTGGTTGGGCGGTTGATCAACCACCTTTCTCCACCACGATGAAAGCCGTGTAACGCCGGCATTGCTATATGTTCTTCCGTTCCCTATCCGCCGCTCTTTGCTTCACAAATAAATGGTCCTAGCTCCTAGGCCATCCACCCAACCACTGCCCTCGAAATTGTCTAAACCAGAGCTGAAGTAATGTTATCTTCACCCATTTACATCAAAACTTTATTACAGTATTTTTGCCAGATATCATATTTAATACAAAAATAACATAATAAAATTTAAAGCATATTTCGAGTTCGAAGCTTTATATATATATAAAAAATTACTAGAAGACTAATCTACTAAAATCATATATACAATCCAAGTCGGTCCAAATTAATCAAGGCAAAATCATGAGAAACTGAGGGCAACTAAAAAAATTATAAATAATACATTTAAATAATTATATTTTGAAGAATGAGTCTAGAATGAACGACACACAGTTAAACATCATTATTTTTTTTTGTCTTCAATTCCTCCATCTCACTTCTATATTTTTGTTTAGCTTTTTTATTTCTTTCATAGTTTGACATTTTTTATAATTTATCATCTTCTGCTTAATTTCGCGTTTGGATTGTTTAATGAAATTAAAATTAAAATTGATGGTTACGAATAAAAAAACAATATTGAATAGTCCGACAAATCTTAAAATAATTCGATGAAATATTAGGGTACCAAAACGACAAAACTCAAAAAATATTTTCTGAAAATTGAAAACGAAAAATTGATCCTCTTTATGTACCAAACCCTCACCGCGCTCTCTTTATTGTTAAAAAACAAAGTTGAGTAAAAGTGGATCATTTTTTTGGTTCGGACTGTATCTTGCCCACAACACGGGTTTTTTTTAGGGTCATTTTGAAATCTGACTGTAAGTCAGTTATTGATAACCTTAAGACGGGTTGCACAAGTGACTGGTCTTCTTCCACTATTGAGGAGGATATTCGCCTTCTGACACGAAGGTCTATGTCTATCACCTTTTCTTTTGTCCTACGTTGTTGTAATCATGCAGCTAATTTGGTTGTTAAGACTGGTCTTAGAGGCCATAAATTTTTTCCATGTTTCGCTTCATTCCATGTAATTCTGCTTGATCTATAAAATTTCCTTTTGATCAATAAACAATAAAGAGAGCGCGATGAGGGTTGGAGTACATAAAGAGCAGGGCATGTGTTGGTGTATTGATAAGATATTTTTAATGAGAGAATGCGAATTCAAACCTTAAAGATTATATTATTAAAAATGATAACCTCACACTTTAAATATAAACCGTAAAACGAACATACATATTAGTAAAAAAATTTCTCAAACATAATTGAGATTTGAGATATTAGGGTTGAAATGTTAAGGGTTAAATGATTGACAAATTACACACAAAAAATTAAATTCAATTAAACTATGGATTAAAACATTGGAAATCGAGTGGTTTGAAAAAAATTAAATACATTACTTATTGTTGAATTAAGCATTATTTATTTTTTGAAAGATATTATTCACTTACTCATTATTACCATTTTATTCCGAGTAGAAAGATTATATAGTATAGTAATAAATATGAAAAAATATTACAAATTGTGTAAATCTTGTTTATTTTATTTAAAAAATTTAATAGTTTAAAGGTGATTAAAATGTAATATTTGTTTATAGATATTTTTAACCCTTTAATAATGCACAAACCTTATAGATAAAACGATTGAACTCAGACTTCTTAGGATGAACATCATCTGATTTTCCACTAGGACGACTTGTTGAGTTTATCATATTCAAATTTAAAGTTTATTATGGGAAATTTACCTAAATATTGTTGTTGAATTTTTTCCCAACAATATGGTCCTCATCACTTTGTTTCCAATAATATGATGATTCACTGTTCAAAATCAGAAATCGAATGGAGCACTATCCGATTTTACCTTTCATTTACTTTTTAAGTTAAAATATTAATGACATTGGGAGAGAAATCCGACTTCAGTGTAAAATATTGTTTAAAGTCGGAAGGAGAGCAATCCAACTTTACTTGTTTATTAATTTTTAGACAAACCACTGTTCAAAGTCGGAGGGAGAGCAATCTACTTTTAGTTTCTACATTAAATCACTATATCATTAGAAATAAAATGATGAAGCCCATATTATTAAAAAATTCAAAAATAATATTTGAGTAATTTCACCGTTTATAATTTTAAGATTTATATATAAAATTACTTAACCTTATATCATCTTCTTATCAAATAATTTCTTATATTTTGATAGTGAACGAAGACCACAACTAACACGTGTCAACATGTGCAAGGAGTAGCCAAAATTTCCTACCTAAGCAAAGTAGCTATTTTCGAAATTCGAAATTCTGTTTTAAAATTAAAAAATAATTTAAAACTGTTTCAACGAAATTGCTTTTTTTATATGCTAAATAAAAAACCGAGGGCAGTAATCAGATGCAGTCAAACTACACCTACAGCCTATGCTTATTAATCAAAAAGAGTTTTTTAAAAATCATTTTCTCAAATAGCCTAATGCCACGCAAGCAAACAAATACATTTTTAAAGCAAAAAAATTAAATAAAAGATGAGTTTACTCTTTATATATACACGCTTACAGAATTATAGCAGAAAAAGTCTAAAAATATCTCCCAGAAAAAAGAGGGAAAAAGGGTTCATATTCCTTCGCCGGTAAATTTCCCGGAGGCGATTCTCAGGCGAGGAGTTTGGACGTAGGTTCCAAGTAATATGAAAAACAATCGCCGTCATCGAAAAGTTGCGACGGTGAAGAATGATCACCAGAAACTCGATCGAGTTGGCTCGGGTGTAGAAGACAAGATGAAGAAGCAGAGATTCAAGAGGAAATTGCTGAGATACGAAGAGTTACCGGACTATTTGCAAGATAACGAGTTCATTTTGGATTATTACCGATGCGAATGGCCATTGAAGGACATTTTATTCAGCGTTTTCTTCTGGCACAACGAAACGCTAAATATCTGGACGTAAGCGACTCCATTCCGATTTCAAAATTTTCGGTGGATTCACATTTTTTTCTTCATATTTTTTTTCTAATTTCTATTTGTTTGTAGGCATTTGGGAGGGTTTCTAATTTTCGTTGGATTAGCGGTGTTGAGTTCCATGGACGATTTTGGAGGTGTGATTACGAGTTTCTCCAGGTAAGGACCTGATTGTCATTTTCTTATTTTTGTCTGGGTTTTCTGGATTTTAATATGGAATAAAATCAAAACAAAGAAGCTACTATGAACTAGTTGGTTTAAGGGAATGAGGTAAAATAAGGTTAGAGTTTTAGATCTTGACGTTTTAATTAGAAAAATTGAATTAAAATGATCGTTCTCGTATTGAGCTTTATGCAAAATTCGATTCGTATTAATCGATCAATGAGTAAAATACAGATGGTATAAAAACGGAGAAGCTGAACTTTTGGGTGGGAATTTTGCAGAGCTCAGGTATCGGGACCGTTGATGATGATGATGAATGATGTTGTTAACGCCTCTGATAATAAGCATAGCATTTTCCAGGTTAGTTCTTCATCAATTCTTCTTATTTAACATTAAATTCATGTTTTCCCATTTCGGAAATTGTGGTTTATAAAAGGATTAAAAATAAATAAATACTTAAAATGAAAATTCGAAAAAAAAATAGAAAATAATGGAGGGAAAGGGAAAGTGGGAGGGACGTGACAGCAAGTTTGTTTGCGTTTGGTGGGTTACACAGAGATAATATAATCCTGAATTGAAAGCCTAGTGGGTCACACCATGTGATTCTCTTTATTTTTTCAACATATGATTCACTCATCGTTGAAAAATGTGTGTTTTTGTTTAATAGGAGTAATAATTATTTTTACTAATTATTAGTTAAAAAATAATATTTGATTCTAATTATTTGATTAATATTTAGAATGTAATGGTTTAATGATTAGTTTTTAAGGTACAAATTAAAATACTTAAACCATTAATAACTTCTCAAGTAAATGTTTATCACACCAGCTTATTAAAAAAAATACAAACGATGAGCAATTTTATGATTAGAAGTTATAATCAATTTAATTGTTATAATTATAATTTTTTATAATATCAGCGACATTATTGGAACTTGAACATATTAATTTTGGATAAAATTGATAGATACTAGTAATATTTGGTATTTTGGTTTTGTATCTGTTTCTATCATTTCATGTCAGTATATCTAATAAGATCCTACTTTATTTATTTGAATTTTAATCAAAATTTAATGTTTTTTACTACTATTTTTATTTGTTAAAATATCATTTTTCTTAGTATTTTGGTTTTGTATCTTTTTGTATCATCTCATGTCAGTATATAAAATATTTTATTTTATTTCCGTTTTTAATTTGTTTGAGTTTTAATCAATATTTAATTTTTTTCATTAACATTCTTTTCATAATTTTAAAAACTAAACGTATTCATTAACTTAGATTATTGAAGCTGATTAATTAATGTACGACAAATCACAAATCACCAATTCAATTTTCTTGTCCAAAATCATTCTCATTCGATAAAGAACTTGTCAAAAAAAATAAAAAACAGCTACACCCTACTGAAAATTAAATACATATTTCCTGAAAAACTTGGCACCATAATTGACTTTCAAATGCACCTATATCCTGCAAAAATTCCATCAGACAACCGAATCAAAGAATTTAATCCAAAAATATAAATTTAAAAATTTGGCACACTAATATCCCAAATTTTGACCTATACGTCACACCCTCCATCTATCACCCCACCAATTTGCTCAATCCCTTAATGCAATTAGCTTCTATTTACAGTGCACACTGAATGACCACCAAATAGTGGGAAAAGTTTGGATGCACAGTCCGTGTAAAACTAAGCTTGTTAAATTGTGTAAAATTAGGCTTGTTAAATTTAAAATTTAAAGGTTAATTTAAAATTTAAATTGTAAGATTTATAATTTATGATTTAAACTTAAAGCTTAGAGTTGGGGTTTTATGGTTATAAATTAGATTTTATATTTTAGAAAACGGTTTGTGTAATATTCTTTGACACAAAATGTTGAATATAACCCCAAATAATTCCTCAATATCAATATTACCAACACAACATTGATCCAATAAAACCATATCTTTTCATTCAACAACCCATTTTTTG
The DNA here is from genome assembly GCA_030270665.1 of Hibiscus trionum. Classification (NCBI taxonomy): domain Eukaryota; kingdom Viridiplantae; phylum Streptophyta; class Magnoliopsida; order Malvales; family Malvaceae; genus Hibiscus; species Hibiscus trionum. Next base: position 38,492,995 of record BSYR01000022.1, read on the forward strand.
ATCATTAATAATTTTAAAGATGTCCTTCGCGACTCTATCTTTGTCGCCAATCGTTTTCAATCCGATAAACTTTCTGAAATACAAGGTCTTTCTTTATCTCTTTAAAAATTATTTTTCCTATTCCTAAAATTATACAATCTAACAAAGTTATTATTACACATGTTAATTAATTTATATTTAAAAGAATTTTTTATAATTAAAAACTGATGTCGTTGGAATAATATTAAATAAAAGATAAGTTATATATTTTCAAAAAAATGTAAACTTTCAGTTAATTTTAACAAATTATAAATTTATCATGTTGTAAAAATTAAAGGGATTGATTCCATTGATCGAGGAAATGAAACATATGGGTTTGAGTGTATTTGTATGTACATGAAATTATTATCTTGCGTGGGTGTTAGTGATAGTACATGAATTTTCGAAAAACACCTGAAATTTGCCTCTTCGAGAAATTCAGTGTCTCACGTCACGTGATAACTTACCGGGATGGTCGCCGTTCTTTAAACTCACCCACAAAAGTATATATTGTACTTTTTTCTTTTATTATAAATGGTCAAAATTAAAATACTCTGTAAAATTATCTTTTAAAAAATTAATTGAAAGTAAAATGACAATAGAACACCATCTCCTTTTTCATATATGAGTTAAAATTTTGATTTCTCTTTTATTTTGTTTTTACACATTCTAATTCTAATTTTAGTCCTACTTAGATAGAAGGAGAAATAGAGACATTACAAGAAGAAGTACTTTTAATGGATCTAAAACTCACGATCTAAAAAAATATGATTAAACAAAGATGAGCAGTTTGGCCAACCAGCCAAATGTACTTACTCTCTATCATTCCCTTTTAAAATAATAACTTAGACTAGTTGTTTTTTTCTGGATATATTAGTAGTAATTCATAATATTTAATATGTTACTTTTGGTAGGAGTATTATTTTTTATATTTTATTCATATATTTATATGATAATTTTGTCACTCACATGATTTAATTTTAATAAAAGATAAATGTGTTATTTATTTTAAATAAGTATTATTTTCACTTAAAATTTTAAATATCTTTATAATTTCAAGTTAAATTTATCAGACCTGCATCAAAAACAAATGATTGGATAACGAAATTAAGACATGATTCATAGAAAAACTCATCTTTTCTTATATTGTATAAATATTAACGAATACTAAACTCCAATTTTTAGTCTATTGGTTGTGAATGTTCACTTCAGGAATGACCTAAGTACAAATCATAAGAGAATTTACTTGTGGTGTGTGTGCATTGTAGTGTTTCTAAATTTACTTTTAGATCTTTGAATAATTATGAAAAACCCCTTGGTTGTTCATTTCCTTTTGTTTAATGCCCTTGGTTCTTATAATTGATTTTGAATTTGATGTTTCCTTTGCAGGACTCACACTTGAGGCACATTTCTCAGCCACCTCTCTTTGATTTGAAGAAAGGAGATGGCTATAACGCCATTCCAAAATGGCCCTGGTTTGTTTTCTTGTCAGGTGCAATGGGCTGCTTGGTGTGCAGCTCGGTTTCGCACCTCTTCGCTTGCCACTCGAGACGGTTTAGCCTCTTCTTCTGGCGCCTCGATTACGCTGGCATCTCTCTAATGATCGTCTGCTCCTTCTTTGCACCCATATACTACACCTTCTTCTGTCATCCGTATTCGTGCCTTTTCTATCTCGCGTCCATATCAGTCCTCGGAGTCCTTGCCATCATCACTTTGTTATCACCAACTCTCTCAACGGCCCGTTACCGAAACTTTCGAGCTTCCTTGTTTCTTGCAATGGGATTTTCAGGGGTGATCCCAGCAGCACATGCAGTTTCTTTGCACTGGGGCCATCCGCATATATTTGTCTCCCTTGGATACGAGGTCGTGATGGCGTTCCTATACGCTGCAGGTGCCGCGTTTTACACCAGCAGAATACCGGAGCGGTGGAAGCCCGGCGCATTTGATATTGCAGGGCACAGCCATCAGATCTTTCATGTGTTTGTCGTCCTCGCGGCACTTGCTCATAGTGTCGCCACCCTTGTGATCATGGACTTTCGCCGGGAATCCGCAACCTGTTCGAATTAGTGCTCTACCGTTAGGTAAACAATGTTTTGATGACAAGGGAGAATTCTTAGCTCTCCCTGTTTTTGACTTAAATTGTATCACTTCCAACAACATTTTCCTTCAGAAAGTTGCACTGGTGACCTTTAAAATTATATTTGATTGCTCAGCTCAGCTATGCACTTGCAAAGATGGGAAGCTAAAAAATGAACTAGAGTAGAAATCATCTGTCTTTTTTGTGTCCCTAATTATGCCTTATTTTTACAAAATTAGGTTTAGAGTTTAGAATTAGGGTTTAAAGTTACAATTTAATTAGGGTCTAAAGTATTGGGTGTATAATTTAGAGTTTAAGATTTATAATTTAGGGCGAGAGCTTAAAATTTGATTTTTTAGTGTTGGGAAAAAAATAATAGATGATTTTTCTTCGATAAACTAACCTATCCAAAAGTAGTCTTGTTTTGTTCGACTTTTAATCAAAACCATCTCAGCTTCACTATTCTTGTAATCTCCCCAAGAAATGCTCAATTTTGCATCAACTTGTATTCCACTACAAGCTTCTTTTGTTGGATATGGACTTGTATATATTATATAAACTAAGAATAATTGTGTTTTATTTTTTTTATTCATAAGGTTTCAATAATCAAATAAAGTATATGTTTAAAAAAAATTTAAAAAAAATTATAGTGTGTTAGTTCCGATCCGACCGGGTTCCGACCGACTCGACCCGATCAGGTCGGATTTTTTCATAGAAATTCAGGTTTGGGTCAGGTCGAGGTTTTTTTTAAAGACAAGGTCGGGTTGGGTTCGGGTTTAGGGTGGAAAAAATTCGACTTGACCCAAGACTAATAGTGTATTTTTCTCTTAATTTTTTTACGGATATTCACAATAATGCTCACTCTATAAATATATTTTTGTACAATGAGGTCATTAAAATTACTTTTTTTACAATTAGGTCCCTATATTTTTTTACAATTAGATCCCTATAATTTATTATTTTTACAATTAAGTCCTTACAATTTATTATTTTTTAATAGCTTGGGTCGGGTCTGGTTTGAGTATATAGTTTTCGGTCGATCAGATTTTTTTCAAGTATGAGGTGGAGTCGGGTCTAGATTTGAAGTATAAATTTTCGAGTCGGGTTCGAGTGGGCCAAAACCCGACCCGACCCATGCCCATCTCTAGTTATGGGTGTGATAGTCATAGCATCACTAATTGACGAACAAAAAGCCTATTTCTCTTTTTCATATTCCAATACTAAAAAAGTAAGTTCTAATTTTTAACTTTAAATTCTAAATTTTAAGCCATAAATGTTACACCCTAAAAATATACTATACCTATAATTTTCTAAACGCTAAATTATAATCTTAACCTTAAATATTAACCTAAAACTCTATTTTTTTTAAAGGACATAAAGAGAAACAACAAAAACGTAGAAGATTTCTATTCTAATTAACACGTGTATGGCCTCAAATGGCAGGATCGTTTTGCGCGGCAAATAGGGCGTGTTAAATATGCTAAATGTCAGATCAAATAAACTGTTGAGAAAACGAAGGCGGCGGGCAACTTGGAAGTCTACATTCATTCCCCCAACTCCAATTTGTCAACATGTCTTTTCTTAGGATCAAAGTTTCTTAATTCATCTCAATTTTTAATTAATCTTGGGGGAAATATTTTTATTAATTGAAAATCCACATATGTTATCGACAAATAGTTGATGTAATAAATGAAATATATGATATTTTAAGTAATGTTAGAGATTAGAATCTCTACTTTACGAATGGAGCAAATTGAGTTGAAGGAGTCGCCTCATAATAAATTGTTCAAGTGTACAATCCAAATTAATTCGTCGATGAATTAAATACTAATAATTATATTAAAATATTTTTCAAGAAGTTTTGTTATATAAAAATAGAATATTGTTAAGTATTTTTTGATATAACAAAGATTTGTAAAATATTTTTAGACTTGATAAATATTTCAAAAATAATTTAAAAGTTCTCAAATCTTATAAAAAACATGTTTAAAAAGGTTTTCTAGTTGTTTTGACTTATCCCACAACTTTTGTATACCTCTAAGAGACGGCCAAATTTTTATTTTTTTAAAGTAGATTTCAATACCCCAATTTGGTGGTTTTGAGACTTTTTAGGCAGAAAGATTTTGGAGTCAAAATCGAAACCAATTTAAAAGTTTCTATACCTTTAATTTTGTAACAAATAGTTTTATGAAAATTCACTTAATGAACTCGAAACTATTAGCAAGGTTCCAATACTTTTATGCAGATGGGCAATGAATGCTTGATTTTAAGTCCTTTTAACGACTTTAAAAAACCCCAACGATTATAAACGGTTAGAATTTTGTTCTACACTACAAAAATAAACTTAGGCTAATTGAAGAAAATTAGATAACATATCTAAGCAAAAATATCAAGAAAAAAGAATTTTCATTCTTCAATTCTTTATTTTCTATTGTATATAGTGTTTGAGAGCTTTAATTTGCAAACATCCAATATATTGTAAGGATTATTAATTGTTTCCTCAATTTAATTTTCTTCTTTGAGAGAGATTTAGACTTAATATTTAGATAGAAATTTTAAGGGAAATTTCTTCAAATTTTGAGTATAAATCTAAAGGGAATTTGTAAGGTTAAACATTGTCTTAAAAGATTCATATTCAAGTCGAGTGAATTTAAGAAAAATACTTAGTGGTGGTTACTAAAATAATAGATGTAAACTTAGTTTAAAAGTTGAACCACAATAAATCGTTGTACAAACTTTTAATTTACGTATACTTTCATCAATTATTTTTAAAAACCAACTAACCTTCTTTACAATTTTCAGTTGATCGTATTGAACCCAACGATAAACTATTTTCATTTTTTATAATATTTAAGCTAAATGCTTAAATAAGGGGCTAGCCTTTTAGAAATTGTTTACATGACTACCTAAGTTTTCAAAATGGTTGAATAATGTTCTAACATCTTTTACTTTTGCTCAAATAAACAATCTAACATTTCAAAATGATAATTAATTGCTCAATGTTTTCAAATTTGCTCCAACAATGACCTAACATTTCCAACAACTTTTTTCTTTTTAATCTACAAATTTAATAGATTAACTTAATACCACATCATTTTCTTTGTAAAAAAGTAGACATACTACTAATTTTAGCCCTAAAGCTTACACATTTTTGTCACTTTGTCCTTGATTTTTTTATTACTTTTGCCCCGAATCTTTTAAATTTAGTCAAGTTGTTGTTTAAGATTTCTAAATTTTTTTATCTAATGGGCCAAAATTAAGTGTGTGACACGAGTCGATCCGAATTAGTCAAGAAGAAGCCCTGAAAACTTAAAAGAAAACAACAACAAAAATTTATCTAACCCATCATTCAAGTATACATAAATTACCGCTCAAGCTTAATTATTGTTCGGATTATTTCATAAAATATATTATTGACTTCATATAATTAATGAAAAAAAGTATACTATTATTAAAACTTATGTCTAATAAATCTCTCACTCCTGGAAGAAAATTAATGATATCAACACATCGTTTTTAATGATATCAATTAAAAAAGATAAACAATACATGAATTTTTGTTAAATATACAATGTAATATCTGTATTTTTTTACAGTTGTATACATATGAATTTATTTAATTCAACTTTCCAAAATTACTATAATAGTTATCAACACATCGTTTTTTACAAATTCGTATTGTAAATAGAAATAATTATATATTCCAATATAAATTAAAATATATGAGTGTTTTTTAAATCCATATAGTCGAATTAAAATAAAAAATCATGTGTATAGTTTATGGAATCGAAATCCATATATTATATTACAAAATGAATCAAAATTTAAGTGATTTTTTACCAACATGTATTAGTCCAAGTAATAAGTAACTTGGTATCACTTAAGTATGTCTCGAGTTCGAAGCATTGTATATGTAGAAAATCTCTGCTGAGAGATTCACCCACTAAAATTAGGTATGCGACGTAAGTTGATTCGGATTAGTCAGGTCTAGCCCTGAAAACCGAAGTACAACTAAAAAAAATTTAAGCGATTTTACCATTATCACAAGTTAAAATAATAATATAAAAATATGAATAATAAGAATTAAATATAATGTTTAGACGGCCCTTAAAGAGAAACAAATCAACGTCGTGTTATTAAGTTATTAACCATTTTGTACTAGGCATCCAATGAACAGTATACGTGTCAACTTCGAAAGCAATATGCTAGAGGCTAGCCTCGGATCTTCCGCCACGTGTATGACAACACCAAACCACCGCCGTCATTTAAAAGAAATCTGAAAATTATTATATAGATCCGACTCACCACGTCATCCGTAATTTTGGTCAATAATATTTATTTATTTAATTTTAACTTTCAAATAACTCTAACTTTTTATTGACATTAAAAAAAATTTAGATAAATAAAAATTATTAGCTGAGACCATAAATGACGTGGTGGCGAGTCCGTTTAATAATTTTTCAAGAAATCCTAACTTTTCTGGGCCCCACGTATTATCCATTTATGTGTTTACGTGTCTGCCAGCGCGAACTCCTCTATCCCTCCCGATTACCCAAAACACCCTTAGCTCTAACACCAATAATTGTCACAACCAAGGACATTAGAGTAATACCGTGACCCCATCGCACGTGTGACGGCTCAAACGACGCGGGATTCGCACGTGCTCGCCGCCAAAGAGGATCGCTTCTTTGCCCCCTCTCTCCTTTTAACACCGTTGATTAGATTTCCCCGAAGTAATTTTTCTAGGGTTTCAGAATCTCCGAAATTCGCTCTCCTTCCTTAATTTTCGATTAGAGAAAAAACTTTAAAGCTAGATTTGTCCGCGAGTTTTCCGGTTGGGATTGGGAATATTGGGATTTCGCTTAGATTGGATGGTGCAGTTGATGAGATCGGGAAATCCGACGCCGGAACCCGAATCGTTCCGGGAGAAGGCGCCGGTGAAATTGGAGATCGTAGAGGATTATTTAGAGGAAGAACATGGCCCTGTTAATAAACGATCCAAACTTTCTCCAAATCTTCAACAGGTATTCTCTTTTGATTTTTTTCCCAATGAAATGAAACATTTTCTTTATTTTTGAGAGAGATCTAAACTATTTAGAAAGAAATTAGATCTTTTTGCCAGAGCTTTAGAATTTTAAAGATTTCATTTCTGGGTTTTTTTTCATTTTTGTATTTTCTTTCAGTGGAACTCCGATGCCACTGTTTTCCCGATCCCACCAGCGCAATACAATCCGTTGGATGAGCCGAGCCCACTCGGTTTGAATCTAAGGAAGAGTCCTTCACTTTTGGATTTGATCCAAATGCGCCTCTCTCAATCCCAAAGCAGTGGCTCAGCTGCCGAAGCTGAGCACTCGAATTCTGGAGTCAAAAAGGAGAGTAAAGCTGCTGCAGCTACGGATAAGCTTAAAGCTTCGAATTTTCCAGCTTCTATTCTTCGAATCGGCCACTGGGAGGTAACTTTTCATTAAATTTTATTTTTTTATATTATATACTTTATAAATTCCTTTTATTTTGGGGGTCAAGTAGCTGAAGAATTGTTTACTTGGTGATTTGCAGTATAAGTCGAGGTATGAAGGGGATTTAGTTGCCAAGTGTTATTTTGCAAAGCACAAGCTTGTTTGGGAGGTGTTGGAAGGCGGGCTTAAGAGTAAGATTGAAATACAGTGGTCGGATATTATGGCTATTAAGGCAAATTGTCCCGAGAATGGACCCGGGACTTTGAATGTTGTGGTAAACTTTCCTCTGTTCCGTATTATTCTTTTCCTTTTCCAATCTCTATTTTATTTTTCTGCAATAATTTTGTATGACTTTGCTTGTTTCTTTGATGATGCAGCTGGCTAGACAGCCCCTTTTCTTCAGGGAGACTAATCCGCAGCCTAGAAAACACACCTTATGGCAGACAACCTCAGATTTTACTGATGGTCAAGCTAGCATACGTAGGTAATGGTGATTTGTATTTTAATTCTTCTTTGTGGAAATACTAGCTGAATATTGCTGTTCTATCTTGGTTGTTTGCATATGGTTATGTGGCTAGTATGCTAATAAATTTTTTATTGCCACTTTGCAGGCAACATTTTCTGCAGTGCCCTCAAGGATTGTTAAACAAACATTTCGAAAAACTGATCCAGTGTGACATGCGCTTGAACTGTTTAAGCAGACAGCCAGAGATAATTTTGGATTCACCATACTTTGAATCACGGAGTTCGGTTTTTGAGGATCCTGGTGAACCAAAAGGATCAACTAGCTCTGGATTCCAGAATATAGCATCGCCTGCTGCAGCTCACTCTTCATCCTTTGAGATTGAGAAAGGGGATTCTGCTGCCATAACCTCGGAAAATATGTCCAGGGAAGCTCCATCCCCCAGTTCAGGTACGAGCAGGGGCTCAAGTTTTGTTTTTGATGTGCCTGTAGATAAAGTTTCTATGTTGTTGTCCTTTAGTATTCTCTTTTATTCACTAGCCTTTTTTCCTTTTTTAAAATTCTGTATGTCTTCATATGCGTGCATTTTGATTTGTTCGTTCCTTGACAGATTTAGTATATGCATTGGTATTGTTCGTTTCTCTTTTGCTCGGCTTAGACTTATAATTCTAGCTGAGTAGAAAGATGCTTTCTTAGTATTCTTCCTCTCTAATTAAATGTCATTTCTCATTAGTGATCGACTCTCGTGGCATAGAGGGAAGCGGAGTCTTTGAAGCAGTGGATTCAAAGGGGCCAAGAAATTGGGACCAGATAAAAGTGCCTGGACTTCACCCGTCTATGTCCATGAGTGATCTTATGAACCATATTGGACACCGTCTCTCAGAACATATGACCGAAAATCCATCCTCAGAAAATAGACCAGACTGCCAGGAAATGCTGGACGATATTGCACAATACCTTCTCAGTGACACCCAATTTACAACAGCCTCTGATGAGAAATCACTCATGTCAAGGGTCAATTCTCTCTGTTGTCTTCTGCAAAAGGACGGTACAACCGGCACAAGCTTGCAGGCTAATGGAGAAACTTACAATGGACCTGATGATGGAAAAGATGTTCAGCTAAACAGAACTCATGGGTTTGAGTTCAATATTTCAGCCAAGGACAATGCGAAGGCTTTTGAAGGGGAAACAAAGGAAGTCTCTACTAGCAGGCAGGCCCCGGGTATGTCAAGAAAAGACTCATTTAGCGAGTTGCTGCTTCATCTTCCCCGAATCGCATCTCTCCCGAAGTTCTTATTCAACATTTCAGAAGAAGATGGAGAGAGACCAACTAGATAAGATAGTTTTCTTGTCTGTAGACTGTTTAAAAAAAAAAACAAATGATAAAATATCAAGCAAATTCCCCAATCACCCTCTCTTTAGTTGGAAATGGGATGCTTGTCTAATATATCAAATGTGTATGTTGAGGGATGCTTGAATAGTGGTGGGATTTTCCAGGATTCTGAGAATTCTTTTGATGAAGAGTCCCATATAAAAATCCCAACATAAGTCTTTAGGTGTTGTAGCAAATATATTATTTGATGTAATATCATATGCAGATTGCTGGTTCTGTTTTAATTTGCAAGTAAATTTGCAAGTTCTCATTCTATTTAGACCCTTTTTTGTATGATTGGCTTTGAGAGGATCTGTGGACATGCTTTATAGGATGTTACATGTGGAAAAGGCAAAATGACAACACTGAAGAAGCATCTTTTGATCATTATTGGTGAGATTAGGAAAGAAAAAAGGGGAAATTATGATGTGAGATTAGGATAAAGAGTTGGAAAGAAATGAAAAAAGATTGTGATGGGGAAGCAGGCAGCTTTCATCTGCCCACTGGAATTTCTTTTATTCTCTAGACTTGGATTTGTCACTGTAAAGCTTGTACTTTCTAATGAGTTGAAAGGAACTGCAGAGCACCAAGGAAGTGAAGAATTTAACAAAACCTGCAACCGGGGATGGAGACGGCCGACCGGTGAGACCGATAACTAGAGATTTTTGGACCTGCAAAAGTAGGAGTGGCAAACCGCACCATAAAATAGCATCTCCCAAGCCTTTGCACAGTCTGGAGATGCTCAGGTATTCTATTCTACCATGAAAAGAAAAGGAAAAGAAAAGATTCTGGGTTGTTTGAACAGGCACACCCACTGAGCATTCTGAGCGTTTCATTGGAAAAGCTAAAGAATCACAAGTTTGTCTGTATTTAATTTATTGGCTCTAATCTGAATCGAGTATTACGGAGTTTATTATGAGGCGTCCCATCCAACTTAATTTGTTCTATTTATAATCTATTAGCTCTAATTCGGATTGAATATTGCAGAGCTTACGGGTCTAATTTGTTGCATTTACAATCTCAGGATTTAGATCTCTGACCTGCTGACTTAAATGATCTAATTTTTATCTCGTTAAACCAATCAATTGTTTCTTAATCTTTTACTTTTAAAATGGAAGCATGTCGATAAATCCGACAAAGGTGTTAACAAAAAAAAAAAAACTATTTCTTTCAATCATGAACATAAATTGTTCAAAACCCAAACACCCTTTCCAAAAATCCTAAATTTGAGTTCCTTTTGACCCTCCAATCTTCTTTGACATGTGGACTAATACTATTTTGTACTGAAAAGGAAAATTGAAATTATGTAGACTGTTTTGTTTAGTATTTCAAACTTTTGTTGCAAATAACAAATAACTTATACTTTCTAAATCATTGATTAATAAAACCTAACAATTATGTGCTCGATTCTTAAGGAGGGGAAAGTACTTCTACAGTTGGGGCAAAAATGAGTTGGTAGCAGATATGTACATTAAAGTCTGAAGGTGGTTTGGGCCATTGCTGCAACAAAGCTTATTTTTTCCCTTTTGCTAACAGAATTGATTTGAACAATGTGAACATCCAAAGAAAATTCTATTGGAAAAGTATATTTACTAATGTAAACATATATATGAACGCGATACTATGGAACGTAATAAGAGTGTGATATAGTTTCCTTAATTATCGTAGTCGTTGATGTATGTATCGTTTGTTGTAAGATGACTCTTTTTGTTTTTCGTTGTCTTCTGTTTTGATCTATATTTTCAGATTGGCTTAAAATGATAGGGTCGATTTTTGTTTTTGAATCTTTGGTTTTCGGGTCGTGTCGAATTTTTAAAGAGTTTGAGTCAGGTTAAGTTGGGTTTAGGGTGGAAATTTTCCGACCCGATTTATTTATTTATATATATATTATATTTTATATATTATATTTAATATTTTTATTAATTTTGTTCGGGGATGGTCGGGTTTAATCGGGTTTTTATTAAAATTTTAGGGACAAATTAGAGTCAGTTATACTTTTATTGTATCGGGTCAAGATAAAAATATATTAAACTCGGATCAGGTTCGGGTCGGCCAAAACCCTCCATATTGCCATCCCTATTTAAGAGGCCAAAAATGAGTGGACTAAATTTTTTGGGTCCAACAGTCATCGACAAAGGTAGCCGGTTTCGATCGTCGGTAATAGACAATGATGGTGATTGATTGCCGACGACAGAATATTTTAATTAAATTTAAGGGTCAAATTAATATTTTATCTAAAGTTTAGTGATCAAAATAATATTTCATTTAAAATCAAAGGGTAAAACTAATATTCTATCTAGAGTTCAAAGGTTAAATTAAAAATTAATTCCTTTTACTAATGTGTGACATCATCAAACTAACGATTTAATGATCAAAATGTAATAAATCGATAATTTAAGTGATAAAAATGTAATAAATCAAAATGACCAAAATATACAATTTTCAAAATCAGTGAACAAAATTAAACACATATTAAACAAAAGTGACAATTTCTATAGTTTACCCTTTAAACAATGGAATCAAGTATAAAAAAATAGAATAAGATTTGCAAAGGAAATAAAGAATAAAAATTAACATGAAAAATCCAGAAACGGTTATTTTGCTCCACTGCTTCAACCTCCTTTATCATCAAGGTATGGCACTATAGCTCCCTTTCTTCTGAATCAGAATTCGATAACCGTTATGGCTTCTCTGAAATTGCCCCTTTCTTTGGATTCTATTGATCAAAAGAAACTCAATTTCCATGTCAACTCATCTTCTTTAGCTGATCAATGTTCCTCTTTTTCATTCACTAATTGTTTTCATGTCACCCGAGCTGCTTCCATTCTCGGTTCTTTGACTAGACTAAAACATATTAGAGTTTCTCGCTTTGAAACTGAACCCTCCAATGTTCCTGAACCAAACCCTGTCGATAGGGATACCCTTTTTTCTTCAAAAAACGAATTAGGGAATGAAAACCCAGAATTTGTTCAAAATCGCAAGAAAGGGATTAGAAGAAATGTGGGTTTCAAGTTTGGTTTCAGAAGGAATAGAAATGGAGTCGAAAGGGGCGATTTTTTTGTGTGTAGAAATAGTGGGCTGGATGTTGATTACTCTGCTATTACGCCTGACTTGAAATTGGAGCATTGTAATTCTATATTGAAAAGGCTTGAGAAGTCTAATGATGGTAATGCTTTGAGATTTTTCGAGTGGATGAGGAGGAATGGGAAACTAGAGGGAAATGTGACTGCTTATAGATTGGTTCTTCGAGTGTTGGGTAGGAGGGAAGATTGGGACGCGGCTGAAACGATGGTTATGCAAGCAAATGGTGATTCGAGATGTGAACTTGACTTTCAGGTTTTCAATACGATTATATACGCCTGTTCTAAAAGGGGGATTGTCGAAATGGGTGCAAAGTGGTTTAGGATGATGCTCGAATATGGGGTTCAGCCAAATGTTGCCACTTATGGGATGCTTATGGGACTTTACCAGAAGAGTTGGAATGTTAGGGAAGCAGAGTTTGCATTTTCCCAAATGAGGAATTCTGGCATTGTATGCCAATCAGCATACTCTGCGATGATCACGATTTACACGCGGTTGAGTTTGTATGACAAGGCAGAAGAGATTATTGGCTTCATGAGAAAAGATGAAGTCACATTGAATCTCGAGAATTGGTTGGTGATGCTTAATGCTTATAGTCAAAGTGGCAAGTTAGAGGAGGCTGAGCAGGTATTGGCTTTGATGCAAGAAGCAGGCTTTTGTCCAAATATTGTCGCATACAATACACTGATCACAGGGTATGGAAAAACATCAAATATGGATGCAGCTCAACGCGTATTCATGAGCTTCCAGAAACTTGGATTAGAACCTGATGAAACAACTTACCGTTCAATGATTGAGGGCTGGGGGCGAACCGGCAATTTTAACCAGGCTGGATGGTATTACAAGGAGCTGACACAGCTCGGATTCAAGCCTAACTCATCCAACTTGTACACGCTTCTAACTTTGCAAGCAAAGCATGGGGATGAAGAAGGTGCCATAAAAACACTTGATGATATGCTCAAGATGAGGTGCCAACATTCTTCAATCCTCGGTACTGTTTTGCAAGCATACGAGAAGGCTGGGAGGATTGATAAAGTGCCCCTTGTTCTAACTGGGTCTTTCTATCGACATGTTTTAGATGACCCGACTTCTTGTTCTATTCTGGTTATGGCTTATGTGAAAAGTGGATTAGTGACTGATGCAATTGAAGTGCTGGGAAGAAAAAAGTGGAAGGATTCAGCTTTTGAAGATAACCTGTACCATTTATTAATTTGCTCTTGCAAGGAGTCGGGTGATCTTGATAATGCTGTTAAGATATTTTCTCAAATACCCGACTCTGAAAACAAACCGAACTTGCATATCATGTGTACAATGATTGACATTTACAGTGCCATGGGTCGCTTCACTGAAGCAGAAACACTCTATTTGAAGTTGAAATCTTCAGGGGTTGCCTTGGACATGATTGGCTTTAGCATTGTTGTAAGAATGTATGTTAAAGCTGGATCTTTAAAAGATGCTTGCGGTGTTCTACAAATGATGGAGAAGCAGAAAGACATTGTCCCAGACATTTATCTGTTCCGTGACATGCTTCGAATTTATCAGAAATGCAATATGCAGGGTAAATTATCGAATCTTTACTATAGAATTTTGAAGAGTGGAGTTACCTGGGATCAAGAAATGTATAACTGTGTCATTAACTGCTGTGCACGTGCTCTGCCCGTTGACGAACTTTCCAAGATTTTTAATCGGATGCTTCAGCATGGTTTTACTCCTAATACCATAACCTTCAATGTCATGCTTGATGTTTATGGCAAAGCCAAACTTTTCAAGAAGGTCAAGGAACTATTCTGGATGGCAAAAACTCGAGGCTTGGTAGATGTAATCTCTTACAATACTATTATAGCTGCATATGGGCAAAGCAAGGATTTCAAGAATATGTCATCAACAGTCCGAGAAATGCAATTCAATGGTTTTTCAGTTTCACTTGAAGCCTATAATTGTATGTTGGATGCATATGGGAAAGAAGGCGAAATGGAGAAATTTCGAAGTATCTTGCAGAGGATGAAAGAATCGAAGTGTGCTTCAGACCACTATACATACAACATTATGATCAATATATATGGAGAACGGAGATGGATTAATGAAGTTGCTGCTGTGCTGACTGAACTGAAAGAATGCGGTCTAGGACCTGATTTGTGCAGTTATAACACATTGATTAAGGCATATGGAATTGCTGGAATGGTCGAAGATGCCGTAGGTTTGATCAAGGAAATGCGAGGAAATGAGATAGAACCTGATAGGATAACTTACTACAATCTGATCACTGCTTTAAAAAAGAATGATAAGTTCTTAGAGGCTGTTAAGTGGTCATTATGGATGAAGCAGATGGGAATGGAAAATGCAGATGGACCTACATGATCGTGTTTTCCATTGTCATTTCACATCCAAGCTCCTCCGACTTTCTACCTAAACATTTCATAGGTGTTTGCTTCTAAGGTAATCAATTTTGTTTATCCTGAAAACTGATATATTCTTTACACACTTAAATTCAATGGTTCTTATTGGAATATGTTTATCCTGCAATCTCTACATTTCCTCAGCTGAAATATGTTTTTGGTATCTTTCAGATATAAGAATGAGCCAAGCAGATTGTGGATGCTCAGCTACTTGGGAAATTGATAAGCAGATGGTATTGAATGCTCGGAGGATCCTTGCGATGTCCAAAATATAACAAAATACATTTGTGTCTTCGAAGTTCGTTTATGGAAGTGAAAGCGCTGAATTAACTCGGTTGAAGGAGCAAAGTCAAGCTGAAGCACAGTAAAGGTGAGGGTCCCCCCCCCCCCCTCTCAGTTTCACTTCTACCATGAATCTTGGCTTTGAGACACAATAGTTCGTGTTCATCGACACGGCATATGCTGTAGTACTCCATGAATGAAACAAACTGGGATATCATCATTAAGGTTGGAGCTGCACACTCTAGTATTTTGGGCAGCCAAACATCAGGTTTATGTAATATTACTACTATTAGAAATAGGAAAGCATGCCATATTTGTTCTTATTTTTCTGTTTTTTACATTTACAATATATGATGTTGTTAATCTCCCATATTGTCTCTTTCTTTTTTATTTCCAACTTTCATTGGTTTTTCATATTTGCTTTGATGTAGGCAGAAATGTCATAGTGGTTTAGAAGTTCACCTGTACCTCTGTACGTATAAGTTTATCTTTTGAAGAGGTATTACCTTTTACTTTGTGTTTTTACTCGTCTTTCTAATTTTTAATTTAGATTTGTACTAATTGTTATTTAGGTTATGAAAAACTATTTTGGAAGCTCATGCAATAAATAAGCTTTTCCTTGTGTTAGTATTTATATAACCAAAAAACCTACTAATTGGTCGAGTAGTTAAAGATATTCATGTTGTCTCATCTTGTATGAGTATGAATCTCAATAATTGTAAATATAAATAATTATTTATATAACCAAACTTGACATAAAAACATTAGAACTCAAGTTTTTCTAACAAATTAAGGATAATGTGGTAAAGTTCATTGCACTCTTAAGAGAGAATTCAAGAATTCTTAAAGGTGAAATTGTGAAGAGACACAACCACAAATTTTAAAAATGATACGAACATTAAAAATAAAACAAACATAAACGTTTTCTTTCATCTTCTTAAGAAAAAATCGATATTATAATTTAACTGTCTTTTAACAAAAAAATAAAATTTTGGGGGTTATTTCATAATTTTTAAAAGATAGATGTTTAGTCGTAATACAATTAAGTAGTTAACGATAGAGTGACCAAAATATAAGCAAATCAAAAAGTTCAATAATTAAATTAAAATTTTTTAAATTTGAATGACCAAAATTGGAGTGAGCTGAAAGTTGAGTGATAGAAATTTATAATTTAGCCTTTGATTTGTTTTCTTCAAATGTTTTCTTGTGGACTTGGTCCCTACGGTATTATTTATATTTTATTGATAATTGACATTACACAAATTATTAATAGGCATACAAAGAGACACAAAAAAGAGAAACGAATTATATTCACTTTATATACCTAAAAATGAAAAAGGAAATTTATCATTTCACTTTATTACTTTTCAGATAATTGCTATAACAATATTAACTTAGGTTCCAACCGGTAAGACAATATTATTGAGTGGAACAGTTGTGAATCTCGAACATAAATCGAGAAACCTATGAATTTATAAAAAGATTGAAATCAGAGGAAGCAGACGTAAAACGGACATAAAATATACCGAAAAACATATATGAATAAATATCTGAGTTTTACAGACCATCTCAAAATTCTGGATGGAGATACAGACATGAAAGAGGTCAAACAAACCTCTAAAGAACATAAACATACACATTTCCTGTTTTCCTAATGGATGCATATGAATCCCCTGAAGTCAGTTTGAGTCGATTCCACATTAACAGCTTCTTTACAACCAAAAGTGCATCATTATCTGTCCACATACATACATCAATAGCATCGTCAAGATTCGAAGAAATACGATATAAATAAAGGATTACTATCTGGTACATCGGCGTCGGAGTTTTTAGCTCCACAAGCGGGACTAAACACGCGGTAGTTTCTTAACCCGATTGTGGAACAGTCTATTAACTATTCATCTAGCTTACACCTGAGAGGCATTTGAAACTTAAATATAATAGTCGAATTCGAGTCGTATTCTGTCATCTTAAGTTTTTCAGACAATGACCACCATGTTTAACAGTTTGCATGAAAAAGGACACAAGAAAATGAAAGCAAGATGAAAGGCATACCTCTACTAGAGGAAGTAGTGACACCTCATCTGAAGGAGACGGCTTGTTCGGTCTCCAACTTCTAATCTCGGATTGTATCGAATTAAGCTGTTCACTTAGCTGCATCAACAAATTCAGTTCATCTTCCCTTCCTTCACTAATTTCATGGCTTGTATTGGTTCTTCTACTCTCAAGCCGCTCAACTCTCTGAGCCAGCTTTTGAAGTTGCGATCGATAGCTAGTAATTCTAGTGGATGGGCGACAAAGAGCCGGTTTGTAGTCATCACTTGGCTCATCACTCGGTTTACATGATCTTTTCCCCTTGTTTGAACTTGCAAAGTTAGTCATCTTTACGCATTCAGTACTATCATAGTCAACAGACGATTCATAGTCGGGATCGGGGTCGGGATTCATCTCATCTCTCAGTTTATATCCTTTTTTCCCAGGCTTTACACTTTGAAAGTCATCCTTGCTGAACCAGTCGCTGTCATCATCTACAGGTGATCCAACCGCGAACAAATCCGGCTTCTTAAGCCTATTATCTTCTTCCACATATAACTTCCCTTTATTCTTTTGCCCGTTCGAACAACTGTTTTTTCTTTCGCTGCTTTCTGGAACTTCAAATTTACAATGGACTTCAAATACATCATGAACAGATTTAGAAGAATGGTTGGAATTCGGAGTGACTTTGTCTGATGGATCTTCACAAGTTTTTAATTTTTGACATTTAGGGGGAAGTTTTGCTATTGATGGACTGGTACCTCGGGACTCTGGTTTTACCTTTATTTGAGGTAACTTCTTGTTACCAACATCTTTAAAATCTGCAATCTCTTTCACCTTCTCATCTAGAATTCTCATCTGTTCCCAGTAAGAATTGAACTCCACCGAGCGTGGTGAACTTCTCCTTGAATCAAAGCCCTGTTCTCGAACTACTAAGTCAAGATTTCCGGCATCGATGCTTGAACACGAGTCTAGCATTGGGTTTGCATGCTTCTCTCCATCACCGGAACTCTTTACTTTATTGAAATCTGTCGGTAAAAGTGACGGCAGGGAGCTGAGTCTTCTCATGGTGGATCTAATCCCCTTTTCTCCACGGGTTGCATCATTTCTTTCCGCAAATGGATTTTCCGGAAACTTTTTCTCAATTTCATCCAATTCATCACACCCCAAACTTAGAAGTTTGTACTTATAAGACTCAATTTGGAACTCAAGAGCAGAAATCTCCATTTCTTTCTGATACATCAGCTCTTCGAAAATTGCAAGAGATTCCTCTGCATGGCTTATCTTTTCTTCTGCCATTCTCTTGTATTGGCTTGCTTCCATCTTCATCTCGGCCTTTTCACCCTGCAACCGCAGTATCATCGACATAGCTTCATTGGTGGCGGTTGCGGTGGCTTCTCTTTCCACATCAAGCTCCGCATAGAGCTTCTGTAGAAGTTGTTGTTGAGAGAGAAGCGTTTCTTTTAGAACCGTCATATCCGTTTCCTTAACGGGCGACATTGCTGTACTACCAGCCATTGTTAAACTACCTCTACCTCAGCTTCATAAGACGTCAAACAAGCATATTCGGGTGCGGGTTTCTGAAATGCAAACAAACCAAATCTACCAATATCAAACACCCACACAACATTCACATATTGGCATCCAAAATAACAGATTGGAATTGATGATAAGTTATGAAAAGAGAAATATGAAATAAAAACATGTTAGTCAAGCCCACAGAGGCAAATAATCAAACACAAAGAAGACATAATCAAAACGAAACACAAACTCCAATCTAAACAAAGGGTACCTGGTATTTTGCAGAAAGAAACAGGTTTGATCTTTAGAACGAACAACCCCCTGATTCACGGATAAAACAATGAAATCTGATTTTCGAGACCAATAACTTTTCAATTTACGGAAACAATGAACCACCTGTTTTCTTTATCAAAGAAACCCAAAGATATGGAATCACCCCAGAGGAAAATAGGAACTGGAAAACAAAAACCCAGTTTTCAATTCTAAGAAAACAATGAACCCTGGGATTAGGATCACCTGCAATTAATCAAAAAACCATACGGTTGCCTTGTTGCTTTGCTTTGCATTCAAACAAAGCAAAGCCAACTTCAACCGTGTCTGGTTCAAAAGAAATACAGAAATGGATTTTACAAGGCAATCTTTATAAGGAAGAGACAGAGAAAGTCAATGTAAAAGGTGAAAAATTGTAGGCATTTCAGGCTGGGATTATGATATAAATCATTCACCCTCTGTCCTGGTGAGGACATTGCCGCAAACTTTGTTCAAACCGTTCCATTTTTAAAAAACCGTTAAAGGGGATGTTCTAAAGTCTTAACGGCTATTAACGACCCACATGTCTTGTCGTATGACAATCTCATCTCATTACCTAATTCACCCCCAACGCCTTTTATCTATATCTATTTTGTTATTTTATGTAATCCATATCCCCAAATTTGACATTGGCCACCAAATTAAGCTAGCGAAGATTAAGGTTAAAATTAAGGTTAAAGTTTGAAAAAAAAAAGCAATGGATATAAATGCAGTAGCGCTGCACATTTTATTAAGTATGTTTTTCGAGAAGAAAATAATGGTCTCGTGGCAATTGGCATTGCGATGACCTTTAGATAGCCCGATTTCAAGTCGAGCACTCCAAAGGTGGGATAGACAGAGAAAGAGAGTAGCACCACAGGGGTGGGTGTTGCGTGTAAAAGTTTCTATCGCAATTGAGTGCAAGTGTACACGTCGCAAGTAATAAAGTGATACTAGAGTATCGGATATCGTCTCCACAGGGACTGGGCTAACCCTTTCCTTCGCTATCTGCACAAGGGGAAAAAGAATGATTTAAGATTTTGTCATGAGAAATATAAAGAGTACTGGAAAATAGAAGTAAAGTAATCAATATAGAGAGAATGAGCTGGTATTGAATTGCTCAGTAGTGCAGGTATTGCTGAGTCTAGGAAATCCAGTTCTGTCGTCGTCCCCGTCGCGGCAGCACCTGTCGCGGCAGCGGTCTGTTGGTTATCGTGGCAGCGATTACCCAACTCAGTACTTCAAGTTTGGCAAGAATCCCTACTGTGCCTTGGCCTATCCCTAGGTCCAAGTCTGTCGATGATCACGTCTTTGATGATACCTCCCGGCGTGAATCGAAGAATGAACACCGATGTTGTTGAATTCTTCTTTAGCCACTTAACCTCGTCCTATCCCTAGGTCCGAGATAGTTCAACTATAAACTAGAGAACTCGCACTTATCCCTTTCGTATACTTAACTCTCCCGATATTAAGTAAATAGATAACCTCACAATGCTCTCCCGATGCTCTTGCAAGATGTTAATAACCAGAATAAGAGAACTTGAAGTTTATTTTATTGAACTGAAAATTCATAAAACAAAACAACCCTTGCAACTACTTTACAAAACAACCCGTGGCCCTAAGGGGAAATTAGAACATGGTGGGAGAAGGAAAACGACTAGGGTTTGAGAGAAGGCTAGAGAATGGTGTATCTCCTCCCTAGGTCGAAATACATGCCCTTATATAGGCTTTGGGTCCAAGTTTTCTAATTTAGCAAGGATTACAACTTTAAATTAAAGTACAACTATAATAAAGACTAAATATTTAGAGAATCTATCTTTAAGTCGTCCTCCTTCTTTCTTGGGATTTTCTCTACTTGAACTTTGGGCTTGACATTCCTTTCGATCTGGGGCTTGGAAAAATATGGTGATTTCACACGACAGACGAGCTGAATTTTCTCTATTTGTCGAGGTCCACTTTGCTTCTTCTCCTCAAAACTGCTGTCGTCCTTTGCTGTCACGACGGCAACCATGGCAGCATCGTCCTCCTTGACTGCTTGTCCAGTTCCAGCTCTTCTGCTTCACTGCCCAGCGTCTGCCCTTTCCTCTGCTACAGCAGCAACCTGCAAAAACAACCAATTTCAGTAGAAACTGTGCCTTTTAATATATTTGTGATGTTCAACTGTAAACTGACCTAAATGCAATGAATTATGCTTGAATGCAGCAGAAATATGAGTTAAATAGGGGGTAAATAATAGAACTTTTAGACACTCAACAGTGGGATAAGCATAATTCTATTATTTAGTTAGATACGGTTAATTATACCAAACATTGCGCATGAAAATGGAATCCAAGATGATTATGAGGATTATAGGCCATTTGGGAATTGATTATTGTTACATATTAACTCAAATTTTAATTGGTAGTTAAATTTGATTTAATTATAATTTTAATGGTCGAATATTACTCAGTAATTTAGTTTATTTAATGACTAAATATTATATTTAGATAAAAATCTTTATAAAATAAGGTTTCTTGGTAACAAAGTATTTGACTCTATAAATATAGAGTGTATCTTAACCTTTAAAATAATGAGAGAGAATTATTTTAACATATTGAATGAAACAAATTGAATTAGGAAGATTGTTTCCATAATAGATCTCTACAAATATAAATTTGGATTAGTCAATTAATTAGTTAGATAGTGTTAATTATACCAAATATTGCGCATGAAAATAGAATCCAAGATAATTATGATGATTATAGGCCATTTGGGAATTGATTATTGTTACATATTAACTCAAATTTTAATGGGTAGTTAAGTTTGATTTAATTATAATTTTAATGGTCAAATATTACTAAATATTACTCAGTAATTAAGTTTATTTAATGACTAAATATTATATTTAGATAAAAATTCTTATAAAATAAGGTTTCTTGGTAACAAAATATTTGACTCTATAAACATAGAGTGTATCTTAACCTTTAAAATAACGAGAGAGAATTATTTTAACAAAGTGAACGAAACAAATTGAATTAGGAAGATTGTTCCCATAACAGATCTCTACAAATATAAATTTAGATTAGTCAATTAATTAGTTAGACACTATTAATTATACCAAACATTGCGCATGAAAATGGAATCCAAGATGATTATGAGGATTATAGGCCATTTGGGAATTGATTATTGTTATATATTAACTCAAATTTTAATTGGTAGTTAAGTTTGATTTAATTATAATTTTAATGGTCCAATATTACTCGGTAATCAAGTTTATTTTAATATAGAGTGTATCTTAAAATCTTATACATAAAAATTATTTATTTAGCCGAAGCGTGTACAAATAGTAATTAGCAGATAGCTTCACATGCTGCAAACTAGTAAGGTGACATTGCAACTTCCTCAACTTTGGCACCGCCCCCTATAAGCTTGCAAACGGCCTTAAGGATCAAAGGAACGTAAGGTTGATCGGGAAAAAGAATGGGCCAGCAATTGTCGCCGAGCTGAGTGATGGCGGTGCAGCATTCGTGTTTGAGTCCATCGTACACCTTGTGTGTGACAGCCTCGTGGATCGCCTCGACGCAACCTTCGACACTTACGAACGACATGAGGCATCCCGCAAGATCTTGCGTTTCCTCTGCCGATCCCGATGGAACCACAGCCGACGCTGCCGCAGCAATGCAGGTGGCGGCTAGCCAAAACATGAGCACTTTTGATGTTGTTGTTGGTTCCATGGAATCTGGTACAATGAAATGCTAGAGGAATTTAGGTTTTGAGAATGGATTGGTGATTTAGCATTTGTCTGAGTGGCCATTTATAGCACAACTTTTTGCAGTGAGTGCTTGTTTTAATTGAAATATTCGATAGTTGGCAAAATCAATTATATCAAATTAAAGGAAAAACATCACGTGAAAAGGAAAGAAAATATATTTACCCTTCTGATTTTTGTTTTGTTTTACTTGAAGCATCCCGTGATTGAGTGGGAGGTTATTAGGAAATTAAGGATTTTAGTATCTTCTAAGTAAGGAATGTGTAATACAAAATTATTTGAGATGATTATCATTGTCAAACGGACACGTGAAAAGCGGATGATTATGAGATATGCGTTCAAATTGTTCTATCTACACGGTGTATGAGCATTGTCAAAGGATTAAGAATATGTATGTACAGATACGGATAAAAATCATCTGCCCCTTTTCGATGCTCCTACTTATGCCCCGACACTAAAAAATACAACAAAATTAAATTTCAAGCCCTAAATTCTAAATCTTAAACCCTACACCCTATACCCTAAAAAATATATCCTACCCTAAATTTCTTAAACCCTAAACCTAATTTTGAGTGTGAGACATAAGTAGGGGCACCAAAAAGGGTAGAGGATTTCCATCCCACAGATAGGACCTTATAATCACCTTTAGACTATTAAAAAAATGTTTTTTATTTAATAATTTTTATGGGTAAACTACATAAATGATCACTGAGGTTTTATTAAATTTCTGTTTTAACCACTGAAGTTTGAAAAATTACCTACTTGAAGCCCAAATCTTGAACCAAGATCAATTCAACCTACTTGAAGCCCAAACCTTTGACCCAAGTTCATTGACCATGACCCGACTCGGTTCGATCCGTCCAACCTGCCTTGGTCTAACCCATTTCACATGTTTGACTTTGACCTGACCCGTTGACTCTGAAATGATGTAGGTGTTAATTCAATGTCAAGGCATACCACTCGATTTCAACATGTTGTGAGTATGAGGCTCATTATTCGAATCAGATAGTACCCTTCCAATTGAACCAATCTATGTTGACTAAGGACTTCTAACTTTTACCTTTCTTACAAAATTTTTAATATATTTCAATTAATTCATATTTTTATTTAATCTTAATTCAAGATGTTTCGACATTGGGGTTGGTTCTAAAAAATAGAGTTAAAGGAGTATTTCGTTTTCTGAGCTTGTACCAAATAATCAATTTAGCAACTCTGCAAAACACACACCCAATTTAACCCTCAAATTTGTGAATTTCATCAACTCTACGAAAAATTACATATGCTTATATTTTAATTCATTTGCGTCTTCAAACAAAAACACACGTAGTATTAATAATAGGAAAAATATTCTATACATTGACAGTAAAACATTTGTTTTTCACATATCTAAGTTTTAGGGTTTAGAGGTTGAGGTTTAGGGTTTTAATGTGTGTAGTTAAGTTTTGAGGTTTGGGAATAGATATTACGGTTTAAAATTTACAGTTTAGGGCTTAAGTCCTTAAAAGAAATTTGTTAGAGCTTTAGAAACCTGTTTGTGGAGAAAAAATTGTAATGACAATGCATCAAATAATTATCCTAACAATAAACGGACTCTAAATAAATGAATTAAATATATATGATTAGATTGCAATTCATTTTACAAACAAATCTTAAAATCTTGCCCATAACTATCGATAAAAGTAAAATAAAATCTTGCCCATAAATCGAAATGTGTACAAACCTTTAATTTATAACAACGAACCATAAACACGACATAATAAAAACAAATAACACCATGAGATATGATAATTCCACTTGCAAATATTAAGGTGCTGCTGCAACTGTCTCAACTTTGGCAACTCCCCCTATAAGCTTGCAAACGGCCTTAAGGAACATAGGCACGTAAGGTTTATCGGGAAAAAGAATGGGCCAACAGTTGTCGCCGAGCAGAACGATGGCGGTGCAGCATTCGTGTTTGAGTCCATCGTACACCTTGTGCGTGACAGCATCGTGGATCGCCTCGACGCAACCCTCGACACTTACGAACGACAAGAGGCATCCCGCAAGATCTTGGGTTTCCTCTGCCGATCCCGATGGAACCACAGCCGCCGCCCCCGCAGCAATGCAGGTGACGGCTAACCAAAACATGAGCACTTTTGATGCTGTTGTTGGTTCCATGGAATCTGGTAAAATGAAAAACTAGAGGGATTTAGGTTTTGAGAATGGATTGGTGATTTAGCATTGTCTGAGTGGGCATTTATAGCACAATTTTTGCAATGAGTGCTTGTTTTAATTGGAATATTCTATGGTTGGCAAAATCATATATGTCAAAGGAAAAACATCACGTGAAAGGAAAAATATTAATTATATTTACCCATCTGGTTTTTGTTTTGTTTTACTAGAAGTAACCCGTGAGTGGGAGGCAACCACAGCTGTCTTTTATTTTTTATTTATAAAGAAATAAATTATTTAATTATCTTCTAAGTATGGATTGTGTAATACAAAATTAAATGAGATGAGTTGTGGTTGAAACGAGGCATTGGGGCATATATTCAGTCGTTTTTGTCGAGCGTCCGCAATATTCACAACCACAACTGTAATTTAATACTATGCTTATAAAATTTAACGCCTTATCACGTTAAACCAACTTAAAATCACATTTATTGGCTGCAAGAATCTTGACATATACAATCTCTCCCAATTGCTTCAATTACTCTTTGGTTACATTTGGATCCAAGGTGCCAACAAAAATCTTCAAAAAGTATGTATGCTGATTAGTCAAACAGATGAGAGAGAAATAGTAGTATCATTATCAGGTGGCAGCACTTGCACAGTCGTTGTGTAAGCCGGAACTGGATATACAGCTGCATGAAAACTAGGGGCAAACGTATTTCTACCACTTCATATGTGTTTACATACATATACCCGATATTCGGGGATGAACTGAGAGGACTAGAGGAGGCAGTCGTCTTTTTAAAAATTTGAAATTCGTATATAATTTAAATATTTTTTATTTAAAATCCGTTTTTGTCACCTAAAATTTTATAAGTTGTTATCTTTTTAAAATAAGGCAAAATGACAAAAGATGCCCCCCAACGTTTGCATGTTTTGTCATTTAGCCCCCTATTCTTTTTTTTGGTCCAAATATGCCCCTAACGTTTGTTTGTTTTGTCATTTGGCCCCTATTCTTTCTTTTGGTCCAAATATGCCCCCAACGTTTCATTCGTAGTCCAAATATGCCATCAACGTTTCAATTTGGTTCAAATATGCCCCTGTTAGATGGAAACTGTCAGTCAATTGACGTTCAACAGCTGATGCTGACTGGGGTTTTTTTTTTTAATGTTAATTAACTAATTGTCTTTCATTGATTTCTGGGGTTTTTTTTTCCAGTAAAAGGGTTGAAGGGGAACTTAAGGAATGTCAAAATATCTAATATTTATATGTTTTAAACCCTCATTTACCTTTTAATGAACAAATACCAAATTTTCTGGTTTTGGTTTTGGATTTCTATTGGACTTACAGCAAATCTCCTCTCGATTTTTCTTTCTTTCAAATTCTCAGCTTCTTTCAAACATTGGGTCTAGACTCTCGAATATCATGAGATTCCAATTAGTTTTTGGTCGAATCCCTACGATTTAAAGTTTTGGGTTCTAGATTTGGGAAAAATTCTTTTTGAGTTTAGAGTTTCAATTTGAAATTTCGAAAATGGGTTTAGGATTTCGATTTTTATGGGTTAAAGTGTTGTTTGGTGGGTGAGAAATTTAAGATGTTGCTGCGAAATAGATGGGAAAGGAATCTCCATTAATAAATGCACGATGATTGTTTAAATAGTATTAAATTGATAGGATTTTTTTAATATCGATGGTTGATTTTTTAATTTATTTAGAATTAGAATCAAATTAATAATGGATAAACTACATAAGTGGCCACCATATTATTAGAAAAGTCGTAATTTGACCACTTTATTTTTTTCGAAGTAATTAAACCATCATACTATTAAATTGGATGCAACTTGACCACCAGCAGTTAGAGGTTAACGAAAGAGTGATGTGGCGATTAAAAAAAAGAAGAGTATAATTACACATTTAGTCCTCATTATTTATATACTCTATTAGTTTGATCTTAATTTTAATTTAATAAAGTAAATTAATTATTTAATTATTTGGTGATACATGTCACCATCCCTCCAATCAGGTTGAAAGTAAAGAATTGGGGGTGGGGGGATTCAAACCAAGGTTGGATTGGTGGGAAAAAGTTGGCTTGCCATTAGGCCAAGTTTACTTTTGTGATATGAAGTACTACATATAGTATATGTTTATATTGTTATTAATGCCTGAAAAATTGAAAGTAACAAAATTGAGGCTGAAGGGATTCGACCGTTTAGTGTTTTTAGTTGTTTTTTTTTCTAAATTGAGTGAAAAAACTAGTTTGGCCCTCCAAACACAACCAAAAATAGGCCTTTATGTCTAATGATTAAGTGATAATAAAGGATTCAAATAATGATTTACTATCGTAATAATGACTGTTATATAACATATTCACACTATTTAAAATTATTATTGCTGAAAATAATTGTTCGCAATAATATAATAACATTTATTATAATAATAAAAAAATATGACGGTGACCGGAATTTAAATCCGGACGATAACAAAGGATAAAGCCGAATAACAGTGTATCTACTTCCGCAACCTTAACCACCATTTTTCTTGTGTCGAAAAGATCCTGAAATGTGATGCGATGCTTAAGTTCCTCAAAATGGAAAACCCAATCATCTCTTCTTCAAAAGCTTTCAATTCTTCTAATTCTCCTCCAAAAATCCCACACACCAATTACATTCACAGTCTAGAATCATGTCAATCGACGAGAGAAATCAAACAACTCCATGCTTTAACCATCAAAACAAGGCCTCTCCAAACCCAACTCATCTGCTCCAAAATACTATCTTTTCTCAACCCTTCTTCTTCTTCTTCCCCTGAAACCCTTAACTATGCCCGAGAACTTATCAACCACTTAGACACTCCGGATTTGCAGCTTCAGTTTTACAACTCTTTAATCCAAGCCCTCTCCAGTTCCTCACAAGTCATGGCATTGTACAAGGAAATGGTAACCAAAGGTATTTATCCCGACACTTATACGATTCCTTTTGTTCTGAAATCGTGTGCCAAATTCCGCGCCTTTGAAGAAGGCCGACAACTCCATGCACATTCTGTTAAGTTCGGTCTTAGTTCCAATGTTTATGTTCTCAACACTCTGATGCGTCTTTATGCTGTTTGTGGGATTACTCAATATGTTAAGGAACTGTTCGATCAAAGTCCTGAAAGAGACTTGGTGTCTTGGACTACACTTATTCAAGCTTTTGTTAAAATGGGTTTTGCCAAAGAAGCCATTCGGGCTTACTTTGATATGTGCAGAGCAAATTTACAACCCGATAAGAGGACGCTGGTTGTCGTTCTTTCAGCTTGTTCTAGGCTAGGGGACTTGAGTTTAGGCACCCGAATTCATGAGAATATATGTGATGTCCATGATGTTTATTCCGATGTTTTCGTTGGCAATGCATTGGTTGATATGTATATGAAGTGTGGTGATGCGGACTCGGCTCGTCAGCTGTTTGAGAAAATGCCTGTGAAAAATGTGGTTTCTTGGAATTCTATGATATCTGGTCTAGTTCAGCAAGGACAGTTTAAGGAAGCGTTGCATGTTTTTCGTGATATGCAAGGGATTGGTCTTAGGCCTGACAGTGTTACTCTGGTTGCGGTTTTGAATGCTTGTAGTAATCTCGGTAAGCTTGAGTTAGGAAAGTGGGTTCATGCATATATTGATAAAAATCGAATCAAGGCAGATGGGTTTATAGGAAATGCGTTGGTGGATATGTATGCTAAGTGTGGAAGCATAGAACAGGCATTTGGTGTGTTTCGAGGAATGGAATGCAAAGATGTCTTTTCTTATACTGCCATGATTGTCGGATTCGCAATGAATGGAGAAGCCGAGAGAGCATTGGAGATCTTTTCCGAGATGCCTGCGGCGGGCATCAAACCAGATGAAGTGACATTTGTTGGTGTTCTTTCTGCATGTAGTCATGCAGGAATGGTAGAGGAAGGTCGGAGACACTTTGAAGACATGTCAAGAGTTTATAATCTGGAACCTCAAACGGAGCACTATGGTTGTATGGTTGATCTTTTAGGCCGTGCTGGACTAATAAGCGAAGCAGAAGAATTTATAACAAATATGCCGATTGAGCCCGATGCATTTGTTTGGGGTGCATTACTAGGAGCTTGTAAAATTCATGGAAAAGTTGAGCTCGGGGAAACCGTAATGAAAAGACTTGTAGCTATCGAACCTGAAAGAGATGGTGCATATATACTCATGTCGAACATCTATTCATCTGCAAACAGATGGAAAGATGCTATAAAGTTGAGGAAGGCAATGAAAGAAAGAAAAATGAAGAAGGCTCCGGGTTGTAGTTCGATTGAAGTCAATGGCGTTGTTCACGAGTTCCGTAAGGGAGACAAGTCGCACCCTAGAAATGAGGAGTTAAGGAAGTTGCTGGCAGAAATGGCAATTCACTTACAGAACCATGGCCAACTTCCTACTAGCAACTTCATTACTTGATATAGCTCACCTAGATAGCAGGAAATTGGAGGCAGGGAGGCATATCTGCTTGGCTTACTCACAAGACTTTGTGTTCTTAAATTAAGCTGCAGGTTGTGAAAAAATGTGGTTAAAATTCACATGTATAGATAGATGCCCGTAAAAGTAACAAGTTTCTCATTTTACTCCTTTAGCAAATGATATACACCCCCATACTTCCCACATGTACCAAATATTTTTGTAATATCTTAACTGTTGGGTATAATTGCCCAAACTTTTGGTGAGATATCTGTTGTCTAGTTAAATTAGTTTGTATTTGACTCATTAATTAATTCATTTGGATTGAGTATTGCATAGACTATTTTGAGATAATCTTTTTAATTCAGTTTGTTTCATTCATAAAGTTAGAATTTGAACATCAGACATTGTTTAAAAAGAGAACGTATCTTATCTCGTTAGATCAATCAGTAGTTGTTATTTTACTACTTTAATTTTAAATAAATTTTACCATTCAACTTTGATTTACTTCAATTAATATTAATTTTTGATGATTTTAAGATAAAATTTAATATTTTACTTTCAAAAATTCTATTGAACAAATAATGATAATTAATTTATAAAAATATTAAAACATAAGATATTAACATAGAATTTTTATGTTATAAAACAAAGACTTGAAATTTTAAATTAACCCAAAAATTAAGTTTATCTATTTTTCTAAAAATATTTTTTTTGTTATTCTTAATATTTTTATCCTCAAAAATTAAGTTTAAATTACTTATAATTAAAGTTGACTGAATATTGGAGCGTGAATAAAGAAAATTGTGTTGAAAAGATCGTCCTTATAAATGGGCTTCTGCAAAATCCGATCTAGATTAATCGACTAGTTGATCGGAAACAAGTGGTTTAAAAAATTGACTGAGAAAGATTAAATTAAAAATCACTTCTAATAGCAGATATTCAATCAAACGAAAATGAGTAATTTACAATTTAAACCACCCAACTTAATATCAATTTTCATATTGATCATAAATCTTTAACGAAACCAAATTGTATTACTCATAAATTAGTTCACTTATATTAACATTATTAAATATTCTTTCAACTGAAAAATTCTAACATTTTTTACACCTCATCAACAATATAATGCTTAATTTGTATTTTCAAAAATTAATTTTAAGATTAAAATCCCCAGCCTTTTTTTGTCAATCTCTACTTGGACCCCTTAATTTATTATGGCCGAAAAAAATATAAATTGAAATGCTCTTTCAACCAAGCTTTAAATGATATGTAGGTAGGAATTAATTTATATAAATAGTTTTAACTTTTTTTTAGTTACAATTGAATGATTTGATTGTTACAAGAGGTAAATAGAGTGATCTGGTTGTAAATAAAAATGTAATGTTCATTTCATTTTTAACCATAGAGTGGCCTCATTTGTAACTTTTTGAAATTCAATGACCTAAAAATTAAAGTTATCACCAGAGAACAAGAAGCACTCTGGGTTGAAAGACTTTGTAGTGTCAAACGTGGACAACCTTTAATCTTGGTCTTCTTAAGAGCAGTACCAAAGGGTTCAATCATTCCATGTGAAAAACTTCTGCAGTTCAAAATATCAAGGTCTTGAAGTGATCTAAGGTCCATCCTGAACCAATATAGAATAATAACCTACACTGCAATTAAGTCCAAGTAGTGTGCCTTCATGTACGATAATTTCGATCCAATCGAACAAGGCTTCTTCAGGTAGGTCACCTTGTACAGATGCATGTTCACGTCAAGTTGTCGTCAAATAGGTCATTGTTATGTTTAATCGGATGAGTCTGAAGTTTTCGATGATGCCACCGACAAATCCCATGAGATCAATGCTAACGAGTCATTTGTTCCATCAAGTTTGACGAGAACATATTGGTGGCATAAGGTTACCATGCCCCCGACACAGCCACCTGCAGGTGTAGACACTAGAGAAGATTATGTATTAAATCTGTTTCCTTCTACAGTTCGAATCCACTTCAATGTAGATAGATCATGTAAAGAATCTGTTATTCCTGTTCAGGTTCCATCACAATTTGAACAAATATTGGAAACATTCAATAAATGGTACCAGTTCGAAGAAAGAAAATGCTGCTCCAATCAAAATATACTCAACGGAACAAACCCCGATTGGCTTTTCGAAAGCATTCTGCCACCGAGTACTGAAAACCAGAGCAATTAAAGAATGTCTTTGATGTAAGCCTTCATTTAATAATCTCCATAGAATTAGGCCTTTGGGTTTCATGATCCAAAGCCTAAGAGGAAGTCGGTGTAATATTTAAGAAGACCATACGTAAATTCAGCAATCTCCGTTTGCCGTGTTAGCTGAATTAAGCAATCGTATATCTGTTCCGATTCAGGGTGAGACTTATCTCTAACAATGAACTCGTAAACAGTGCCGCTGACCTCAATTGAGCTACAACCAGGGGTCTTCTCCACTCCTCTCTCTCTCATCATCTTCCTAATTTTTCCCGCTTCCTCCCACATATTTGCATCTGAATACATACTGGCAAGCAGTACATAAATGCCACTATCGTGAGGGTCCAGTTCGAGAAGTTTTAAAGCAGCTCTTTCTCCCATTAGAAAGTTTCCGTGCATTCGACATGCAAAGAACAATGCTCCCCACACCACAGCATCAGGTTCAATTGTCATGCTCTTGACAAGCTCTTCAGCCTCATCCAAAAGCCCCGCCCTACCAAGAAGGTCCACCATACACGAATAGTGCTTCAGCTGAGGGGACAGACTGAACTTGGATGTCATCTGGGTGAAATATTTACGACCCTCTTCCACCAAACCACCGTGACAACAAGCTGACAAAACCCCGAGAAAGGTAACCTCGTCCGGCCTCAACCCAACTTCGATCATCTCTGAGAAATAAGACAGGGCATCATGTGCATTTCCATGAAGAGCCAAACCTCCAATAATTGATGTCCAAGTCAAAGAATTCCTAGATGGCATTTCATGGAAAACCCAAAGGGCCTTTGTGATGTTCCCACACTTAGCATACATGTCAATTAGAGCAGTCCCCAACACAACATTTAAATGCAGTCTGTGCTTTTCAATATAATGATGAATCCAAATTCCGACATCAAGGGCCCCAAGTTGTGAGCATGCAGATAAACAATAAACCATGGTAACCTCATCAGGATCTATACCACTATCCTGCATTTCATGAAACAAAATCAAAGCCTCCTTAGAACGTT
This sequence comes from Hibiscus trionum, assembly GCA_030270665.1. Classification (NCBI taxonomy): domain Eukaryota; kingdom Viridiplantae; phylum Streptophyta; class Magnoliopsida; order Malvales; family Malvaceae; genus Hibiscus; species Hibiscus trionum. Next base: position 38,525,534 of record BSYR01000022.1, read on the forward strand.
TGGCTTGAACGTAACCCCCAATTATTGCATTCCATGGCACAACGTCCTTCTCGGGCATCTCATCAAAAAGCTTCCTAGCAGCATCCAAAAGCCCAAATCTAGTATATCCAACAATCATTGTAGTACAAGAAACAATCGTTTTCTTCTCCATGTTATCAAATATCCTTTGTGCTCGCTCAAGACTTCCACATTTAATATACATGTCCATGAGTGCATTCGATAGAGGAATTGTCAAATTCAATCCATGATCTTCAATATACTTGTGAAAATCTCTCCCTAGCTTCAAATCTTCCAACTGTGCACATGAAGAAACTACCCCAATCATTGTCACCTGATCCGGCTCAACTCCCTCCTCTTGCATTTTCCTATAAAGCTCAATTGCTTCCTTCGCTCTCCCACTCCTAACATATCCATTAATCAAAGAATTCCAAGAAACCAAATCTCTCACACAACTTTCATCGAACACCTTAGATGCAAACTCCAATTCCCCAGATGAAACCAAAAAGTGAATCACCCCATTGTGAACATACATATCTGCATCAAAACCCAACTTCAGAACATGACCAAGAATTTCAAACCCCAAGTATTTCAACGTTAAAAAGGCGCAAACTTTAAGCAAAGAAGGGTAAGTATAATTATCGGGCCTAATACACCCATTATTTCTAAGCATCCGCTTATAAATAAAAACGGCTTCTATGGGATTTCCACTCTCTGCGCAGCCTCTAATAGTAACATTCCATGAAAACACATTTGGGTTTTTCACATTGTACAAAAGTTTAAAGCAGTGATCAAGATTCTTGTGTTCTGACAAGGCGCAGAAGGCGATAAGGCGGCTGGAAAAGAACCAATCTGACATTAAGCCTCTGATTGTCAATTGGGTTTGGATTTGTTTTAGTTGGGGCAGGCATTGGCATTTCTCTAGGATTGAGAGAAGTGGGTTATGGGGAAACAAAGGAGGAGTTCTGTTAGGGTTGGTGGGTGGCCTTTTTCCTTTGAAAGGAGGAGGCGAACGCGTGTGAAGAGAGGAAGAAGATGAAGAAAGGGGAGAAGGGTTTAAAAGTGGCTTAGAAATGGAATGTAGAGATCTGAAATTTGATGATAACATAGAGAAGGCTCATCAGATTTCTTTCACTGTAGCCGTTCACTGGTTCGCCGCCGCCGGTTGTTTATAATTAAGGCGGGAAATAACCTTTTATAATGTATAGAAATGTTTACTTTTAAATATTATAGGTTATTGTTGAGATTTGAGCTTAAAATTAAAATTTTATTAATTATATATAATATTTTTGTTAATTTAGTTAATTAATTAATTTCGAACCGAAATAACTGATAATTAAATTTTAAAAAAATTTAACTATTAACCGATGAATACTTAATTAATCGGCCAATCAATCAAACTAAATTTCGATTTAGTCTATTAATTCATTTTTACCCGAACAATGAACACTCCTACAATGTGTATACTAAAAACTTTAAATTTTACGACCTAAAATAATGTGTATTAGATAATTTTATTTATTATTATTAAAGTCATTTTTTATAGACAATGTAAAATCATAAACTTTAAATTCTAATGTTTAAAGCATATTCATAAATTTTAAACCGAACTCTTAAATTCTAAAATTTAAGTAATTTTTTTTAAGGACGAGTCTACTACGTGCGACGAATACCGTTGAACACCACTAACGCTGAACACCATTGAACACCATTAAATTTAAAAAAAAAAATTAAAATTTTAAAGACTAAAATTATAATTAAAATTATTTAAAAAATAGAAATTAGGTTTGATAAATTTTTTTATTTTTTATAATGTTAAAAATTAATATGTTAAAATCAAATATACCCAAATTTCTTATCATAAACCCTAACCCTAATAAACTCAACCATTTACATTCTCGTTGTCGTCGCCGCCGCCTCTACCGGTGTCGTTATTATTGTTTGCCGGTAATCTTGTCGGGTATTCATTCGCCTGCGCCGTCCAACTAAACTCTCGCCAATAGCTTTATTTCTCCAGGCCTAATTGCGTATCTTTCCCGCCACGCGCAGTCGAGATTCGGCCGCCTTTCTTGCTGACGTTCATCCAGGCCGCTCTTCCGTTGCACTGTTCGCCTGTGTCCATCGTTCTAGCCGCGCAAACGGCCACTATGCAAGATCGCCGGCAAACACTGGTGATGGCGTCGGTGGAGGCAACGACGAGGGAGACGGCGCAAACAGCGGGAATGTAAGGGTTGGGCTTATTAAGGTTAGGGTTTATGATAATAAGAAATTTAGGTATATTTGATTCTAACCTATTAATTTTTTATATTATAAAGAAATATAATTTTTTTATTAAATCTAATTTCTATTTTTTAAAAAAATAATTTAAATTATAATTCTAGTACTTGGAATTTCTAATCTTTTTTAAAAAATTTAATAGTGCTCAGCGGTATTCATCGTTAGTGGTGCTCAGTGGTGTTCGACACCTGTTATAAATTTTTTTTTTTTAAAACTAAAGCTTATACAGTTTGTATATCAAAATATTTCCTTTTGTTATCATATTAATTTCTTAAAATTAAATAAACAAAATGAAATGAAGGTGTGAGTTGCAATAAATATAACATCTGCATTGCAGCAACTATATAAACCATTACTACAAAAGCAAAGAGTGGACATAATAATAATAACAATAATAATCTTGTAAAAGAAAAATTGGATCAAAAATTGGTCCTAGATGATCAAACGCCTCTGTTATTCAAAAGACAAAAATGGTGTGCTCCGCAAAATCTAGAACCGAATTAAAATTGTGCGAATGATTTTCATCACTATTATGTAGAAAAGATGGTTGCCTGCTCTGGTTGGCATCATTTATGCACCACCGGACCCATACTTCTTTCCAAACACAATCATCTGGAGCTTATCGTAGCCCGCAAGCACACCGGCACCGGCAACGGCTCGGAGGATGTTAGCACCGGCACCTTTAAACAGAGACTTGGCACCCTCATTCTTAAGGATCTGAGAAAATGCATCAAGGGAGCTCTTGTACTTGACTGCTTCACCGGATGTCATCATCATTCTTCTACGCACGGTGTCGATCGGGTACGAGGCAAGACCGGCACCGTTGGTGATAACCCAACCAAGGCCAAAGCTAGCAAAGAAGCTATCCTGATGTTTTCCAAAATCAAAACCGAAAAAGTGGGTATGTGAGAGGAATCCATTAGCACAATAGCACTAAATATTAGCCTAAACGAATCATATTAGTCTACTAACCTGCAACGATCCAACGAGGAGCACCGGCTTCAGAGAATCATACATTCCGAAATAAAGCCCACGGTACACAATGATGCCGACACATGAAATGTTGAAGCCACGGTAAAGGCCTGCAATACCATCGGATTTAATAGTTTTGCTGTACACATCAACCAAGCCATTGAATTGCCTCTCCCCTCCTTTCTTTGCAGCTTTGGCATCATTCGCAAGACGAGTTCGGGCATAATCGAGGGAATAGACAAAGAGAAGGGAAGAGGCACCAGCTGCACCACCGGATGCTAAGTTGCCTGCAAACCACTTCCAATAGCCATCACGGTCCTTCCTAAAGTTGAACAACTTTTTGAAGTAATCCTTGAAGGCAAAGTTCAAGGCCTGAAAAGAAGGGAAGAAAAGGATCATATTAGCCGAACAGCTCGAAATTAGAACAAATATCCATTTCCATGAAACAATTACCAACCTGAGTGGGGAAATAACGGATCACATTAGCCGTGTTTCCTCTCCACAATGACATCATACCCTCCTCTTGGATTGTTCTTTTAAAACAATCACCGATTCCGCCGTAAGGCTCCGCGAGCCGACCGGCTCGAATCATCTCATCCTGGTTTTGGATTAAGAGCTTGACGCGTTCGATAGGAGCAGCTGCGGTTTTGGACACCGCAGCCGAAACTCCGCCCATAAGAAAATCGATTGCGAACGAGGAAAAGCCTTTCTCCGAAGGAGCCTGGACACATACAGGCGCTGAACTCGAACTCGAACGAATCAGTGACAGATCATAGTTCGCTTTGCACACTGCTGCATTGTAACTTGCAGATGTGACGATACGCCGCTGAGGCAGAACAGGTGTTCGGAATCCTCCGCGGCGATATTTAACATCAAGTGAAAGGCCAGAACCCAGATGGAGTGGTCCGGATGCCTTTTGCATCACGGAAGGATGTTGATGCCTATCTGCCATCGCTTCACAAAAAAAAAAAGAACTGAACAATACAAGAAACCAAATTAATCCAGGATTATAATTAGCTGGGGGTTTATAAGGAGAAAGAAGAGCTCAAATTGTAGAGGAACAAAATGTATGCCGAAATGAAAGCACACCCAAATAAGGACGAAAACAGTTATGAATGAAACAATCCTATTATATCACGTAAAGAAGCGAATGGTAGAGGAAAGTTCGCCATTTTCTTAGAGGGAAAGAGCAAATATGAAAAAGGGAGGAACTTCGTGTTTGGACTATGGACAGAGATTTTTATATAAGACTCGACACTTGTTCAATATGACTTGGGTAAAGTCAATTGTAGTATCAATTTCCTTTAAATATTGTCAATTATTTTTTAAAAAATAGATATTAAAATTTTAAATATTCTTCGATCTTATTGACATAGTAGCTAAAGATGTTCATATTATCTTATTTTATACGGATTTAAATTCTGACATAAGAATGTAATACATCTTTGTTTAATAAAAAATTTAAAATATTATATAAAAAGATTTTTTTTAAATGGAAGAAAGTTAATGATAGTATCAATTTTAACAAACTGTCCAACTAATTAAACGTCGAGAAAATAATCACTTTCTGTCATATTAAATAAACATAGGCCCTGTTTGTGGTTGCGTTTGGCAACTCAAACGAGTTTTTTTTAAAAAAATTTACTTGTATTTTTGGTTTTTTTAGTTGCTTTTTAAAATTAGCTTTCCCACTCAAACCAAAAAGTTAGATTTTGTAGCTTCTTGGGTGGAAAAGCTAGTTTGAAAATAAAATTAATTTTTTATCTTTATTATTTAATTACAATTTATTGTACATTATGCATATATAATTGTAAAATAATATATATTTTATAATATTTATATTGAAAATAAAATTATTTTATTTGTAATTTATTTTATATTTATTATTAATTTATGAGTGATATGTCTGTATATAATTTAAAATGTAGTTTATATTTTCAAATTAAATTTTATAAAAAATAAAATAATTAAAATTAATTTATTTCATATATCATAATATTAACTATTTGAACATCACCCAAGTTTATTTTTACTATTCAATATCATATCTAAAATAGACATTTTATCTCCTCACAATCACTTTTTTGACATCAATAACAAACACTAACCAACTTTTCAAAACTACTTTTCAACAACTAGTTTGAAAATCACTTTTTTCACCGCACTTTTTAAAAGCAACCGCAAACTAAGTCATAACCTTACAAATTTCTTGTTATTCACCACATATAATTTCTGCAATTCAAACCAACTGTGAGTCGGGGTAAATTAGCAAAGCAAGATTTTATGTCAGCGGTGCTAAAAGTTTAGGGATGTAATACAAAATTTTGGAGGGTGCGAAATCAAATTATTAATAGAAAATACAAAAAAATACACAACCTATATAGAACTTTAAAATGTCCAGGGGTGCGACTGCCCCCTCCGACACGTCTTCGGTCCATCCCTGAATTGGAAGATTATATATATCACAATACATCTTAATATATATTGCACACAATACTTAAGAAAAAATGAAATACAACTAGCATGGATCATTTTTCACAACAAAACCCTTCCTTGATTGCCATTGGTCAGATAATAGACTGTAAAGCCTTGGATTCTAAGGACAATGTGCATACGAGGGGAAATGATACAAGAGTCAACAAATTCGTAATGCACGAAAAAAATGACACAGTGGTGTACTCTTTAACAAGGATGCCTATGAGAGTTATTCATGGCTTTACATTATGCAAAATTCTATCAACGTGGATTACCTCACAAGATCGTCACGCTTCTTTATATCTTACATGGCTAAAGAGCAAGTCTGCCTTGCAGGCTTCGGCTAAGTCTTACTGCCGAATGGTTTTAAACGTGATGCAAGAGTTATTAATGGCTGCACTTATCAATCTGACCTTTGCCTTGCAGTTTATCAATGCCGTGTGAAGTGGGTTCTAAGGATGAATCAGACCTCCTGTAACCTACTTCCAGTTCCTTTTGCCTCAGTTGCAGTATACTCTGCTTATTCTCGAGTGTCATTCTTTGGTTCTCCAACCTTAACCTCTGTAATTCTCGGTCTTTCTTGTTGCAGTACCTCATCCATTTAACCCGTTGTTTTTCAAGCTCAAAAGATTCCGACTGCAAGTTCACTCGTTCCTCGTGAAGTTGGAGCATCCGTCTCTTGATCCAATCCTTTCGCATCAATGATGACCTTGTAGGGTCTTGAAATATTCCTTCCATCTCCAACTTGAAACTATCATGGCCAGCACATTGCGTCCGGAAATGGCCTTCCTCCACACTTGTTTTCTTCCTCTTATTGAGCTCATGGATCCTTTCCTCACAAATAGCATTATTATCATCTTCATTGTCCATTTCATCATCATCATCATCAGCCTCACTGTCATCGTTTCCCTCGGCTTCTTCCTCATCGGACCCGTTATTGTCTTTCAAGCATCTCTCAGGAAGTATACATCCCTGGAGATCAAGATCCTGGCAATTGGGTATACTCTGTCCATTATGATAAGCACACATTTCTTGGTAAAATAAATGTTTAGAGCTCAAAATCTTCTTCACGTCTTCCTTGGCCTTATGCGACAGGTGAGGCATCGAGTCCATTAGAGAAGGGTTCTCGACCACTCTACAACTAGTTCCTCTCCCGAGAATATCATTCAACTTCTTATATCTCTTGTTCAAGTCATTAAATTTATCCTCGCATTGTTGAGGTGAAACATGAGAACCTTTACCGATCATAATCTTTGATACTGTTTTCCACTTACCCTTCTTTTGCAGAATCCCGGATTTCCGCTTGAGTCCTTCCGCACCCTTAATCAGACCATCATCTCCCACACAAGAAACAACAGCTATTAGAAGCCTAACCACATTATCCGTCCATTTCATTCTCTTCCATGCCCATCCATTCTTGCATTTACCCCCATTGGTGTTCTCACCATTTCCGTCCTCATTGTAACTCGGCTCATCTTCTTCACTCATGCTTCCATCCGTCATAGCAATAACGGGACCAACTCCCTTCCCTTTACCCAAATTCGTCGAAAAGCCTTTCCAGCTCGAGCCTTTTGCCTCTGTTAATCCAATGGAACGGCTTGCGCTTTCGAGGCCAGTCATCATGACCATATGATTGTGTGGCACCATGGAAGGTTGACCCAACTGGGGTTGCTGCTCTCTGTGAATGGATGACTCGAGATCAAACAGCCCACCACTCGGACCCGATAAAAACCTGCCTCCTAAACCCAAATCATCCATCTACACCGAATCAATTCGGACAGGAAAACAAACTCAAAGTTCCATTAAAAACCTGCCTCCTAAACCCAAATCATCCATCTACTCCGAATCGAAAAACACAGGAAAACAAACTCAAAGTTCCATTCTTTATCAACTAGTTGAATATCCAATACAAAAGAAACCCAACTGCACTGATCCCATTCAATTAGTCAACCCCAGTTTCTCCCTCATACGGATCAATTAGAAAAAACCCTAAAAAGTTGTAAAATTTAACAGTTCCGTTCTTCTTACCATTTAAAAAAAAAGGGTTATCGAGAAACTGGGAAAACAACCGAATCGACTAACAAATCAATTAAAATCCTGAACAAGATCTGAAAAGAGGAGCTTATAACTTCACTCGCACTATTTGACAATCAAAGGAAGAATAATGAGAAAGCTAAGGAATTTGAACAAAAATGGTTTGAATAAATATAGTGAAGAAGTAGATTACCTGTAATTAATGATCATCGATGGCGAACTTCATAAGAAAAAGGCAAGAATCTGGAGCTGAAGTAAAGTATTGGGCATTAAGCTTTGTAATATGCTTCATTTACACTTAATCGAGCTACTCGTCCAATTTTGTAGACGCGATATCACCAATTGGATTTTAGATTTTTTTAAGTATATAATTTAATTTTATTTTGCAATATAATATCTAAAATATATATTTTATCATTTTAAAAGTATTTTTTGATTACTTAAATTTTACAATTAACTTTTCAAATAATTTTCTGACAACACTTTAAAAGATTTTTTAAAAGTCATGCCAAATTGATCTTAATTAGAGCAAGTAAATTTAAGCGATTAACTAAACTGTTTATTTTTATTCTCTCATATTCTCGTAAGTTTTAAAGCACTTCTCTTCTTTTCTCTAAAATTCTCCTTTTTCTCAATTCTAGGTAAAATTTAGATTTGTCAAAAAAATAAAATAAAAGCTTAATTAAAATAAATAAATAAATATTTAAATTACATCTCTTGTTAAAGTCTAAGGCTTTTTAAAATAAAAGCTTAATTAGAGCAAGTAAATTTAGATGGTTGACTAAACTGCTCATCTTTGTTTCCTAATATTTTTGTATGTCATAAGTTTTAGACCCATTAAAAGCACCTCTTCACTCTATGTATGATTAGAAATTGTCGGAATAAATAAAAGTTTAATTAAAAAATAAGTGTCTAAATTATATATCTTGTTAACGTCTAAAAGTTTTTTTTGACAAAAATAGATGCTTAACGTTTTTTCGTTACAATTTTAGGCGTTTGATTGTTAAAGAACGCTTAAAAAATCAGTTATCCAATCAATGCTCGACATGTGAGACTAAATTTTTTTTTATTTTAAAAAACTTATAATTTTATTTGAAAAGCAAGTGTGTGCCAAAATAAGATTTGAAAATATAGGAAAATACCTTGAAATTTCCTTCCTTGTCTGTGATTATTTTGAAAGGATGCCAGCTAGGATCTCTAATGTACTTCTGCCACAGTGAACATAGCTCTGCTGATTTCTCATCAACTTCTTCGGCTGAGTATTTTCTCTTGGCTGCAGTCTGGAATGTATAAGTCATTGCTAACAAGTGAAAAATGACTGAGTATGAAGTTACAATTTTATTTAATATCTCAGTTTAAAAGTATGAAACATCAAATTCTCATTGTAATTTGCTGAATAATTAACTAGCTTCTACAATGTGTAGAGATTTCCAAAGTTAAAAATATAAAATATATATGATTTTATACCTTTTTAGAACTGTCTTCAACAAAATTTATAGAAGTGTATTATAAGACATTCGCGAAGAGGTCATTGAAAGAGAGATCAAAATGGTGTCAGCAAAGATGAGCAAGTTACAGACATATTCACGAAGAGTTTAAGCAAACCAAATTTAATTACAGTTTAAATTATATATTGGTTTCGATGAAAATGTATTAAATTTTGTTTTTAGCTTAGTTGCAAAATATTTGTGTTTTTTGTACTAGAGGGCTTGGGTTTGAAATTGAATCCCTTTTGTAACTTAGTATGAGTTAAATATAAAATTTATAAAATTGAGGTTTAGTTCAAATTATTTCCAATGAGCTTCATTGTTAAACAATTAATGGTTAGTGATCGAAATGAAATAAAACGTAACTAAACTTTTAATCTTTAAACACTTGTAAAAAAATTTAGGCTTAATATTTAAATAGGTGCCTAAACTATGCTTGTAGATCACTTTTGGTGCCTAAATTGTTTTTAGCTCTAAATAGGTGTCTAAAGTTTCAATTTTGGTCATTTTAAGTGCCTAACCGTTGGCCAATTAAATTGTAAAAGTGGCATGTTTTTAGTTTTTAATTTCTTTTAATTAATTTTAAAATTCAATTTTCTAAAAAAATTAACAATTTTAAATATTTACAAAACATCCTCAAATTCCTAACCTAAAATCCCAAATCCCTAAATTACCGACGATGTCGCTATTTACTACCTCACCGGAGGCCATCACTACCGTCGCCGGACCACCACAACTGTTTTTCCTAACCACCTATCGCCGATAACCGACGGTAGGTGTGCCGACGACTTCCTTTCGTGATTTTGGCTTCTTTCAACGTTAGGAAGACGATCGGCACACCTACCGTCGTTTACCGGTGATGAGTGGTTGGAAAAACAATCTTGGTAGTTCGACGATGGATATGGGGGCAGCGGTGAAACCATTGGCGGCAGGTTTGGTCAAGGAAATTAGAGATTTCGAATTTGCGGCCATTTTGTGAGTTTTGGAAAATTTAGGATTTTCTTAAAAAATTAAATTAAAAAATGAATAAAAAAAAAATATTTTTTAATAAAAATAAAGATGGTTAACGGTTAGGCACCTAAAATGATTAAAATTGAAACTTTAAGTACTTATTTAGAGCTAAAAATAATTTGGGCACCAATAGTAATCTACAAATATAATTTAAGCACCTATATAAATATTAAGCTAAAAATTTATTTCCATCGCATGCATGTAATATTTACCCTTTTAAAGAATAGAATATTATTTATATTGCCTTAATTTTTTTTTGTTCTTTAATGGTAACTTTAGATCTACTTTCCATGCTCTTTCCTCTCTCCTCTGTCCCGCACTCAGTTTTCCAAATCACAAAATCATATATTGAAGTCTTCAGTAGCCGACAAAAGACACCGATCGTCTCAAAGAGAGCTCAAATCGAGATTCATTCCCTGTAAGACTCTTTCTTTTTGCTATTCCCACTCTCTCACGCCAAATATTTGCGTTTTTTTTTTGTCTGCAAGAGAGAATGAGATCGAAACTGAGAGCGGAGAGTTAAAAACCTTTTTATTTGGCTTAATTTCCCCTTTGCCATCAATTTTTTCTCCAACTGCAGTGAAGATTTAGATCATCATCTTCCCCTTTATTTCAGATCTAAAAGCACGAGGTGTGTATAAAATTGGTGGATCTTAATTACTTTCCGGGTTCTTTTTTGTTTTCTTTCTGGTTCTTTTGTGTAGATTGTCGATTGTGGTTGATTAGACATTTTCTCAGGATGTGGAGGTTTTTTGGTGTCTTTTGTTCCGATTTCAAGTTTTCTGAAAACAGATCTGATCGAGTTTCGGGGGTGGTAGCTCTTAGGGCTCTCTTGAATGGCTTCGCGGATACCCTAAAAGATGATAATTTGAACATACTTGAAATGGGAGGTGTAGGAAAGATATCGCATGTTTAATAAGTTGCTGAATATATGCTTGTTCAGTTATAGGGTGGAGTTATAATTTTTGAAAAGTTTGAAAAATTAATAGGTTTTCTTACTCTGTAGTGTGGTGAGTCATAATGTTGTCATCGAAGGGTTTTTGATTCTCATGTTTACACAATGAGAGAGACATTAAAGGTTCATGATGTTTTTATATTGATCAATCTAGCATATCATTATATATGCTTTTTCGAAGAGCGGTAAGACCTCAACAATGAGGTGTATTGCTGGCTTTTATCTTGATTTGAAGTCTCGTTATTAGCAGAGCAAGAATGTAAGGATGATAACATTGGGTCATAATGTTATCATTGAAGTCTCGTTGAGACACAACTTTTACACAATGAAGATCAAGTATTAACATTGGTGAGTAATCTCGAAATCTTCTATCTATTTCGTGATGGTCAGAAGTATTTAAACGAATGATGTTGTTTATGATGTTTTTATATCAATCTCTTCAATCACTTTATGAAGTGTACTATATTTAAAAATATCAAATTAGGAAACGATGAAAAATTACTGAGCTTCTTGATGTGTATATCTTACCCTCTTTTTTTCTATAAGAGTCCATATTAATCTTTACCTTCATGGAGGATTCTTCTATGCAAATTCTTAGTAGGTTCTTTAGGGAATGAAAGACTTGAACTTGGACCTTTCCATACATTTTGGAAAGGTATCATCTCGAAGAAAATAAAAATAAACTTAATTTAAAGAAGTTTGGATATTTCATCTTTATAATTTCATCAATCCGGCGAAATTGTATTAGGTAAACTCAATGCTGAATTTGTGGTCGACTAAAACGTCACCAATTCTAAGGAATTGATGAATCTGATTGCGAGAACAAAACTGTGGGAGAGAAGGCTACAGCAAAACAAACTATTAGTAATGACAATAAAAGAATTATAGTAAAAAAAATATTATGTTGTAGAGAAATCATGGTTTAGAAGTGATTTTGTCTAGATGGATGTGTGTTTGGTTTTGCGGTGGTAGAATTGATTTTAGATCATCGTGATTTTATAGAATTGATTTTGTGTATAATTGATTTTAAAGTGACGTTATTTATGTATGAGAGTTTTTTTTCTTAAAAATCATGATTGTGTAAAAATCACGACGAAACGTAAAAGTTACTTCTGCCTTGTTTTTCCTAAAATCATGTTTGGGGTCTAAAATCACGTTTGAATTTTTAGATCCAAACATGTTAGCACAATGACCAAAGCATATTTTTTCGTTCAATCGAGATTTTTATACCCTAAAACACATAATCAAACATGCACGTAATTGGAAGACAAACGTTGTAAAACAGAGAGAAATCATGGTTAACACAAATTTGTACACGGAGATGGAATTCAATAGTATTGCTTAGTACATCTCTACTTTGAATGAATTTAAAAGAAAATAAGTAAAGAGTTAATCTCAATCATCTATTTTATATACTCGACGATGAAGTAGTTCTTTTAACTCTATATATAAAATATAAATAAGTAGGGAATACAATGACACATTCCCCGCCAAATTTTGGAACATATTTTAATTGCAGGCATTGACCGGAATGCACCACAATAGGGGAGCAGCACCCACGTCTCTCGCTTTCTTCTATTTTTTTTCCTCTTAATTATCGGTATTCATTTTATTAGCTAATTAATTTTAATTTATAGAAGTTTATTATAGAGATGGCACTCTGAACATAATTTACTCTATTTATAATACTAGAATTTGAACTTATAACCTTACTTATAAAATCTAATATTTTATCACTATACCATTTAGTTGTTGGTTCTCACTTTCCTCTAATCTAAAGTAAAAATCCTTTTCAATAACTATAAATAATCACTTTAATTTAGGAATTTTACACGAGTTGAAAATGGCACCACCAAAAATATGGAATTTATGAGTACAACATTTCTTTTCGAGAAGGAAATACGGTAGTAAACTTAAAATATTGAATCTGAATATTACTAAAATTTAGGTACTATAATTATTATGCCTCTGTGATTTAGAATGGTTTTTTTTTAAGGATAATGAATTTGGATATGCGATTCTGAATCTATTATTCGCTTTACTTTTTATTATAAAAATTATTTAAACCTGTTAAATTCAGATATTTAGTGAATTCAAATATTTTATAGATATTGTTGTTTTTTAAATTAAGTTTGAATAGTAATATTTAATTTCTTACACAGTGAAAGATTATTATAAAAATTCTTACACTGTGTGAATGGATCTTAATTTTTCTTTCCTTAAAAAATCTTTTTATTTTTAAGTTTTAATATCATTCATCCGTTATATTCATCCAATGACCATGGATTAATTTAAAACTAAATAATTTTTATATAATGTAACTTCATCCTAACCCATATATTGTTAACTGTTTTTTAATTTTTCAACTACCAGTCTACCACCCATAAGTTATTCGGGCAGATACATATACTTCAATACAAGAATATTAAAAAAATCAAGACTTTCGTCTACATATACAATGACTATTCTTTGTTAGAATATATAGAATATATAAATACCTATTATGAGCAAATTTCTCTTCTCTTTCCTAGATAATAATTGTTCACTAAAAAGAATATATAGAACATAAATAGCCTGAAGCACAACCGGAAACGAAACTATGTATAGTTTGGGATGAGCTCCTGCAGCGACGAAGTTATTTGATGATTGGGAGGAACTCTTACCCCTCAGGCCCTCACACACAAGAATATTTTTTGACTTTTATTCATATATATATATATATATATATATATTAAAAAAATAAAATAATTAGGCATTTGTCCCCTATTTTTAAACATTTATGTTTTGCCCTCAACCCTAAATTCTAACTTCATCCCTGATTTTTACCTCTCCTAATTTTTCTTTTTAGTAAAATAGTCATTTTTAGTTTAAATAATAGTTAAATAATATTTTTATCACTTTTAATTTTTAAATTAAAAAATTTAATAAACCTTTATCCCTTCTAATATTTGATTAATATTTGATTATGTACCATATCAATATAGACTCTAAAGTCCTTGTTAACAGTTGACTTCCCGATTCCAAATTCCATGGGGGCATAGATTCACTGAGCAATTACTCAAAATTTAGACTACATAATTTTACATACTTCAATCCTAAAACTCTAAACTTCAAACCCTAAATAAGACAAAAACATTCAAATATATAAGATTATGTGGTCAATTTTTTTATATTTATATATATATAATTTTCTTCTACTTAATTGATTTTTGAGAGAGTATTAATCACATTATGTACATTTTTTTCAATCGAAAAAAATGCTTAGTTTTGGGGTTGGTTTCATGTGATGGTATTAGAAACATATATATATTAGAATATAGGACATAAATGGCAGACTGTTTTTAATTATATTTGAACCTTTTGACGGGGCGCGAAAACCAAATGGGTGGTCAACAGATTTCTACTTGGGAAACCTAATCAAATCCTTCAACTAAATCTCTCTCTATATATATTATGAACCAAAACAATATTTACTATTTTTCTCAAAATAAGGAACAATTTAGCAAATAAAAACATTCTACCTTTTTACTGCCCCTAAATTTCAATTCTTAACCCTAAATTTTAAATTCTAAACTCTAAACCCTATAACTTAAAAATACATCATACCTTAAATTGCTTAAACCCTAACTTAAAACTCCAAACCTTAAACATAATTTTGAGCGTAGAGCACAAATAAGGGCACCGAAAAAAGGCTGAAAATTTCTATCCCAATTTAGCCTAGTGTCTAATAAGCAGTGATATTTGACAAGGGAAGCAAAATGAGCGATTGAGCAATTAATTATTTAAAATAACGAAACATATTTTTGTTTAAGAGTTCATCTTTTAGTTTTTGCTTAAGATCTCGAAATTATCTGAGACGGCTCTGCTAATAAGCTATCCGGCGGTGAATGAATGGAATATGAGAATGGGTGGGTGTGTTCATAGCAACATCGAGTGATTCTTACTCAACATGTTTCAGATATTTGCAATTGAATAATGCATGCCCCTACACTGTCTTCTTGAACACATGACATGTAGGTAGTGGCGGATGCAAAGCTTATCTTGAGTGGGCTCGTACCCACCTTGAAATTTTTAAAGTTTATACATTTGTCTTTAATTTTTTTAAAATTTTATGAATTAATCCTTATTTTTTATGACTTGTGCCCACCCTAAAATTTTGAAATTTTTATTATTGTATCCGCCCTAAAAAATTTAATTTGTGCCCGCTCTGAAAAATATTTTTGGATCCGTCACTGCATGCAGGGGAGGAGAACTCGGGGATCTACAAAAAAAAAACTTAGATTTTTGGTGATATGGAGAAAGTTGAGAACTCAACCCTATTGTTTCAAAGCCTGTCTCTTGTTCATTTTAGTTTAGTTTTGAAGAAGAGAGAAGGGTAGGTTTTCCTAGTAGAGTGGTCAATGGTGTTAGGGTAGGGAGATGATTTGCAGTGTGTGGGAATGCTGGGCTTTGAGGAGTCATGAATTGCTTTGAACGAGGACCCCCGAGAGTTCCAATAAACCTAGTGGGGGCACACCAAGAGAAATATATATAAATATTTGATGCACTGTATCTATATATTATTTCTTTTAAGGTTTGTATTTAGACATTATTAGTGAATCTGGTTTAAGTATAAATAAGTGTTTAAATTATAGCCTTTTAATGTTAGATGTTTAAAGTTTTTGAGTCGAAGTATGTGTTTAATGTTTTATTCCGTTATTGTTTTAAGGTTCTTTCGTTAACGGTTGTTAATAAAATATGTCACTTAATGAATACATGATACATAGCTCAATCAACCACCACCGTCTACCCATTTTGTGGTTGAACCTCTACTATTAGTTACCTAACTATTTTATCGTCGAAAATCGACAAACGAGCCACCACAAATAAAAAAACAAATGACGAACAATACCACAAACAAGAGGTACAATGAATTAGGCCTTGCAGTGAAAGGAAACTTCGTTGTTGTGGTAGCATGGTAGTGTTCGACAGTAACAAACTACGAGATGAGGGAAAAAATTAGGATTTAAAATTTTTTTCTGAGAAATTTAAAATTTTTAAATAAAAATCAGATCATATGTCAAATAATGATAAATGATGAAATTTTAAATAGATAAATTTTAAAATGATAATTGAATAAAACATTAACATTAAGCTAGAGAGAATATAATCCGAATTAAATTTAAGATATAAGGTCAAACAAAATTAAAATGATGTAATTAGTATAACACTAAATTTTTTCAACTTCAAAAGCATATCACCTTTTCTATATTTAATTTGTATTTTTTAAAGTTTAAAAGAGGTGGGGGAGGTGGGGGTTGGATTTTTGCACTTGGAACTGTGGTTTTGTTTTGCTAGGAAGAATGAAACAATATAATGTTCACTCTAGTGTCCCTACAACATATTCTATTAATATCTTATCATGACCTGATTCATTTCTCATGTCTTGGAAAGCTGTTGTTTCTACACTTCAAATAGAGGGCTCAATCAACATGAGACACACTTTCTCTTCCTTACTATCGTCGTTATTGTTGTTGTCGTCGTGTTCGTATTTCGTCACAAATATTTCACCTTGATTTTTGCTACTTGCAGAAGATTTCTGATTTGTTGGACTACATAGATGAATTCAAACAACTGGCTTTCTTTTCCTCTTTCTCCCACTGATTCCTCTCAATCTCATCACTTCAATCTAGGGTTAGTCAATGATAGTATGGAGAATCCATTCCAAACTCAAGGTATATTTTCTTTTGGTGTCAACTTAAAACAACCTCACCATTACAACCGTCAGTAGAAAGCTATAATATATACCGACGAACAAAATTCGTCGCAATATATACCCTAATTTTGTCGGGGGAGTCCATACCTATGCCTACGGTTTTGTTCGTCGGTATAGGATCAGAATATCTATACCAACGGTTTGTCCGTCGGTATAATGTTATACTGACAAGCATATTACCGAAGGCACTTTGTCTGTCGAAATTTCCCTTTTATTCGTCGGTAAAAGAGTTTAGACCATACACCGACGTATTTTTAGTGTTTTACTGACGGATTTGTGTCCGTCGGTATAAGTCATTTTTTTGTAGTGAATAATTCCTCACTGTTTATCATCTTTGCAGAATGGAACTTGATAAACACAAATTACACAAGCGAAGTTCCAAAGGTTGCGGATTTCCTCGGAGTTTCGAAACCCGAAAGTCCGTCCTTGGATCATGTGGCCTTCAATGAAACTCACCAGCTTAATTACTCGGACTACTCGTTTCAAAACAACAGTCTGCTGCCTATGCAAAACACTGATCATGTGGAGGCAGCCAACAGCAGCTATGAGTACCAAGAAAATGCAAACACCTTGGAGTCGCTGACATTATCGATGGGCAGCGGCAAGGGTTCGACCGGCGAAAGTACTACTAACATAGTGGAGCTGGCTCCCCCTAGAAGAACTTTGGACACATTCGGGCAAAGAACATCCATATACCGTGGCGTAACAAGGTCGGCATCGTCGCATCGATGAGTGCACCAACCAAAATACTAATTATCTTCTACTATATCTTGAAAATTAGTGTATGTTTTGCAAGTGCAGGCATAGATGGACAGGGAGATACGAAGCTCATCTTTGGGATAATAGTTGCAGAAGAGAAGGGCAATCGAGGAAAGGAAGACAAGGTAGAGTTTGAATTTCATTTATGCTATATATAAATTATAATATAAGCACTGATTTAATTTAATGTTCAATGACATTTTTCTGTATTTTTGGTTCTTTTTCCATGGCCACCTTGGATAATTTGCATCATTATTCCAGTCTACTTGGGTGAGTATACTGCAATTCTTTCCATTTCATCAGTATTTTCTAAATTTTGATTTGCAATTAAAACTGTATTGAATTACTCCATATGTTGAGCAGGTGGCTATGACAAAGAAGATAAAGCAGCTAGGGCTTATGATCTTGCTACACTCAAGTACTGGGGAACATCCACCACTACTAATTTCCCGGTACGTACGTACATACATACATACATACATACATACATACATACATACTGCTGCATCAGTGTAGTGTAATCAAGATATAAAAGTCTGTGTTTGCGTTGTAGGTTAGTAATTATGAGAAGGAGCTAGAAGAAATGAAGCAAATGACCAGACTAGAATTTGTGGCCTCCATTAGAAGGTACATGCATACATATACATACATACATACATATAATTCAAACTATAAGATTATCTATCTGCAGGAAGAGCAGTGGTTTCTCACGGGGAGCATCAAGGTACCGTGGAGTAACAAGGTAAAACTTAGAAAATGAACACATATAACCTTATATATGTATGTATGTATGTATGTATGTATGTGTTTGTGTATTTTTTTATACAGACATCATCAGCATGGCAGATGGCAAGCAAGGATCGGAAGAGTTGCAGGGAACAAAGATCTCTACCTAGGAACTTTCAGTAAGTAATTTATCATTAAGGATACACTTTGAGAAATTAACTCACTAATCTCTTACTAATCAATAATACAGCTACTGAAGAGGAAGCAGCAGAAGCTTATGACATTGCAGCAATTAAATTCAGAGGACTCAATGCAGTCACCAACTTCGACATGAGTCGATACAACGTAAAAGCCATTCTCGAAAGCAATACGTTGCCGATCGGAGGAGGAGCTGCGAAAAGGCTAAAGGAATCTCAAGCAATGGAATCATCAAGGAAACGTGAAGAAATGATAGCTCTTGGTTCAAGTTTCCAATATGGAGGAAGCTCTAGTTCTAGCTCTAGCAGGCTACAGTCTTACCCTCTGATGCAGCAGGCCACTGCAGTTCAGCAACCTCAACAACAACCGTTTCTAGCGCTACAAAACCACGACTACACTAATCAAGACGCGTACATTCAAACACAGCTGCAATTGCACCAGCAATCTGGGTCTTATAACACTCAGTTTTACAGCAGTTGTGTCCAAAACAACCCGGATTTGCTTCATGGGTTGGTGAACATGGGGACAACTGTTGTTGACAAAGATGGCGGTTCCGGTGGGAGTTATGGTGGATGTTACATGGGGAATTCAACGGCGGGAAATACGGAAGATGTAGGGCTTGTCAAGGTTGATTATGATATGCCTTCAGGGGGATATGGTGGCTGGTCGGGGAACTCAGTTCCGGGTTCGAATTCTGGCGTGTTCACAATGTGGAATGACTGATTTTCAAAAGGTTTTGATTTGAATTTCTTTCTTGAGAAAATATGGGAAACAAATCTATTATTTCAAAAGAAAAGATTTCTAAAACTTCTTTGGGTTCATTCCAAAATCTCTATTGGTACTACTCCGCACGGTAAATATGGTCCTTTATTGACTTTTTAAAAGTAAAATAAATTTTAATTTTAATTTTAATTATATTAAATATTTTAAGCAATTAAAATTTATAAAATATATATTTAAAATCTACTTAACTAGAAATTTTTAAATATATATTTTTCATATTTTTATCAATAATAAATTTTAAATATTCACGAGTCAAAGTTAAAAAATTTGATTAAAATAAAGTAAATAAAAGACAATATTTGTGGGATGGAGGGAGTATAAATTAGGCCTTGTTTTTTGTTGCTTTTACCAACCCAAACACACTTTTTTAAAACAAAAGTAACAAAAAACACTCTAATTTTGAGTGTTAAAATTACTTTGGTTTGCCCACAAAAGCTAATTTTTTTAGCTTTTGCAAAATCTTAGGGCCTGTTTTTGGTTGCTTTTGGCAACCAAAAATCACTTTTTTAAGTGTTTTTAGTTAAAACAGTCTGTTTTTGGTTGCTTTTAAAACTAGCTTTTCCACCCAAACCAAGAAGCTGGATTTTATAGCTTCTTGGGTGGAAAAGCTAATTTGAAAATAAAATTACTTTTTTACCCTTATTATTTAATTATAATTTATTGTTAAAATAATGTTTATGCATACATAATTGTAAAATAATATATATTTTATAATATTTATATTGAGAATAAAATTGTTTTATTTGTACTTTATTTTATATTTATTATTAACGTGTAAGTGGTATGTCTGTATATAATCTAGAATGTAATTTATATTTTCAAATTAAATTTTATAAAAAATGTTTTTTTATTATAATTGAAATTGATTTATTTCATAAATCATAACATTAATTAAATTGAACAATCACTCAAATTTACTTTTACTTTTTAATATCATGTCTAAAATAGACTTTTTATCTCATGAAAATTACTTTTTGACTTCAATGACAAACACTAACCAGTTTTTCAAAACTACTTTTCAACAGCTAGTTTGAAAATCACTTTTTTCACCACACTTTTTAAAAGCAACCACAAACTAAGCCTTAGTTTGCCTTAAACCTTGGTTTGCCCACCACAACAAAAAACAAAGCCTTAGTGTCATTGTAGTCATTAAATCAGTCGAAAGTATTATCAATATAATTTATATTAACTCTTACTGAACTGAATTTAATTCACATGTAAAATTTATAACAACTAAGTAATTCCGTAAAGAAAGTAACTCATTTACAAAATTTTTCCAACCTAAGTGATAAGCTTTTTGATGGAAGGTAATAAATTTTATAAATAGTAATTTTTTTAATAAGTACACTTAATTTTTATTATAATCTTAAAATATTACAATTACAACACATTTAGGAAGGAAAATAATGAGACTATTCTACTTAAATTTCTTATAACCCAAAGACAAAGAAAAGTGAAAATTTTCTATGAAGATAAACATATCATCAAAATTTACAAGCTTCCTGCATATTATTGTCTCTATCCAATCGGGACTCATAACTAATGAAAAAAGAGTGGTGAGCGATCTAAATTATCAGGCAGAATGTTCCGTTACCTATGATTGATTACATCGGCAAACAACCATCAACCGAGTGAGGATCTATATTTGCGTGACCACCGACAAATCATAATCAGAAACTAGCGTTGATTAAAAACTCTATACGAGCAACGGTCGGTCAGTAGGGTATGCTGAATCATGCCACAAGAACAGATAAAACAAAAATCACAAAAACAAAGAAAACATGTCACACTGACAGAGAAAAACGCGTGTCACAAGGACAGAGAAAATACATGTCATAGAAGCAGATATAACGAATACAATTGCAATCATTGGGATGTCGTGGTCATAAATTTTTTAATAACATATATTATTGCAAACGTAACGGTTATAGATATTGCATACTGCAGTTTCAGAAGGTGTGGTTTCGGTTATAACGGTTGCAGACCGCTATTATCCAAGGAACAATGTTCGCTTTTTGCACAGTGATTTGTTAGTTTTAGTTCTATGTGAAATGGCAACGCTTATGGTCACTAACTTTAAGGAAACATTTTGACTTAGGAAGATGAAGCATTATCGGTAATCGGTATACCGTACAAGTAACCAAGTTTTGTCTGAAAGTTGGGATGAATATGGCTTGGGAGCAGGAAATGGCACTGAAACTGTTTTATCAGATTATAAGAAAGAGATTTCCGCTTCGAGGAAAGAACTCTCTCCGGCAATGGTCGCCTTCGAATCACATGTTTGTCCTGCCGAAGATCAAAAGTCCGTTACCGGTTCTTGTGCAGACCACATCACTGTCCTACAAACATATCCGGGAACTGATTTTTACAAGTCCACTGGGAGTCCGAAGCAGTTTGGGGGATTTCAAGTCACTGTCATCTTGCAATAGATCCAAGCCCGCCGTGGCCGAGTCCGAACATGTTGTTAGGAACATCAAGAATTCGAATACGGTGGTGCCGTTAACCAAATCTCATTCTGTTCAACTGCAGCCGAAGAATCGAGGGGTGATTTCGTGGTTATTCCGTAATTAATATTTCATGGTTATTGTTGCTGCAAAATGCATATGGCTGCTTCATTTACTGGCTTTCTCATTCAATCCACCATTGGGAATCTTAAGGATTGAAGAAAACAGAACATGGAAGATATGTTCATGGAGGGGCAAAAGTCGCATGGACCGAGTCGGGTTAAGACTTAAGATCATGGTGATTTGCAGATATAAAATTGTAGCTTAAGCAACTTGCTTAAAATTCTTTTCTGGTATGCATCTGTAAAGGGCAGATTCAGCTTCAAGTAGCAAACGTTCGTAACTTACTTATAGGTCTTATATGGTAAGTTTGGTTCAATTCGATAAGTTATTTTAGTAACTAGGTCTCGTTTTTACAATATGTGCTTAAAGTTTTTATGTCTGAAATATATGCCTCAAGTTTTCTTTCTTGGCCAAACAAAGTAGATTGCTCAGTTGACTTTAAAACAAGGAAAAAAAAAACTGTACACATATTTCAGCTAAAAATGAAACTTTAGGTGCATATTGCAAAAAAAAGGCATAATTTGAGCACTTATTTCATAATTAAGCCTTTAACATTAAACTCTAACATTTGTGTATGTGTAATGTGTGTGCGTGTTTTGTTCAGCAAATTGAAGTTCACTTTCCTTATCAACATCAGAAGAAACCCTTGATTCGATAAATTAGGGTGCCAACCACCCCAGAGAAGGTTCACATGCCCACGAACAATCGTGTGCTTAGTAGCGTCGTGTTGCAAACTCATGGGATTTTATAAAGTGCAATTGGGTATGACCCTTATGCGCCTAATAAAGACGATTTTGAAAATTCATTGGGTTAGGTGACTGTCGCTGATGAACCTGATGGTGAATATACGTACGCTAGCTTTCAAGGGCTTTTAGCCCTTGCCCGAATCACTGGTTCGAACATCGACGATGCTCATGTAGCTTGTAGAAAATGTGGCCGGTTAAGCCACCTTACTTTTCAATGTAAGAATTTCGTTAGTTTAAAAGAGAGCAAGGAGAAAGACCCTAAAACAGTACATGCTTATGGTAAAAACAATAAAAAATTTAAATTTTATAGGTTAAATTATAAATCACCACTTTTTATCAATGTGTCACATCACCAAATTAGCGTGAGTTAACGAGCCATTGACCAAAATGGAACAAATAGAAAACGTGAGTGATTTAAACTATCTTTTCAAAATTGGTGGTCAAAATAAAACAGACAAAAAATTAGAAGGGGTCAAGCGTGTAGTTTATCCTTTTTAAAGTTTTAAATTGATTCAAATTAAGCTCGATTTGCGAAGAAAGTTATTTGGGAATTTCCGAGTTAGGACAAAGCTAACCGACAATTATCTCCAATAGTTAGATTTGATTTTTCTGAAACTCCTTTTTCAAATCTTTACCCTTTCTTTTCATCAAATCACCATTTTACCCCTTCCTTTTCATCAAATCTCCATTTTGCCACCCACCCAGAATCCATTTCCTTTTCGTGCTACCAACCAATCCAAAGGGAGTACAGAGACTTCTGGATTTACTCGATATACACATCACGCCTACGTGTCATTTTCTATTTTTAACGCCGAGCCCCTCAAGCACGGTAACCGTGAATAATGAACTTATTAAGGATAGAATTGTCTTTTCACTATTTCACTTTCCTGGGTATCCTGGATTGGTTGGGATCGTAGCTCGTAAGGAATCTCACTTGCTTTTTCAGAAATTTAAATTCACTTACCGACAATACCCCTTGACGTTATTTTGAATTTCATTTAACGTTTGTCTCTATTGGTCAATTCCACACATGCTATGTGGGAACTTTCTACTTTTCATCGTGATTTGTATTATGTACATAGATATATAAAACTAAAAAATTGACAAATCAAATATATTATTTTAAATGTTTGATGAATAAAATATTATAATAACAGATTGAGATAAAAACTTCTCAAATTGAAAAAAAAAATTATTAATAGGAATTTTTAAAATTAAAAGTTTTGACCTAAGAGTTATAAAGATATTACAAAATACTTTTATACAATTAGCTAGTCATATAAGCATGCAATTAATTATCTGCTATCAGCTAATACAATAAATTATTTTTTTTGATTCAAACTTTTAATTTGATTCAAGCTTTTAATTTGATTCAAACTTTTAATTTTTTTGATAAGAAAATGTATCGTTATCATGTGCCTCATTAAAAAACCTCCCTAAACCTAATGGAGAAAAAAGTGTGCACATGATAAGATATACAAAACACATGAGGATTACATCTTAGGAGGAACTAAGTCCTTGCGTAAAAGATCAACAACAAAAGTCGGGACAGAATCCAAAAAAACTAAGTCGAGATTCGAGAGACTTGCACGTTTTCCCAAAGCATCTGCAATTCTAGGATAGCACGAATCGAGATCCGCTAATCTTTCTGGACCACATCCTGGATAGCACGCGTGATAGCGAGAGCAAAACCACCACGCTCTACCTGATGAATAAGCTTGATAGCTTGAGCATTGTCGGATTCCACCTCTAGACTCCGAAAGCCTAGATCCCACGCAATAACAAGACCCAGATAAATACTCCATAACTCGGCTTCCACGACTGAACAACAATTAATAAATTTAGTAAAATCATGCAACTAGGAACCAGAATGATCCCTAATCACCCCACCACACCGAACTTTCCCATCATGAATTGATTTTTTAATGGTGATTCAAGCTTTTAATTTGATTCAAACATGGACATACTAATGATATATAAAAAAATAATCATGTTGGTAAAAAATAATCATATTCAAATTAGAGTTAACTTTAATTTAATATTATTTTTAAAAAATACAGTAGGAGTAATTTTAGATTATTTAATTTAAAATTTGATATTATTGTTAAAAATATTTTTAAATATGTATAATATCTATTCTAAATATTATTTTTAAAATATAAAAGAATCAAAGATATAAATGATGACAAATAAATAATATTGCTGAAAAGTACTTTTGACAAAAAACCAAAAAATTAAATAAATGTTAAACTTCTTAAAAGTACATTTCAACCTAAGTTAGAAATATTTTTGGTAAGAGAATAATAAAAGTTCTATATTATTGATTTTTTTTGTTTAAACGTATGTATGTTTTTAATCTAGTTTTTAATTGAGTTGGCAATAATAATTAATCGAGTGTCAATTTAATTGTAAATGACTAATTTCGTACTTTTGTACAATATTTAAATGAAATAATAATTTTTTGAATGATTTAAAGTTGATTATAAGGTAGTATCTGTCCATACATAATTTTAACCTTTAATAATATGTATATACCTTACAAGGAAAATACTTTGATGCACAAGCTGTGTAAACTTTAGTTTACACGAGCCCTTTAATTTTAGGGTTTAGGATTTTATGTTAGGGTTCAGGGGTTTAGTATGTAGGGTATATAATTTAAGGTTTATGGTTAGAATTTAGAGTTTAGGGTTTAGGGCTTAGGGTTTAGGGCTTACGTTGTTAGGGTTTGTGATTTAGATTTTAAATTTTATAAAAGAATTGTGTAAAAAAAATTTACACAGCTTGTGCATCAAAATAAAACTCACCTTATAAACCAAACGTTTTGAACTCATATCTCTTAAAATAAATAATAAAAAACTTTAAATTCATGTTTCAGAAATTAGTATACAAATTATCCACCACTCCACATATAATCATTTATAAATGATTTCGCAGTATTCTATATAAATTATTCTCTTTCCCCTCACATCCCGAATATAATAAAATTTAATTCTATAATCATGACTCACAAATCAATCGAGCACTAATTTAATAAAAAATATACTGAAATGTTTATTTTTAAATGATAATAACTATTATATTATTATAACAATACAATCTTCTTTTCATACATATACTTTTTAAATAAATCAACTAAAGAAATCACACATCCAAAAATTAAATTCGTATTTAATAACGATTAATCATTTGTTAAATAATTTTGAAATCTAGTACTGTTATGGGAGAGATTTTTTGAACCGAAGCGCAAAAGCAGAATATTTTTGAACTGGAGTAATTAAATACTATAAATAAAGAATCGAATGCTTAAAGCAATCAGTGGCAGTATCGTAATTTAAGCAATCTTGAGACCTCATTCTGTACCCTCCAAAAGAAAAAGCTAGATGAGAAAACCTTAGCCTGTAGTGATGTAAAGTTTGTGCTTTGATTTCTACTTTTTCTCTTTAGCTTCACTCTCTCCGTTTTTGCTTCCTTTCAATGCTTCTGCTTCACTCTCTTTCTTAGGGTTTAATCAAGTGCTTTTCTTCTTCTTGTGAAGCTCTCTTTCCAGTTTGGCCATCTGATTTTCTATTCACAGTACCTTTACTGTTCCAGTGTTCAAGCTGTTGCTATTTTTGCAGATACTTTTAGTAGCTTGAAATCTTCTTTCTACTGACCTGGTACTTCACTTTCTTTCTTTCGATCTTCGATTCGTGTTTTACTTTGCTCGATCTGTTGATTTTTACATGGTTTTACAGTCTGGCGTGTCTTTGCTTACACGAGTCTTTTTTTTACTCTTTTGAATGCTAGGTTTACGTGCTTTGGCTTTGTTTGCTTCCGGAAATTTGAAAAATAATGTTTGTTTTGTTTTGTTTTGCAGGGAAGTGAGTGTTTTCCCCCTTCCTTTTTCTGTTGAGATTTTAGGTGGAAGAAGAGGGCAAAAATGTCCTCGAGCAAGGCGTCAGATCAACCTCAGCCGGTGAGGCGGATCACACGGACACAGACTGCTGGTAACCTAGGAGAGGCTGCTTTTGACAGTGAGGTGGTGCCGTCTTCTCTTAGCGAGATTGCACCCATTCTCCGTGTTGCTAATGAGGTCGAATCTAGCAACCCAAGGGTGGCTTACCTCTGTAAGTTTTTTTTCCTTCTTTATGTTGCTTTCATATATGATTATGTGATTTTATTTTTTTATTAATGCTGTTATTTTTAGTATTATTTTAACGTCTATTTTAGCTGTTAGTATGAGCTAGCCTTACTCTGGAGCAGTTCAAAATAACAAGAAATCTAACCAGCTCCTTATGTACATAGTGTAATGCTGGATAAACTTTTTATGTTTTTGCACATGCCGGTGAAGATATACTTAGGATTGTGTCTCTGACATGTTGGTTGTACTCTTTTCTACTTCACTGAGTTAATTATTTTGCGTACTACTGATTTTATTGGCATCATTTACTCTGGGTAGAGACATATACCTGGATAGCTCTTGGTTATTTCCATTTACATATTGCTTAAAAAATGGATATATGTGGTGCTATTTTTGTGATATCAAGAGATTATCTCGAAAAGAAAATTTATTTTCTTCCTCTTGGTCTCCTATAAAATAAGTGGCAGGAGTTGGAACTCTGAACCAGTAACCTTTTGCAACTTGGTATCTGAATTCCCACATTTTCGGAGTGCCCTAATATAATGGATTTCTTACATCCCTAAATACTTGATCTTTCTTGGGGGCTGATAGTGATATCTGAAATTCCATATTTTTCTGGTTGTGACTTTTTCACATCGATAATAAGCATGTTTATTTATCTGTCTATTTTCATCTTGGCATCTCTTATTTCATGTCATTCTTGCTTAAGATGTGCTTCTTGCTTCATGGTTACTTGCTGTGTGATTCTGTCATATTGGCTGCAGTCTTAAGTAAAATTTCTGGTCTTCTTGTAGGCCGATTCTATGCATTTGAGAAAGCTCACAGGTTGGACCCCACTTCTAGTGGACGTGGTGTTCGCCAATTTAAAACTGCACTCTTACAACGTCTTGAAAGAGTGAGTATACTTGTCTTCTCATCTAAAGATTTTGCTTGGCGTATGTTTTAAAGCCTTTGAAATGTAGAAATGATTTTGCAGTCTGGGTAGAGCAGTGTGATGATAATGGCATGTTCTATAAGCATTGGAGGTTGTGCAAATAATGAATCATCTATTCACTTTATAATTTTATGACATCGTATTTTGTTAAACCTGTTTTTCTTAGAGCTGCCATACAGTAATTAAGCTGCTTTATACAAGAGGAAAAGAAATGAACCAGAGAGAAACTGGGCTTACATCCCTTTTTAACAATTTTTTCCCTGTCATGAGAGTTGTTATTCAGAACTTTGGGATTGGTTGAAAGTCCGTTCTAGGCTTTTGGCTTCTTTCTTGCCAATGTGATTTACCATTCCTGAACCTCAGTTTTTTTTTTATTGGGGGGGGGGGGGATTCTACACACTAAATTGTTTTTTCACAAATTTGGCCAACTGAGAATGAGCTTATTTGTTTGTTCATGATGAGTTTCTTATAAATTTAGGAAAGACATGCAATATCTGTTTAAAAATCATCTTAGGCTGGAATTTTCACATGAATTTTGTGATACTTATTTTAGTAGTTTTAGAAAGCATATTATTTTGTTTGATCTTATATAGTTCTAATTAGTTACCGAGTTAAATTATCGGAACTTCCTTACACGTCTTCATTTGTATTATGCTTCTGTTCTCTGTTATTGGTCTCATGAAGAGATATGATCTTGTTATTTCAGGAGAATGATCCAACTCTACAGGGAAGAGTTAAGAAAAGTGATGCTCGTGAAATGCAAAGTTTTTATCAACACTATTACAAAAAATACATCCAAGCCTTGACAAATGCTGCTGATAAAGCTGATCGGTAAGTCCTCATATTACATGGTGATATCTTTAATATTTAAGTTATTTTAATGATTATTGTGGAAATTGTTATAGTTTGTTATTTGATGGTAAATATCTTGTTCCTTTGTAGGGCACAACTCACAAAAGCATACCAGACTGCGAATGTTCTCTTTGAGGTTTTAAAGGCCGTCAATACGACACAATCTATTGAAGTCGACCGTGAGGTAAAACTCTTTTAGATATCTTAACCTGTTATCTTTTTTGATGTATGTTTTTCACTGGCTAAGATAATTTACTAGAAAATTAGGAACTAATTTCAAAATTCTGTATGCGAAGGATGTTATAATTATTAAGATTTGTGCAGATTTTGGAAGCTCAAGATAAAGTTGCAGAACAAACACAGATTTTGGTCCCCTACAACATCCTTCCTCTTGATCCTGATAGTGCAAACCAGGCTATTATGCAATATCCCGAGGTATGTTTTAAATTTGTATATTTTCTGATAATCTGTTTTGAACTAACGGTTTTCTTGTCCTTTTTTACATATTTACCTTAATACAGATCCAAGCAGCTGTTTATGCTCTTCGTAACACAAGAGGTCTACCTTGGCCCAATGTTCACAAGAGAAAGAAAGATGGAGACATCCTTGATTGGCTTCAAGAAATGTTTGGGTTTCAGGTGAAAAATAAACAAACTAGAAATGCGTTTTCTTTATCCATTTGACAATAGAATTTAGTATCGTGTGTTCCCTGGTCAATATTTGAAATCTGCTGGTAAACCAATGTCGAGAGTCAGTTCAATCAGCTTTTTGGACCTATACTCATATCTCAGTTGTTATCTCTTCAGAAAGATAATGTGGCAAATCAAAGGGAACATCTGATCTTATTGCTTGCAAATGTCCACATACGACAATTTCCAAAGCCTGATCAACAACCCAAGGTGTGTCAAGTTGATAATTTGTTTTTCTTTGTGAGCATGATCTTTCTATCACAAATATAGAATGGCGATGGTTACTTTTATCCTCTTTTTATCTTATTTATTGCCTATTTCTTTTTTAACTTTGGCTGGACATGGTTTTGATTAAATATACTGGTGTCATAGAAAGTGGACCCATGTTAACCAACGTTAGTATGTTACATAACTTCCCAATGTTATAGATCTCTATTAAAGTCCCTATGTGGTTTCACTCTTGGCACTACTAAGTGAGCAATATGGCTTCTCCTTCTCTGCCAAAAGCTGTTATCGGCTCTGTTTGTTAAATTGAAAGAATTCAACAATGAAAAGTTAAAGCACTGAATTAATGATATGGTATTTTTTTGGTAAGCTACTGAAAATTGAATGTTTAAGTAGATCTCTATTAAAGTCCCTATGTGGTTTCATTCTTGGCACTACTAAGTGAGCAATATGGCTTCTCCTTCTCTGCCAAAAGCTGTTATCGGCTCTGTTTGTTAAATTGAAAGAATTCAACAATGAAAAGTTAAAGCACTGAATTAATGATATGGTATTTTTTTGGTAAGCTACTGAAAATTGAATGTTTAAGTAGATTTTGTATTTGACCTCTTATAAAAGTGAGAATTTATTGATATCCTTTCTTTGATCAAAAGTTTAAAGGGAAATCAATCATGGTTAAAAGGAAAGTATAAGATTAATTTAGTTGAATTTAAGAAATTCCTTGAATAAAATTTACCTGATATATTAAGTAATTTTTTTGTACTATAAGTTTTTCTTCACCTTTTCATTTTGAATCATTCATTAAGTCACATCTAAATATGAGTCATAAAGTGCATTTGGACAATTGATTCTTTGAAAATTTTAATTTGCAAAGGTTTATCGACGTCGTAGTGATGATTTATTAACTATCATGGCAAAGCATATGACTAGCAAATCCTTCGGACATAAGCTAACTTCTTGAAGAGCAAAAATGCAAATGCAATATTTTTTATCTGGGTCTGTTAAAAATGTTTTTGATTCTATCTTCTTGCTTGAAATTTGGTGCTTTTGTGCGGATTAAAATTGTGACTTCTTTTTCATGCACAGTTGGATGACCATGCATTGACAGAAGTGATGAAGAAACTTTTTAAGAACTACAAAAAGTGGTGCAAGTACTTGGATCGCAAAAGTAGTCTTTGGTAAGATGCTCTGCTATTATTAAGCAGTAATATTTAGTTAGACTACTTGGCATCTACGGTAGCTGTATGCTGCTTTATAGGATATATTTTATGACAGATGCAATCATGCATCTATGAAATAAGTTAATATCAAAATAAATAGGTGCACCAACGTAGCAGAGTGTACTCCACTCATGACTTTGGGAAAAGATGCACTTTTATTGTGTAGATGCATGTTTTATATCTATCATTTTGCTGTTCAACCCTAGTTTTCAAGATATTGAACTACATCTTGTTCTAAGGAATAGTTTTGCCATGTTTTTCTGTCCTAATTCTTCTTGATATTTAAATCTGCAGGCTGCCAACCATTCAGCAGGAAGTGCAACAGAGAAAATTATTATACATGGGTTTGTACCTTTTAATATGGGGTGAAGCTGCAAACTTGAGGTTCATGCCAGAATGCCTTTGCTACATCTATCATCATGTATGCTCTAAACACTTTATTTTCCCATCAATATGCCTGCTCATTATTTTTCTTTAGGATTTTAGCCTAGCGGGATCAATATGCCTACTCATCATGTACGGAGATAATAGTCTTTTTATTTTGACCCAACTTCTCTTGCATGTATCATTGGCCTTATTTAGATTGACTTCTATAAGGGGAAAGATAGCAAGTGATATAAAGTTTGTTCCAAGACTTTTTGTTTTACTTGTAAGAAATCTTGTTTTTATGGAACTAGACATAACTTGAATATCTTAGTGGGTGCCTTGCCTTGGATAGCTGATGTTAAATTAGAATGTCATCGTTTGATGGTATCACTTTTTTCTTTTTTCTAATGACAAATGATTATCAAACTTAGTGCTTGATGTGAATTGTGAGGCTGACCAATTGGTAGTTCATTGTGGCCAAAAATGGTAATATGCTATTGGGGTTTTGAATTGCATCTGGTGCTAAATTGCTAATTGCTGTTAGTTTGAATGATGATTGCCAATAAATTGATACATTTGTAAAATTGGTTAAGTCATCCCGCTGCCCTCAAGTTCTCATGTGTTTGAAATTGTCATTATAAATGCATATCAGTGGTGGATGCACATGGCCACAAAGGGGAGCATTTGCACCCCCATTTTGGTAGTTCATTGTGGCCAAAAATGGTAAAATGCTATTGGGGTTTTGAATTGCATCTGGTGCTAATTGCTGTTAGTTTGAATGATGATTGCCAATAAATTGATACATTTGTAAAATTGGTTAAGTCATTCCGCTGCCCTCATGTTCTCAATGTGTTTGAAATTGCCATTATAAATGCATATCAGTGGTGGATGCACATGGCCACAAAGGGGAGCATTTGCACCCCCATTTTGGGGGAAAAAGAATCTAATTTAGTGTTAAATTTTTACTAAAAAATTAATTTGGTGTAAACACAAATTTTATGATGATTATGTGTGGGATGTTTCTGGGATCTTTAATCCGCATGTCTGCTTAAACATCAATTACTACAATGTCATAGGCCTATTATTCCTACAATGCTGTAAACACAAATTTTATGATGATTATGTTTGGGATGTTTCTGGGATCTTTAATATGATCTAGATGGGTAAAAGTGAATCTCATAACGATTAAGTTTGGGATCTCTTGGGGACTCTTTGATATGGTTGAGGTCTCATGATATGGACAAACTAAGAAAAATTCATGTCAGTCCATATTTCAATTGTGTTAGTGAAATGACATTGTTGCCATCGTGTAGACATTGGTGTGCAAGGTTTGATTATCTGCCCTAGCTGTTGGCCTGGCCTGCATTGTGCGTAAGGGCTTGGACATAGGTTTTTATGCTTGAACTTATTCTAAATAAAATATTTTATTTAAGTAAAAATATGTTTATTTAATATTTATTAGAAAGCTTCTTAAGAATGATAATATCACAATATTTTACTGGTTTAAGAATAAATAGGCCTGGCTCGGTCTTGGCTCTTATAATGGCAGGTTCAGTTTATGTGACCTGGCCTGATCTATGGACAACTCAACATGTACCTTGTCAATGCTAATAAACGAAAACTGTTCTGAATTGGCTTTTGTTCTAGTTGTTCTTGTTGGCTTAGTCTTGTAATTTGATTCCATACATACTTACATAGCAGCGTTTTCAATTTTGTTTCTTCCACCTGTCTCGAACTGAAGTTATGTAATTTCTGTGTAGTGACCAGTGTTTCTAGCAATAATGTCTTTTGATAATTGCATGGTAAATGCTTCTTTCCTTTGTTTACTGTAGATGGCATTTGAGCTTTATGGTATGCTGGCTGGAAATGTTAGTCCACTGACAGGTGAAAATGTCCGGCCAGCCTATGGAGGCGAGGAAGCTTTTCTGCAGAAAGTTGTTACACCTATCTATGAAGTTATTCGAAGGGTACCATATGCAATTCCTCTCCACTTTTGCATCTCTCTGCCTCTCTCCCTCTCTCAGGGAGTGCATCATTTAAATAAAAAAGGTGATGATGCTTGAGAATTTGTCTTCGTGACTCGAACAGTTGATTTTCATTGTAGGAAGCTGAAAAGAGTAAACGAGGGAAATCAAAGCATTCACAATGGAGAAATTATGATGATTTAAATGAATACTTCTGGTATGGATTTTTAATTTACAAGTTTGATCTCTCCACGTTGTTGTACTCAGTGATTTATGTTTGTAGGTCTGTTGATTGCTTTCGATTGGGTTGGCCAATGCGTGCGGATGCTGATTTCTTTTGTCTGCCAACTGAACAACTTATTGAGAAAAATGGGGTAATCATATTTTTGGATCTCTAGTCTTTTCCCTTTCGGCCTTTTTCACCACCTATTGTTGCTGAGCAGTTTTCAGATATCTAACTGACCTTGCATTTGTTAAACAAAAGAAGAATGTTCATTTGGGAGTGAGGAGTTTATTGTATCTATGATTCTCTGCTCTTGCATTGCATCTCGAGGGTTTGGATAATTAAATCCAGTGTGGCAATTCAACTAATTTTGCAAATTGTTGTTGGTTTTGGTTTGCATATTTTGTATTTGCTTAATTAACACAGGACATTGGCTTTGTATTTGCTTAATTAACACAGGACATTGGCTTTGTATTTGCTTAAATCTATTGTGG
The DNA here is from genome assembly GCA_030270665.1 of Hibiscus trionum. NCBI lineage: Eukaryota > Viridiplantae > Streptophyta > Magnoliopsida > Malvales > Malvaceae > Hibiscus > Hibiscus trionum. The sequence continues at coordinate 38,559,360 of BSYR01000022.1, forward strand.
CAATTCAAGTGATTCTGCAAATTGTCCTAGTATTCGCCCTAGCTTGCATGCTTGCATTTGCTTAATTTACATAAGTCATTGATTTTTTGCCAGGCAATAGAGTTGAAGAAATGCCAATCTCTTTTTTCTACCAACTCTCAATTATATGAAACCATTGTTCAGCATATAGGAAAGAGAACAATTATAGGAAGCCATTGTTGCTGAGCAGTTTTCATATATCCTGTCTAATTGTTATTAACCAAGAATGGTTTCGCTTGTGATATTTATTGTTTACACTTTCTGGCATGTGTAGGATAACAAGACACCAGCTATCAGGGACCGATGGGTGGGGAAAGTTAACTTTGTTGAGATACGCTCGTTCTGGCATGTTTTTAGAAGCTTCGATCGCATGTGGAGTTTTTTCATTCTCTGCTTGCAGGTAGAATTTGCCTGTGTCAAATGATTTTCTTTTGAGGATTTTTTTGGCATGGTGTTGATGGTGTCTGATTTGTGTAAGGTCATGATCATTGTTGCTTGGAATGGCGGTCAACCAAGTTCCATCTTTACTGGTGATGTGTTCAAGAAAGTACTGTCTGTCTTTATTACTGCTGCTATATTGAAGCTTGGCCAAGGTGAGTGAATCCAGTAAATTCTGCTTAGTGTCTGTCATTATAGTGTTAGTTATTGGCAATACAAGCTTTCCTGATTAAGTGGAACCACTGTTTTAAATAGTTACTATTTTGAACTAATTTCAAGTACTCAGTGTAAACTAGTTAGAAAGATGGAACTTTAGAAAGCATAGCATTATAAGAACCTCTATTTTCTTTCTGTTAATTCATGAAATAATAAGAATGTTGTGTCTGAAAATATTTTACAGCTTATTTATACGAGGGTTACTAATGAAGTTGCAATACTAGGGGTTTAAATAGCAACTTACCCACTGAACTATACCCTATCAAACAATGTGGTCATGTAATAATTTTTGTTCTCAATTTGGTCACTATACTTTCTTGCTGTCTGCCAGTTCACCCATTCCCGTTACAGATTGATGTGCCCAATAAATGACATCATTTTGAAAAAAATAAAAAGTCATGTTGCAATCACGGGACTATAAAGAATACATTCCACTAAAAAAGAGAGGCTCCCTTACCAACAACTAGTTGGCCTAGTGAGACGAGGTACTAGATCTCTTAAGGAAGGTTAGGGGTTTGAGTCTTGACGTTGTGAATGGAGAAAATTGGGTTGGGAGGGTCTCCCCATAATGGGCCTCTGCGGTACCCGATCATGATTAGTCAGCCAATAGGTTAGATACTGGTGGTTAAACCAAAAGAAGAGAGGCTCCCTTCGATTATCGTGAAAAATCTTCTTCATCAAAAGGAAACTAGATAGGGATTTTATAATTTCCGATAAGGCATTTCATGGTTAAAAGGGGTCTCTTCTATTTTTATATCTTTCTTGAATCTTGTGTTGAACATTTCTTAATAGTCACGTGATTCCAACAAGATTTTTTTTTCCGAAATGAGTGACAATAGTCATTTATGGGGCATTAACTACACTTCATGGGTCTGTTAACTTAAAAAAACAGGGGTGAATCAATAGATTTAGGGCTGAATGAACGAGTAAGAAGGTTGAACTTTTGAAAACTTAGGAATATAAAATCCTCTAGCTTCTTTCTAGTAATTCATGAAGATAACAAGGAAGTTGTGGCTGTAAATATTTTACAGCTTATTTATTCTGGGGTTACTAATAAAGTTATAACCCTTGCCCTAGATTTAAACCCTAAAGATATCTTATAATCTTAGCTGTCCATAATGTCTTATAATTAGTAGTAATAGTAGTAGTAGTAAGTGTAGCAACATATAATTATTGTGAGGTTACACTTTTGAGAAAGCAAATTTGAGTAATATTCTATGGAGGGGGCATATAAATGTTTTCTATATGCTGAATTGTGACTTCAAATAGACCACAATTTCTTGGTTGTATTAATAAAACTCTTCCTTGGTTAAAGTATTGTAGATAACATATCATTACTGTACACACTGTTGATTAATGGATGCCTCCAATTTAAGGTGCCAAATACTATTGAGGCTGTTTTTAAGTGCCAGATACTAGTAAGACTGTTCTTAAAATATCTGGTATTTTAATCTGCATACTCATCTATCAGTTAAATTGGAATTTTCTTTCAGCATTTCTCTGTGGGTCCATACATATATGTTTAATGTTTATTTGAACCTGATAATGAAGCTGTTGCATTTTATGTGAATGCGAAAACCTTTTAACCTTATTGCATGTCAGCTATGTTGAAGTGCTTAGTGCTTACTGATATTTATTTAATGTTTTGCAGCTGTCCTTGATGTAATCCTTAGTTGGAAAGCACAGCAAAGCATGTCATTTCATGTTAAGTTAAGATACATATTAAAAGTTATTTCAGCAGCTGCATGGGTGATTGTTCTGCCAGTTACTTATGCATATACTTCAGACAATCCTTCAGGAATTGCACGAACCATCCAAGGCTGGTTTGGCAGTACCTCAAGTTCACCTTCCTTGTTCATTTTAGCTGTTGTGATTTACTTGTCACCAAATATGCTAGCTGCGGTGTTGTTTCTTTTTCCATTCGTACGTCGATTCCTTGAAAGTTCGCACTACAAGATTGTGATGCTTATGATGTGGTGGTCACAGGTAGAGATAACTTGTCTTGTATCATCTTCTTCTCCCAATTTGTTTCTTCTCTGGTTCACTTATTCCTTTCCTGAATCTTTCAGCCCCGTCTCTATGTTGGTAGGGGAATGCATGAGAGCTCATTTTCTCTCTTTAAGTAAGTAAATGTTCGTAGGATCTTCATATTTGCTTTTGTGGCAACCATTTGAAATATCTCATTTCTATTTGTTTTGAACTTCTCAGGTATACAATGTTTTGGATCCTACTTATCATCACTAAGTTGGCATTCAGTTATTATATTGAGGTGTGGTTTTCATTCATCTCATCCTGAACTGCCTCACTCGAGACTTTATTTTTTTAACTTTGCACTGATCATTAAACCAATTATAATGGTCATTAAATCAATTATAATATTGGTATCAAAAGGTCGACCATGATTAAGATGCTTATGAAGCTATGGTGCTTAAGGCTACCCGGAATCACTTCAGTTGGTGTCTCTCTTGTTTTAGTTTCTAAAAGATCTTTTGCATATGCCTTTGTTTGATCAGCACGACAGATTTGATATGTTTTTAGGGACTGAATAATCTATCACCTTCCTTTCATGGTTACAGATAAAACCTTTAGTTGGCCCCACAAAAGCTGTAATGTCTGTTCGGATAAGGAGATTTCAATGGCATGAATTTTTCCCCAATGGTAATGAACATTAAAATATGTCATTCTCTTATCTTCTCCAGAGCAGAAAGTTCATTTCTTGATTTCTTGTATTGCAGCAAGGAGCAACATTGGTGTGGTGATTGCTCTTTGGGCTCCAATCATTCTTGTATGGCTTATCTAATGTTCATGATTCATACATGTTCTTCTGTCATTACTTGACTGTGATAATTCAAGGTCTAATTTGCTGATTTTATTTTATAGGTCTATTTTATGGATACCCAGATTTGGTATGCAATATTCTCGACGTTATTTGGAGGTATTTATGGTGCATTTCGACGCCTTGGAGAGGTTAGTTGAGCTCCACATGGCTAGTTAGTTATTGCTATTGTTTTTCTATACCTTTTCCTAGATTGCTCATTTTCTAATGTGTTCAATGAAATTGTCTTGATTTGTCGAGCATTTTCATGAAATGGGCACAATGTTGTGGTTTACCATTTGTTTGCTTTCTTCACCTGTTATATGTAGATGATGTATACATAGAGCATCTTTCTATTTTGTATACTTTACCTAATGAGCCTGGCAGTTTCTTTTTAAATAAGAGATAGTGGAAGTCCTTTAATTCTCTGCTCCTTTATAGTTATAATTTAATCCCTCCAGAACTTACATTATTATTATTATTATTATTATTATCATTATTATTTTTTGGGGGATGTTTATATTGTTGTGATATTTTTGTTTATGAACCCCAGATTCGAACATTGGGAATGCTTAGATCTCGTTTTGATTCATTGCCTGGTGCTTTTAATGCCCGCTTAATTCCAGGAGATAAGAGCGAGAAAATGAAAAGAGGAATTTGGGGTTTTTTCTCTCGCAGCTTTGGTGAGGTAGAATCTCTTCAATGTTATATGCCATAAACTTTGATCTCATATTCTCTCTGATTTTGTGGCTTATACTTCCCATCTAATATGTTTTATTTTCTCAGCCACCCTCTAATAAAGAGAAAGAGGCTGCAAAATTTGCTCAGTTGTGGAACAAAATAATCAGTAGTTTCCGGGAGGAAGATCTTATAAGCAATAAGTATTTACACTCTGTGCTCTATGTTATATACATGTTACATCTCATATTCTTTCTATATTGAGCTTGTTTTATTTTTAGGGAGATGAATCTGTTGCTTGTTCCCTATTGGGCAGACCGTGATTTAGAACAAATCCAGTGGCCGCCATTTTTGCTTGCCAGCAAGGTTTGCTTCAACTTATTTTTCTCCGGTGATCTTTAGAGTTGAGTATCTTGATATTTTAGCTTTGAATTTTCATGTAGATCCCAATAGCCTTGGACATGGCTAAGGACAGTGATAGTAGGGACAAAGAGCTGGAAAAGAGAATTGCAGGTGATTCTTACATGTCCTGTGCAATTCGTGAATGTTATGCTTCATTCAGAAGCATTATTAAGTTTTTGGTTGAAGGGCACCGAGAGAAAAAGTAAGCTTCTCCTTTTGTTAGCCAAAGAAACAGATCATATTTAGTCAAGCTGTAATTTCCTCTCATTAGAATTATTGTTTTGTGACGCCTTCATTTACATTTTTATTCATTCTGATCCGTTTCCAGGGTTATAGATGACATTTTCTCCAAGGTTGACAAACGTATAGCAGATGGTAGTCTAATTAAGACTTACAAAATGAGTGCTCTTCCTAGTCTCCATGACCACATTGTGAAGTTGATAAAACTTCTGGTAATATTAAAAAATAACTTGCTTTAAGAAGAATCCATACCCATTGCATTTGGGGTATGGTAGGAAGTCCTAAAATAACCATCCTAATTTATGCAGTTGGAAAATAAGCCGGACGAAAGGGGTCAAGTGGTACTTTGTTTCCAGGACATGCTGGAAATTGTCACAAAGGACATAATGGCAGAGGAAGAATTCTCCAGGTTTGGCATCTTCATGTGATTGTCTCGAACGCATGTATATACCCTAGTGCCATAACTTACCATCATTTTATTTTATTTGATCTCTTTCTCTAAAAGTTTGGAACACGGAGGGTCTGGACATGATGGGATGTATGTAGATCCAGTTCATCAATTATTTGATCCAAAAAAGTTGGATCAGTTATTTGCATCTTCTGGAGCTATCAAATTTCCAATAAATCCTGTTACAGAAGCATGGAGAGAAAAGGTGAGCCATCGTTGGATATTAAATCTTAAAGAACTCTCTGGATGGTTCTATTATTTTTTTTCTATCTTGTGCTTTTTTATTAAGTGGTCTTATCCCATATCTGTCGAGTATTAGGTTCCTTGTGGTTTTATATTATAGTTGGGCTCCTCCACGCCTTGCCAATCGGTGTTTAGGTTGGATGCTGAATATGGTATTAGTGCCTTACCAGACCTATGCGAGGTTGACAACCCTTTGTGAGGTTGTTCATGTGTAGGTCCTGTGAGCCACACGCGAGGGGGAGTATCCCACATTAATGAAGTATTGGGTTCTCTATGGCTGTGGTCTTATGTTCCTTCACCTATTGACAATGTGTTTTAGGTTGGATGCTTGATGCCTACAATTTTTTCCTTCTCTTCTTTGCAGATCAACCGGCTTTATTTGTTACTTACCACGAAGGAATCTGCAATGGATGTACCATCTAATTTGGAGGCTAGGAGGCGAATTTCTTTCTTCTCTAATTCTTTGTTTATGGACATGCCTGCTGCACCTAAAGTTCGCAATATGCTTTCATTCTCGTAAGCTTTCTCCTTGATTCATTGTTTCTTTCTAACAATATTGTTTACTCTTCCTTATATATCTGATTGATTTTTAACTATTTTGTGTCAATTAGGTTGGAAATTGGGAGAGCTCTTTTGCTCTCTTTTTCATGTAATTATTGATGTATAAATATGGTATTATCGTTATATAAATACAGTATTTTGGCAGTTCTACCTTTAGCAATAAACAAATTGGTAAACTTCAGAAAAGGAGAACAGCTTTTCCTATGTTTCTTCTTTGATTTCTAGATAAAAAAGTTGCAGTAAATTAGACCTTGATATTAATTTTTTTAGGGGGAAAAGAGTGTGCACTAAAGCACTTGCCTGGCTCAACCTACTAAAATAGCAAAATAATAAATAAATGGAAAACCTATGCTTTACCCTATCTATCTGTATATCTATCCATTACTCATTGATGATCAACAGAATAATGAAGTAAAACTATTTGTGGTTTTACTTTCGAAATGTCTGTCTCTTACCTCTTTTAGACTGTTAGGGTTGGCTATGCGTAATACATTTAACCAGTATCACCATGTCAGATTGTATTTTTAGCAGGTGCAGTGAAATGTATTCCTCCCTTATTATAGTTACCCCACATATTTCACTCCCTTATTATAGTTGCCCCACATATTTCACTCCCGTATTATGTTTGCCCCACATACTTTTGACTTCTCTTGACATTGATACCCACCTTAAATCAAATCTCCGTATTGTGGCACTTTTTTCTCCTATTTAAGTTTCTAAACTGCCTTGAATGATGTAATTGCACGGAGATTATATATTTTGACAAAATGATCCACAACTACACTCTGAGTAGGTGTAGTACAACAAGGTCCTTTAGTCCCTTAACTATTATCTTTGATATTCTTCTATAAACATGTATATTCTCTATTAATTCAAAACTGTATTTCCAAACTGCATAAATGATGTAATTGCATACACACACACACACACACACACTACCTCTGTCCCAATAAACTTGTCACTTTTGTGTTTTAAAGTTGTCCCATTCAAATTGTCACTTTCAAAAATTCAAACAAGTGACGAAATACTTGGGACGGAGGGAGTATAAAACTTAACATAATGATATTGATAAAATTTAAAGACATGCGAATAGGTTTAATTCCTGCTTTAAATAATGTAATTGCATGAAAAACTGGATAATAAAATGAAATGGATAAATTTTAAGAACAAATTACTTTACTTAATTCTTAGTTTCTTCATTTTGCGCATGATTATAAAGTTACTTTTTCTTCTTGAAATCATTAACATGAGGTATATTCATTTTCAAAGAAATTGAGTTGACCATCATAAGTTGCTATAGCTTTAATTGTTGAACCGCTGCTTAAGTGCTCCAAATGAGTTATGGTTCTGCATTTGTCTGGTAATGTGTCGATGAATATTAATTTTGTTACTAATGCATGTTAAAATGATCAAACCTTATTTTTCTCTTTTTTTGCAGTGTTTTGACTCCTTACTACACAGAGGAAGTTCTCTTCTCCTTGCATGAATTGGAAGAGCCAAATGAAGATGGTGTTTCCATTCTGTTTTACTTGCAAAAAATCTTTCCAGGTTTACACTCGTACCCCAAAAATGTTAAGTCTTTACATTTTCGTTCTTCATTTCTGGCTGATTGCCATTAATAATTTCCAGATGAATGGAATAACTTTCTCGAGAGGGTGGAAAGAAACAGTGAAGAAGAACTTAAAGAATCTCCCGAGTTAGAAGAAAAACTTCGTCTGTGGGCATCTTATAGGGGCCAAACTTTAACAAGAACTGGTTTTCACTCTCTCTCTCTCTCTCTGTATATGTGTGTGTGTGTGCGCGCGTGCGCTTGATTTTGCACCTGCGACTTTGTTTGCGAATTGGTTTCTGTTTTTCTAGACTAATAGATCATTATAAATGCCAGTTAGAGGTATGATGTACTATCGAGAAGCATTGGAGCTTCAGGCTTTCCTTGATATGGCCAAACATGAAGGTATATGTCTCTTTTTCCACTGAACTTCCAGCATAATTGATTGTGTGAATTTTTGGTGATCTGAGATTTGTTCGAACTCACAATTGTTTTAATTTCAACCTGATTAGATTTGATGGAAGGCTATAAGGCCATAGAATTAAATACAGAGGATAGTAAAGAGAACAGATCACTGAAGGCACAGTGTGAAGCTGTAGCTGATATGAAATTTACGTATGTGGTGTCTTGTCAACAATATGGCATTCAGAAGCGGTCTGGTAGTGAGCGTGCACAGGACATTCTGAGGCTTATGACAAAGTAAGCGTGCAAATCTCCTTTAGTATGAATTTAAGACATCAGTTGCTTAACAAGCGGACATATATTAAACATAATGAGTATATGTGTATTGGCAGATATCCGTCACTTCGTGTAGCATACATTGATGAGGTTGAACAACGTAACGAGGATAGGTTGAAGAAGCTTAATGGCAAAGTTAATTATTTCTCTGTTCTGGTGAGGGCTGTGCCAAAATCTAGTGATTCTTCAGAGCCAGTGCAAAATCTAGACCAGGTAATGCATACTTTTGTTTTAATATCACATGTTGCTAGCCAATAGAATGTTATTTATTTGTGTTTTTTGGGGATTATTGAAGAAAAGTGGAATTGCTTTTTTTTTTTAGTATTTTAGCCTATTAATTAAGAAGCTGTTTCAGCATTTTGTCAGTAGGGCTCCTTTGACAAGCCCATAAGAAGATCAATAACCATCTTTGAAAGAAATACAATATTAGCAGCATTTAAACTGCATTTTTCCTGATGCTTCTTTGGTTTATCAAACATTGGTTAGATAACAGAGAGGTATCATCTAGTATATATTTTTAATATGCCTGCTCTTCTAGTGTTTTCTAAAAATGTCCGAAGATGTGAAAAACGACCTTCTCTAAAATATTGGACCTTGTTTTGCTTCCAGTAAGCGTTTTGTTCTTGAAATTTCATGTTGGGTATTCCAAGATTCTAAGTTCAATGCATGAAATAACTTGATTGTTCAGTCTTGTTTTAGATATCCACTTCCAGATCGTATTTACATCACTTTCTCAGCATCCTAAAGTTCTTTTTTAAATGATCTTTTGGTTGTGATCATTTCCATAAACAGGAAATTTATCGGATAAAGCTTCCTGGACCTGCTATCTTGGGTGAGGGGAAACCTGAAAACCAAAACCATGCTATTATCTTCACACGAGGAGAAGGCTTGCAGACAATAGATATGAACCAGGTTGCTTTTTGTTGTGTTTTTGCTGAACATGATTTTCATGACACTGCCTTGTACTATTCTTTTGCTTGTTCTCATGATAAAAATACCTTTTCCTTCTTGGAATGGATTGCCAATGATAATTGCCTTTTTCTCTTTTCTGATTGAACCAAATAGGATAATTACATGGAAGAGGCCTTGAAAATGAGGAATTTGTTGCAAGAATTCCTCAAGAAGCATGATGGTGTAAGGTACCCAACAATTCTTGGGCTCAGAGAGCACATATTTACTGGAAGGTAATATGGCAGCCTGTTTTCTCTATTTTATAACGTTTATATATATATATATATAGGTTAATACTCTACTGTTTTGGTGCAGTGTTTCTTCTCTTGCATGGTTCATGTCAAATCAGGAGACCAGTTTTGTTACAATTGGTCAGAGACTGTTAGCCAACCCTCTCAAGTAAGTTGTTGTTGCTTTAATCTTTGTCAGAGCTTCAATACTGTTGTAGGTGGTAGCTGGTTTATGTTTGTTAAAACATTGAAATGACTCATGTTTCCTAAAGGAAATTTCTTTTTAGTACTAAGAATTGAGCTTGTTTAAGAGTTTGAGTTAGTTTCTCACATTTAAATAATTTTAAATTCACAACACATCAACATTTATTATTTCTCTTCTGTCAAATAATTAGTACTAGTATATACTGAACATCTCATTGACTTCTTGTTTCTCTACTGTCAAATTATTAGTAGCAACTCATCAGTGTATTGTTTCTCTACTTTCAAGTTAGATGTCATAAAATACCATCATTTCCCCCTTACTATCTGAACCCAGAAATCTGCTTTAAAATCCGAATCTTTTTGTTACCTGCCTTAAATTCGTGTATTACTATCCAAATCTGAGTCTGAAAGTAATTAAATTATACGTAGGATGTACGAATCTGCTAAAATCCACATTTAGCAAGTCCGAAAAATTTATTAAATCAAAATATTTAAAAAGTCAAGCGGAATATGGATTGGATATCCGGATCCGTTATTCGTGAATGTAAAGTGGATTTGGATAATCAGCATCTGTCCGAAGCCGAGTATTATCTGAATCTATAATATCCGAATCTGCAAAAAGCAAGTCGGATAAATTCAACTATCCGAATCTGCACTATCCATTGCCATCCATGGTATGTGGGTTATATTCCTGGGAAACAAAAATTGTTCTTTTCATTCAGTTTTCTCTGGGGTTTTCATTTTTATTACATTCTGTTAACGATGCTAGATCACTCATGTACAAGTTTCCTGTTTGTATAGGGTTCGATTCCATTACGGCCATCCGGATGTATTTGATAGGCTCTTTCACCTCACAAGAGGAGGTGTCAGTAAAGCATCCAGAGTAATTAATTTGAGTGAAGATATTTTTGCTGGTAGGAAGGCCTTGATCTTTTGTAACCATGTTTTAAATTTTTGGCCGTCTTCAATTTGTAACTTCTGTGATTTGATTGTGATTACAGGCTTCAATTCTACACTTCGTGAAGGCAATGTCACCCATCATGAATACATACAAGTTGGGAAGGGAAGGGATGTGGGTCTAAATCAGATATCTATGTTTGAGGCCAAAATAGCTAATGGCAATGGTGAGCAGACACTGAGTCGAGATATATACCGGCTTGGACATCGTTTTGACTATTTCAGAATGCTGTCTTGTTATTTCACTACAGTTGGTTTTTATTTCAGTACTCTGGTAATTCTTTTTACTTTTCCCTATTGTGGCTTTAAGATGTCATATAGGCTTCTTTCAATAATAATAAGCATCATTCTGTGTTCTTTGGCAGGTAACTGTGCTCACTGTCTATGTGTTCCTTTATGGGCGCCTCTATCTTGTACTAAGTGGCCTTGAACAAGGATTGAGTCAGGAACCAGCAATTCGTGATAATAAGCCTCTCCAAGTGGCTCTTGCTTCTCAGTCTTTTGTTCAAATTGGATTTTTGATGGCATTACCCATGTTGATGGAAATTGGCTTGGAAAAGGGTTTCCGAACTGCATTTAGTGAATTTATATTAATGCAACTGCAGCTGGCACCAGTATTTTTCACATTTTCTCTTGGAACAAAAACCCACTATTATGGACGGACATTACTTCATGGAGGTGCTAAGTACAGGGCTACAGGCCGAGGGTTTGTGGTGTTTCATGCCAAGTTTGCTGATAACTACCGGCTTTATTCACGCAGCCATTTTGTTAAGGGTATTGAGATGATGATCTTGCTTCTAGTGTACCAAATCTTTGGTCATACTTACAGAAGTACAGTCGCATATGTATTGATCACTGCTTCGTTGTGGTTTATGGTGGGCACATGGCTTTTTGCCCCCTTCCTATTCAATCCTTCTGGGTTTGAGTGGCAGAAGATTGTTGATGATTGGACTGATTGGAATAAGTGGATAAACAACAGAGGTGGTATAGGTGTACTTTCAGAAAAAAGTTGGGAATCATGGTGGGAGGAAGAGCAAGAGCATCTTCAGTATTCTGGGATGCGTGGCATTATTGCTGAGATATTGTTAGCTTTACGATTCTTTATCTACCAGTATGGACTTGTCTATCACTTGCATGTTACAAGGGAAACCAAAAGTTTCTTCGTATGTTCCTCTCTATAATTCCTCTCTATAATTCTATGGCCATTTCCCCCCTATTATTCGTCATTTACACTTGGTAATTTTCATCCACTTGTCACAGGTCTATGGTGCATCATGGCTGGTGATTATTCTGATCTTGTTTGTAATGAAGGTAGGTGGCTAGTTAGTAATTCCTTATTATCTCCCTAGATTAGAGTAAAGTTGTTATCGACCATTTTCTTTTTCCTGTTAATATTCCTCTCAGATCAATCAGGTTTATTGTTTAATTATTCTTATTATCTAAATGAGAGCTTTTTCAAGAAAAATAAAATCAAGTAGGGCTTTTTGCTTAGGTAAACAGGTTTAAGTTCATTGTTTTGTGGTTTACTTGACCATGGTCAACTTCTGATAACAGTACCGCTTAAAAGATAAAACAATCAAAATTTCCAAAATATGGTTTATAATTTATTGTTTTCAGCGTACAGGAGAATGATGTAATCAGTGACACTTTTCAGTATTACAACAGTTTCATCTTCCTATTTTATGCTGTTAATGTTTCTGTAAAACCATGACTATCATGTTGATCTTGTGCTCTAATTTGGAAGTTGAACTGTACCATGTCTTAATGATTTTCATTCTTTTTTGGCTTAGACTGTATCTGTTGGAAGGCGAAAGTTCAGTGCAAGTTATCAACTTGTTTTCCGGCTCATCAAGGGATTAATATTCTTGACTTTTGTGTCCATTCTGGTTATTTTGGTCACACTTGCTAAGATGACAATTCAAGACATTATAGTCTGCATTTTTATCTTCATGCCTACCGGTTGGGGAATGCTTCTGGTAAGCATGTCTCCTCTGTCTTACAGTTTTACAATCATATGGCAATAGTTATTTTGCATGGCTCTCGAATGCACATTTTTATATCTTGAAGCCCCAAAACCGATCTCACAACTTTTATGCATTGCTGGTTTCCCAACAAAACTTGCCTTGGTTTATAGGGTGCTTATAATTTGCTAATCTGTTATGGGTTGCCTTTTCTCTCTCCAAGTAGCTATAGCGATCTGCACCTAGAGTTACTTGGTTCTTAAGTGGTAAAGGCAGTCGGTCGGTCCCGCATTTCTTTCTTCTTGGGACACATTTTATTTGAAATCAACAATTTGATGGATGCTTGTGGCGACTTGCATTTCTTTCTAGTTCACAATGGATGATGTTATCTCTGTTTTCATGTGTATCAGATTGCTCAGGCTTTAAGGCCTGTTGTTAAAAAACTTGGTTTCTGGGGATCGGTTCGAACACTTGCTCGTGGCTACGAGATTGTAATGGGTTTGCTTCTGTTTACTCCTGTTGCATTCCTTGCCTGGTTTCCTTTTGTGTCCGAGTTCCAGACTCGAATGCTTTTCAACCAAGCATTCAGCAGAGGTCTGCAGATTTCACGTATTCTTGGTGGGCACCGTAAAGATCGTGCTAATCGACACAAGGAGTAATCGATCTAGGCACCAGGATTTGTAATTATATTTGATGGAATCAGAATCTTGTCAGTTGTTCTAACTAATTATATATGTTGGTGTTATGGATGGAAGGGCAATTTTGGTATTTGGAATGTAAGTCTTATGGTACGGGTGGAATTGTTTCAACTCTAGTTTGTATTCTGCAAGTTAATCAATGTATTTTGTCTGCTAGTCAGTGGTGGAAATGAGAATGGATGTTTATTAGGTGATGAATTACTCCTTTTTGGCCGATAAGCAAAGGCCATGCCCTAACAAATGTGGCATTTGAAAGAAAAAAAAACTGATTTTTTTTCACTTTATATGAATAAACTTTCATGTTGTTCAAATATCCTTCTTGAAAAAGTTTATTTCTTTTGATACAATTTTAATTATATTATAAATTTGATTTTAAAGAAATCCAAATAGTTGTAAAATGGGAACAAAAATCCTTTGATGCTCCACTAAAAAAAACATTTTAAACCTTAATTTTAATTTTTATATTCTAAACTCTACACCTTAAAAAAATACTCCATTTTTTAAATCCTAATCCTAAACCTTAATTTTTAAATTTACTATTTTAGAATGGGAGCACTAAAGGAGGCATGATTAGAGGTAGACAACTTTTATTCATAAAATAGAGTTAGGGTAATTTAATACCTTTAATATCCTATACATTGGCGATGAAAATTGAAAATTTCCACAAGCGTCTTAATTTTAGGGTATAGGGAGTTAGTTTAGTGTTTAGTGGTTTAGGTGTAGAGGTTTAGAATTTAGGGATAGTTGTTTTAATTTAAGGTTTAGGGTTATATTTTAGGGTTTGTAAGTTAGGGTTTAATTTATAAACCTTAAATTATAACCCTAAACCTTAAATTAAAACAACTATCCCTAAATCTTAACCCCTAGACCCTAAACTAAACCATATACCCTAAAACTAAGGCGCTTGTGGAAACTTTTAGTTTGCACCACTTGTGTATAGAATATTTATCCTATATATATTACATGATTATGAAATGTACGTGAATTGATTCGACTCAAATTTTATTTAATTAGCTTAAAAATGTTTAAAATAAAGTATAAGTTATCAAATAGAACTTATCAATTTAACTAAATGTGTCTTGTTTTAAGCATTTAGAAAATGCAGCGTTCATTATGTAGATTGGATTTGGTTTGCTTGGAGGATCAGTTGTAGGTTGAGGTCTTACGAGAAATACAGGTGAGTCAATGAGTTGCCAGAAACTATTGCTTGGAATGGGTGCTCTCGACTTTGGAAGGGTTTGTGCATGATTTGGAAGGACCTTCGCGATGGTATTATATTGATGTTGGTGATGGTACATTCATTGATTTTTGGTACGATGCTTGGCTCGGTGATGTCGGGCCGTTGGCGGACTGCGTAACTGTGGCGTCGCCTCCTAGCCCTTGTTCGGCGGCATCAATGGTGGGGAATGATGGGCGCTGGTCTTGGTCTAGGTTCGACAGGATTGTTCCATTAAAAAATAGCAACGGTTAAGCCTCCGATGGCGGGTTCGTACGTGGATATGTCTGGCTTGAAGTTGTCTGACGACCGCTCCTTCTCGGTCCGGTCTGCATATCGAGCTAGAACCCAACTTGGCTCGCCTGATAGTTCTGCGATTTGAAATCTGATATAGAAGTTCCAGGGGGCCCCGCGGATCCGAATTAGTAACGATTTTTTAATGAGTCTAATTTTATTTATTAAAAAAAATAGAGACATCACATTTTCATTTCGAAATTGAAAATATACAAGATTAACATGTACTAATAAATATTTTGAGTTTAATCTTTATCTAAAACAAATTATTAAACTTTCCTTTCCGAATTAAACATTGGAGGCTTCTTCTCAGTATTTAGGGCTGAAATAAGACAAACTACTGCAAAATTGAGCGAGTGTTGGTTGGAGAGCAACGAAGCCGAACGGTAAACGTTGTCGTATTAAGTCGTATACTCTGTAGCAGTAGAAAGCATATTGCTGGATTCTCTCTTCCTAGGGTTTCGGGAACTGGGACTTGATGGTGAGGGGAAAGATATCAAGAGTGGAAGCAGTAAATGGAAAGCTTTGAATCTGAAGAAACAGACTTGGATTCCCCCGCCATGGCCCGTAATTCCTCCATTTCTCCCAATCATGTCACTTCTGTAATATCTCTTTCTCATGCTTATTTTTATTGTTATATAAATTGTCGGGCGTGCATTGTTTTTTTTTTTATCATTCATTTCTCAAATCACACTTGGCTCTGGAATCAAATGACAAAACTGAAACTGTGAATCATGGGTCATTTCTTTCGACCAATTATGAATTTGTGATTTAATTGAATTGATAATTGTTCATAGGAAGTAGTTTGCTGCGAAACTCGATTCCCCTGCCCCTGTGGGTTTTTACTAGGGGGAGAAATTATTTTCACTGAAGTTGTCTGTTAGGGTTATGCAACTCCATTGTGATGAAATTGAGCTGATAAAGTGGATAAGTTAATGAGTTTGCACCAAGAGTGGATTTACAACATCAGTGCTGTATGTGTGAACGGAAATGTTGTAATTTAGAGAAATGTAATGTGTTATTAATGATTTTGAATTATCATAATTGCCTAGTTGCATCATTTTAGAAGTTAAAAATATTTTTCTCTATTTTAGTTATATGGTGGTATCTTTTCTGATTCAAACCATCCGTAAACTATTCATGAATTGGTTCTTTAGGCATCTGATTGTATGCATGGACACCATTAGTCCACTACAAGTTTACACATTTTGCTGGGTTTAGAAGCTAAGCCCTTTACATAACCTAATTCAAATTAGGCATACCTGTTGGCTGTCGGTGAGTGGAGATATACTGCCTCCTGATTGAATTTGCCTTTCACTTTTTATCCATGCTTTGATTTTTCAGACTTTCATCTTGCTATTATCAGGGTGTTAATACATATACCCCAATTTGTGAGGCTGGTGAACATGTCAAGTAAATTCAAAATAAATAAAAAAAATCAATTTTGATTTTGTTTTTTCATGTATGTGTATGAATTTGTGTTTTTAATTATATTACACATTTGACTTGAAATGGAGTGGATTTTTTATTTATTTATCCAGGTTGATGCAGCAGTTCTCCCATACCAGAATCAAAGACTTGTCCAGCAGTTAGATATTCAGAAACATGAGTTGCATGATCTTGAAACCAAAATTAAAGAACTAAAAAACAAGCAAACCTCTTATGATGATATGCTGATAGCTGTGAATCAACTTTGGAATCAGGTTTTTTTTTCATGCATTCTTACACGGCTGTATCTTTTGCGGTTATTATGCTTTTTTTTCTATCATGTTTTTTTGTTACTCTGCTATATAGTTGGTTGATGATATGGTTCTGCTTGGAATACGAGCGGGAGGAGGCCAGAATGCTTTACAAATCTTGGACCATGCTGACAATTCTCGAGGTTCGGATCAGAACTTAAATTGTTGGTTGAACAAATTTTCTTTTGTGTGTGTTTTTGGGAGTTAGGAGAGGTGGTCCTCTGTCTTTTGATATTAAAAATATGTCAAGTGTAAGTTCTCTCGATAATAAATTAACTTGAGCTCTCTTTAGGTTCTATACCATCATGCCTTGCAGAGGAGATGTTTCTTTGTAGGCTTCTAGAAACAGATTTTATTGATAGTAGTAATGATGATGGGATTGCAAATTATGTTGAACAAGTGTTATCTGCTCGCCATTCATCCACTAGGGACTTGATAAAATCTCTGGAGGATACCATCTCTGGTGAGAGGATGAAAACTGAGAGCATGGCTTTTTCTTTGAATGGAAAATTATCTGTTGAAGGTTAGATTTTTCAGTTGCTTTGTAATTTTTCATTCCCCATGTTTTTCATGAATTTTTCTGTTTTTTTTCATTGTTCAGTACTTCTATCTGCAGTTTTATATTGATTATTACATATTTCTCAGACACTATGATGCAGCTTTCAAAGATTGATGATATGATGAAAGAAGAAGCTAGAAATATGCATGAGATGATCAGCGCTCTACATATGAAGCATAAAGAATATGCGGAAGGGATTCAAACATATATAAGCAGCCATTCAACTGACCAGTCTGAAATTAAACGTCTTCAAGGTATTTGCTAGTTCAACTTTTAGAAGATATTTGTATTTTATACACTATTAATTAGATATAGATGCATGCAACAACTACCTAACATATATAAATGGAATTCACAACAGCAAATTTTGTACCAACAGAATTTCTGTATGCTGGCAACCTGGCTGGTTGTCACTCATTGCCTCGAATTTCTGTTCCTTTCTTTTTAGGTCTTCTCATGATTGTATGTTAAAGCTAAATATTTATTGATACTGAAAGGTGAGCTGGAAGAAATCATGGCCGAACTTGAAGAAAGCAGAAGAAAACTAGTTGATCTGAAAATGCAGAAGAATATAGCCTCCGGGATGCATGCATCAACTCCAGTTGTAGAAAATGGCAGCTTGCCACCAAAAAAGCCTTCAGATAAGACAATGGGCTTGCGGGAGATAAAGGATTTGATTGAGGAGACAAAGGTATTGCTTTACGTAGCTGTGTTTGTATCTTTTTTGCTTCTCTATCTTCGTGTGACTAATCTTGTAGGATATGTTACTGGACAAGTGTTTCAGATAGTGGCAGCAGATCGACTTTCTGAGCTTCAAGATGCACAAGAACAGTACCTAATAAATTCAAAACAGCTCAAGGATCTTCAGGTTTGCTTGGTTTTTTACCTCTGAAAGTTGTTTTTCTTTTTAGTTGAAGTGCCGTTTTGAATAACACTAGATGTTCTAGTAATTTAACTAGCAAAAATTTATTCTTCTAGAATGAGATAAAGGATGACAAATTCATACAATCGTCTCGGCTTTACACTTTATTAAATGATCAGCTTCAGCATTGGAATGCTGAAATGGAACAATACAAAGCACTTTCAGATGCTCTGCAGGTTAAGCTGCTTGATATACTTTTTCATATGCTTTTGTTGTTTGAATACTTTTTGGTCTGCCTTGAAAGTATAATTTCAGACTGACAGGTTACTTGTCATGAGGAGGGAGAAGGAACTAAATATGAAAGCTGAGTCAGCAGATTCCGCTAGGAATACAATTGATAATGCTGGTTCTAGAATTGAAGAGCTAAATCTGCAGCTCCAGAAGTGTATGATAGAAAGAAATGATCTTGAGATTAAAATGGAAGAAGCTATCCAAGATGCAGGTAAAACAGTAAATTGGGATCGTGCATTTTAAAATTTTAAATTTAAGGTGGAAATTTTGGATCTTTTGGTTTATTTAAATGCTACCTTTTTCAGGAAGAAAAGACATTAAAGCAGAAATTCGTGTGATGGCATCAGCTCTGTCCAAGGAAATGGGAATGATGGAAGCTCAGTTGAAGCGCTGGAAGGAGACTGCACATGAAGCGATTTCTCTGCATGAAGAAGCCCAAGCACTAAAAGCTTTGTTAAGTGATAAGGTTTTTTTTTAATCTTATCCTTATTAGTTCTTTTTGGGGAATAAAAATTTGAAAGTTTCCAATATGGATGAAGAGTTCTTAAATGGTTGAATAACTTGAGATAAACATGAGTTACATTTTTACCAAGTGGTGGAACTTGATTGTTGGATAGAATATCATTTTGGAAGTTCATAATTGTGTGTTTGTGCACCACCATGTAGTGTTAATTTTTATTCTTTCAATGTTATGTGCCACTTATCCACAAAAAGTCACGTTCCTGTTTCATTAGTGTTTCATTTCATTATTAAGCATGTAATTTGAAGAAGATTGTGATCTTTCATAAAATGGATCTATATTTCTTAAATTTGATGTATAGAATAAAGAAAGATCTTTAAAATATGAATTTACTGTTTTGGAACTTTTTAGTTGCTAATTGTCAAAATTTTAAGCATGTTGGTAGCTCATATCTGTTCAATCTCTAATCTATGTGTTTTTCTAAAAATTTCCTATAGGCAAACCTACAAAAGTGCTTGGCAGAGGAGTGTGTTGAACAGATTGTGGGACTCAAATCTCTCAATGCTTTGGTATGTCTATTCTTTTGATAATTCCAGTTTTTTGTTCATTACAATATCGGGGAAAGGGGAAATGCAGGAGCTGGGGCTGGAATCCCTGCTTCCCTAGAATTTGCAGACACCTTTGCTTGTTATGTATAAGTTTTTCATTTTCTATGATGAATAAGATATTCATTATTGAATAATTCACTTATGCAGATTGAGAAATTGCAGAATGAAAAATTGGAATTGCAGATCTTCTTGGATTTATATGGTCAAGAAGGCTACAATAATAGGTATGCTAATTTGAGAATTTATTGAGACACACTGAGTAAGAAAGTGAAAATGCAATGAAGGAAATAAGAAAAAACTTCCTTAGTTCTATATACAAATCCTTTCTTTGTTAAATCTTCATCTGATTTTCTTTGTATAAATCCTTTCTTATTGTGCATTGTTTGTATGTCATGCTTGAAGTGAAACAAATCTATAATTATTTCTCCCGAAATTCAGAAGCAAATGACTTCTCATGTGAAACTGCTATTAAACAAATCTAGAATATTAGTTTTTATAGAAGTTGATACTGAAATAGAAAAATAATTTAAGTTAATTGTTTACATATTTGCTTTTCTTGTTGGTGCATTAGAACTTACAGTTCCCTGCTTCTATGCATGCAAAAACAAGAAGCTGTAAGCAATTTTGAATTTGAAGTTCCGCTCTTTAGTTGTGTTCTCTTAGATTGACCTGGGAACTGTGATCTAGTTTAAGCTACAATTTTATGCATTAACATTAATTATGTCTTCTTCTCTACCATTTTATTCGCTTAACTATATTCTAGTTCCATTGGTTTCTTATGACTTTTCTCTTTCGACTAAGTGACAATTTGGGTTCTTGACTTAAATTTCAGAGATGTGACAGAAATAATAGAATCAAGAAATAAAGCTTATTCACAAGCTGAAATCTTGAAAAATGCTTTGGATGAACATAGCTTAGAACTAAGAGTGAAAGCTGCTAATGAGGCCGAGGCTGCTTGCCAAGAAAGGCTTTCTGTTGCTGAGTCAGAAATAGCTGACTTAAGAGCTAAACTGGATGCTTCTGAGAGGTTTGTACTTTTGTAGTTTTTGGTTTGTTTCTGAATGTTGTTTCATTGATGTTACTTGGTTTGCAATGATAGTTATTTGACTGAAAGGAGGTTGATGGAGGATGCAAATATACTAGTTGAGAATTAATTATATAGGGTTTTTATTTTTATCTTAGGGTTTTAATTGTAACTTATATGGATTTTTAGGTTATTTTAAAACAGCCCATGCAACTTCTTCAGAATTCTCAAGTTTGCCTTTATCCTCTTCTAAGTATTTTTTTATTTATGCTCTTACTTTGTATGAAAACTGCTAAATTATATAGACGATTGTTGTTGATAGAAGAGTTGAAGTTATTATTTACACATAGAATTAGGTATTTAATCAAAGTACGTTAGCTTTTGAAAGGAAATAAATCAAGACATATTCCTGAGGTCAAGCCTAATAGTTAGCCTAAAAACCAAGTAATTATATACTACAGCTATAGACAATCTGTAACAATGTTATCTTTGCCAAACTAGTGTCTTTGTAAACTCATGAAAACACATCCTGGATTGGCAATTGCATGGTGGTAGTATCCCAGACTTTCAGATCATTCCACTCTATGTAGTCCTTTCTGCCATATGTATGCCATATAGATTTTAACCTGGCAAAGATGCCAATCATGTAGACAATGTGGTAGAAATTATGAATGTAAGCGGTTTTCATGCTAAATAAGGATTAATTAGACTAAAAGTAGTTTCAAGAGCTTAATTGGGTACAGCCGAAGAATAAGTGTATTTCTAAGAAATTTGAAAAAGTATAAGGATTAGCCTTTGGTTTTCACACTCACACTTTCCCTCTTATTTCCCTATTCATATCAGTTTTCTCAAATTCTCTCTAGATTTTTTCAATATTCTTTCTCCCTACTTGTCCTACTTTAGAAGTTTCAAATAAATTGTGGTGAAGTAGTTTTCTATTTTTGTTTATTTATTTAGTTCATTACAGAAGGAGAATGTCGTGGCTACCTCTTCTGCAATACCTTATGATGTACAGTAGTTTCTTAACGACTGCTAAAACAGTTGGCTTATTTTTTCCTCCTAATCTTAACAGATTAGTAAAATTATATATTAAACCAGTTGATACTTTCTAGAGGTAAAATGTTTATTATGAGTTACCAAATTCCATATGTGGTATGATCCAAATTGTTTCTTCATTCTTAATGTAAACTTTTTGTGTCTGTGTAAGAGGTGTCGTAGTTTTTGAAGTATAAGTTTATGGTTTGTATTTTTATAATTTGTTTCTTTTCATTTCCCAAAATTTCCATTTATTATTATTATGTAACTATTTTATCTGACAATAAATCACAGGGATGTTTTGGAGCACACGGAGGCTATTAAAAGTAAAGATGGAGAGTCAGAAACATATATTTCTGAAATTGAGGTTTCTCTGAGATTCTTTTTCTTATGGAAAAATAAGTATTTATTCATTTTTGGTTTCTGCCACCCATCTCTCACATTTACTGAGTTGCTTGATCTGGCTTTCCCTGGGTACTACATTTGCTGTTTATTGCCTTTTCTTTGTCAGCATGTGAGAGTTCTCTTATTTTTTGCCAGACCATTGGCCAAGCATATGAAGATATGCAGGCACAGAACCAGCACCTGTTGCAGCAGATGACTGAGAGAGATGACTACAATATTAAGGTCCATTTATGTGTCTTGTATTTCGACTGTATTTTTCCATTCTGTAAATTGTTAATTAAGAAGTTATGTTATCTGGTCTGGATGCTTGGGCTACTTTTGTAATCGTGATGGGATTAAATGCAGCTCGTCTCTGAGAGCGTAAAGACAAAGCAGGCACATAGTTCCTTGCTCTCTGAAAAGCAGACATTAGCAAGGCAACTTAAGCAGGTCAATTCATCAATTGAATCCGTGAAAATGAGGATTGTACAGAGTGAGGAGCAGGTAAAATTCGTCGTTACTGTGCTACTAAAACTCATTCCACAAAATTCACCTTCTAAATGTGTTTATGTTTTCATTCATTCATTTATTTACTTAATCAACCTATAGCATTTTTGGCCAACCTGTAATTTAAACCTTGCAGATGAAAGTTTGTCTGACAGATGCTGATAAATTTACACAAGAGGATAGACATTTTATGATTAGCCTTGAAACTGCAAAGTGGGAGTTGGCAGATGCTGACAAGGAGTTCAAGTGGCTTAAATCTGCTGCGGCATCTTCTGAGAAGGACTATGAGCAGCTCCAGCGAAAGGTGGATGAGTGCCAATCGAAGTTGGACAAGGAACAGTGAGTTCTCTTTTCTCAGTTTGTTTTGGATTTCCCAGGCTTATATTTTTTCCTTGCCCAGTTGTATTATATTTTGGGGGAATTGGAAGATAAAAGATTACATGTATGTTATCCGACTACAAAAAGCATTGCCCTGCTCCTATGTTACTTGGACTCGGTTGTGAGTTCTTGATACAAGTACGTGTCTGCCATCGGTAACTTTTTCCCTGCATTTGGAGGGTCCTTAGAGGTTATATCCAACAAGAGTCTTGGGCACAGGCTGTCATAATGGTCAACAATTGCTACAATAACAATGCTTTAACCTATGCCCTTGCTGCATTTATTCTGGCACATTTCATCTTAGGTTTTCCCAAGATTGTAGTTTTTGTCCCTCAGGACTTAAGACGCCTTTCCTTGCAGAATACGTACCTTTTTCTTTTCATGTTTTAATTAAATTGTTTAGGTCACCTTCAAAATTAACTCACTTGTATGCTGAAATGGGGTTTTTTCCACTTCCAGAAGCCAGAGGAAGAAGCTTGAGGAAGAGCTTAATGAATTGAATAGCAAGGTTGCCGAGTTGAGTTCTGAAACTGGAGAGACTGCAATACAGAAGCTTCAGGATGAGATAAAGAATTGCAAGAATATTCTTAAATGCGGTGTATGTTTTGATCGGCCGAAGGAGGTAAGTATGTTGTGCTGGCATGTTTTCCTCTCATAATTTGTTACTTGTTGTATATGTTTGTTTCCCTAACCTCTAACTATCGCTGCATTTTGGATTTGCACTGATGGGGGTGTTGTTGCTTTTCATACTTGGCAGATTGTAATTGTGAAATGCTATCACCTATTTTGCAATCCGTGTATACAGAGAAATTTAGAGATACGTCACCGCAAGTGCCCCGGCTGTGGAACTGCTTTCGGTCAGAATGATGTTCGGTTTGTAAAAATATGAAAAGGTCGGACGGTCGGTCCCATGGCCTTGTAATTCGATTGTGATTTAGGTTAGTCAGAGGGAACCAAGGATGCCCCTTTGGAACCGAACTTGATAGTTACAGATATAATATGTTCTTTTTTTTATGGCATGACATGGCATAGTATGGCAGGTATGTCAAATTGTAAATGGAAATCATTACTTCACCGGGACAGGAAACTGTGAAGGTAAAAACACTGCCTAAAATGCTAGTTCAAGAAAGCATGTAATACAGGTAGAGGTGTATTAGTAAAATGTGAAGGTGAAAACACTGCCTAAAATGCTAGTTCAAGACTCATGTTAAGCTGAGAGGAACCATGCGGGAAAGTCTAAAAAAAAACTGCCTAAAATTACAGAAAATGGTAAAAATTTTCATAGAACCGAAATTTTTAATAATTGGGTAAGAGATTTTTATAACCATAAATTTTTCCTTAGGTAAGAATTTGTGTAATTATATAAATTCTTACCGAGTAAGAATTTATGTAACTTTATTCTAGCCGCATCGTAAGGGTGTCTCACACTAGAATGACTAGAATCATGCACTAAAAAATTTCATTAAAAAACTTTAAAAATGAAAAGATAAAAACAAATTTTCAATTATTTATCAATGACAACAATAAAATTAACTTTTACCATTTAAACACTAAAAAATATCTTTCTATTTCTTCACTTTTGAGATTTTTTTCTTTTTTTAATCTTTACAACTTCATCGTATCACTTTCATACAATCATCCGAATAATCGTTCAAATTTGGTGAACGATGCTTGAATCGCTCATAACAGCAGGAATTAAACATTACCTGTTAAATCGGAGTCGTAATATATTGTTTTTTGGTGTAGATTTAATTCTCAGAATAATTTTCAACGGTATCGATTTCGGAAGGCGATAATACCGCTATACAACGGTCGTGATCTCGGTTGCAGATCGTTTTTTAAAACTCTGATTTGGTGCTTAATTAATCTATAATTTTGAGGGTAGTCAAAGATTTTATGTAAGCATATATATATATATATATATATATATGGATTGTATTTTAGCTCTTATAATTGAAAATGCCTTTTTGTTATTTTTAAGTTAAGGATTTATTGCGAATTCAGTTTGAGCAACTTTACAAGATTTAGATCTGTAAGATCAGGATTTGAATCTCGGTCGCTGTTATCGCAGTTACGTACATAACGGAGGCAATTGGGATCATAAAAAGTTAGAGTGTTTTTCAGTTAAAGTATTTTCCAACACTTATTATAAAACATAATAATTATAATCATAATCATAAAAAGTTACTTTTAATAATTTTTAGAGTATTTTCTAACACTCATGAATTTAGATTACTGAAATTAAAGGATTATATTAAAAAAAATTACACTTTAAATAAAAAAATTTAAAAATCGAAATAATAAAGATAAAAAGTAGCATAGCTAAAATAGAAATTAATCTATACCCTTAAAAATACGTTGACATATTACAATTTAATTTTTTATTTATGAGGCCAGACTCTAACTGTCGATTTCAATTGAAAATTCTTAATGATTTTTTTCCCATTAATTAATGGATTCTTTTAATATCTTTTACTAATTCGGTTCTCATAACTCAAGGATTTTTGAATGATAATAAAATAAGATTATGATATTAATAACAAAAACCTAAATCTCTCTCTATTATTCGTTTTCTCTTTGGCTTTCAAACCCTAAAAGGGTTGTTTTCACGCCGTCGTCATCAGACCAGCATCTAGAGCCGCGCGATTTCACCTCTTGTCGTCGGCGCGCCGTCAATCCTCTCCCTGTAAGTCTCATCACCGTTTTTTGAAACCCTGGTTGTCGGTTTATCACGGATTAATGAATTATAGACTCGATTCTGTATTGTGCTTGATTGTTGATTTATGTCCATGATTTAACTATCTCTAGAATGAAAGCTTCTTATGCTGACTTTGTAGGTTTTGTTTATTCTTTTCAGCTGTATTGCAGCTAAATATGTACAGCTTCCGATGCCTGCGGTTTTTGTTGTTGTAATGTGAAAAACGAGATGAGAGCTTGTAAATGTGTAGTATTTTTATGCTACATTGAATCTTTGTTGATTATTTTCTAATGATTTCGGATGATGAAGGCTGTAAAGTGGAAGCATTTTGTCATGAATTCAGTGAGAGTTTCTTTCCATGAGCGGCGCTGCTTCTCGTCTTCGACTAGACTTCCATGGTTCTCCCCTCTACAATTCGTAAAATCCAACTCTCGAAAAGCCGATCCTCCTCCAGAAACCTCACATGCCTCTATGGAGTCGCAAAGGAAACCGAAGTTTATCTCTCACGAAACTGCCATCAATTTGATTAAACGTGAGAAAGATCCACAAAGGGCTTTAGAAATATTTAACAGGGTGTCAAAGCAGAAAGGCTTTAGTCATAACAGTGCCACTTATGGAACCATCCTTCACAAGCTTGCGCAATCGAAGAAGTTTCAGGCCATTGACTCGTTGCTTCGTCAAATGACTTACGAAACTTGTAGATTTCATGAAGGTATATTCCTCAATCTCATGAAGCATTTCTCGAAGTTTTCTTTACATGATAGGGTGCTTGAGATGTTCAATGCAATTCAGCCTATTGTTCGTGAAAAACCATCGCTGAAAGCTATTAGTACTTGTCTTAATCTCCTGATTGAATCAAACCAGGTTGATTTGGCCAGAGATTTTCTGTTGAACTCCAAGAAATCTCTCAGGTTGAGACCCAACACGTGCATTTTTAACATCTTGGTTAAACATCATTGTAGTAATGGAGATCTTGAATCCGCGTTTGAGGTTGTAAAGGAGATGAAGAAGTCCCGGGTTTCTTATCCCAATGTGATTACCTACTCAACCTTGATGGGTGGTCTCTGTGAAAGTGGAAGACTTAAAGAAGCCGTCGATTTGTTTGAGGAAATGATTGGTAAGGATCAGATATTGCCCGATGCCCTAACCTATAATGTGTTAATTAACGGCTTCTCCCGCGAAGGAAAAGTTGATCAGGCCAGAAAGATAATGGAGTTTATGAAGAACAACGGATGCAGCCCTAATTTATTCAACTACTCCGCCTTAATGAATGGGTTATGCAAGGGAGGAAAGTGGCAAGAGGCCAATGAGCTTTTTCTTGAGATGAAGAGCTCGGGTCTGAAACCTGATACAATTGGTTATACTACATTGATTAATTGCCTTTGTAGGGCGGGTCAAATAGACGAGGCAATGGCGTTGCTTAAGGAAATGAAGGAATACGAATGCCAACCAGATGTTGTTACTTTAAATGTAGTACTTGGGGGATTATGCAGAGGTGGTAGGTTCGAACAGGCACTTCAGATGCTCGAGAAACTGCCGTATGAGGGTGTTTACTTGAACAAAGCAAGTTACAGAATTGTATTGAACTCATTGTGCCAGAAAGATGAAATGGAGAAGGCAACTAAGCTGTTGGGTCTGATGCTGGAGAGGGGGTTTTTCCCACATTATGCAACTTCGAACGAGTTGTTGATTTGCCTTTGTAAAGCCGGAATGGTAGATGATGCAGTTTCGGCAATGTCTGGATTGGCCGAAACCGGGTTTAAACCAGAAGTACAATGCTGGGAGTTTCTATTTGAACTGAATTGCAAAGAAAGGAAGCTGCTCCCTGTTTTTGAACTACTTGACGAGCTAACATTAACATTTTAATGAGAATAAATGACTGGCATTAACTTAATGGTTTATTGTTGTTCTTTCGTGATTAGGTTAATTTGACAAAAAAAAGAAGGTTGAAGGACCGGAAAGACATAATAAAAAATTAAAAGTTAAAATGACTAACCTAGTAAAATGGGGGGGGGGGGGGGGGGGTTCAAAAAAGGTTATTCTACCTATATCTGAATACTAACGCGGAATTGAATCGCCTCAGCAATCCAACGAAAATAAATGTTAAATCCCAAATTGTAAATTTTCATTAAATATTAGACCGTTAAAATATACATGTAGTTTGGAATCAAAACATATATATATTCTATTAGTTTTACCCCAATTCAAAATAATTTAATAAATTTAATTTTTATATTTAAAATTCTATTAGTGAAGGGGCTATAATGAGTATGTTCTATTAGTATATCAGTTGTTCAATAGTAAAGTGATTGTGTTTGTTAAACCATCACATTCGTTGATTATCGAGCTGAGAAAGAATAGCATGAAGTGCGAAAAGTGATTGGGGTGTGATATCAAAATTTTTTAATATGAAGAGTTAAATTTATTAAATTATTTTTTAATTAAGATCAATTGATAGAATACATAACTTGTGGGGACTAAAACTACTATTATACTAATTCATATTTCAATTTTAACTACAGAATGATACGTTTGTCATAAATTTTTAATTGGGTGATTAAATTATTATTAAAAGAAAAAGTATCACAAAATTTTAATCAAAGGACTAAATTATTACTTTAAGAAGAAAAATGACATATTTGTTATTAAACTTATAGGTAAATGACCTGTGGTAGAATTTACCCTTAAAAACACAACTCAATTGGATTTGAGTATAGCCCATCTAAAGATTACATGAAAGAGCCCACTCTACATGAAGGCCTTGATATCACATCTCAATTCTCTTCTATGGAGTTTTGAGTTTAGATTTTCCATTTTCTGTGAGAAAGAGAGAGAGCGCCATGGCCTCGTCTTCCAAGAAACCCAAAGACGAAAACAAGAAGAAGAAGAAGAAGGATAAGAGCAACAGAACCGCTCCCAAGGAGACCAAAAAACCCGAGAAGAAAGCAAGTAGCCCCCAGAAATCCAACAAACCAAAGGCAAAGCCAGACAACAAGAGGAAACGAAAGGAAAAAATAGAAGAAAATGGAGGAGTAGAAGGGGAAGAAGCAACGGTGTGTAGGTTTCCAATGAATAGAATCAAGAGGATAATCAAGAGTGAAGATTCCTCTTTGGCTATTTCTCAAGATGTTGTTTTTCTTGTTAACAAAGCCACGGTAATTCCTCTTTGTTCTTTAGGGTTTTTTTCTTGTTGAAGTGGTGATTTTTTTATTCGGTGTGTATCCTCCAAGGTTAAAACTTTGATAAAGATTCATTCTTTTTCTATGTTTGTTTGAATGCATGATTCACTGAAAATGTATTGGAAAGTTGGGATTTTCAAATTGTTGCTCTTAATTCTCCCAAAATATGGCTTATCTTTTTTCTTTGTTGTTCAATACACTTTGTTTTTTTATTAAGTAGAGAGATATTACACTCCCAAGGTTAGGATTCGAATCCATACAAGATGAGATAACACGAGCGTAATTGGCCACTCAGTCAATTAGTGGATCTCACACTTTGTTTTTGTTTTTTTTTTTTTTGTGGAAAATGGTATGAGCATTGTTTGATGCTCCAATGGTAATTATCACTTTGCTTTGTTATATATCTGTCTTTGAATCCTTTATTAATTTCTGAATGCATTCTTGATCTTTGCAGGAAATGTTCCTTGAAAAATTTAGCAAAGACGGATACAAATGCTCCGTGAAAGATCGCAAGAAATCGCTTAGTTACAAGCACCTAGGTAAGTTCGCTTTCAATCCTCATTGTATATATTGTTTCCTTTTCTGGTTGTATCCGGCATTACTGTAATGTCTTTAAAATGTAGAATATTGGCATTATCCATGACTCCTAAACAACACTAAATATTATTGAGGGTCGAAGCGTGTGATGCATTTCCGGTTAAAATAGACGGTCGGAATGATTTTTATCTGAGTGGTTTCGTTAGATCTGTCATTTGTTGGTATTTGTTCATATCTATAGTTACAAAAACGTTTCTGGAGTAAAAAAGTCGAGATTCTTATATAATATGATTACTGCCAGTCCATTTTCATTGTTTGATCGGCAGGAAGAAATCCTTGTAGACGAGTTTATAAACATTTTAGTTTAAGATCTGTTTATGTAGGTTCGAGTCATACATTGATGGCGATTCCTATATTGTATCAAAATCGACCCTTTGCTTGCTTGGATTGGGATCCACAGGGAATGGTGTTGTTGTGTCATTGTAATTGAAAGTTTTGGGGTGGTTGAATTTGGTTCTTTCTTCTGATTTTCTATTATGGTTTGGTTGACGTGGACGAACGTAATCTGAAATCTGATGATTTCCAAATTGTAATTTTTTCATTTCTCTGCATCAGTATGAATCGCACACTACATAATCAACTTAGGCAAATCTATATTGCTCTTATCATTGCTAGAACAAGTTTTGAAAGTATAATATTATTGTTTCAAAAGCTTTTATCTTATTTAACTGACCGTGTTAAGATGCTCCTTGCTTTGCAGCAACAGTTGCTCATGAACGGAAGAGATACGACTTCCTATCAGGTATTGCTAATTTTGATCTCTTTCCATTTGTTCCCTTTACGAGTTCCGAATATGGGATTGATACCTAGTTGGATTCGTAGAACGTGAAAAGGGAAAAAATAAATAAAAGAAGTGAAGCTTTTGAACTAATCAGAACATTTCCACGGCTCTTTCTTATTCGTGTTCTATCTTGTAAAAGTTTCTTGGAATTCCAAGTTTTATTTTTTGATGGAAGCTCTGTGTGTTTCCAGATTATGTCCCTCAGAAAATAAAAGCTGAGGATGCATTAAAAGAGATGAATTCAACTGAGACATGGGAAGGATAAGACCTTCAAATCTTCTTTGGCACGCTGTTTACCGTTGTATGTCGGAAGAGTGGTAACTTACCGTTGTATGTCGGAAGAGTGGTAACTTGTTTTGCTAACACGGGGTTTGATCTACGAGTCTGTATCCCCGACCGGCATGATTGCATGTATGTACTATTCCGTAACCGGATAATTTAACTATTCAGATGGTGAAATGAAATTCTAGAGATGAAGATGATGAGTTAGTTGAATGATTACTATTTACTTTGGGAATATGATTTCAAATGAGTTATATCAGTGATTGAACCGGTCCAGCCAATAAATACCACTTCATCACTAAACCCCTTAAATACAACTAATTAACACCTAAGTAAATCATAAAAATATAATTTAATATTTATTGTGAATTGTGAGGCCATGAGCAATAGCCTTTAATAATTTTATTAGCTCATGGCAAAGGCCTAACTTCGAACTTAGACTTATTCTAAATAA
This sequence comes from Hibiscus trionum, assembly GCA_030270665.1. Taxonomy (NCBI): domain Eukaryota; kingdom Viridiplantae; phylum Streptophyta; class Magnoliopsida; order Malvales; family Malvaceae; genus Hibiscus; species Hibiscus trionum. The sequence continues at coordinate 38,590,055 of BSYR01000022.1, forward strand.
TTAATACCTCTCGTGAACACAGAGTCAAAGTTATCTGTAAATCATACCTTCGGACATGCTTCCGTTCAGCAACGCTGGTAAAAGATCATTTACGGGTGAAAAAATTGAAAAGTTTAGCTTTTTCAAGACGGACGTTTGAGATCAAATTCAAGCACAAAAATACGGTGAAAAAGAACAAACGTAACGTGTTTAACAGGGCTTAGTTTGGGCCTTGGTAGAATGAAGATTTGAGTTATTTCAAGTGGGTGTCTTTTTGGAGAGGGAAAGAGTTGAGGGACTAATTAACAATTTACCCATTTTTAAAAGGTGTACGACCACTCTTTCCCATCTAAGTGAATCCCACAGGTAGGGGAGTAGGGTGCTTACCATTCCCATACCTTTTCTTTTCACCATTTATTTCTTTTCTTTCACTCCAAATTTAGCCATCCATTATTAGAATTTCCCTCCTCTCGTATAGGGATGGCAGACGGGTACAGTTTCGCGAATTCCGCACCGCACCCGCCCCAGTTGGGGTGGAGATGGGTATGAGTTTGGTGGGTAGTGGGCGGGTGTGGATGTAAAAAGTCATACCCGCCGCGGGTAGTGGGTAGGTGGTGGATTTAAGATCTTACCCGCCCCGCACCCGCCCGCCCCGCACCCGTCTTCCCCGTATGCTACCCGCCATATTATGTGACTTTGAAGATATCTGATTCAATATAAAATTTGTTTTCTTTATTTAAATTTCAAGTTCATTGCTTTAGTTCTTTGCATTGTCTTACCCTCAGATTTCTCACATAATAACTAACTTACACCGGTGTAAATTAGTCATAATTAGTTAGCTATAGTTCGGTAGAACTTACACCGGTGTAAGTTAGTTATACCACATCACAAGTTAACAGTCTTAGGGTCGGGGGCATTTTAAATGACGGAAGAAAACTTCAGGGGCACATTAAACGCATCCAAAGTTCAGGCACCACATTGAACTTTTCGTCAAAGTATAGGGGGCATTGGTGCCATTATCACTTCATGTTTTATGTGATATGGTTGCTGCCAGGCGGGCGGGTAGGCGGGTACATGTGGGTATAGGCGGGTACAGGCGGGTACAAGATAGGTAATGGGTATCCAATTGGGTGGTGGGTGTGGGGATGGATTTAAGAATATACCCATGTGGGCGGGTGTGGATTTGAAAATTATACCTGCCGTGGGTGGTGGGTAGGTGGTGAATATGAAAATTTTAGGTGGGGAGGGGGTATCCGCACCCGCCTCGCCCATTTGCCATCCCTACTCTCGTACGTATATATATTTTTATAAATAAAATAAACATTGAATTTAAAACAAGAAGTAGAGATAAAATGCTTTAAAGTATTTTGAGTTCCGATACATAAATAATGATAACTAATTTGTTCTTCTATCGAATGAAAATTCTTTCGGTTTGATATTAATCTCATGTTGTGCGGCTTCACGTTGTTCACTCAAATTCGGTTCGTTTACATCCTCATCAACGGACTCTACTTGATCTTGTTCCGCTACATTAATATGGTAGTGAGACGTGGATGAACCGTCAATGCAATTGGGGTGAGAGGGGGACGGAGATTCCATATCGTATTCGATTTCGAAGTTCGATCTCCTAGGAGAAGTACTAAGGCTCTCGATTCCGCTCCGTTGGTTTCTGAGGAGGTGAACCGGGGAGGCGTGGTGAGACGGGGTGTTTGGCCTGCTGGAGAAAGGGGTCACCGAGCCCTTGTTGTTTTTGATGTGTTTTTTAGCAGTGTTGTGCCAGTTTTTCAAGGCGGTGGCTACTCTTTCGTTGAATATCGTTGGTTTCATATTCGAGCCCATCTGATCATAGCAGAGAATGAAAATAACATTACATGATCAAGTAATTAACATATTATAACTCGGAACCTTGAAAACAATATGAATTAATGTGTGATATTCAGTTACCTGTGTAACAAGGGCGTAAAGGGGAAGTGTGACGTAGCTGCAAAGAATTTGAACAAGAACCCTAATACAATAGAGTTTTGAATAAAAATGAGTTATAAATATCGAAATTTTAATTTACAAAAAATTTGATTATATGAATCAACTGTCAAGATTTGGATTTTGATTAGCTGAGATCTTTACCCCATTGAAATTCTGATAACGACGTCTTCCACATGTTCATGGAAGCAAGATTGTAATCCAAATTGAGACTGTATTTCAGAACCAAAGACAATAAATTTCATAATAAATCGAATCTAAAACAAGTTTAAATGAAAGGTAAAGTACACAAACGGTCATTAAATTAAGTAAAAATGATTTTTTGTCATTGAAGTTTTGGAGGTTATAAAACGGTCATTAAACTTATCGAATTGTTACAAAATGATCATTAAATTTTATCAAACTATTACAAAATGATTATTGATAGTTATCGAACTATTATAAAATGGTCATTCAAATTATCAAAAATTATCAATGTTTTATTACGTATAGCGATAATTTTGTAATAATTCTATAAATTTAATGATATTTTATAATTTTTAAAACTTCAGTGCCCAAAATAATTATATTTTACTTAGTTTAGTGACCATTTGTGCAATTTACCATAAAATAAATATTACAAAGAAATGTACCCAAGTCCAAGCAAAGAATGCAAGCTGGAAAGCATTCTGAAAAGAGTGGAAAACCATGTAAGCTAGGATCATTTATAGAGCCTTCAATACTAACAAGAATAATAAATAATATTTGTACTACATGCCCTTGAATTGTGATAATCATTTTAAATTAGTCTTTAACCTTTTAAATATTTTAATTTTATCCCCTAGCTATGATTTTTATTTTAAATTGGTTCCTAAACTTTTGAACATTCTTAAATTATGACTCTCATTCTAAATTGTCTCCTAAGCTTTTGAACATTCTAATTTCATCTCCAAATCATCAGTATATGCTAATCACATCTCATATTAATAAAATCGTTATAAAATATTTTAATTATCAAGTAAACACTGACTGTGTACTAAGTAATAATTAGATATGATATAAACGATAATTTGACGATGAAATTGAAAAGTTTAAAAATTTGGGGACCATTTTTGATTGAGGGTGAGACTGGAATACTCAAAAGTTTAGGGACCAGTTTAGAATGAGATACCTGAAAAAGGACGAAATTGATAAGGTAGAGAATGAGGCGGGGGCGGTTGAACCAGAAGAGGTCGTCACCGAGTTGAACCACCGGCACTCCTTTCACCACTTCGCCTCTGGCCTGAATTCTGAGCCCCATTTTTGTTATAATCACCTGCAGCTTTGTTCCCACCAGCAGTATGATCTGCATGTTTTCCCGCAGATCACAGCCGTTAATCTATCCAGTACCATATGATTTAAGAGATTAATCAACTATGCTTACAATCAATGGGATAAATGGCAGCCACAGATAAGAATACCATCCTGTATCACAAATTAAATCAAATTTATATAAATATGAAATGGAAAATGGAAAATAAAAGGAAAATAAAATTTACCCACCATGAGTGTTAAAGAGTAGAAACAGTACTGCCAAAAACCATATTGGAGGACTGTAAAAATTAAAATTGATGGATTAAAAGGGGAAATTAATTCTAAATAAATAAATAAAGGAGAAAGGAAATTGGGTGAAATCAATTACCTAATTCCCACAACCACATTGAAATCCTCTTCCAATGATCTATTAATATATTTTTGAAAATCAAATTGGGTTTGGCTATTGGGTGCCAAGTGTGCCTGCAAAAAAGAAAACAAATTTAAATCTTACATTTGTAATGCATAAATTAATGAGATTTTTAAATAATAATAAGTAGAAGAAGAAAAATACCACAACAAATCCATGTCGGAGAGTCAAGTAATCAACTTTAGGGACTGATCTCACAAATTGTCTAAAGAAACATACCTGGAAAAAATATCCAATGCATAAAAGGAAAGATATTATGTGTGTAAATACATTATAGTCTAGGGGTGTTCGTACTTCAGTTCTAATCGAATTAACCGATTGGACCGAAGTTTTTTTCCCGACTAATTAGTTTGTTGATTCTAGGTATAATCGTTAAATAATTTTTTTTTCAAATTTTAGTTATCAATTAATTCAGTTCAAAATCAGTTAATTAACTGAATTAACCGAAATTATTATATATATATATATATATATATTTTTTTGGTCACTGAACTTTTACAAAATTCTAAAATGACCTTTCAATTCTTTGATATATTATAAAATGATCATTAAACTTTATCAAATTAGCACAAAATGATCATCAAGTTTATTTAATTATTATAAAATAGTCATTAAACCTTTCGATATTTATCAATAATTTATAACATGCAATGAGTCAATGACCATTTTGTAATAGTTCGGTAATTTTAATGATTGTTTTATAACTTCTGAAAGTTCAATGACTAAAAGTGTCATTTTAACATAGTTTAATGACCATTTGTGTAATTTACCAGAACTCTATAAAAAAGTTTCGGTTAATTCGAAAACTGACCGAATTAGCCAAACTTTTTTCGGTTCGGTTAAAAAGTTTTGGTTCAATTAATGGTTAAAATAGCGACTAATAAAATTTTGGTAGTTCGGTTTGGTTGGTTAATCAAACCAAGCAATTGAATACCCCTACTCGAGTCTATATTTTTTGTATGCTATAATTATAATATATTAACTGAATTAATTTAACAAAATAAAAAGGTAGAAGTGGGAAGGTTCTTACAATCCATATGAGAAGGGGAGTTTTGGTCCAAAAGCTAAGATGTCTTCTTCCAAATGATGTTTCCCTTGTAAATCTGAACCTCTCCGGATCTGCCTTAAACCAAAATCATTTCAATTGTTCGAATACAATAAAAATAGACATGCATGGACCACGTTTTTACTAAAATATTAGTTAAAAGTTTACAAGAAGTCTATTTATTATACTTAAAAGTTTATTTTAGTCTATCTACTATAAAAACGAATATTTTAGTTTTGCATTATATTTAAAAATTTATTTTTAGTTATTTTACTATAAAAAATGTTGTTTTAGTCTCATGCGTTTGAAAAGTAGATATTTGTTCCTAAAATTTTAAAGTTATAGTTAGTTGGCTGAAATATTATATTATAAACACTCTTTCACATTATTGTTAATTTTGAAATTGAGAAGTTACCCTCTTGAAAAATGAGAGTAATTTATTCAAAGCACATCTCAAAAATGAGCAAAGAAGAATGATTTATGACGGTGTTGACTTTTTTTGTCAACACATGACACGTGGTCCTAGTGTAATTGTATAATTTTTTAAATAAAATAAAAACTGAAAATTATATAATATTTTCATAATTCTTAAAATATAAAGTGATTTTTTTGCTTTTTATTATCCTTTTCAATTGAACTCTTATTCTTAATCAAATCTAAAAAATTAGAGAAAATTCACTGTACAACTTTTTCAATTAAACATTTTGAATATTTTCTATGTTTTGGTTTGTAATTGTTATTTATTATAAGCATAGAAAACAAAGTTTAAAGTTAAAATGTGAACTAATTTTATATTTAGATTTTGTAAGTATTAAAAAATCTATGTAAAAATTCACAAAATAATATTTTGAAAAATTAATTTTTTCAAGTTCAAAATTGAAAGAAACTTAAAGAATATTTAAACTAAAATATTAAAGTCAACTGAAAATAATTTTAAAATTTAAGATTAAAATATTAACTTTGTAAGTATACAAAGACTAAAATGTTTTTTTGTTATGATAGATGGACTAAAATCTATATATATTGCACTAACCATGTGAGAATTGATATTCAATCGTTCTTGTTTCCTTTTCCCATCTCTTCCAACGTCTCATCTAAAAAATAAAATAAAAAAATCAAACGTGTTAAAAAAACAATATTCCAACATTTTTTTTATCAAAATAAGTGTATATCACATGCGTCAATAGTTTAATTTTTCTTGTGGCAAGAGTTTTTCAAAAGAAAATATACGATTGACCATGAAATATTATTATTTTTTTAAAGAGGAATGTTAAGAAAATACCTTAGCTCTTCCCAATGCCAACGTAAGAACACAATAAAGGACATGAAAAAGAGCTAGCACGAAGATGAAAATGTGAAGTTGGTGGATTCCATCCGATGAAACAAAAGGTACTTTACCCTGCAATATTAGTCATTTATACATACATACATACATACATACATACATACATACATACATACATATTCTCAAGGGAAATACCAGGATCCGAACTAGGGGTGTTAATTGAGTTGAGCATCTCAAGCCCGACTCGGTTAAAACTTGATTAACGCTCGACTCGTATTGATTCGAGATCGACTCGAGATTGTAACGAGTCGAGCGGAGTAAGGCCCAACTTGACTTGATAAGTTCGCGAGTAACTTGTTAATTTATTTTATAATTTTTTATGATCTTTGGTAGCTACCTTAGAATAATTATATTCCGATGATTTTAAATACTAGTTGAAAACTCTAGAAAAGTTTGGCGACTTACTAAGTAATTTACACAAAATCTTTGGGTTCAAATTTCTAAAACTTTTGTATTTATCGAGCTTAAAGAGCAACGAGCTTTTAACGAGCACGAGTCGAGCAAAATTTTATCTAGCTTATCGAATATCGAGTCGAGCACGAGTCAAACAATTTTCGAGTCGAGTCGAGCACTATTCAATTCGATAAACACCCTTAGTTCTAATCTTTACAAGATGGGGAAATATGATGATCATTGACCACTCAGTCAATTCATAGATCTCGATATATCATAAACTAAAACTATTTATTTCACCACGAAAAAAATTAGGATGGTCATGTACCTGAGCTGCACATTTGTCGTCTGAAGCTCCGGCCAACGAACGCCGGAAAACTCCACCGGGATCCGAAATCGCAAGAAGTCTCCTGCGATTCTCGGTATCCGTGTTATAAGATCCATTAAACAAGTTCTCTTCTTCTTTCTTATTGCATGGATGCCAAGTATCTGCAATTTCCTTTGATATGCATATATTTGATATTAAACTTTGTCCCACCGTTAGAAGCAAGGATATAAATCCCAGCAACATAAGCTCTACACAAACAACAAAACCCATAAAAAAACAATCAGTTATTTTTTTGTCTGAATTATCCTTTAAAATTCATTAAATCCGATGATATTATTAGGTTAAACTAGAGCAGTTTACCTGATTTAATCTTTTCCAGTGCTTCATAAAGTGCTCGTTTATGTTTCTTCTTCAACCACTGCAAAAAGAAAGGAAGAAAAAAGTTGCAGAGATTTGAAGTTTAAACCTCCATTAAAAGGACCTAAAGCTATATCAGCTTTGAAAGAATGTTAAAAGCATACATGTCCAATCATATGGAGTATGTGTTCAATGATTATAGAAATCAAAACCAAGACAAAACAAACAACAGCAACAGCCCATGTCGGTGTTTGCTCCAAAGATCTTCCTCCACTTGCACCAGCCATGTTTGTTTCCTTAATTTCCTCCAAGGTTTACCTGAGCTGATGGAATGAAGATTCTGAAGTAGTAATGTATACGTTTAGAATGAAAGAAATAATGTAAATATAAATAGTTGAATATATGTATAGGCGAAGGAATGAAAGGTAACGAACATAATTTTTGTATCTCTTTTTGGTGCCATTATGTATACCCTAAAAAATAAATTTAGAGTTTAAGTTTAGTGTTTAGTTTAGGGTATATAGTTTAATTTTAGGGTTTAGTGCTTATGATTTAAGATTTAAAATTTAAAGTGTAGGGTTTAATTTTTTAGTGTTGGAGCATATATATATATATATGATTTTTGTTCGAAGGAAACATGAATTTAAATAGTTGCCTGCAACATAATAGCGATATAAAAACCGTCTGAAATCACATTACCCGCAACCGTTATATTTACAATAACATTTATTATTAAAAAAATTTACGATTACAATAATACTTACTGTAACTATAATTGCATATATTATGTTAACACACAAGAAATGGTCGCAGTTATAATTTAAATCATTGAAAATAGGATGTGAATTGAGATGATTCTCCCCAATGGGGGTGTGAATTAAGGTTTGAATATTATGGAAGATATTTTAATGAAATTTGAGAGTCATTTTCTTTTATAAAGAGGGGAAGATGACTTTGAGTTTGAGAACGCGTCGGGACCAAAGGAAAGAGAAAACAGAAATAAATAATAGAGTCATGAGTCATCAACTTATCAAATAATCTAAAACCCATATTCATCGGATAAATCTGTGAAAAAAGCTACTAATTTAAATAGAATCCTCTATTTTTTTCGGTGTTTTATTTTATGTTTTACATTAAAAATTAAGTTTAAGATTTAGGGTTAAGGTTTAAAGATAAAGTTGAAAGAACTATGGGTGTAGTGTATTTTTAGGGTTTAATATTTATAGTTTAAGATTTAGAATTTAAAATTTAGAGTTAAAGCTTAAAATTTAATTTTTAGTGTCTAAACATAGAAAAGAGAAAAAAATTTGTCCTATTAATTTTGATGATGATGATGTAATTACTAAATGTTTTATTACGTAGGAATCCCTCAAACTATACACCTTTATTTGAGTTAGGTATTTAAACTATTTTTTTTATCAAACTAGATACTTTAACTATCATATGTAATCACTTTCGGACGATGATTATCTCTTCCATTTAAGATGATAGGAAAGTGTCACGTAGTGGCGAATCTACTTAGGAGCTGGGGTGGGCCTGAACTTTTGAAAGTTTATACATTTGGCTTTAATTTTTTTTAATTTTTATGAATTAGTCCTTAATTTTTTAACTTGTGCCCACCCTGAAAATAATTTCTGGATCCGCCACTAGTGTCACGTGGTAAAAAAAATAAAAATTCCAAAAGAATTGTAAAAAATAACTTATAAGATATAAAAAGTTATAAAATTATAAAAAAAATTAAAAATATGTGCATAAATTTTAAATAGATTTAAATATTTATAAATTTAAATCTTCAAAACATATTTAAAATTTTAAAAAATATGTATATTTTAAAAAAATTAAGAATATCTGAATTATCTTAAAAACTTATCAAACCATGACTCAAGTAACATCTTTTTCTATTACACCACAAACTTTGTAGACATAATTTTAAAAACTTATTAAACGTTATTTTTTTTGGTACAAAACATTTGATAAAATAAAAGAATGAAAAGATTAAATAAGAGTATATTGGTAATCTTAAAATTATCTAGGCAAATTAACTCAACAAGTGACCCAGTGAAAAAACGGATGATATTTATCATAGGAGACACGTGTTCAAATCGCTTTGTCTACAAATTGTATATACATTATCAAAGGGATAAGAATATGTATGAACATATACTACCTTGTAATCACCTTCAGATCATTAAAAAAAATTATCTTAGCAAATGACAAACAAATGAATTTTTTTTTCCAATAAATGTTAACAAGTATATTTTATAAATTAAAGATTAAGAATAAATGTACTTCACCAATACAAAAAATCTAAACATCCAAATAAAACTGGTCAATAAAAGTTTCTCTGACTTTGACACCTAAACTTTAATTAAAAAACTAATAACATAATTAAAGAAATTTAATATTTACCAAAAAATAATTAAAGAACATTAATACTATTAAAGGAACTTAATGCAGCAATTTCTACATTTTTAATAGAATTGAGATAAAATCATTGAATTTATTTTATTTTCATTTTAAATTAGTCAAATTTGGAATGCAAATTGTAATTAAAATTGTAATTTGATCATCCATAAGTCAATATTTATTGAACCCAATTTGATGATTGGGTCATCATTCCTAGATGTTAGATTCTAGTACGGTTGTCCATGTTTAATGGTTCGGTCATCATTTTTAGAAGCTACATTCTTATATATAATTATGAAAGTTTAAAATTAAGTTGATTTGGTCGATAGTTTTGTTGTCCTAGCAGTTAAGTGATATTTTCGAACTCAATTATAAAAATATAATTTTTTAACTTCATTTTTAATGATTATCATCATTTAATTTACTCACGATACATACAATTATACTTCAAATATTTAAAAAATAATAATATTACTATTAAGTATCATAACGATTGGTTAAAGGTGGACAATTTGATATGAGTAGTTAAAGGTGGAGAATTTTGCAGTATTTGAATAGAATGATTAGTCAAAAGCAATTTGGTAAGATTCTTATTGAGTTCTTTGTACAAAGTTATGGTTGATTTGTATATTTCCTAAGAAAGGAGTGTTAAGTGAAAATTCTCAAGAGAGAATATTTAAAAATTAAACACAGACTTTTTATGAGATGAGATCTATTAATTAGCTAAGTGGTCAAGGTTGTTTATGTTGCCTTATCTTGTATGAGTTTAAATTTCGACACTAACTTTGGAAATGTAATACTCTTTATTTAATAAAAAAAACACATACTTTCTATGGGATACGAGTCCATGTGAAATTGGTGAAGAAGAGAATATATTATTTTATTAAAAAAAGGAAAGTTAATGTATCATGTCAACGTTCTCTAACAACAGTTAACATGAGTGAACTTAATGGAAGAGAATTAAAAATTTAGTGACTATATAGCAAGTTTTAAAAGTTCGGTAAACAAAGTGAAAGCGTCCTAAAAGTTTACTGACTATTAATGTAATTTACTCTAAACTAAAAAACAACTTTAAAAATATAATCATGGTAACCAACAACCACTTGGTCTAGCACAATGAGACATTAGGTCAAAGGTTCAAATCTTGGCGTTATAACTGTAGCAAACAAGATTGAGAAGATTGCCCCATAACAAGTCTTTGTAATACAAGATTGAGAAGATTGCCCCATAAAAGTAGTGGGTCGGGTTCCCGGTTATAAAAAACTCGGCCCTGATCCGGCCCAACTACCCTGAAAAATTGCGGGTCGGGTACCCGGCCCGAAAAATTCGAGTATTTTAATATAAATACCTGGTAAATTTTAATATATATATATAAAAGTTTGGGTTGGGTATTTTTGAACACCCCTAATATATATATATATATAGTTTCAATAACTATTTTGTTTCAATAAAAAAATATATATATTCTATTAAAAAGCACGATTTTTTAACTTTTAATTTTAAAAATAAAAAAATATTTTTTAAAATGAAAATAAACCACAAAAACGAAAACAACCCTAAAACTCAACTACGTTTTCATCATTGTCTTTCATTTTCTAAAAAAAAAAAAACCGAAAACAACCCATAATCAAACGCAATTGAAATAAAAGCTAACGAAAGAACTTCATGACATTGAAAGAAGTTTGCAGCAGTTGGCTTCCAAATTCCAATCACATCAAAATTGCCGGTCCATTTGATTTATACAGAATTTAAGCAAACTCTTGACTCCAGTGGTCCAACTCATAACTAAGTGATTGTAATTTGGTTGATAATATATGCCACACGATTATAACTATAAAAGTTTATTTATTTTATTTATATGTTGTATTATTTTTTAATTTTAGATTTTGCTATATACAGTCTTGAACTGTTAGATTCCCATCATTAATTGTTATTTTACTTTTTAAATGAAATACGTTAGCATTAACAAGAGTATACAAGTGATTTTAAGAAAAGAAAATTGACTAAATTGATATATATTTTAAATATGAAAGGTTAAATTTATTGAATTATTTTAAATTAGGACTAAATTAATAGAATATATATATAAATTTCAATGAGTAAAACTATCATTATATCAAGCATTGTAAGATGTTCATTTGTATTTTAACAGAGAAGTGATCCAGTCATAACTAAACTTTAATTGAGTGACCAGATTGCATGTTTTAATAATTTAGTGACCCGTTTATAACTTCACTAATAAATGACTGACCTCTAACGTAGTTTACCCATAAAAGCTAGAAAAGGCTGCTTTTCCGTTCCATTCAAAATCAGGGTTTCGACATCAAGCTCTGGTTCGTCCGTGTGCTGAGCAAAATGAAGTCTCCATTCAAAAATCCTTCGTCCATTCCACCTTTATTTTCCCGTTGTTTCCCAAGCCCCAAACACCTCTGCTCTCAGCCCCAAGCACCGATTCTCCATTGTCCAAACCCCACTGAGAAAATCACCTCAGATTCCCACTTTACCGGTAAACCCTTTCCAGATTCCGAAAACCCAATTCCCAATGTACCAATTGATCCCCATTTACCATCAGCCTCGTCGGAAGATTCAAGCTTGACCCAAACCCATGTTATAAACACACTTCTAAGCCACAAAAACGACCCCGTATCGGCTTTGAAGTACTTCCGTTCCGTCGGAGAGAAGGGAGGGTTTGTCGGAAGCATTGATGTCTTTTGTGTTCTGCTTCACATTTTGGTAGGTTCTTCACAAACCCACAAACAAGCTCAGTATTTGCTTAACAATAATTTTGATTCAGACCATTCAAGGCCTGCCCCCGTTGTTTTCTTAGATCACTTGGTTGATACCTCAAAAAGATTTGATTTTGAGTTGAATTCGCGAGCTTTTAATTACTTGTTAAACAGTTATGTTAGAGTCAATAGAATTGATGATGCCGTGGATTGTTTTAATGGAATGCTTGAGCGTGACATAGTTCCTTGGATTCCCTTTATGAATATTCTTTTAACAGCTTTGGTTAGGAGGAATTTGATGGATAAAGCTAGGGAGTTGTATGGTAAGATGGTTTCTGTTGGTGTTCGAGGTGATTCGTTTACGGTTTATGCGATGATGCGTGCTTTTTTGAAAGAAGGGAAGCCTTGGGAAGCTGAGGAATTTTTTAGGGAGGTTAAGGCTCAAGGGGTAGACCTTGACGCTGCGGTTTATAGTATTGCCATTCAAGCTGCTTGTCAGAAACCTGATTTGAACATGGCTGGAGAGTTATTGCGGGAAATGCGGGGTAGGGGATGGATTCCTTCTGAGGGTACGTTCACAACTGTTATTGGGGCTTTCGTAAAACAGGGAAATTTGGTGGAGGGGTTGAGGCTCAAGGATGAGATGTTGAGTTCTGGGAAGCCATTGAATGTGGTGGTTGCGACCAGTTTAATGAAGGGATATTGCAAGCAAGGTGATATTGATCGGGCTTTGGATTTGTTCAATAAGATTAAGGAGGACGGGATTGCTCCTAACAAGGTTACGTTTACAGTTTTGATTGAATGGTGTTGTAGGAACAGGGCTGTTAAAAAGGCGTATGAGCTTTATGAAGAAATGAAAACCATGGGTATTCAACCTACTGTTTTTAATGTGAATTCCTTGATTGGTGGATTCTTAGAAGCCTGCTCGCTAAATGAGGCGTCTAGTTTGTTTGATGAGGCGGTTGAGTCTGGCATTGCCAATGTTTTTACGTATAATATTTTCTTATACCATTTCTCTAAAGATGGTAAAGTGAAAGAAGCTTGCAGTTTATGGAAGAGAATGGTGGCTAATGGCATTGCACCAAGTAATGTTTCTTATAATAACATGATGCTTGCCTACTGTAAAGTGAGGAATATGGATATGGCAAATACTATATTTTCAGAGATGGTTGAACGGGGCTTTAAACCTAATACCATTACATATTCTATGCTAATTGATGGGCATTTCGGTAAAGGTGATGCTGATCGGGCCTTAGATGTGTTTGATGAAATGGTGGGTGTGCATATTGTCCCCTCAGACTACACATTCAACATAATCATCAATGGTTTGAGCAAAGTCGGTCGTACTTTTGAGGCTAGGGATATGTTGAAGATGTTTGTTCAAAAGGGTTTTATCCCGTTATGTATGACCTACAATAGCATTATTAATGGATTTGTTAAAGAGGGTGCCATGGACTCTGCCTTCGGAGTTTATAGAGAAATGTGTAAAAGTGGAATTTCTCCCAATGTTATCACATATACCACCTTGGTGAATGGATTTTGTAAAAGCAATAACATGGATCTTGCCTTGAAAATGCATTATGAGATGAAAAACAAGGGTCTTCAGTTGGATGTTCCTGCATTCAATGCCCTCATTGATGGGTTTTGCAAGAATGGAGACATGGTCAGAGCATGTGAGCTTTTTTCCGAACTCCAACAAGTTGGGTTATCTCCGAATGAAATTGTTTACAGCAGCATGATTAGTGGGTTTAGGAATATAAATAATATGGAAGCAGCTAATGACTTGCACAAGAAAATGATAAATGAGGGAATTCCTTGTGATCTACATATTTACACTACATTAATTGATGGATTTTTGAGAGAGAGTAAATTACTTCTTGCTTTCGATCTTTACTCGGAAATGCTTGCCAAGGGGATTGTGCCTGATATAGTCACTTATACTGTTCTGTTAAATGGTCTTTGTAAGAAAGGGCAGCTTGAGAATGCTCACAAGATTTTGGAAGAGATGGACAGAAAGGGCATTACTCCTAACGTTCTTATATATAACGCTTTGATTGCGGGGCACTTTAGAGAAGGGAATCTAGAAGAGGCTTCGAGATTGCATAACGAAATGCTTGATAGAGGTCTTGTACCTGACGACACTACTTATGATATACTTGTAAATGGAAAAGTCAAGGACGAAAATCTGCCTTCTGGAGTTTCATGTGCATAAGTAGCCATCAATTTTGTGCTTTTAAACTGTTCCATATTTCAATTGATCAGGAAGTGTTGAAAAAAAGCATACAGGGAACTCCATGTTTCAATGCAAGTATTGATTGTAGTTTTTTGAAACCCAACTCCATCTTATTGCTTGGTCAGTTCATTTGGTTATGTTCTGGATTTTGCAGTAGGTGTTCGTGTATGGCCGCATCAACCTCCCAGGTTGTCGTGTCATGTGGGATCTATATAATAAGCTGCAATCTTCGAATGATATGGTAATGTCGTAATGATCCCTTCTCTCAAACTGACTTTTGACATGTAGTTCTGAGTTGCTTTTAGAATTGTATCAATAATTTTTTTGAAATCCAAGTCCATCTTGTTGCTCGGCCGGTTTGTGTCATGTTGTGAACTAGTGATGCTATTCCCCCCCCCCCCCTTATACTTGCCTTTTGCACATAGATAAAATGTTCGGTTTCTGTGTGCGAGTTCCGTCCTCGAACCCTCCTTTTCTTTTCCTGTTTACTTTTGATATCGAGTAGATGTCACCACGGATAGAAGACGTCATAATTCGGCTAGAAACACCATGGTCTGTCGACTAGTTTTTAAGCGAAGATATGATCTGAATTCTCTAGGGAAGGAACAAAGATTGAGCTGTGCAGTGCTTGTGAGTTTATATTCTCTTCCATGCTTTATATGCTTAAGAAATCTGCATGGCTTGATGGGAGCATTTTATGACAATTCTGGGTTTCTTTGCCTACTTTTCTCAACTCCGTGTGTTTATATATAAAAATTACAATCAATACTTACAACGAATTATGAAATTGGCAAAATGATAAAAGATGCCCCCAAAGTTTCTAACTAAAGATTTTCAGTAATATTTCTTTCATAAAATTCTATCATTAATGTTTAAGCATATTCGAACTGACAGCCTCCGAGGGATGTCAATCGAGCTAAAGATAACTGATTGAATGATCAAACTCGAATCACTAAAAAGTAAATCAAAGTTGTAAATACATTTTGATAATTAAACTTGACTTCAAGGGTCAATTTGATATCTAAACTCTTTTTCGATCTAATTCAATATTTGAATTTGACTTTTGATTAAAAAGATCAAATTCAGACACCAAAATGTATATATTTATCCTTAAAAGAAACATGTTCTAAGTGGTTACGGAAGAAAAGAAATTAAATTCTGTTTTATTTTTATATATAAAATGTTTAACGTGTTAAATCATTCACATAAGGATTTGTTAACTAAATTTGCTCATTTATTATTGTACGATGAAATACATAAACTACTAATAAAATCATAGTAGTATACCACCCTCATATTAGTATTAAATATACTTATACTGTCCGATTAATAGACTAATTAAGCTCACACAAAACATGCCAAAAAAGGAAAAATAAACATTCTTTAGCATAGCAAAAGATTCAATATATCCAGATTCTGGGGCGTATCCGGCTTGCTTCATTGACAGCCGATGTTCAAGGTTTCTGGGGATTCCGGATGCTCAAAAGCTTCACATCGTCGACGACCGGGCCGCACAGGGACGAGAAGTCATCACTCCTCATGGTGTAAAACGTGCTAAGGAACATGATTCTTGTTCTGTTGGCAACAGCCTTGAATTTGAGCTCAGCACGCTTGAATCCTCCTTTGCCCTTCGACTCGTACGGGACTTTGAGTGTGTCTTTGCCGGCGAATGCCTCCACGACAAGAGAGCCTGCACACGAGTTGTTAGCATCCCCTACGGCGAACGAGAGCCTGTACATTTTGCCAACAATGGTCCTGACTATTTGAGCAATGGCACTCTCTTTTCCAGCAACTAGCTCCACCGCTCTTCGTCCCTGAGGCACGAAATAGTGTTCCGAATCGATGTACTTGACCGCCTTGAGGGATTCGACTATCCAAGCAGGGAGAGGAGAGTGATCGTCCTCGATGTTGGGTGCGACTAAGACGCCCCATGGAGTGTTGGGGAATATGTAAGGACCTTCTTCGAACCCTCCATTTTTCACAATGTTCTCTGTCGAAATCGGGAAAAAAAACTCGAATAATCAGTAGTCGAATACTCGAATAGCATTGAATGATGCCATGTGAAAGGGGACCAATGTGTTTGTTAGGTGTAGCAGTAGCTAGTTTCTTAAATGACATTGTCTGCAACAATCAGCTGGCTCAAATCTGAATCATAACTTGGAAAACAATGGTCACACCACATGTTATTGTAAAATGTACCATCCGAATTAACTGTCCGAGCATCGGCCGAAGGCGAAAAAAAAGAAGAAAAACTTACTATTGGTTGGTCTAGGAGGATATAAAGCCTTGATTGCAACAGCATCAATGAGTGGTCCACAAGCTGGATCTTCCTCCACTCCAGGATTGTGAATGATCAACTCCGAAACATCAGATGTTGCTTTGAAAGCCCATGCATAGTTGTCCCAACCGCTGCTGCTGTACACCGTCTGGATCGGCATCACCCCGGAATCGGGCGCCACCGTAACGTTCAACTCCTCCTCCTGAGCGCAAGTCCGAGCCGCGCTGAACGTGATGGAGTAATACATCCCCGGGATAACCTTTACACTCTGCTTGATGGACGCCTCGTTCCCTAGCCTAACTGCATAGGCCCCTTCCGGCACCACTAGCAACATGTCCCCTTGCTTTTGCCCGGACTTTATGTACTCCACGAACCCCTCGTTCACCCACCCCGGTATCGCGTAGCGTCCCACCACCACCGTGCCTTTCATGTCCGTTGCATTCGGGGCGTTCTCAAAGTTACCATTGTCCAATAGTCCTGTATCCCATTACCATACAGAGTCATAAAAATATTAAAAACCCAAAGTCCCAAATTCATTAGGTGGTCCATAAATGTACATATATGGTAAAATTATTCTGCCTTTGGGGTTGGTGGCTATCTACCAACGCCTTAATTCCCTCCATCTACCAACTTGTAACACTTAAGAACACTAAAAAAAGAACAAAAATCCCAATTTAAATCCTCATATTCCTTAGAATTCAGCTAATTAATGCAAGACCAATGCTTTTTCGAGCCACGGCTACCTAAGACAAACTGTTCAAATTCAAACCAGAACACATAAAACAGTTACCATCCCTATGTTAAGCACACCAATATAGAAAACTGCATGTATACGTGTATGTATGTATGTATGTATGCTTACCGTCGGCGACTGTACCGTTCCGGGAGGTAATATCGGCGAAGGAAAGGGCTACATGGCAGGTGATGCAAAGGAGCACCGACAATAAGACCGGCCCTCTCATTGCTATGTGATTTTGGACAAAATTTGAACAGAAAAGGGAAGAAAGAAGAGGAGGGAGATATGTCAGCTAAAGCTGGTGGGACTAAAACAGGGGGAGAGGATAGGGGACTATATGCATGGTAAGGTTATGAGATAGGGCTTGGATTTTGTGGAAATAACGAAGTTGACATTGGTGAATCAACGTTCACGTGGTGGGGGGTTTTCTTTTTGAACCATGGAATTTAGCTGTAAGGAATGGATATGAAATCAGCTAAAATGGGGTTAAAGTTTAGAAGACAAAAACTGTTGAATTTCACATGGGGATGGGGTCATGTTCAATCCATATGCAATGGCACCAGCACTTTAATTAAGCACATTCTCGTCATTTTCTTACAATTGGGGTTTACTTTTGTGGGTAATTTATTACAATGATTTCCAACCAAGATATCATATTCACAGAGCATACGACTCACTTCGGACCAAGAATCCAAGATGTCGTGTGGTGAAATGGTAATTACTCCCTTGCTAGGATTTGAAAGATCTTGTTTTTAGAATATATTAATCTACCTTAGTTTTCTCTCCTAAATTTTCTAGCATAGCTAACCGTCGTTCATTCTAAAAGTTACTTTCTCATAATGTAATTTTATTTTTTAATTTTTTTTTAAATTTTAATAAGAATTCATGCTCTTCTGGCACGTTTTTCTTCTATTTTTGTGCCACATTTTTTTTTACTTTTGAGGCACGTTTTCTCTATTGTTTGATGCAGTTTTCGCATATCGTAGCGGTCTTTTAGTGCTTGTTCATAGATTATCACGGTGTTTATTTTCTAATTTGAATTTGTCGACGATCATAGAAAGTTTGTTCCCTTTGGTGGTTGCTTGTCAATGTAATTAAAATTGTGTAGCGGAACAATATGCATGATAGTTTAGTTCGTTCACCGCTCATTTTTCACTTCGTAAAACATATCGTTTGGATAGAGACAATGAAATTCATAAAGGTTTCTAGATTCTTTAATGTCGTATATCAATATCAACATAAGGGTTACTTTTCTTTTGGATTTCATATTTTATTTTTGTATGTAATTTTTTGATGGATTTTGAATATATTGTATTTGTAATAACACCTGTTATTTTAATAGAATCCATTTATTACAGAATGATGCCAGGGATGTTGGTTAGGACATTGTTTTGACTTTATAATTGTGTTCATGTACGTAATAGTTAACATTTTTGCATTATATTATTTTATGTGTACTCTTTTTCTCAATCTAAATTTAAAAATATCATGCTCAAGTGTTTAATATTTTTATATTTATAGATGAGAAATGGTTGGATAATATAAATATTATACATTGAACGTTCAAAAAATATTTAAATAATTAAATCAAAATTTTATTAAAAATTATTAATTTTTTAAATTTATAATATAATTTTAAAAATCAACAAGTTTTTTACATGTGCTTGCAAACTCCCGAATATTCACACCTGCCACTGAAACAGCTCCTGAAAATTATAAAAGAAAAGTATATATATATGGTGATTATTCAATATATTGAAAATCATTTTTTATAAACTAATTCTAATGTTGTCATTTGATCAAAAAATTTTACCTTAAATATTTTTTGATAAAAGCCATAAGTTTTATTGAAAGGAAGAAATATTAAATATTATAATAAAAGTTCACAATCAAAAGCGTAAACTAAAACATTTAATTTAAACATTTTTTGATAACTACTAAAACAAAAACTAGTTATTTGAGATCATACAATGACCATAAAATAAAAAGATAAAAAAGCATAATTAAAAAGCCCGAACAAAAGATAGATACGGACAACACCAAAAAATAATGATCGAAGGATAAAGTCATTAACACTAACATTAAAAAATGCTTATAACGCTTATCGCACGTTGACAAAACAATCGTTACCACAACTCAATCGCGAACAAGAAATAGTGAATGTGAATGTGTATGTAAATCTTGCATGAGAGTCCAAAGCAGGAAAGATCAACATAATAACAAATAAGCGTTATCTTGATTAGTCGTGACGTCGTTAAACCAATCCCTTAAAAACATAGCCGACAAAGAACGACCAAATGATCGATAAAGAAGACATAAAACGCACTAAAAGACATAGAAAAACATGCCACAAAGACATAATTATTTTTATTAACAATTAGAGAAAAAAAACAAAGGAAAAGTAAAGACTATACATAGTAAAGAAAAAAAGAAAAAATACCAACGGTCAATAACCAATACTAAGATTGATGTCGTCACAAACATAAATGAAATTCAACCCATAAATTTTAAATCTTAAAACATAAAATCTTAAATATAACATATAACAACTTTAAAAGTATGTTATAGAATAAAATTTCAAACTCATTTAATATTTTTTTTTTTGAAAGCTAAGGTGATTACGAGTAGTATCTGTTCTAAATATATTCTCTACCATTTGACAATGCATGCTTAATCACCCTGCTGCAGCTGTTGGTGCTCAACATGTAGTCTCTAGGAACAACAATTGTTCTCTTAACCACTAAGGCAAGTTGATTCGTGCAACTCATTTAATAATTTTAATATTAAAAGGAGAATTGTGTTCCTTATAAGTGACCCGAATTATGTAATGTAAATGTAGGACTGCTAAATTTATTCAAAATTTAATATTTTCATTCCGAGGAAGTTGAATAAATCTTTTCATTCGGAAGAAATTGATCACATTGAATGAAAGAGATGAGGCACAAGAATGTGTATGCATGGCCCATCTGAATGTGATTCCCATTTGCAGTTGTCTGCAGCAAACCACCAGATGCCATGATTTCAGGAACCCAACCTCAATCCCCAACCCCCGCTATTAGTTAAACCGATTTCACGTCATGTGCAAAATAAACCCGACGGTTAATCAATATAATCGTTATATTTTACAAGTTAATTAATTTAATTGTTAGGGTTAAATAATTTCAGTTAATCAACTGTTAAAAATGATAGTTAATGATTAACATATAGGTTAATCGTTATTAAATTATTTTATACATAAAATGAAGTTTGTGATTAGAATCTCTATATTTAAGTTTTTTTTCTAAAAGTTTTAATATAATATTTACTGGAGAGATACTTTCATTATTATCAAAAGAAGTAGTGAACATTCGGAAAAAAAAAATTGTAATAGGTTACAGGTTAGCCAGTAACTGAACAATTAAGGAACGATTAACAGTTAAAAAGTTTAACGGTTAACTTTTTCTTAATGGGTAGCTTACAATTTAATAACCGACATGTCGGTTAATCTACTGTTTAAATTAAATGATACAGTTAACCTACCATGAATACCTCTAGTCATGAGTAACCCCATGTTTATGATGTGGATATGAATACAACAGTGATTTATAAAAGATTTAGGATAACACCAAATACCACTAAATTTCTAGACGTGTATAGATTATACCATTAAATTAAAAATCGATTATATTTCACTACTGGACTTTAGGTTAAACTTCAATTATTCTATTGCCTTATTAAAATTGATGATGAGGGCGGATTTTAATGGTCTGCGTGCGATAGCGTGGACGGATTTAACAATTTAGTGGTAAATTGAAGCCTAAACTAAAGTTCAATACTAACATAATATTAATTTTTAGTTAAGTGGTATAATCGATACTTTTTTTAAAAAAAAATCCTATTCTACTTCTACCTAGAGGGGGAGGGGGGAAATCTAGGTGAAGGCAATGCTCCTGAGGGGTCATGAACCCGGGACCTAAGGGGAAGGGAGTGGAGCAGGTGAGCGTGCTCTGACCACCAGGCCATCATCGCATGCTCTGGTATAATCGATACTAAACTTGAAGTTCAATGGTATATGGTATAGTTTACCAAAAAAATTATAAAATAATTTAAAACATTATAGATAGTTATAAAATATAAAAATATTATTAACTTTTAAATAAATTGAATAATGTGACAAAACCATCATAAATTAAGATGCAATATAATCACAACACAAATTTAATATTACATATAAATAGAATTACGATAACAAATTGCATATACAAAACAAGATTTAAATTCGAATATAATTCAAATATTAAAATAAAAATTATGACATAATCAACGGGTTGGTTCAAGTGATAAGCAACTTCGTATCGCTTAAACAGGAAATCTCTGTTGAGAGACTCACCCACTAAAATTAGGTGTGCGACGCAGGTTGATCTGGATTAGTTAGAGCAAATCCCTAAAAACTGGGAGGACAAAAAAATTATGACATATTATAAGAATGATATTAATATATGATTAGTATGACCCCTTTTAAATATCGTGGATCAATATAGTGAAATTGATACGATATTAAATAAATTAATAAATTATACAAAAGTGTTATATTTTGATACACAACATATAAAAAATATAAATTTATTTCTATTTAAACTATACAATTAAAGTTTTAAATTTTAAACTTAAATATTAAATCCTAAACTTTATAACTTAAGCTTATAAACTTTAAACTCTAAATTAAATCTTTAAGCTGTAAATTTAAAAATTTATATAAATTTTAATTTGCACAAATTATATATCAAAGTTTTCGCTTCTATAAATACAACCTTGGATAAATGGGGAAGGTAAATCTTTGGCCACAAGACTATTACGTTCCAAATAAATAAATATGTTAAAATACACATGATTTCGATATCAAATCCATATAAATTCATAGATATTTTATTGATAATTTATATTTTTTGAATGGATATATATAATATTTTAAACATACAATAATTTAACACAAATTTTCCCCATTCCTTTCTATCTATCGCTTTTCCCCCTCCTCTCTCACCTCTCACCTCATCCTCACGTGCACAATCCCAACTCAAAAAAGAAGAAAGAAAGGCACGTGTCAAAAATTTATGACCGAACATCTAGTCGGTCTATGTGTCTGGCTTTTTATATAGTTTTAAGTACAGATAAAACCATATTTTATAACGTATATTCGGAAGAAAGTAAATATAATGAATTCAATAAAACTGAGTAAACAACAATAAAAAAAATAAAACTGAGTAAACATATTTGCTCGGTTGATTAGATTATTTATTTTTAGTTTTTATATTTTATTAGGTCATGAGCTTTAAACTTATTAGGACTGTTTTTTTTACATAAATTTTTTCTTTTTTTATCCACTAAATAGAATTAGGATTAGATTTAAGATTGTCAAAAAAAATTAATTCAATAAAACTAAATGAAACAAATTGATTAGAACACATGAAAAGTATTAATTAGGACAAGTGTACGTCTAAGTTTTTTTTTTCATATATGTTTTAGCCGACGGCTGTATTATTTTTGATGCTAGTCATCGGCTGCCGATACTTTCTATTTCTTCATTGCTTTTTTATCTCCCACATTTGCTTTTTTTTTTATTTTTTATAAGAATAACTCTACTTTTATGTCACGTTTTTTTCTTCTATCTTTATGGCATGTTTTCTTCTGTCTTTATGGACGTTTTCAGTTTTTTTGTCTTCATTTGAACGATTTTTTATTTATTTTTTAAGGTTGGATTTGACATCGCCTCGACTGATTAATGACATTTATTTGCTATCATGCTGATCTTTCATGCTTTGGACCCTTTGTTTGAATTTGGATACACGATTTGAGTTCGTGGATAGTTTTCTCACGATGCTCGGCTCTGATTTGTGGTTCTCGGTAGTCTTTTAGCAGCTTGATCCCCTTTTGTTATTTGTTTGCCAATGCAGCCAATTTTGTTCGTATCTATATTTCGTTCGAGTCTTTTAGTTGAGTTTTTAACTTTTTCCATGTATGATCCTTGTATGATCTGAAGTGGCTAGTTTCTTGTGTCAATGTTATAGAAAAAATGTTCAAATTAGATATTTTGTTTAAAATGGTAGTTATAAACTCTTATTATAGTTTTTGATATTTTCTATTTTTAATAAGTCTAAGCAGTTTTTATTCAAAATATAATAATAATACTTAGGGTAAACTATAATTGTAGTCCTTGAATTTTTAATATGCTTGTATTTCGGTCACCAAATTTTTAAAACTTACAATACAATAATTAAACTTTTAATTCGCTTTCATTATAATCATTGTCGATAAAAAATGACGTGGCAGGTTAAAGTGTATTTCAACGATATTCATCTTCTTCATCTCGTTATCCTCCTTCAATTCTTTAATTTTCATCAACACTATTCATCTTTTTCATCATTGAATAGTGACCTGAGCACCGACATCGTTATTGCCCGACATTTTTTCGATTGACATCGCCACTAAATAGTCTAACTGTATTCACGGTAGGTGGAATTTTCTAGTTAATAAAATTATAAAATCATTGGCTGACCTCGTAAAAAAAATTACAATTTGATTTTGATTTTTTAGTCAAAATATAAAGTTTCTAGCTAACAAAGTGTAAATGTTGTGGGTCATTTTTTAGAATTAGAAACAAATTAGAATGAAGTGTAAAAATTAAGGTCTAAGTTTGTTATCATACCAATTCTATTAAAAAACATGTTATCGCAATTAATTTTTAAATAGAAAAGAATCAACTTATTATTATTTTTAACTCGAATGACTATTTTGTAACTTTTTATAATTTATGAACAATAAAAAAGTATCCTATATTCAGGGGACCAACAGGGTAGCTTGCCCTTTAATTCAATAGAAAATAAAAGAAAGAACATAAAATACAAGATAGAAGAACATATCACGAGGAGCAGTGGGACCGGCGGGCCAACTGATTTCCGGGTTGTGGCGTTGACGACCCCAAAATTGGGAAGCAGTGAAAACCTCAGCCGATCTACTACAAGAGCCGTTCGTGAGATTTTGGTGGTCCACGGGCGAACCTAAAAATTAAACTCTAATAATAAGTATTAAAATTTTTAAATTTTGAGATTAGACTCTTAATAAAAAAAGTATTACAAAAAATGAGATTCTAAAAACAAGTAATGAAAAATAAATAAATTTTAATAGTTTGTACCTATTAACAAATATTGGAAAAAATTGAACCCTAATAACAAGTATTGGAGAAAAAATTAGACTCCTAATAACAAATATTAACAAAAATTACATTTTAAGAGTATACCCTTAATAACAAGCATTAGAAAAAATTGGGCCCTAATAATAAGTATTGCAAAAAAAATGGACCCATAATAACAAATATTGAAAAAAGATTGAATTTTAAGAGTATGTCTAATAACAAATATTGAAAAAATTAAATTTTAATAATAAACCCCTAATTAGAAGTGTTAAGAATTAGACCATAATAATAATTATAAAGAAAAAAAATTAAATTATCATTAGAATTAAATACTAACAATTATGAACTGTGGGCCCTGGGCCGTCGCCCTTATAGCCCACCCCAGGAACAGCCCTGCCTACTACTACTTGTATTAGTACCCGTAAAATGTTCGGGTCGAGTCAATCTCAGAACAAATTTTTTTTAGTTATTTTAGATCATTTAATTTTAGTTTCAAACAACATCAGATGTAATTTTTAATCGATTTTGTAAGGCTAAAATCACTTCTCTATTTAATAATCAATGAAAAACAATTGATTTTTTTATAAAAAAGAAATCACATTTGAAAAGTGATTATTGACCTAATAGATATATTAGGTTGGGGTTATTTATGTTTGAGAGTACGCTCATTTTGAATTATATGATCATTTTATATTCGACTATTTGAGTTTAATTTAACATAAATATTATTTTGAATCATATCATTTTATATTTAAGTCAAAGGCAGATCCTTCAAATGACTAGAAGGGGGCATGACCCCAATGTTTTTTGAAAATTTAAATTTTACCTCCTCAAAATTTATAAAAATTTATATTAAACTTTAAAATTTTAAATATTTTTAATTAAATTTCTTTTCCAAAAATTTTAAAAATTCTTATTAAATCTCTTAAAACTATTAAAAAATTAGTTAAACAGTCAAAATTTTTAAAAATTTTAGTTTAAGCATTTAAATTTTTAAAAATTTTAAATTGACCCCAAACTCTTAAACCAAATCCTACTATTTAAGTTATTTGTATTTTTACTGTTTTTTAGTTTGATCATTAAATTTGATAAGGTTCAGTTTCTTAATTTTAAGTACAACTAATTTGTATATCTCAAGTGGTAAACACAAGATAATTTGGTTGAATATTTTCTTTTGAGAATTTATTGAGAAAATATCCCCTCTAGATAACATTTGAAAAAATACCCCGCTTTCAAGTCACGTAGGGCGAAGTCGCGTTTTTGCAATATTTAACCAAATTACCCGTAAACACATTTTCTTTTCATTTTTTTCATCAAAATTTGTATTGATTTATTTAATTTATGTTGTTTTAATCAATATATGTATATATGTTTTATTAAGGCATTATAGCTTTCGACTTACTTAACTTATTTTCTTAATAAAAATATTTATTTTATTAAATTGTTACATATTTTCGTACATCATTACATATAAAATAAAACTAAATATTATTATATATTTATGGACTTTTATATTAAAAATCGTAAATATATATAATATTTGTATAAAATATTTTCATCCATTTGTAAAACGTTAATTATTGTTTAATTTCAAACATTAACAAAAATTATTATTCAACTTATAATCAGGGACAGACGCGGGATATTGTGTTAGGGGAGTCAAACTTATAAAATTTTAGGGGGCGAAAATAAATTTTAAATAGAAAATGCAAGAAATTTTTTAAAAAATAAATCATATATGAATTTCAAATTTTTAGCGGGTCGACTGCTTCCTCTAACCCCTGTATATCTATCCATGCTGATAACTATATACACCGAATAAAAATTATTAATTAATATACTATTTTTCTAAAAGCAATTGAAAAGTGGAATTGTGGCATGTTTGTGGGCCCATATCTCCTTAAAAACAGACTAATAAAATGGGCCGACCCGAATCTCAGCCTTATCCTTTTCACATCACATGCATGCATCTGGACGGCCGAGATTCTGCAGCAAATCAATGGATCCTCTAGTGACCACATGTTAGATTTTTTTAGAAACATTTCCAAAAAGTATATTTTAATTATTGTAATAGAAAACATTTGATGGGACAGTCGTAAATGAAACAAAATGTTTTCATAATTATGTTAATTTTAAAGTTTAGAGATTTAGTTTAAAGTCTAAATTTTTTTAGAAACATTTCAAAAAAGTATATTTTGATTATTGTAATGGAAAACATTTGATGCACAGTCGTAAATGTAAGGATTTAAGTTTTAACATATAAACTCTCAATTCTAACAACCATGGACCTTAAATTGAAGCTCTAAACCTTAAAACTAATATACTTGTTGATTTTTTCCCATAGACAGTGCATGGTATAATTATCCATAGTATATTATGTACATACATACAATTTTTAAATTTGATTATTTTTGTTATAACTATTGGTATTCGACTTATTGATTGGTTAATTTGAAACGTATATTATAGAGGTGTATTAAGAGGACTGTCCTTCCAACTAAATTTGTTCTGTTTACAACATTAAAATTTAAAATTTTAATCTTATTTAAAAGATTTTACGTCTCATCACATCAAATTAATTAATAAATATTTTTTAAATATGATTATGATTAAAAGGAATTAAAAATTCGAGCAAAAACTTGAATTACTTATATATATATATTTATTTAGTTAATTTTCAAAATAGGACAAAAGAATTATTAGCCATGGAGATCTAGATTTGGTTGTTCAAGGTTTATATATCCTTGTCGGCTGGTATAACGATAAATGGAGAAATAAATACAAAACCAATATTACTTTTTGTTTCTTAAAATTGTGCTCAATCATTGGAAGGGTAATCATGTTATTCCACTATTTGACTTAAAACTTCAATCATCATTCACTAATCATTAATTAAAAATTAATAAAAATTTCTTTTTTTTAACAGTTATAATCTAAAGGAAGAGGAAGAAGAGAATTTTATTCTGTATTGAACTCACAATTTAAGAGAAAGAGAAGGAGTGTCAATCGAAAATTTTTGACCGTCTGCTTTAGAGATTATTCACAATTAATAAGAAATGTATGATACTTTTTTTTTGAAGGCTAAGGTGATTACAAGTAGTATCTGTTCTGAATATACTCTCAACCATTTGACAATACATGCTCAATCACCCTGCTGCAGCTGTTGGTGCTCGAACTCGTGACCTCTAGTAACAACAACCGTTCTTTTAACCACTGAGGCAAGTTGGTTCGTGCAAAAATGTATGATACTTGATACCATGTTTGACTTGATGAAAATATTCTTTTGGTATAATCGTTAATATCTTATTTATTGGTCAATTAATTTGTATTATGTTTTGCAGAGATCTATTATGGAGACGATCCTCACAACCTAATTTTTTCCATCAATTTCGAGATTTGAACCACTAACTTTGTCTAAGAAATTTAACGTTTCATCTTGCTAGACCAATTGACTATTGGTGACTTAATGAAAATACTTTAATAATTAAAAAAAATTGAAGTCGTTTTCTCGAAACAAAAGCTCTGTTTAGTTTGAGAAAATATATTCTATTTATATTTTTTAAAAACTAAAAACTGTTTGTTAAATGGAAATAATAAAAATGTAATTGACTAATTATCTCTTAAAGTCTGTTTTTATTTTCAATTTGATTCCTGAATTCCTTTATCAAAATCTTTGAACCAATTAAATAATGATAAAAGTTTAAAACCGATCGACTATCAGTCATTTAAAATTGCAAAATATGATGTGAAAACTTGTTTCAAATATAACATTTATGGCGTTGGAAGATAATAAAGTAAGGATGTACGGTTTCATTGGCATATGAATTTGAAGATTTCAGAAAGGTGGTGGTTTTGGATTTTCTTTTGAGTTTAAGGGTTTATTTGGATATAAAAATTTAGGGATTGAATTTTCCCCAAAAGTTTAGAGACTTTTTAATCCTCAAGTCTAAATTTATTAATCCACTTACAAAAAACGAAAAATTTCGTTGGAACTTTAATTTTTTTTTTAGTTTGAGCCAAGGTATTTACCATCGATAGTAACGACTAATTTTTCCATAGCCACAAGTGTTCTCACAAAAAAATTAACGATTAATCATGAAATGTACTTCATTCCTATAGCAAATGCTTTTTTTATATATAAAAAACTAAACATTTTTAGGTAAATGATTAACAGCTAAATAGTTTAGGGGCATTTCTAAAAAAAATTGAAGTGCCTACATACTTTAGGGTGCGCTTTAATTATGTCTAATGAATATATGAACACATGTTTGATTATCTATTTTCTTATAATATAAATTGATAAAATAAAAATAAAAAAGTCTCTTACATTTATATGGATTCAAACCAAAATTAAAATTTTAATATTTAAAAATCATTGAAAAAAATATATTTGTGTATTCACATAAAATGTGAACAAAACCCATGTAACACCCCCTTCCCGGCCTGGTAGAGAATCGGGTCGGAGAGCGCTACCGGAAACGATGCGGAGATCGGAGACATAATTTCAAAGTTCAAAAATCATTTCGTAATATTTTATTAATCTCTTTTAAGACTTAACACTTAACTTATTAACAACTTACTCAAATTGGGGTCAATTTTAAACTTTTTCAAACTTAGGGACTAAATTGTAATTTTCACAAATTAAAGGTCTTTATCTGAATTTCGTGAAAATATACTGAAATTAAACTTACTAGTTATTAGCCTGTAAAACCTCATTACTATCGGAGATTATTTATCTACCTGATTAGACGATGCAATATTTAGTGACTATTTTGTAAAATATTCAAATCTATTTCTTTTTATTATCTTACTAAAATTCTTTACATATTTAAATGAGCCTAACAACTTACAAAAATCTTAGAGTCCTTTCTAATCATTTTTATTAGAAAATTATTCGTATCTATCATTATTATTGTTCTAACATTTATTTAATAGGACTTTTCTAGATTACTAAAATAAAACCACATTATTAAGTTACAAAACACAATTTATACAAAAGTTGGATCATATGCCACTTTACTAGGAGTTCATGAAAGATATCATACATATAAGGTAGAGATGTGACTTGCAACTGCACCACACGATCAGAGATTGGAAATCTATCAGGGTCCTGAAAATGCATGAGACACGTATGTTAGGCTTACATAGCCTAGTGAGGTAGTCATGATAGTAAATTGACAATAATATGAATGTCATGATTAAATATAAATTTAATCTAACTTATTTGCATGCTTCTATAACAGTATAAGCAAAACATGATCAGATATCCATATCACTAACATAACATAATATAATCATATATCTTATCATAAACATGTCATGGTATAACATATCGAACACATATTATATTGGTACCATTGGATACGCGGATTCCCTGTACACCTTATCATGAATCATAAATGAGCCGTAGCCCTGAGCCGTAGCTCCATGTATCCCTTACACTTCCATCCTTTTATCTCCCACATATAGGCCGTAGCCCTGGACCGTAGTCCTCCCTTACATGGTGAGCTCGAATATTCCTATGGCATGCCAATTGTATCCAACGTTCATAATTACACACAAATTCACATAGTCCATGATTTTCAGATCATATCAAATCAAATAGCAAGATGAGCCGTAGCTCCATATCAGATAATATTTCATATTATTTTCATATACATGTAGCATATTATAATCATTTTTAAGCATATCAAAATAATGCAGGGTACTTACCAAATGCAAATAAATTCATAATTAATGCAATAGGAAGGTACCGAGCCTACCCCTGACACGACTATACCCACATATCAGAACATAAAAAAAATTATCGGAATGACACCGTGTCACCCGAGACAAATGTATCTACACTCACCTTGACAGACCAGTGCTTTATTTTTATTTATTGGGCTTGAAAGTTGATCTGAATCGACCTCGTGTACTACGATAAAAATTAATTAAAATAATAAGACAGTATCGAATATATATAAAAATATTAATCAAACTCGATACCGAAACTTAAACTAACTAGAGATTTGAGCTTACCCCGTTGTCGGCAGAAATTCGATATTACTATATCGAAATTATCGGACTACCAATCAAAAATTGGATTGTATCTTACTAATTTTTTTCTTCAATTTTTGTTGTGAATTCAAACAATTCCCTCCCCCTATTTATATTAAAACTTGGCCGGCAAACACCCTTTTTTTAATAAAATAATAATAATAATTTTACTTACCCCATATAATAATAATAAATTTTACTTACTACATAAAATAATAATAAATTTTACTTACTACATAAAATAATAATAATTTTTACTTACTACATAAAAAATAATAAATTTTTACTTACTCCATAAAATAATAATAAACCGAATAAAAAAAAATTTGAACCTAATTTCTACTAGACCGGTTTTTGGGATGTGACAACTCACCCCCCTTAAGAAAATTCGTCCTCGAATTTTTACCTGAATCGAACAGATGAGGATATTGCTTTTTCATCGTGTCCTCAGGTTCCCATGTTGCCTCTTCCCTCTTGTGATTTCTCCACAAAACTTTAACCAATGCAACGTTTTTGTTTCTGAGTCTTTTGATTTCTCTATCCAGAATCTGAATTGGTTCCTCTTCGTAAGATAAGTTAGGATTCAGCTCCAATTCTTCCGGCTCTAAGATATGAGATGGATCGGATCTATACTTTCTGAGCATTGACACGTGGAAGACATTGTGGATTTTATCGAACTCGCTAGGAAGTGCAAGTCGATAAGCTACTGGGCCAATTCTTTCAGTAATTTCAAAAGGTCCAATGAAGCGAGGACTGAGCTTTCCCCTCTTTCCAAACCGAAATACTTTCTTCCATGGAGAGACTTTAAGAAAGACTTTGTCTCCCACATTATGCTGAATGTCTCTTCGTTTCAGATCAGCGTAGGCTTTCTGCCTATCAAAAGCTTGTTTCAATCGAGAGTGAATGATTTGAACCTTCTCTTCTGTTTCTCTGAGCAATTGTGGTCCCAACACCTTGTTTTCACCAAGTTCGGACCAACACAGAGGAGTTCTACATTTTCTGCCATACAATGCTTCAAAAGGAGCCATCTGAATAGACGACTGATAACTATTGTTGTAGGAAAATTCCACTAAGGGTAGGGATTTCTCCCAAGTTTTTCCAAAGTCAATAATGCAGGCTCGAAGCATATCTTCCAGGATCTACAAGGAAGATCGAAATTGATATAGGATACCTAGCTCATGTTTAAAGAAAGAAAATAACGAGGTTACCTGAATAACCCTTTCAGATTGGCCATCGGTTTGGGGATGAAATGCAGTACTGAGATGTACTCTAGTTCCCAATGCCTCCTGCAAGGTTCTCCAAAATCGAGATGCAAACCGTGGGTCTCGATCAGAAATTATTGATGTTGGAACTCCGTGCAAGCGTATAACTTCGTTGATATACAACTCTGCTAGCTTGGATAAGCTGAAGTCCATTCTTACAGGAAGAAAGTGAGCTGACTTAGTAAATCGATCTACGATGACCCAGATTGCGTTGTTTTTCTTTGGAGTCGGAGGTAATCCGCTTACAAAATCCATAGTGATACGTTCCCACTTCCACTGTGGCAGCTCAATGGTTTGAAGGAGTCCCGTCGGTACTTTATGTTCGGCTTTAACCCGTTGACAAGTCAAACACCTTGCTACAAAATCTGTGATTTTACTTTTCATACCGGACCACCAGTAGATCTCTTTTAGATCCTTGTACATCTTAACAGCTCCGGGGTGAATAGAAAAAGGGCTAGCATGTGCTTCACGCAGGATCTGGTTCCGAAGATCATCATTGTTTGGAACACATATACGATTACGAAAGCATAACAAGCCGTCAGAATTTATGGCAAAATCAGGGTCCGGTTCATCCTTGATTCGGGCTAAAATAGGTTGCAACTCCTCATCATCTTCTTGAAGTGCTTTAATCAGGGACACAATGGTCGATTGTACCCTGAGCTCGGCTAATAACTTGCCACGCTTCATGAGCCGAAAGTGAGCGTTTAAACATCTAAGAGAAGAAGTGGGCTTCCGGCTAAGAGCGTCCGCCACCACATTTGCTTTACCGGGATGGTAATCAATTACCAAATCATAATCTTTCAAAAGCTCCATCCAACGACGCTGACGAAGGTTTAATTCTTTTTGGGTCAAAAGGTATTTCAGGCTTTTGTGGTCAGTAAAAAGATAACACTTTTCACCATAG
The DNA here is from genome assembly GCA_030270665.1 of Hibiscus trionum. Lineage (NCBI taxonomy): Eukaryota > Viridiplantae > Streptophyta > Magnoliopsida > Malvales > Malvaceae > Hibiscus > Hibiscus trionum. Next base: position 38,622,936 of record BSYR01000022.1, read on the forward strand.
AGATAATGTCGCCAGATCTTTAGTGCGAACACAACCGCAGCTAGCTCAAGGTCATGAGTTGGATAATTAAGCTCATGCGGTTTGAGTTGACGTGAGGCATAGGCTATAACTTTACCTTCTTGCATCAAGACACAGCCCAGTCCTTGATGGGATGCATCGTTGTATACTGTGAAATCTTTTCCTGGTTCCGGTTGTACTAGGACATGAGCGTGGGTGAGGATTTGTTTAAGCTGGTCAAAACTCTGTTGTTGGTCCACTGTCCACATGAAAGGAATGTCTTTACGGAGAAGCTTCGTTAGGGGTGAAGCAATCAAGGAGAACCCCTTAACGAACCTACGATAGTATCCTGCAAGACCCAGGAAACTACGAATTTCTCCCACGTTTTTCGGGGGTATCCATTCGAGAATGGCTTGAATCTTCTTTGGGTCCACTTGAATTCCCGCGGAAGATATCACATGACCGAGAAAAGATACTTCGGTCAGCCAAAACTCGCATTTATTAAATTTGGCATAGAGCTGTTTTTCACGGAGGGTTTGGAGTACAATCCGAAGATGTTCTTCGTGAGTAACAGAATCTTTCGAATAGATCAAAATGTCGTCTATGAAGACAACGACAAATTTATCAAGATAAGGCCGAAATATTCGGTTCATCAGATCCATAAAGGCTGCAGGAGCATTGGTGAGCCCAAAAGGCATCACCAAGAATTTGTAATGACCATATCTGGTTCGAAAGGCTGTTTTTGAAACATCTGGTTCCTTCACGAGCATTTGATAGTAACCAGATCGGAGGTCTATCTTAGAAAAGACAGAAGCACCCTTTAGTTGATCAAATAGGTCGTCTATTCTAGGAAGCGGGTACTTATTTTTTATTGTTACTTTATTCAGTTGTCGATAGTCGATGCATAAGTGCATCGATCCATCTTTCTTTTTCACAAACAAAACCGGTGCTCCCCAGGGTGAGGAACTCGGTCGAATAAACCCCTTACTTTCAAGGTCTTGGATTTGGGCTTTCAACTCCTTTAACTCCATTGGAGCCATTCTGTATGGAGCGATAGAGATTGGAGTAGTTCCAGGTTGAACTTCTATCCCAAACTCAACTTCACGTACATGAGGGAGTCCCGGAAGTTCTTCAGGGAATACGTCAGGAAAATTTCTTATTATGGGTATATCTTCAGGCTTCAGTTCCTTCGTAGATTCTAAGGCACACATAAGACTACTCTGACATTTAGATTTCATTAAGGTGATGCTTTCTCTACCTAGACCACGGAGATATAATTTCTTTTTAGAACAATCTACCCATGCTTGATGCTCAGCTAGCCAATCTAGGCCAAGGATAAGGTCGAACTCATTAAAGGGTAAGACCATCAAATTGGCCGGAAAAGGAATTCCTTGGATTTTTAGGGGACAAGATCTACAGATCTTTTGGATTGCTACACTATCTCCTAATGGGTTTGACACAAGTATTTCAGAAGCAACATGATCATATTTTAAGGCATATTTTTCAATCAAAGGTTCACTAATAAAGGAATGCGTGGAGCCTGGATCTATCAAAGCATAAACAAATTCAGAACCTAACTCCACCATACCTGCAACAACATCAGGGTCGTCTTCTTGTTCGCGTCCTCGAACGTGGTACATCTGGGCTGAGGTCTTTGGATTTCGGCTTCCTGAAGGAGCATTATTGTTATGAGGCCTTCCGGAAGAACCAGACGGTACTTGATTTAATCCCCTCCCTTTTACTGGAACGTTCTGGGAGGCTATAGAGGTAGGGGCTTGTGGATTTTGGGGGCATTGTCGGATGAAATGACCAGATTCTCCGCACAGGTAACAAGAACCTGACTGTTTACGGCACTGTCCCAAATGTCTCTTTTGACAAAAATTACACAGAGGGATCTGAGAACTTTTGGCAGAGCCTCCTGTACTGTTTATTGAGGTTGTACGCGTAACAGTGGTCCCACCAGATGGAAATTGAGAGACATAATTAGAGTTAGGTAGCTGTTGATTGGCAGATGACTTTTGGTCCCACTGTCTTCCTCTTTTTTGAGATAGAGGAGGTTTAGAATCTTCTCGGAATCTTTTATCAGGCCGAGCTTGGTTTCCCTTCCTTCTTTCCGAGGCTCTTTGAGAAGCTTCAGTTGCAATGGCTCGATTCACCAGAATTTGAAAATCCTCGATTTCCGGAGTAACAAAAAGAGGACGTAATTCATCGCAGAGGCCATCTATGAACATTCTACATTTTTCTTTTTCAGTGTGGATGATATCAGTACCATATCTAGCGTACTTGCAGAAATCATGAATGTACTGCTCCACTGGCCTTCCTCCTTGCTTCAAATGGAGGAACTTTTTACGTCTTTCAGCGAGGTAATGCTCACTAATATACTTTTTACGAAATTCCTGGAGGAAAAATTCCCAGGTTACTTTATGTTCGGGTACAGTGAGAGTTACAGTGTGCCACCAGCTTTGTGCTTCATCTGCAATCAAGGCTAAGGCACACTCCAACTTATGCTCCTCGGGGCACTTCAGTTGCTTGTTGATTACTTTCAAAGTATTTTCTAGCCAATATTCTGCGATTTCAGGATTATCCAGATCTTGGCCAGTAAATGTATAAACTTGATAACGTTTGAGCTTATCTATTGGAGCTCGAGAGATCTGCTGAACAGCTTCAGCAGATGAGGAAGGTGCTTCTTGTCGAAGAGACACCACTACTTGTTTTATCATGTCGGCCATAGACATCAAATAGTCTTGTTGAGCCGATAACATAGGTGGAAGATGAGGTGGATCATTCTGAGCCACTTGTTCGGTACTTGGCTCTAGCCTCACATTTTCCCCTCGAGTGGAAGAGGAATCATGATCGGGCTCATTTGTTTCTTTCCTATTAGTAGGAGCAGTCATTTTGGGTCTAGACACACATAAGAATTAAATCGTGTAAGTTGCAAGTCACAAAATATATATTTAATCAACTCCTAAGTGGCATATGAGACATAGACTCGTTAACGAATGCCTGGTTAGTCCTAGAATCGACTAAACTCTAGCTCTGATACCACAAATGTAACACCCCCTTCCCGGCCTGGTAGAGAACCGGGTCGGAGAGCGCTACCGGAAACGATGCGGAGATCGGAGACATAATTTCAAAGTTCAAAAATCATTTCGTAATATTTTATTAATCTCTTTTAAGACTTAACACTTAACTTATTAACAACTTACTCAAATTGGGGTCAATTTTAAACTTTTTCAAACTTAGGGACTAAATTGTAATTTTCACAAATTAAAGGTCTTTATCTGAATTTCGTGAAAATATACTGAAATTAAACTTACTAGTTATTAGCCTGTAAAACCTCATTACTATCGGAGATTATTTATCTACCTGATTAGACGATACAATATTTAGTGACTATTTTGTAAAATATTCAAATCTATTTCTTTTTATTATCTTACTAAAATTCTTTACATATTTAAATGAGCCTAACAACTTACAAAAATCTTAGAGTCCTTTCTAATCATTTTTATTAGAAAATTATTCGTATCTATCATTATTATTGTTCTAACATTTATTTAATAGGACTTTTCTAGATTACTAAAATAAAATCACATTATTAAATTACAAAACACAATTTATACAAAAGTTGGATCATATGCCACTTTACTAGGAGTTCATGAAAGATATCATACATATAAGGTAGAGATGTGACTTGCAACTGCACCACACGATCAGAGATTGGAAATCTATCAGGGTCCTGAAAATGCATGAGACACGTATGTTAGGCTTACATAGCCTAGTGAGGTAGTCATGATAGTAAATTGACAATAATATGAATGTCATGATTAAATATAAATTTAATCTAACTTATTTGCATGCTTCTATAACAGTATAAGCAAAACATGATCAGATATCCATATCACTAACATAACATAATATAATCATATATCTTATCATAAACATGTCATGGTATAACATATCGAACACATATTATATTGGTACCATTGGATACGCGGATTCCCTGTACACCTTATCATGAATCATAAATGAGTCGTAGCCCTGAGCCGTAGCTCCATGTATCCCTTACACTTCCATCCTTTTATCTCCCACATATAGGCCGTAGCCCTGGACCGTAGTCCTCCCTTACATGGTGAGCTCGAATATTCCTATGGCATGCCAATTGTATCCAACGTCCATAATTACACACAAATTCACATAGTCCATGATTTTCAGATCATATCAAATCAAATAGCAAGATGAGCCGTAGCTCCATATCAGATAATATTTCATATTATTTTCATATACATGTAGCATATTATAATCATTTTTAAGCATATCAAAATAATGCAGGGTACTTACCAAATGCAAATAAATTCATAATTAATGCAATAGGAAGGCACCGAGCCTACCCCTGACACGACTATACCCACATATCAGAACATAAAAAAAATTATCGGAATGACACCGTGTCACCCGAGACAAATGCATCTACACTCACCTTGACAGACCAGTGCTTTATTTTTATTTATTGGGCTTGAAAGTTGATCTGAATCGACCTCGTGTACTACGATAAAAATTAATTAAAATAATAAGACAGTATCGAATATATATAAAAATATTAATCAAACTCGATACCGAAACTTAAACTAACTAGAGATTTGAGCTTACCCCGTTGTCGGCAGAAATTCGATATTACTATATCGAAATTATCGGACTACCAATCAAAAATTGGATTGTATCTTACTAATTTTTTTCTTCAATTTTTGTTGTGAATTCAAACAATTCCCTCCCCCTATTTATACTAAAACTTGGCCGGCAAACACCCTTTTTTTTTAATAAAATAATAATAATAATTTTACTTACCCCATATAATAATAATAAATTTTACTTACTACATAAAATAATAATAAATTTTACTTACTACATAAAATAATAATAATTTTTACTTACTACATAAAAAATAATAAATTTTTACTTACTCCATAAAATAATAATAAACCGAATAAAAAAAAATTTGAACCTAATTTCTACTAGACCGGTTTTTGGGATGTGACAACCCATTAACTATAAAACCCTTTGTTTTCAATTTTACAAAATAATTTTTGTGAAAACAATAGAAACAACTTTATAATCTTTTCTATTTCTCACACATTTTCATTTTTTTAATATTTAAGATTAACACAAATATCTTTATGGCTTTTCCCAAGCGGTATACTTCTAACATGGTGATAAGGATAGTAAAGCTTTAGAATAGACCTATTAACTTGCATTAAATTGATTCTTATAGTGCAATATTTAGACAACTAAAATTTCTTTCTTATTCAAAAATCAAAAGATATTATATGTTTAACACATTCAAAATTACGTATTTTTTATGTTACAACAACAACTATACTAACTAAATCATGACTCATTTGACATTCAAATAAAATTTTAAAAATTATAATTTCGAATTATATTTACAATCAAATAAGGATGTATAACCAATACATTGGCAGTGGAAACTTTTACTTTTCACAAGTGCCTTAGTTTTAGGATTTAGGGTGTATGGTTTAGGGGTTTAGGTGTATGGGGTTAGAATTTAGGGTAGTGGTTAGAGTTTAGGGGTTAGGGTTTATGGGTTATGGTTTAGAAATTAGGGTTTAGTGTAATATGTTGAGGATTTAGGTTTTAACCTATAAACCCTAAACCTTAAATTATATTCACAATTCCTAAATTCTAAACTACTAAACCTAAACCTTAAACCCCAAACCCTAAACCCTAAAAGTCAGACGCTTGTGAAAACTTTTAATTTCTACCGCCAATGTATTAAATAGTTATCCATCAAATAATTCGTGTTTTTTTCATGATTGGGTGCCACAATGTTCCTTAAATTAAATACGATGATTGCGACGCTAATTAATTGGAGCTTGTTTTTATATGGAGGTGGCTTAGATCGAAGGGACAAGTCAAAAATGTGAAGGATCCTCTTTTGGGGTTCATGAGATCGTGCGTGCATGTTGCATGCCCGGGGTGCTCAAACCCTGTTTTCGAAAACGACATTATACCATCATCTATTATATCGAGAGTCCTTAAAAAGTTTGGTGTTTTTCAAGTAATGTCTTAAGTTCGAGTTTAACAAACATAAAAAACAAACATTACGAGATTTTTTTAGGGTCTGATCTGACTTGATTGTAAAGTGATCGACATCTAATATGACTATCGGATATCGAGAATTCCGATAGAGCTAGCTGTATTGTGATCTCCGATCTGGTAGGGTCTGAAATCTGGATTGGGTTTGATTGGCTCTAAGATTTGTGGCCACCAATGTTTAAGGCTAACAGCTCCTCGCTAGCTGCTGATGTCGACAGGGGCCGACACTTTGATTGCAAAGAACCAATCCATTGTCTGATATTAAGCATGCTACGAGAATTTCATCTTTTAATCACTTGTTGCTTTCATGCTGATACTAGTCAAATTCATGTAGAAAAAGGGTGTTATGATATTTACGTTAGGTTTAGGGTTTATATTTAGGGCTAGTTTAATATTACTTTTTTTAAAAATATTGTGAGCAGAGACGGATCCATGCTTATACTGGCGCTTTTGCCCCCACTCGTATTTTTTTACTTTTACTTTATATATATTTTTTAAAAAATAGAATAGTTATGCTTTTGAAAATTTTTGGTAATATTTCTCTTAGCTGTCGAGATGTACTTTTGAAAAAGTAAATGATAATTTGAAATATGATGGTGCGAGTTAAAATATATGTATTTAATTATATTTAAATGTTATAACATATAAAATATATCAACTTAAATTATTATAAAAATAATTTATTATAACTCATAATATTATTAATATTTTTATTATCTTAATTGTTATCCAACAATTGAAATTTCAAATACATGTTAGTATTCTCTCGATTTTATACCAACGAAGTTGATTAATAAACATTTTAATAAAAAAGAAATAAATAAAGACTTCTATTATGCCGTTAAATTCAACATTGATATGTAAACAAAAGGTAAACCGAGTCAACCAGAAAAGTCGATTCAAGTGGTAAGCAGATTAATATCATTAAATAAATTTTGAGTTCGAGGCATTTGTGTATGTAGAAAATTTTCGTTGGGAGACTCTCCTACCAAAATTAGGTGTACAACATAGATCGGTCTGAATTGATCAGGACAAAACCCTAAAAAACTAAGAGAACAACAGAAAAAATAAACCGAGTCGTTTTAAGTATTATATCTTTTTAGATTTAAAGAACCATATCAAATCATGAACAAATAAAACTTTTTATTATTCAAAATCTATTTGAGTCTACTCAAGAAGAATACTATTTTGGAACGATTGGAGAAGGATATCCTAACAAATTAATTGACATCTAACTCAAAACTTATTCCTATATTATTTCTTCATTTTGACTTTGTACTTTTAAATTCCTTAATTTCCATTCACACAAGCTCAATTTTTTATATGCAATTTTTCTTGAATATTTATATAAATATATATTCAAAATTATTTAAAAATATTTTGTTTCAAAGTTTTGAAAATTATATTTCTATATTTTAACTAGTAATGCATTTCAGATAAAAAAATAAAGACATTAACTACGAAACAAATTAGAATAAATATTTATAAGATTCGGAGAGCATATATGTATATGGGATTGGTTTAAAACTAATTCTAAATTAGTTGTTCTGCTTGATTTTTTAATTTTTTTAATCCATTTGATATTTCTATCATATATATATAATATTAAATGATGGACAAAAATATTGTAATTTAAATATTTTTAATTTTTTAATTTTTACTAACATATAATAATTTGTAAGACATTTTTTTAATTCGCTCAAAATTTGAAGTGCATCATCGTGTATGTAAGTATAAATACATTGCATTTTTACAATTAGGTAACGGGTTTAAACCTTGAAGACAACCAGGAACGGAGCCAAAATTTGAAGTTGAGGAGGGCAAAACATAAATTTTGAAAGGTGGGGTAAATTCATAATTATCCCAATTTTTCAAAAAAAAAATAAAGAATTAAAGGGTAAAAAAAAATTCTCCTTACCGGGGGGCCACAACCCCTCTCATTCAACATGTAGCACCGTCCCTAAAGACGACATTGTTCAGGAGAGAAATCACAAATCCTAAATATCAACGGTTGTAAAACAAACATAGAAAATACCAAATATTTTTATTGTTACACATGTTGGAGTAAGAGAACATATCCTCAAATTGCATGGCTGAAACAAATATATTAGCAGGAAAAAAAATCTCAAAATCTGCATTAAAAGCATGGGGCCTCATGAAAATGGAATCACATGGAGATGTCGAAGAAGGTTTGATCAATTTAGTTGTTTTAATGTTCCGAAATTCATTGAATAGTAAAGTACATAAATTTCCACTAAATTATGTTGAAATGATATTTTAATTTATTGAACTCTAGAAGTTAATTATTATAAGATTATCATTAATTTTTTTTCAAATGTTACAAAATAGTCATTCAAACTTATCAATCTGATACAATGTAGTGTGTATCTAAATTAATTATTAGTATAGATCATTTTATAATCGAATCAATAGTTTAATCACCATTTTATCATTTCTAAAAGTTCAGTGACCAAAAAGAGAATTTCAACATAGTTTAATGACCGTTGTATACTTTGCCCTTTATTAAAATAAAATTGAGAAATTTAGACTTAAAATTTCGTTCTTTGTAAGAGTCCCAAATTTTAAAATATTTGTTTGGATTAAAGTTGAAGTTTTGCAATAGAAGATTGTTGCAATAAAGCAAAGTCATCACTAATGTTTTATCAATTGAAAAGCTTGTTTCAATGGCAAAAACACACATTTATTTGAATAGTTTTAAGAAAATTCCCACTCTAATTTGGTTAAAATGAGAACAAATAAAATCAGTGAGAATGAGAGTGAAATACCATGATTTTACCCTAAAAATTAAACAAAATTTTGTTAGAATGAAGAACATATGAAGGTTCGAATAAAAAAATAAATGATTACACTATTATTGGCATGCGACACAATCTTATGTTGTCACGTGATTAAAGCTTTACCGTTATTAAAAGTATTAAAACAGTGAATTAAAATAAAAATACAGATAACTTATTTAAGTTCAATTTAATCCATTTAACTCGACTTTAACTCGATCCTAAATATATTAGGACATTTAGATTTATATATAGTTTAAGGTAAAAATGTTTGCAGAAGCAAATTTTCATGCAGTTCAAACTATTATATACTATTATTAGTGGGACACTGCAAACAGACTAAACTCAGCTACAGATTATATTCAAATACGAACACAGATCACTGTAATCTACAACTAAACCAACAGGTAAAGGCGAAATGCCGAAATCGATGTCCGCTTCTGCTATACGACATGCAAATCATTTTAAGGCTACATTATGAGAGAGAGAGAGAGATTAAAAACCTCAAGGAATGGTTCGCTCATACAGAGGCAAAGCTCCCAATGCTTCACGCTCTGCTCTCTCCTTCTTCACCTGCAAAAACAAAAGCAATAAACTCAACGCTAAGGCATAAACTAATCAACAGAGATTAGAATTCGAGAACTTACGAGAGCAAGCATATCTTGAAGGTAGCTCCTAAATGGTGTCTGCATTTTCTGGGAAAACATAAAGTAAAAAATCAAATGAATTGTGACTTTATGAGACCTCAAAGTACAATGATCAAGTGAAGAAGATGCATGTAAAGTAAACATCAGTGGTGGACTCATGTTGTTATTGGGAGGGGATCTTGCCTTCCACGTAACAATTATTTTTACCTTTTAATTATATATATATATTTAAAAAATAGATAAATTATGAATTTACCCCCTAATTTTAAATATTTATGTATTGTTCCCTAATCTCCAATCCTAAGTCTGTCCCCGGTAAACATCAAACACTGGTTAGCTTGCCTAACCCTAGATTGAATGGAGTAGATTTACAAACATATGATGTTAACAAAATCGACAATATTTAATGGAATTGATACTAATTATTCAATATTAGCTCCTCACCTTGCATCCACTATTTAGGATTCTACCTTAATGATAGTGCAATACAGCGTTAATTTTGAGGGTTTATTTAGTGGAAATGTTTTAAAAATTTTGGGAAATGGTACATATGAAAGTTTTGTAGGGAAATAATCATTTTCTACTGTACCAAAGGGGAGTGTCTGGGGTGAGAACTGAGAATCGCAGGCATTTGGGTCTTTTTTTCTTCATTTTAGGATTAAACTGAAAAGAATTAAAATTAGAGGAACTAAACTAAAATTTTTCAAAAAAGGAAACAAATTTACTGTAATTGTGTAATTATACTGGATTCAAAAGCTGTGTAATCTTATTGCATTCTGAGATATTTCATTTTGGTCATGTGGTAAAATTATAGGGACTTAGTTGAAAGGAAATTAAAATTATAGGAACCAAAATGAAAATTTTCCAAATGCAATAAAGGTACACTTCGGATCTTTGTGAATATTAATAAATATACATAGAGAGAAAATCGAATTTGTAAGCTCGACATGCTAAAACGATCGAAGACAAAATTAAAAGTTTCAATAAAAACTGAAAAAAAAAACCAAAATTACATGAATTCAAAAAAATATTGTCTCAATCGGACACACAAGAACAAAGTTATATCATTTCAAAGTTTTTCACTATACTCACAAGGATTAATATTCAATACACTAGTGGTGGAAACAAAAAGTTTTTACAAATACCTTAATTCTAGGGTTTAACGGTTTATGTTTATGAATTTAGAATTTAAGGATTGTGGTTAGATTTTAGAGTTTGGAGTTAAAATTAGAATTTAGCCTTTATAGGTTAAAACTTAAATCCCTATCATATTAAGCTAAAATCTAGATTTTAACTTCTAAACCTTAAATTCTAAGATAAAACTCTAACTATGAAAACTTTTTATTCATCGCAAGTGTACGAAATAATTACCCTACTCAAGTACCAATATACTTTAAAATAATTTTATTTTATTTTTGTTTTAGTCCCTATCATTTCATTAATCCCTTTATAAAGTTCCAATAATTAAGAGAAGCGCACCGTTTAAATGAAAAGGGTAATCACATGTTTTGTTTTAAGTATTTCGGGCAAATTTTGTTTTAGTCCGTTTATTTTTTAATTCTTTTTCCCCTAAATAAGCCTATTTTTAGTATATTTTAGGAAATAATAATAATAAAAAAAAACTGTGTAAACACCAAATGGTTATATCATGGGATTCAGAATTACTGAAAGACAAACAAATAAGAAAATCTATATATGAAATTAAGGACTGAAAGAAGATTCTCAAAATTCTTAGCAGAAGGTTAAAACAAAGAAAAGAAAACCTGAAGATCTTCGGGGAGATACTCGTGTTTGAGGGAGAGGTCCAATGCACGCTTAAGGCGCTGGTTACGGGCATCGACGATCTCACGGGGCAGCCGGTTCAACGCCTCTTTCACATCCAGATCGTACAAAGGATCGTAGAGATCGTCGTAGCGAAGCCCTAAACAAATCATCCGATCCGATAATAAAAACTACTCCATTGAAGAAGAAGAAGAAACCGGAGTTCAATGTTTCAGCGGAGGGGAAAGGAAAGTGTACCGTATCTGCGGAGGCGTTTGGAAACAGATTTCATGTGCATAGCCGCCAAAGGATTCTTCTTCGGATCCAGAAATGACTTCAAAAACGACGCCATCTTCGCTCTTCGCTCTTCTCGGCCTGAGCTTCTAGGCTCTAGCTCGGTTTATGATATGACCATGTCTCTTTTTTCTTCTAGAAGTGTCCAGTACAACGGCAACTTCGTACGTGGCACTATATTCGTCCTACAATTTGCATTGTAATGAAGGTTAAATTAGACAAGTAGTTCATCAAATTAAGAGGTTATTGTTGTTTTGCGTATCCAATTACAAAATATTTCAATTGAGTCAACACCATTACAAAATTGTACTCTATTATTTTGGTATATTCAATTGTATCCCAATAACCATATGGTACTCCCATATGCTCGGAAGAAAGGGTAATTTTATATGCTCGGAAGAAAGGGTAATTTTATATGCTCGGAAGAAAGGGTAATTTTTTATACATAGCCTTGCACATTTATATTATAAAACTTAAATCCTAAATTATTAATTGTAAAACCTAAAAACTAAACTTAAATCTTATATTTTTAAACAATAATTAAAAAAGCAGAATTATTATTTTTATTTTGACATGTTAAAATTAATAAAAAAAATATCTCATCATACCACTCAACTATAATAAATTTTTATTTTGACATTTTTAATATTTTTGGACAATAATTAAAAAACAGAATTTAAATATACATGAAAATTCACAATTTACTTTTTAAATTATAAAAATATTTTTAAAATTATGATTTTTTGTGATATTTTTTAAAATAAAACTAACAATATTATTTGTTCGTTCTCTGTTTAGCCCTCTAGCACTCTCCGGTATATCTAAGAACCGAAAAGGAAGAACCACGCCACATACTTCTAGCACATTAAAAGTAAAGCTTCACGGGTACGTCCAAGAAGACTTAATGCGGTTGCAGCAATGTGATGTCCAGTCAGCCCAGCAAGAGCAAGCTGTTCTCCGGGTGATGCATGCTCGATATAGTTGTCCGGCAAGACGATCGGTCGCCACTGTGGAAATTCTTTCAGTAAATCATCCGTATTACCAAGAATATTTAACATAATATTTCTGGGTCGCCCCGAACGACACCCTTCACCTCCCCTCAACCCCATGCGCAAAATCTAACGTGGTAAATGATTATATTACCTTCAGTCTTCCATCAAGCAGTCCGTCGAGCGCAATGAACTGGGCAACGTGGGAACCAAATCCTCCAACAGAACCTTCCTCGACGGTTATCAGAATGTTATGATTGCTACAAAGCTGCCTGAGAAGCTTGGTATCGAGAGGCTTGCAGAATCTGGCATCAGCAACGGTTACACTAATTCCGAGCTTGGAAAGAAGGGCCTGAGCTTTGAGACAGTTTTGAACCATTGTCCCATACCCAAGTAAAGCAACATCTTTACCCTCAACTAGAACTTTACCTGTTCCAATCTGTTTTATGGTCAAATTTTCACAAGACGAATCAGTATCGTAAAATTTTAGCATTCGGAATTCACAGACGAAAACACCTAAAGAGTTAAAAGCCTTTAAAGCTATTATTGGCGTTAATAAAACTAAACAAACGAGCCAAATTAGAAACAGAGGACAGTAAAGGATGATTACCTCTAGAGCATTTCCACCACGTATAGGATAGTCTGTCCTGACTAGGGCACCCCTTGGATACCGAAAGCAAACTGGCCGATCATCGATCTGGGCAGCAGTAGTAACCATGTTCATCAGCTCATCCTCATCCGATGCTGCCATGACAATCATGTTTGGCAAACATGACATGAAGGTTATATCAAATGCCCCACACTGCAAAGGACCATCAGATCCTACCAAGCCTGCACTCGTAATGACAAATCGCACAGGAATACACTGCCGATCTACATCATGGACAACCTGGAAGCATAAAATTTTTATCCACATCTACTTCTGCGCAGTAGAACAAAATCTTATGGCAGAACACTTAAAAACACCCAATTTCACATGCATAAATAAGTACACAGTTAAAAGAGTCAGCACTACATTATGACAAGTTTTTTACGATCGTGCATGCAGGTGCACGGTGAACGCTCAGAGGGAGGAGAGGGAAGAGAACCTGATCGTATGCTCTCTGCAGGAAGGCAGAAGGAATTATGCAAAATGGCTTTAACCCTCCACATGATAAACCAGCTGAAAATGTAACTGCATGTTGCTCAGCCATTCCAACATCAAAAAACCTGTCAGAAAATCTTTCTTGAAATAACTTAAGTGATGGATCCATTTCCATTCCAGCATGAACTACTACAATATCTTTGTCTTTCTCTGCCTCCGTAATCAAAGCCGCCATCAAGCAATCACTATAAGTTTGGCAACTATCACCATTCGAGAAAGCGTAAATGCCATTTAGACTTAAACCTGTAAGAAAATACAAGTGTAGCAAGGAGAGGTTGTTAGCAGTAAGCATGCAATGTGCAAGAGACCAAAGGGGTTTTCATACACTTTTTCTTGAGGAGAATGGAAAAAAGTAAAGGTTTGCAAACAAAAAACAATCATGTAAAATTAGTCATATTCAGATCTGAGCTGTTTTCCTCAGGGTATTAAGAAAAAGCCCGATTCTGTTATAAAGCAGAAGGTAGCCTTGAGAATGCCCTCTAGCACGATAAATGACAATACATGGATAATAAAACAACCAGAGAGAAAAAGAAGTTCCCTATTATTATATGTTTTCTATCTATGCCTGTAATCTACATATTAAAGAAATGGTACACAACAATAGATGTATTAATTGTAGTTAAGTCAAACTAGTTATAACACTCATTAATTGAAGAAGAATTGATAATAATTTTTTGTAACATACACCATTTAAGGACGTGTCGATGGAGGAATACCTTCTTGCTGCAGCTCAACTGTCCCTGTCTTTTGGTCAGCTTCTGAACCTTGATTTTCCTCTGTTATCACATGAATCAACACCGGACCCATTGAATCCAGTGATGCCACTTCTTGTAGAACACATATCAGATCTTCTATGTTGTGTCCATTAACAGGGCCTATATAATACAGTCCGAGCTCTTCAAAGAGAGTTGATCCAGGTGGACCCATCATACCACGTGCATACTCATCAACTTTGGCTGCCAGTTCATGCATTCCCTTACCAATTTTTTTGGTAACATCCTGAAAAATAAAGATCCATTTATTACATGGAAATGAAGTACTTCTACTCCATTAACGAATCATAATGATTTCCTTTTGAACTTGTCTCGATGGAAGTTTCAAAGAAAGTACTACCAACACATAATCTTTTTGTTGCCAATATACAGCCCAAGGACCCCAACCATCCTCAACTATCCAAACATTTATTTTATTATCACCTTATTTACAGGCTACATCAAGATAACTCTAAAAATCCAGGCATTTTTCTCTGAATTCCAAATTCCAATCATCCCCGACGTAAGACAGACTGATAATTGATTGTGTGATAGAACAGAGTATGTCCACATGGGCTTTATGAAAATGTATGAACGAAAAAGGCAGTAAAAACTGGTAACATTAAAAGTATACATGCATTTGAGACAGCTTTCAATGTGATGCATCTTTGAGTATTCAAGCACAGCACAATGGGAAGGAGGGGCAAGAAAAGAGGTTTCTTTGATGTTTGCTCAAGTCTCAAGTATGTAGGAAAGAATGCTACATAAAATCACCTTAGCAGCTTCTCTAAACCTGCGAAAAGATTTACTTGATTGGAGCCTGCTAAGGGTACTGGATAGAGCATTGATAGATGTCTTGGGGCCCTCTTCTATCTTTGGATGCAAAGAGTGGCGGCTGTCGTTTAGTATCACAACCAAATTTGAATCCAAATATCCAGCATTACTCATGGCCTCATAGACCTGACCAGCCATAGTTGTAGTATTGTTAATGACTGTAACTACGCGTTCTCGCTTGCCTTTAATATCCCGAGCCACTGCCATACCTAATGCGAAGCAGGAATCTCAATTTTTCAATCATTCTGAAGATAAAGAATAATATGCCATAAAAGTTATGTATGTATATATACAGACAGTAGGCAACAAAATACTACCTAGTCCAGCAGATATACTGTTACATCCATGCCCAGCCCCAAAAGGATCATATTCACTCTCAGCTCGGGAGGTATAGCCAGAAAGACCATTCTTTTGTCTCAACGTAGGCATGAGGAACCGCCTTCCTGTAAGAATTTTATGTGCATATGTCTGCCAAGAAAAAGAAAAACTAGTAGAAGAAATAATTGTGGACCATAGATCAAAGTATTGAGGTGCAAATACACAATATCGCCCTTCCTTCAACAAATTCACCATTTGCTCATCAAGAGACAGACATAGAAGCATCCTAATAGAAAAACTAGGAAAGAGGAGCAGGTTAAGAACTGCACGGAATATGATGTTACCTGTTCCCCAGCATCCCACAGAATCTTGTCGACGGGAGCATGGAAAACATAGTGTAATGCAATCGTCAATTCCACCACCGCCAAACTGCCCTTCAAGGATTTCTGAGTTTTTGACATTGTAGAAGACAATTCCGAACGGATTTCATCCGCTAATAATTTCAGTTCCTGCAAAGACAATCTTTTATTTAGTATGTCTAAACCATATGCATAAATCGTAAGCATTGGAAGGCTCATAACACAAACCTTGATACTCAAGCTCTTCAAGTGAACGGGGCTTTCAACCACATCAAGTATAGGTGTAGGGGCTTTCTCCCAAAACAAATCATCAATATCAGGCAAAGAACCTATTCTATTTACTAATCCCTGCACCACAAAAAACCAGATATTAAAATCAAACCAATGGCTTTCGCTACATAGCAAATTTAGATTCAATGCACATACACTCATGCATTCGAAGAAACAAAAAACCAGTTGTTTCTTGGTCAGAACTAGTTAAAGCTAAAGTCTCCTTGACATTTACATGAGGACTACCTATGGTAAGTCTTTCAGACAAAAATAAATAAAAAATACAGCTTTTCTGGGTACATTGACTAATCAAAACAAGAATAAGAAATTCAGAACTCCAATTACAAAGTAAACCCAAAAAATATTTCCAATTCTCTCCCCTGTTTCTAATAAATCACTCCAGTTCAGCCATAGATAAACATTTCCAATAAAAAGTGTTAAGGCTCTATCTAATAAGATACAAAGCTAAGCTACAGTCTTAAAAGCACAAATATCTAAAAAGAAACAACATTAAACACAAAGCTAAGCTACAGCCATGATTACGTTACCCCAGAAAATTTGCAGGAAAGCAAGAATCTAATAACAAAATAATATTGAATAAACGATCCAAATATATGATTTAAAAAACAAAAATATTTGCGATACCTTGGAATTGGGGTTGATGCTAAGCTTCGTAAGATTAAGAGTAGAGGGGAAACTGGAGCTTGAAAACTCAGTTCTGTTATCAAATTTGGCATGGAAATTTGCAGTGATTCCAGATGGGCACTGAGTTGGAGCAGTACCCATGAGGAAAAACGACGACCCAACTCAGTATAATTCGGTAAAATCCGAAGCAAAAGAAAGAATTTATTTTTTAAAATATCAGAATTGATAGAACCTCTTAGTTGCAGGAAACAAAGAGGAAAGAATCAATCAATCTGGTAAATAATGAGAGTTGTAGGGATTAAAAACGCATAAAGAAAATTTGTGAATGAGACTCCACCAAAACTTATGAATAGTTATGATCATATATTATTTTAGGGTAAATTACCTGCATGATCACTAAATTATGGAAGAGATTTATTTTGATCATAAAACTATTGATTTTGTAAATTTGACCATTAAATTTTTAAAATGATTTCAATCAATTCACACGCGATAATATTGTAGGGAAATGATGATGAGTAGTTAAGAAAATTTATATAATTAAAAAATTGTCAAACAAGTACGCCTCTAAAAGTTTTTTTTCTCACTCAATTCAAATTCTGAATTAAATAAAAATTGTCATAAAAATGACAAATTCAATGTATCAAACAAACACAATCTTTAATGATAGGTGTAGTTTTATTTTGTCCACCGAAGTATTAATTTTGTGATTAGACCATTTTGGTCACACAAAAAAACACACACTCTTAAAAGTATCTTTATAGAGTAAATTACCTCTATAGACACTTTAATGATAGGTGTAGTTTTATTTTGTCCACCGAAATATTAATTTTGTCAATTAAATCATTTAATTATTTAAATGATATCAATTAAATCACTAAACGTTAAAAATAATAAAAATGTTAATGTGATAGTTAAATAAATTTGTATAATTTCACATTTGACCTTCATTACTTACATATTATATCAAATTAGGCTATATTTTATTTCGATAAATTTAATCTTCAAATGAGATGATAACATGTATCACCACCTGATTGGTGACAAATAAATCACCGAAAACGAAGCAATGGTAACTTGAAACTAAGTGTGGGCTAGGAATACAAGGTGCTTTACCCACTTAACCAAGATCACAACTTGGTTTAAATTTTACAATATACATATTTTACTGCATCTTATTGTTAAAAAAAATAGAATAATAATAATAAGAAAAACTTGAACCAAAGATGTAAGAAAATATAAAGACAAGCCTAATCACTAAACTAAACTTTATATTTAATTTAAAATTGACAATATTTCACATGTATTTTAATTTAAATTCAACACTCAACTTTTTGTAGAAACCCACTGAGATCCACTAATTGGCCCAGGGACGGAGCTAGGATTCAATGTTGGGAGGGGCAAGAGTCTATTAAGCTATTAAATCTAAAAATTGGGAGGGGTAAAAGCCTTATTTGATTAACTTTTAAACTAAAAGGGACTAAAAATGCAATTATACCAAAAAAATTGGGAGGGGCAACAACCACTCCCACCCACTACATGGTTCCGTCACTGAATTGGCCTTGTGGCTAAAGATACTCATCTTGTATGAGTTCGAATCCTGTATGAGAATGTAATACTTCAAAGACATCAAGACAATCCCAAGCTTATATATACAATGATGCAAGAAGACAACTAGGAGAATATGGTATTACATTGTCTTATTCAAAAGCATAGGTTAATGAAATTGAAGCATCTACTTATAATCAATAAACAAATTCCATCATACAAAAACAATAATACAAGACAGCAAGATTAGCCAAAACTGAATGTTAAGGACCTAGCATCACAAACCGCAAATATAAATATAAAAAAACTTCCTAGCCACTTAACTTTTGGGGTCTTGATTGATCCGGTTGTTCGTGAATGCCAATTCTGATGCCAAGGCAATATGATCACTACCCCATTTCTGGAAAAAAGAAGGAATATACCTTACTGAAACTGGAAAACACTAAACTAATGCGAGAAACCTAAATTATAAAATTCCCATAAAAAATGATACAATCGTAATCCGGTTTGAATCCAAATATTCTATTAAAGTCATTAGAATCCTTATAATTATATACTCCAAAAAAAGAATTATATACTCCGGTACTGTGACCACACAAAAGCATTGGTGTATTTATTGTTACCATAGTAGAGAGAGCTTTCGTATGAACAATGTTCCACCATCATACCTTTGTTGGAAATCCCGGAGTCCATAGCATAGCTTGTTTTGGAAATGGAGCAAGCACCCTGACAGTCTGAAGACCTTCAGAACGCCTGGATGCAGATCAGTGTAATAAATATAATTAATTCTAATCTGGCATATCAGCGGTATTTTATAAATCAAAACTTTTAAATGAAGGTAAAAGAGCTAGCTGCTTATTTCAATTGACTGGATTAAACCATGAGAAACCTCGATAAGAAATCAACACAGTATTCTGTAATAATTGCTTGGCTTGGATAACATATATATACTATCCACTGAAAGAAGAAAAGTGAGGTGGGGGATGGACCATGGTTGTTATTACCCATCAAGAAGTGGTATGGTCCAAGATTGGAAGTTCCGTTCCACATTGTATTTCTTTTATATACCCAAACACAAAAGGGTGTATAATTGTTAAGACACTAGATCCAAGTCTGATGTGTCCATAGTTTTACAGGGAGAAACATAAGAATGCTTGTTCGACAATATCTGATGACTCTCAAATATTTCAAAAATCTAACCGCTACGAGATTAGAAGAGCTCACCATATGTAATCAACTGTGCCCAAGAAGCGCCTGTTGTAACTAGTCACAAGGGGTTCTCCGCAACAGTCTCTTGTACCTGGAGAATCCTGCAAAATAGTGGAAAAGAGTTCCAAACTTAACTTTAGTTCATTACTCATATGCTAGATGATATCTAATCACTCGAAAGACTAAAAAAGTAAAGCTCCACGATGATCCACCTTGACTTCTGTATATGTACTTTTAAGCTGCAGTGGGTGCTCCAGGAACTTGCAGTCCTCATGGCCAGTTGCAGTAGCTATTTCATTTGGGCTCCATGCAGATGGATCATATGTAGTCTGCTCAATCTGAGCAAATTCGGAATCCAAGGAAGGTGATAAATCATCCAGAACTTTCTCACGTTGTATCAAAAACTGCGAGTCCTGTGAACTGAAAAATTCCTTGGATGAATGATCCAAATCTGAAGTTACAGATTGACCCGAGTTTGTTGGATAGACGTCTTGATTACCATATAATGCATCAATAAATGCCTTATTGTCTTCAGCAATATTCTCACTTTCTACCATGGATTTGCTAAGCTCTTCAAGAGACAAATTATCCATTTTCTCTTCTAACTCAATATCAATGCCATCAGGCAGACCTGAGAAGTCGACTTGAGAAGGAACTGAAGGTCTAACTCTGTCATCATTAGCAACAGACTCTGATGACTGACAAGCTAAGCTCTTAGGAGGGGAAACTTCGATTGGATCAAGAGAGTGAGTTTGGTATAATGGTTCAGTTGAAGAATTCTCTGACTGGGAGGTACTCAAAAACGCAGGATCAGTTGTGAACCTGTTGGAATGATCATCCCTCACAATGTCATCCACTCCTGTTCCTTTATTACAATGGATGGTGACATCTTTTCCTATATGCCCCATCCCAGTCATGTCGGAGCACACATTTTCAGGACAGGAAGAATTGCCCGGAGTAAATCTTTGCACATCATCATCCATCTGATTTACAGGAATTTCTCCTTCAGTGTGACAGCAGCTCGAACTTTTTTTAGAGTGATCAACTATAACGGAGAATGCTGATCCCTTTTCACCTTTTACAACATCAACTGCATCATGATGAATTTCTGCTGTCACTTCATCATATTCTAAACTGTCATTGTTTCCCCTTTTTGAATTATTGCAGGACATATCTGACAAACCCTGCATTGTCTCACTGGACTGAGACAATTTTACAGAAGCATCTTTCATATTATTTCTGTCTAGATTATTTTGTTTCTTCGTATCAGATTGATAATCATTTTTATCCGTACCAAATCCCTTGAAATCTACCGCCGGAGGAACTCGTGCAGGAAAATCACCAGACCGTGCCCTGCAGTATTTTGCAAGCTTTTTATTTCCAATAATCAGCAATGTACCCAAAAGTTATTTAATTTTTACCCACCCTGAATTAGGATATGTCTGCAGAGGAATTTCCGCAGAAGCTTGTCCTGACACCTTGTCTCTATCCACTGCCGACAAATCCAACTGCCCCAAACAGTATAATTACAATCTTACTTGATCATCCATCATAGAAAGAGAACATAAAAACGCATTTACCTTCTGCTCTGAGATAAAGTTGTACAATGGACTCTGTTACAAAAGTAAAGTGTGATCCCCATAAGTTATCAAAGTACAAAATCTTATAAAATAAATATAAACAGAAATGAACCATGTGGATAATGCTTAACAAAAGCTTAAAGTGTAAAAGACGAGATAACCTTGGGAGTACAATTAAAATCCCCACAAAGAACAACTGGAGCATCATCCCAACTCTTTGAAACGGCATGAGCTCTTTCTAGGAGCCTCCTAACCTGTTTGAGAAGAACAGGGGTAAGACCATTTAAAGTATTATTATTCATCAACACTATAGACTATTCCTGTAGGGTAGAAATGTTAATGTAGGTGTTTTCACCGTTACCCAACATTTTTTGGACCCTCGTACCCATGTCCACTTTGAAGTGTCAAATACAAGTTTGACAGGGGTACTTTAGGAAATATAAGGATTCAAAAAGACATGCAGATTATATCCGGGCAAAAGTGGCAATAAGAAAAGGCATGTGTGTGCAGGGGCTGATAGGGAAAGGAAGAAAATGATAAGGCTTTTTGTTTGCTGTGTGTAGATTTGTCCAAGCTAAATAAGCAAAGCAGAAATTATTCAAATGTTTTCAGCTCAATGCTATCCAAAATCGGTTTATTAGATTTTGGACTTATACATCACATTTGCAACAAAAAGCAACAAAAGTTGCATCACACAAGGCTATTCATGTCAAATATGAAGTGACACAGAAAGAATTTGACATGGCAGATTAACTTCAGTTATACAAAATGCACTGGGATTGATCTTGAAAATCTTGCAAATGAGAAGAAAGACTGATCCTTGTATTGAAGATGGTGTAATCAGGAATCATGGCCTCCAGTAAGGAGGTGACAAGGAAAAGGTATTGTGGAAAAACACAACCAAATAACCAACTCCAGAAAATTGAATACCTGGCCAAGCTTAATTTCTCCTCTTTTGGGATTATATAGAACGTGAATGTTACAGATGACAACTTTATTTGAATTTGCTGAGCTGCAAATAAAAGCTAGTATCTTTGAAGAATTGAAATGAAACAAAAATTCAATGTTATAATTTAAAAGTACCGCATACAAAGTGCAAGAAAAATGATCAAATTATGATATTTAACATTACGCATCAGATCAACAAAACACAAGAACTATATGAAAAATGGTAGGCAAAAACTGGTTTTTAACTCTTCTAGTAGGAAGTCTCAATTTTTTGGGTACATATAACCTCATGCTATTTTAGATTCCAACCTTCTCTTCCCATGATTTGAACTCAAAACTTCCACGTTGGACTTTCAAATTCTTCACCAACAGGGTTCCTTTGGGGAGTTAGTATATAATATCTCTGAATATACAACTTGATTCAAGATTACCTTTACCAGAAAATTTCATCTCAAGTTACATACTTTATTACATTTTGAGATAAAAGTATTAAACAATTTTAAACCAGAAACGTCCCTTAGTACCTTTTTAACGGTTCTGCTATATTTCCAGGGGTACTTTGGCTCAACAACTGTTGAGGAAGGAGTAAACAAATACCAGTCAAAGCCATTAAACCATGGCAAGGAAAACAAAGAAAGTCAGGATCAGATCCAACCATGAAACCACATTAAAATTGAAAGTTCCATTCAAGACAGAACCAGAAAGTTGTAGCAGACCTCAAGAACACATATCTGGGCAACATTATCCCGAAGTTCATGCTTGTTGTACTCTATATATTCTTCCTGAAGCAACTTGAACCTAATATAAAAATCATCATAGGAATCAGTATGCTACAGTACCAAATAAAATATGTAAAAAGGGTCTAATCTAACAGCGTCAACAAGGAATTACCGCATACTCTAAAATGAAAGTTTGAAAGGACCAAAAAAATAATAACAAAAAAATGAAGAATCCAAAATCATAGACAGATAAAAATCACAGAAAATCCAGGCATCTTACACCACCAATCAGGCAATTATACCGTTGACCAGTAACTTGCTACACACACAGCACAGGATCATCCATGCAACTAAAAAAGCCATGAAAGTACACTGATATCCTTCCTTCAGACCACACAATTGAAAGGAATCTTGACTAGGTAAATAAATTGAAAAGGTGAAGCATTCAAATACCCCATCATTAAGGGATTTTTGCGGCAATAAAAATGATGTGGTTTTGCTATTGTAGCCACTTGTTTTGAAACAGTGGGAGATAGATTTAGGACTTTGGTTTTCCTTCTCTCAACATTAATCTATGACCTATTATTGGGGGGGGGGGACAAATGGGAAGCAGTGCCCTGAAGTGGAAAGCAAGCAACTAAAGCACATTGAAAAATATGTATGTTGTAGCATGGATCTTAAAAATGACAAAAATGCATAACTGCTGCAACAAGAAAACGACAGCTGACCCGCTTAAAATGAAATTGATGAGCTTCACGCAACAAATAAAATAAAGACTCAAATTACCAGTAAGTAAATTAGACCTCACTGATGGCTGTTATATACTAATAAAAGGTGATGATATAATAACCTTGATGTTCGCCAAAAGATTGCACAACCATCAATTGCTTTTCCAGTTCGCATCTGTGAAATGGCCCAATAAATAAGTCAGACCTCAGCTCTCCAAGGCAAAGTTGTTTGTATGTACATCAAGTAAAAGCAGGCCATTTCCGTTTCAGATAGAAATGTAGAACAGAAGTCACAGTTGGGATAGAATTTTTGCTCTTAAAACCATGTGATAGCAAACCTTCCAAATGCCACTATATCCCATGGACTTCAACTGCTGCTCCAAGTCATGAAATCTATCAACCTCCTGAAAACATAGTAAAAGGAAACATAACGTGTCATATTAAAAGGTAATACACCCAGTTCTTATAATAATAAAACATAAGAGAAAGAGAAAACACTCCTAGTTACCTATCCACCAAAACAGGCATAAACAGTCCCACTTAAAAATATATAGGCATTTCCAGCAAATAATAAAGGCACTCCCGGCCACGTTAGCGAGAATATAAACCCTAGAAATTCCTATCACATTGCTTTCAATAGTCACTAATGTCAACACTTACTACTCATCTATTTCAGAAGGCCTGAAATTTTTTTAATGCAGGTGGCGTTATGCAGAGAGTAAACAGGTGTAAGAAAACAGAAACAAATTACAGATATTACGGGCTCCATATGCTGTTAACCTTCATTTCAGTTCTGAAACATAAAAGAGTGGTACAGGATAACCTGAAAGCACAAAATATCTGCTGACCATAAACCGAGCTCAAACATTAAATTCCTCATCCTCCACTCCCAATTCATCATATGGTAAGGTATGTGGAAGTAAAGATTCCGATGGGTACTAGCAAGGTAATCCGCCAATATATTATATGAAAGAACAATAAACCTATCTGCAAAACGAAATTTCCTGCTAAAAAAGTTGGGTTTTTTTAAGTAACAAAAGCAATGAAAATACAGATATTCAATAAACTGTGATTAATTACCAGAACGCGGAGGCGGTGGAGCTTTTGCGTACTCCCATTCCCGGAAGTCCCAGGGCTTGGAATTGCGGGGACGGAAGGGCTTAGCCGCTTGATTTTGATCAAACGGTTGGCGGGGATATTGATAACGGTTGTACGGATGAGGATTAGGCGGCGGGTGGCGAAAACATTGCTGGTTTTGGTGGTTGTAAGGATATGGAGGCCTAGGGTTATAACCGAACTGCTGAGGCTGAAAGGAGTGCTGATTAGAGGAATTTCCTCGACGGAAACCTAGGTTCGTTTCTCGAACAGAGTCCAAGTGCGAGTCTCCGGTGATTATATGGCCTCTTCCGCCGCTGTTGGGCCGGTCGGAGAAGCTTCTGCCCCATGGATTTCGACCACCTCGATGCTGTTAGAGTTGGAAGAAATTGAATGTTAGTGCAGATATAGTTGGGGATATAGTAATGAGAGTAATGTGTTTAGAGAAGAGGTGGAAGAAGTACGGGACGTTGGTAATAGGACATGACGGCGGTGTCGGCGGGCGCAAGGAATTTGAGACGGAGAGGAGGAGGACGCCACATCGAACGAATGAAACTGTTCCAGTGAAGCGGAAGCAGAGCGGTTAATATTATATACCAAATTGTTCTTTCGCTACCATTAAGTAGACATGGTATTCGTATTAGCTTATATACCAATTTGTTCTTTTGTTTATCATGTAATTTTATTGTCATTTCAATAAATTCACATTATTTGATAAAAAAAGGCTAAACTGCAACGTAGGTCACTCAATTATAGGTAAGATTACATTTGGGTCATTCAGTTATTAAAAGTTACATTTAGATCACTCAATTATAGGTAAGATTACATTTGGGTCACCCAATTATTAAAAGTTACACTTAGGTCACTCAATTATGGGTAATGTTACATTTGGGTCACCCTTTATATTTAAAAAAATGTATATTAATTTATGTATTAGATTAATTAATGCTTTCAAATGAAGTACTCTAGTGTTAACAATGGTATACAAGTGACTTGGAAGAAAAAATGATGAAATTGATGTATTTTTTTAAATATGAAGGGTGACCCAAATGTAACCTTACCCATAATTGAGTGACTCAAATATAACTTTTAATAATTGAGTGACTCAAATGTAACATGATCCATAATTGAGTGACCCAAGTATAACTTTTAATAATTGAGTGACTCAAATGCAATTTTACCCATAGTTGAGTGACCTTCGTTGTAGTTTACCCTAAAAAATTATACATTTATAAATTAAGTTGTTCAAGCAAGCACATTTAACCGGTTGACAAACTGTTATCGTTATTCAAGAGTAAGCACATTTGGTCTTCTTGTTTGCAATTGAGTTGCAATAATGAATGTGTTGTCAACGTGTCTTATTGTAATACGCATTTTAGGTTGTTTGTTGAAAGTTTTACCTTTCATCGTCAATCTTTAGTGATGTTTGTATACTTGTTCAATAAAACTAGCGGATTTCAACAAATGTATCTTAAATAAACACAGCCATACACAACTAAGGCATTTAATCATATTAACCGGCAATGGTACACATTGACCAACAAATGTATTGAACAAGACTAACAAAATTTCAGCTCAGAAGGTGAAAAAGTAAGACATGTTCATATAACTCACCTCATTAATGCCATAACTCATGTCATTCATGCATTATAGCATCCTTATCATCAAAATAATTCCCAAATGTTTAGGAATTTGATCAAATTCAATAACACAACAGTAACCAATGCCCTCCCGAGAACATCACTAGCTTTGAATTGTTATTTCTTCTCCTGAGATGGAGCGATGAACTTGGTAACAACATAGCAATCCGGGGGGTCAATGTTCGTGTAATAGTTCTTGATAGTCTCCGTGATTTCAAATCCGAATTTCTTATAGAAGTTGATGGCATCTTCGTTGTTTGTCTGAACATGCAAGTAGATTACCGGTATGTGTTGCTTCAAACAAAGCTCAAGAACATGGTTCAATAGCTTTGTGCCTGCATAGATTCAAGATTTAAGCAAAACATTTAGACAAATGGCAAAACCAAATGATACATGGCTTTTAACAAACTAATGCAACATAATTTCGGCAAAAGCATGTTTGAAGCAATTAGCTAAGCATCAAATTGATTATGCTTTTGTGATAGTTAAGCATCCCAAGTAGCAACAAGAATGATCAGATGCTTAGAACAATTTAAAGGTCATGTATGAACTAAGATTATGCATTTATTTCCTTGCAAGATCTACTCCGGGAGGAAAACATGATTGAAACTCACCAATTCCTAGCCCACGATACGGTGCTAGAACACCCAATGTCATGATGTACACACAGATGACCCCACCTTCCTTCTTTTCCAGCCGACAAGCAATTGATCCAACACAGATGTCACTGTAATATGCTGATTTAGCAAGCAAAAGAGTGATTGTTAGAATAACATGCTAAGTTGCTAACTTTTGAATCACACAGGCCATTCTCCAACTTAATCTCTCATCAGGCCTCAACTCGTGTAATAGCATGTATAACAATCACATCATATGATGATACATGCGTGTGTGCACGTGTAAGCATCCACAATTAGTTCCAAGCCATCATCAAATTGAAAAAAAAAACATTAATTATTTCCAACCATAAATGCACCATACTAGTAATTAATACCAAGTGCTTAAGGCATTGTGACAAAGACATCTCGAACATGCTCTGCACGTTGCTAAGATCGTAGAGTTAGATGAGGATTGCCACTCAAAACTTCAATCGAGTGTATTTCTTTGAGCATGACTTATGGATTAAGGAGAAAATAAAACAAATATGCAACTACCAAGACAGAAGAAAGTGATAGGATAATTACTCTCCAAAAATAACAGGTTTCAAAATTCCTACAGTTTTAGTGAAAAGTTGTAGACCATCAAGCTCAATAAGTTACCTCCAATGCAAGGTATCAAATTTCAGAATCAGGAAATCTTTAGCAAGGGATTTTATGACTAGAAAATTTTACTGATAGCTACTACCTATTGCTTAAAAGTTCAAAAGAAATGCAGGATAAGGATGGATAGATGAACATTTCATAATATGCGGAAGACCATGGAAGAAAAGACAAGCACAAAAACAAAAGTGAGGAGTGTTTTTGAGTCATAAACTGAACAATATCTAGCCGTGTTTTGAACCCCCAATATTGACAATTGAAAAAAAAAACATATTACTTCTTAAATGCTGCTGAACACAATAAATGGGAGGACACTAACTAAACTAAATTGGAACTCTTTAATCCAACAAATAAATTACTTTTTCCAATGATAAAATGGAAGGACACTAAATCGATAATTGAAAAGACCATTTTTGTATCAAAGGCCACTCATAGACCATAGTTCCCCTCAAATTGGAATGAGCAATCAATCGGTGTAGCTAGGGGTGTTCATGGTTAACCAACATACTACAACGGTTAACATGTCGGTTTTTGTTCTTAGTGTAATTAGATGATAATTTCTAAAGATAATGTGTTCATCCATTATGTTCATCTCATTATGGTTAACCAAAATACTACATGAACACCCCTACGGTGTTTAGGCTAACAATATCGGGTCTGAGAGAATATAAACATATTAAAAGGAAGTTTCAACTTCAATAATTCCAGTTTCTCTTTTAAACAATGTTAAACCATTTCCCAAATCATGTATATCATCAAATGCCAATATAAATCAAACTAGCCCAAAAAGGCCAACAATTTACCAATGTAAAGAACTAAAAACAACATAATCGAAGGCAGAAATCAAGACCAACAAAACGAATTCCATAATACGTACTAACCACATACGAAAAAAAAACCAAAATTAAAAAAAAAACAATTGCAAAGAAAACCCCAAACAACATTGGCCATAACAAAGTGAGAACAACAAGTTATTTAAAGAAAATAATGAGAACCCAGAAAAGATTAGGGGGAAAAGGGAGCAAACCAAGCTTGGTGAATTCGCCGGAAGCCAGGGCATCGGCGTAGTACTTGTCGTTGTAACGAACGGGGAAGAGAGCAGTGTTGAGCTTCTTTAACTGCATCACGTTCTTGTCCCTCACCCCATCAAGTGATATTGCTACTTCTCGACCACCCTCCATTTCTAAACTGTTTTGGTCCGAGAAAACAAGAGATTTGCAGAGGGGGATATTAACAATGGCGTGGTTAAGGGGGGATTGTACGGACAGAGATAGATTTCTTGTATGGGACGACAGAGGAAAGGTAGGCTTGTAATTCTACAGCGACGGTGGAGAGATTTGGCTTTTTAAAGAGGGAGAAAATTGAGGGTTCTCTCTTTTTCCCACTACTTTTCCTTGGTTTTTATGGGTTTCTGAGTTTTGTATTTTAACATGAAATTTCTCTGGTTTGACTCCAGATTCAGCCCAGATTTGAAGTGTTCTTCCCTTTAATTTTGGGTTTGGGCCTTTCTCTCAAAATAAAAGAGGCCTGCAGATTCAGTGGCCACCCATTGAAAATGGATTTTCGACATATATATATATATACGGTTAGGATCAACTTACACAGAGTAAAACTCAAAGAGTTTTACACGTTTTTTGAATCGTTGGATGGAGTAAATGGATGGCTGAGATTAACTCCTTACTTTTTTTCCCAAGTGATAATCTTTCCATATTCTACTGTTAATCTCATCTATCCGTTTCACCCATCCAACGATCCAAAAACCGTGTAAAACTTAGAGAGTTTTACATTGTGTAATTGGATATATATATATATCTGTTTAGATGCGAGTAAAACTTACTCAATTTGAAAATATTAAATTTTTTGAACCAAATCAACATGGAAAAAACTTAACTCGAATAGTAATTTTAGAAACTCGACTCGAGAAAAATTCAAATAACAAGTTGAGTTAAAAATAAGACTTGAATAATGGATCGATTTTCAAATTTAATTCAAGTCGCTCAACTTTACTTAATATATGTATATCACATATGAAAAATACCTATGTATATCATATATTAGGGGTGTTCAAAACTACCCGACCCGATTAACCCGCCCCGACTACCTGAAAGGAAAAAAAAATCAGATATTTTACTAAAAAATTACCCGACCAGGGATTTTTTTGATAGTTGGGCCGGTCTTTGGTCAATTTTTTTGGTATCCGAGTATCCGACCAGACCCGATACTTTTAATATATTTATTTTTTTAGTTTTAAATTATATTTTTATTTTAAGTTATTTAATATTTACCGAATTTTTTTGGCATTTGTAATACTCGAAAGAATCGGATAATCTTCTTTTTCAAGTTTCAATCCAATTATCAAATGTCCCCTAAAATAAAAGACCAAAATTTACCAAATTAAAGTCGAAGGATTAATTAATGTGGTAGATGATGCAATAACAAGACACGTTGAGAGGAACAACCCCAAACTCCGAACATAGACAGTAAAACAAATCTCGATAGGACACAACCATAAATCATGGTTTTCACAATAAATTTTATTTCTCATTCAACAAATCATAATCAGAACAAAAAGAAAGAACAATTCCAAGAAAGTTCCTACATACATGGTTACCGATAACATGTAAAGAAAACAAAAAATATATAGAGGTAATTTCTGGTAACTGGTGCATAAAAACGGACTGCGTTCTCACATAAATGAGTTGCTATTTGTCCTACAAAGAGCTCGTAATTACACAGATTTTGCAGGCCATGTTGCTTGAGCTGACATGATTATACCCACAATCACTCCAAATAGTCCAAGAGCACTGCCAAAAATCTCAATCACAAGAATCTTCACAAAAAGCGAAGAGTTCTGCGCATCCGACAGTGCACAGCTGCTTCCGATTATTCCTACGCATAACCTGTCGTGAAATAGAACACAATAAGTACACACAGAAATAAGCATAATGTCCGTTTCGATAACTTTATTTAAAGAGTAAAAGGAAAAGAAAGATGGAGATGAACCCGCAAACAAGATTTGCAAAGCCAACAATAATTCCCGAGGCAAAGATTGCATATCCTGCTCTAAGAGACTCGGCTGCATATATTTGTGATGATGGCACGCTCTCTAACTTTGTTTGTAAAATAATCGCAACAATTACACCATATATAGCAACAGCTTCACAGAAGATCACACTGCAATAAAAACGGCACAGTAAAATTTAGTATTTCGCTAGGCATACAGCATTTCGAACGTATAATAAGCAACACTGCAAAATGTTTGAATCAACCCAGTTGAAAAAGGTGGGTCATCTTTAGTTATTGAATTCGTTTTCATGACTAATAATGTTTTGCCATTAACTTCAGTAACAACAATAATAATAATAATCATTTTCCATTAGTCCATCCACTCCAATTTTCAACAGATCCAGCAGACATTACACGAATCGAATAAAAGTTAAGCAGACATTACATGAATCGAATAAAAGTTAAGCAGACATTACAGGGAAGCCATCTCTAGATTTGCAGGGCAATATCTGGGAACAAATAGAAAGGATCTATACACAGAAAAACTAGAACTATAGCTATTTTTGTTAATCATGATTGTAGTTAAGAAAACATCCATTCTTTCTGCTTTAAAGCTGGATAGAAGCTCATATCATAACATTATACAGATCCAGGGCTAATGATTATACATAAAACTTAAAAAATATAATACATAGCCAAGCTTCTTAGTTTTCCCTATCAGATTTTCAAAGGCCAGCGACAGATTTTAAATTAACTCAAGGAATCTGAAAGAACAAAGCATTATTAAGGGCGGCTTATTAACAAATCACTGAAAAAAACTTAATCAATAGATTAGGGTTTCTAAAAAATAGAAATAATTAGAAGCACTCCCAGATCAAACCACGCAATAAAAGCAAATCAATAAACAAAGCGAAAAGGAAACAGAATTACCTAATTAGATTCTTGGAAGTGATTCGAGGAGCTTTAATAGCGGCACCGATTAAACTACTCCCGGTTATGTAAATTCCCCTGTGAATGCGAATTATAAAAAGAAAAGGGAACAGTTTAAAACCTAATTCATAAAATTCATGGCCAAAACGAGAATTGAAAGAGAAGGGGTACCATGCGGCGCCGAGGACGGAGACACCGATGGCGATAGCGATACCGATGGCGGAGAAAGTGTACGGAGAAATCTTGACGAGAGCGGTGGACCAGGAGCTTGAATCTGCTACCATTGTTGTTCCTGCCATCTTCCTCTTACTCAAATTATTCCTTTGTTGTTTTTGATTGGAATACTAATATCACGGAGAGAGAGATAAGTAGACAAGTCGGGTCGGGCTGGGTTTATGAATGCAATTATCCATCATATAATTCTTTTTCCTCAATTTTTTAAATTTAATGTTTATTTTATTTTACTTTTAATAAATTTATGCTTTTATTATTTTATTTTATTTTTATTAAGTAAAAATGTATTATATTCTCAAGATAAATGTCGGGATTGGAACCCACACAATGTAGAGTAACATCAACGTTTTTAACCACTCGATTAATTAGACTAATATTTTTTATGTATTTTTCTACTAAGTTGAGCTAAACAAATTTTAGCAGTTACGAAGCCATGAATTAAGATCAAGAAGGTAAATTATATTTAGTATAAAAAATAGGGGTAAAATTCAAATAGATTAAAAATTAGGGGTTCATAAAGTAAAAAGTCCATTATATGGGGGCACAACCCGTAACTATGCTATGCCACCATGAATAGAAATCTTCTGCCCCTTTTCGGTGTCATTATTTATGCCTCACATTAAAAATTAGATTTATGGTTTATGGTTAGAGTTTATGGTTAGGGTTTAGGAAATTTAGGGTAAGGTATATTTTTAGGGTGTATGGTGTAAGATTTAAGATTTAGAGTTTAAGATTATAGCTTGGAATTTAGTTTTTTAATGTTGGGGCATCGAAAAGTGATGAAAATCTTCTAACTTTTTGGTGCCCTTACTTATGCCCCACACTTAAAATTAGGTTTAGATTTTAAGGTTTAATGTTAGGCTTTATGGTTAGGCTTTAGGAAAATTAGGGTATGATGTATTTTTTAGAGTACAGGGTGTAGAGTTTAGGATTTAGAATTTAGGGTTAAGGCTTGTAGTTTAATTTTTTAGTATTTTTTAATGTTAGGATATATATAGGGGCACCGAAAAGAGTTTGGGGATTTTTATCCATCGAAAAGGGGCAAAGGATTTTTATCCATGCCATCGTCCCCATATATTACGAATAGAAATCTCATGCCCCTTTTCGGTGCCTCTATTTATGCCCTCACACTAAAAATTAAATTTAGCATTTAGGATCTAGGGGTTAAAGTTAGGGATTGTAGTTAGGTTTAGAAAACTTAGAGTATGGTGTATTTTTAGAGTATATGGTGTAGGGTTTAAGATTTATAATTTAGTGTTAAAGCTTGGAATTTAATTTTTTTAATATTTTTTAATGTTGTAGTATAAAAAAAGTACCGAAAAAGTACAAATGATTTTTATTATATTACTATCGTTAAACTATATAAGACAGCACAATTGTACACACTTTAATCTTGATCCGGCTAATCCGAAAGGTTCAAAATGTCACCAAAATGACCGACCAAATTTTTAAACATTAGTTAAGCAGAAAATCATCCAAATTGCTCCTTTAAAAACAAATCAATAAATATAAAATCATGCTTACACAAATAAAGTAAGAAATACACAAAATACAGAGCTGTATAGTTTAAGATGAACATATATCAAAATAATAGTGGAGAGTTACAGACGAAAATGTTCGTATGGTCATATGAATACATAGCTCACCAAAAGAATTAAGATATGGTACAGAAGTAGAGTTAAAAGTCAATATTTTTTATAATTAGAATGCATGATTTATTTGTCTACTAATTCAGATCAAGTTTTGCAGAGGCTTATTATATAATGACGATCCTCTCAACTCAGATTTCTCTATTTACAACGCCAAGATTTGAACTTCTGATCTTGCTTTAAGGACCTAACAACTCATCTTGTTAGACCAACTTATTATTAGTTATTGTAAGTTTTTTAAATATATATATATATATATATATATATATAACATATATTATATATGTAAATATATATCAATTACATTGTGTTTGTATTACGCGAGGCAATACGTTACTAGCTCGCAAGCAGGACGAAACTACCCATTTTTTATTAAAAGAATATAAAGACATGAATGGGATAAATACTTAGCAGTACCCCTAATTTTAATTTATTTTGATTTTAACCCATTTTCTGTTATTAATCACACTTTACCCCGTGTTCACAAGTTATACAATGTATTATAAATCTTTCAACCAATATATATATATATATACAATGTATTATACGATTTCTTTTACCATCAAACTTTACATGCAATTGTAAATGGGAATTCCACTATATTGTAAACAACAACAAAACAATTAAAGAGAGAATAAAGCATAAACAAGTACAAAACTATACAAAAACCTGAACAAAGAACCTGATGGGGGTGTGTTTAAATGGCTGGGGACTTATCATCTCTTCTGGAAGTTAAATGCCTTGATTGAGAAAGCAAAGATGCAGCCGAACAGCACGCATATCCCGACCACCACCGTTGCCACGATTCCGAGAAATTCAGTTCTAAAATCGAAATAGTTTCTTACAAAATCTTCCACTGTTTCCCCAGTATCAAATTTCTCCTTTATGTCTCCATACTGTGCAGCTATCAGTCCATACAAGGTCCAAGATATGGGGCATGCCCAATAGTACCATCTCCACCATATAGGAATCCGCTGTCGGATCATGAGTTCTCATAGTCATTATCTGTATTGACAAAGTATGCAAAAGGGTTTCTAATGCTTACCGTTCGGGGAATGATGAATCCGGAGAAAAGATTCCATATTGCGAAGAAGGCTGATGAAACTATGGCAGCAATGTTGTGGTTTGGAGTAACAGCAACAGTCATCATCCCATAGAAGGTGAAGTATAAAAAGGTGAAATACAAGAAGAAGAGATACCAAAATAACTTGGCCGCTGTCCATTCGAATCCGATCATGCCATACACTACAACTCCATATATGACAGTTTGAATTAATATGTACGGCAGCTCGATTACAACCTGCAAAATAATCGGTAAGCATAAACTTGTTCCCAAGGCCTATATTAGTTCATATGCCAAGATTAGTTAGTCCTGAATCTAAGCAGAGGCAATATTACCTGTCCAAATGCGTACGGTAGTGCCGAATACATCCCTGCTGCTCTTTCTCTATAGAAAACTGTTCTTTCAACTGCCACAACTGGCTGAACTGATGCACAATTTTGGAACCCTATAAAGAGAACAGCAGCATACATGGAACCCATTGAATCGAAAACATCTTGTTCCCTTGTTCTGCATGATCAAGTAAATTGATTCAGAGATTAAAACACATTTACTTTGCTTGTCATTGAACTGTTTGCATTAAATAGTTATATACCTTTTGGAGCCTATATCCCAGAATATGGTCCCAAACATTACACCAATAAAAGTTGTGAATAAAAATCTCACTGCATTGTACGGCGGGTTTCGATAGTAAGACCAATGCTGCTTCCATAGGCAAGACATACATTGAGTAAGCAAAGATTGTGAATATCTAGTTTGGAAATATAAATCCTTGGAACCAAGAGCAGGGCTGCTTAGTTCCTTCACCAATGCCTTGTTTCTCCTGTACCGTTATGTTTTAGTGTCAGTGGTTGTATACAAGCAAAATTGTGCATTAATCGTAAACCATGAATTCCCGAGACTCTCAGGTGATCGATCCTACCTGTTTAGCTCCGAGTTCTTGTATATGTCAACGAAGTTGACACCAAGGGCTTCTTCTTGTGATACTGAAGTAACCTCTAACATCCAAGTTGCTGGATTGTAACCATCCTTTATCTTTGGGATTCCGTTTATTTCCTTCAAGAAGAAAGATCTTAGGGAAGGTATAAAAGAAAAATCCATAAATATCGCGCATTCACGAGACTAACCTCAAAATACTTTATCAGATGGCATGAATGGCGGCCTAATTGTCCCATATATATTTCTTCACCTCCTCTTTTCAACAAAAGTAGCTGTTTTTTGTTGATTATGTGATTGTATCAGTTTTAAGAAGCCAAAAGATATAAATGGCAGAAAAAACTTGGAAATGACTCTCACCTCATCAAATGCATCAAATATATCTATGCTTGGTTGGTGGATGGTACACACTACAGTTCGTCCCGTATCGACAGTGTTCCTCACCGTTCTCATCACAATAGCTGCTGCCCTGGCATCAAGACCAGAGGTAGGCTCATCCATGAATATTATGGATGGGTTGGCAACAAGTTCAACTGCAATTGTTAGCCTCTTGCGTTGCTCCGTCGAAAGACCATTCACCCCGGGCAACCCCACTAGTGCTTCCCTTAATGAAGTTAGCTCCACAAGCTCCATGACTTCCTCAATGAACATCTGTAACACATCAAATTTCATTTAGAACAAATATCGCTTGCATGCCTTCGGAAAATGGCATTAGTATTTTGACAATATGTAGCACAAGTACTTATGAACATACCCTCCTGGTTTCAGAATTGACCCCTGGGGGTAGTCTAAGCCATGCAGAGAAAAGCAAGGACTCATAGACAGTAATATGTGGGGAATGGATGTCTGTTTGTTCACAATATCCGGATATGCGAGCAAACGTTTCTTGTTTCTTTGGATACCCTGAAATCTTGATGGTACCCTCAACATAACCGCTTGATTTTCTTCCAGCCAACACATCCATTAGAGTGGTCTTGCCAGCACCACTAATGCCCATAAGAGCTGTTAGGACTCCAGGCCTGAAAGAGCCACTCACTCCCTTCAGAAGTTCCAACCGATCCTCAGAAATACCTTGAGCTTTCATCTCCTACAAGCATTGTCAAAATGAAGTTTAGCAACTCTAATTAGCCCATGTTTCCTCGTTGCTAGATTCGAAATACCTGTGGCATATCTACAGCATATCTGATTTCATCAAAGCTCATAGACAAGGGTTCAAAAGGAAGAACCATGCCTCTCTTCCTTTTGTGATCAGCATCATTGGCACTCCCAACTTTTGCAGAAAGTGATCTAAACGATGAACTCTTTTGGCTTTCGTTCCCGCTCTCTGCATTATTTTGCATTAATCATGTTATAGCATGAGTAATACAAAATAGCATCTGGAAAATAATCAACTAGAACCTTTTGAATCACCTCTTGATGATAGCTCAACTTTCTCTCCTGTCTTGCTAGCAATTTTCTCAGCTAGAGTTTCTTTGCTTATTACAGCTTGAGGCTTCCCAAATGCTGAATCAAATTAATGTATCAGAAAATACGCATCGTATTCGAAAACTGACAAATCTAATGGGATAAACTTACGGTTAAGATACTTTAATGCCAAAGTGGAAAGGAAATTGAATAGCAAACAATATCCAATCAAGGCTCCTACTCCAATCCAATACCAACGTGCTTCAGGGAAAATTCCACGAGACTTTAAGACCAAAACTCCTAATGGTTCAGTAGAGTTGGGAGGAATCTACAATACAAATATTTTCATATTTTCAGTATTTACAAATGGCCAAAATTTAACCAAGTTTCAAAATTGCATCTTTTTTCAGCATTCAAGAAATTGTTGCTTACATGCATCCAACTCTTCCCTAGAAATTCATTCACAGCTATGGCATTCTGTCCATACATCAATGGTGAAATCCAGTAACCCCATATCCACCATTTCTGGACAGAATCTGAAGCAGCAGAATGAAAACTCAATATACACCATTCAGAAAAAAAGATAACAACAATGATAGTTAGTCCTTTAAATATTTATATTCGGTTCACCTCGGGTTAAGATGAATCCTCCCATAACAAGAATTGTAAGCACGGCAAATGAACCAACAGTATTTGCAACAATCATATTTCTCCCTAATGCTCCCATTAATCTGAATAGTCCTGATGCCATCTGGCTAATACATAGGAGCAATAAATATTGCTTGAAAAACCTGCCAATGAGAGCTTTATTAGATTATGAAACACAAAACATAGATCTTAACAGATATAAAAGTGTAGATAGTTTCTCACCTGCCAACACTTGGGTCGAAGCCTATGAGATAATAACTCATCAAAATCCATAAAGTAGCATCTAAGATGCTGATTGGAACCTTAAGAATCCATGCTGGTAAGGAATATGCCCATGAAGGATAGAAGAGAAGGTCCCTTTGCTTGTAGAAGACTGGAAGTTTCAAGATAGTCATCGCAAGCTCTGCGAATCCATTGAACATCATTGAAATTAGAATGAAGAACAATGCTCCCATAAAAATCCCACCATCTCTTATTGTATCTCGATGCATCTCTGTCCGTAGAAAAACCGTCACTGTAATGAACCCGATGAAAATAAGCTGAAAGTTTCATCAACAAGAGAACAATCAGTTTGGACATAAAATGCTGGAAGCATATTTTTAAACATGTCAAGTTTGGTAATGTTGTTCTTTGCTCACTTGAAACATTTTGAAAGCATAAACGAATAGGTTCCGCTTCATTAGAAGAAGTTCCCTGGATACACAAGCCTTGAACAACTCCTTCTTGGAAACGCCGTACTTGTCTTTTGAAAGAGCATCTGGATGGCTTTTGGACTTGTCGAATGGAATTGCAAGATCATCGCCTAGCTTTTGGCCGATGTGGAAAGACTGAAATGCTTCGACAAATTCCTTGACCGAGATAAAACTGTAAGGCTCGTCTATACGTGCCCAATACTGCTCTTGATCTTTCCTTGATGTCACCTGTTACACCCAAGCAATTACATACATATTCAAACGGTATCTGAGCTTTCAATAGTAATATGTAAACACATATAGTGGTTAGCATTAGAATTACTTCTTGTAAGAAGTCAGCAACTCCTTTTCTTTCGGGGCACTTGAATCCCATGAATTCGAAGAAGTCGAGTACGTTTTCCCTGGGACCTTGATATACAATCTGTCCATCTGAAAGAAGAATTACATCATCAAACAGTTCATATGTCTCAGGAGCTGGCTGGAGCAGAGAGAAGAGAGCTGTTCCATTGAGAATGTGAATGGACTGTCTCAATGAATTCACTATTTGAAATGTTGTTGAAGTGTCCAAACCAGTAGATATCTCATCCATGAAAAGTGCCCTTGCTGGTCCAACCAGCATCTCCCCTGTATAATTTTAGTTTGGAAAAAATGCATTATAATCATGATTCATTAGTCCAAGATCCCGGGAATCGAATGACATTTTCTTTCATGTACTTGAGATTTACCTGTAGTGACTCGCTTTTTCTCTCCACCAGAAATACCTCGTACCATTTCATCTCCCACCATGGTATCTGCACATACTTCAAGCCCCAATATCTGCAAACTTCCAATATCAGAAACTTAATTGAAGGTGAAAAATTCTACATTATGTCTTGTCCCTTTATTGGTTTCCATGGCTTGAATATGAATTAGTACCTTAAGAATATAATCCGTAACAACGGTGGCCTCTTGTCCCTCTAGTGCTGCTGCCTGCAAAATTTAACAGCATAGAAGTATTATATATATGTGTGTACCTATAGGATCTCCCTACTATGTTGTCTTACTCTTACCTTCATGTAGATATCAATATCAGGATCAGGCTTGATATTTGCTTCTTTCTCCCTACGAGACAATTCAGCCAACATCTCTGCGGTTCCGAAATAGCAATAAACCATTAATCAGGAGAACATCTAAGTATCTAACTGTTAAGACAGATTGATTGTCAAAGTTGAGGATCATTTAATTTTACCATAACGAGATCCGACGCCTTGACATCTTGCCGAGAAGGCTAACGTTTCTCTAACCGTCATTTCTCCTATGTGAACATCATATTGACTTATATAAGCCGATGTTCTTTGTGGTACAAATTCATCCATTCCATGTCCATTATAAGTTACTCTGCCTGAAAACTGAGATTTTCATATGTGCCCCATATCAGATTTTAAACCAATCAACTCCTTGGAAAAAAACCAGAATGAAATTTGGTTCCTTACCTTCAAATCTTTACCAAGTTTTCCAGCCAAAGCCAATAGTAAAGTGGTCTTGCCTGAGCTTGGGGGCCCCAAAAGCAATGTCATTCTGCACAATGGAGCCATGGAGGCAACATTTCAGGAGATTTTGACCCAAATCTGATGTTGAAAACAGTAATCTTGTTACCTTTTAGGCTTAATAATTCCACTGACACCATTGAGGATTGGTAATGGCTTCTTCCTACTAGGAAGAATATGCAGGTTGCTCAACAATCCCTTTAAAAAAAACCAGAAATGTAAGCATAAAGTTGGAAAATAGATCATAGTTTGAGATTTAACAAAGATTACCTCAACAATATTTACAGAGAAGTTGAACAGGCTAGGCAATGCTCTACTTCCAACATAAGCTTCTGCTTCAACATTTAAATGCTCGAATCGAACCTCGATTGTCGGCATTTCAAGTCCAACTCTATGGTATGAGTTTCAATGTTTCATAATCCATATAGACAATTAGACATAAAACCAAACAATTTAGTTGCATCAAACAATCACAATATAAACAAATGAGAACATAAAAAAAAGACTACCTGTCAATGCGTTCCTTAAGCTTCAACAAGAACTTCTCATTATCTTCTTCTGCAACTTTCACCAGCCTCTCGAGCAGATTCCTTCTCTCGACGAACCCGAGGCTCTTTATATCGATTTCCCTCGACTGTCCGTCTTGTTGAGTGAGTATTCCCCTCCTCACACGCAAATAAGTGGGGAGTTTCTGAATAGCAGCCCATTTCAAAGCTTCTTCATCATCTTCTTCACGAGAAGACATGGAGAAAGGTTCCCTGCCGTTGTTCCTCCAAATGCTGGCACTTCCAGTTCGTGCATCAGAACCAATCTCCATTGTTAGCCAAAACAAAAGCTTGAAAGCAAATTACTTTGTTGCTTCCATACAAAAAAAAAAAAACTCAATGCATGAACCTTATAGCTGGATGGAAGCTCAACGTGAGTACAGTCACCAAATTTTAGGAAAAAAACAACAACAACAAAAAAGAGGGAAGTGAACTGTCAAAACCAAATCAAGCAAAAAGGTAAAAATCAATCGGTAAACATGACATGTAAAAAATTAATAAAATAAATAATATTGTCTGATTTTATTTAATTAATATTTTAATTCTTAGGGTAAACTACAACAGAGGTCACTCAATCATGGTTAAGGTTATATTTGGGTCACCTAATTATTAAAAGTTACATTTGGGTCATTCAATTATGGGTATGGTTACATTTGGGTCACTCAATAATGGGTAAGGTTACGTTTGGGTCACCCTTCATATTTAAAAGAGTACATCAATTTAGTTCATTTTTTTTCTTCCCAATCACTTGTATACACTTGTTAACACTAGAATACTTCATTTGAAATCATTAATTAATCTAATACACAAATTGATATACTTTTTTAAATATGAAGGGTGATCCAAATGTAACCTTGCCCATAATTGAGTGATCCAAATGTAACATTTAATAATTGGGTGACCTAAATGTAACCTTACCTATAATTGAGTGATCCAAATATAACTTTTAATAATTAAGTGACTCAAATGTAACCTTACCCATAATTGAGTAACATTCGTTGTAGTTTACCCTAATTCTTAATGCGTCCGGGCTTAACCGAGGTTTTCTCAAACATGAGCGAAGTCGACGTCATTCTTGAAATTTTAAAAAAAATTATATTAATTTTGTACATACATACATAATCACGATATAAAATATTAGTGATCAATTAAGCATCGTTTTGTAGGTGTTGTGGGGTGATTAGCATTCCCTACACATAATCGTACCCCCGAACTTAAATTTAATTTTTTTAAATTTTTCTTAAGCTTTCGATCTACTTAAACTTAATCTTTCCCAAGTTGGGTGCATAGAAAATAAACATGTTGAAGTCAATGGATAGAGAAAGACATTAAAAAAATAGGAAATTTAGTTTGTTTTTCTCTGCTCTTTGTCTGAACTCTGAAGCATCAACAATGTGCTTAGATTCCTCTCTTTTTTTGTTTATTTTTTAAGTTTCAAGGCATCAATGATATAAAACTTAAAAATTACACAAAAAGTTGTGATGAGATCTCTTTATGATTGATTCTAGGGTGATGTATATTGTATATCTCCCCCTAAAAATAAAAAAGGATGATGTAATGGCTTATATCACATGGACCATGGGAAATTAAAAAAACCAAATACTGAATTTGATTTTCTTAATTTAACTTCATTCAAGTTTGGGTTGAGTAAAATTCGACTCAATTTGAAAAGTTAAAATTTTTCATTCCATTGGACGTGAAAAAATTCAACTCGAATATTAATTTTATAAATTTGATTTGAAAAATTTTAAATAAAGCTTGAATTATTAAATGAGACTCGAATAATTCTTTTAATAATTAGTGAATCGGTTTTCAAGTTCGAGACAATTCAGCTAACATCTATGTCCAAGTTTAGAGAGCAAAACGAAAAAGTTAAAATTTTTGATTCGGCTCGACTCGGAAAAAAACTCGACTTGACTAGAATTGCTATTTCATAAATTGGATTCGAATCGGAAAAAAAAATCTAAATAAAGTTTTGAGTTATAAAAAGGGACTCGAATAGCTCGAAATTTGTAGTAATTGATGGATTAATTTTTAAGTTCAAGTCGAGACTCTCAACTCTCTCTAATACATCTAGATTTTATATGAACAAAATATAAAGGAATATATGTGTATATTGTTTATCGGTGTATGATTATAGAAAATCGTTTAAATTGGAACAAATCAATATCGTAACATTATAAACATGGAAAATACTTTGATACACAAGCTTGTGTAACAAA
Organism: Hibiscus trionum; assembly: GCA_030270665.1. Lineage (NCBI taxonomy): Eukaryota > Viridiplantae > Streptophyta > Magnoliopsida > Malvales > Malvaceae > Hibiscus > Hibiscus trionum. The sequence continues at coordinate 38,665,430 of BSYR01000022.1, forward strand.
CCTTTTAATTTTAGAGTTTAGGAGTTTAGGTTGAGATTTATGGGTTTAGGTTTTAGAGTGCAAAATTTAGGGTTTAGAGTTGGATTTAGGGTGTTAGGATGCTAGGGATTTAGGTTTTAGATTTTATAGTTTAAATAAGAAGGGTTGTGTAAGTTTTTTTTACAGAGCTTGTTTATCAAAATATAACTCTATAAATATTTACAATTAAATTTGAACAGAAACTCGAACAGCTCGACTCGTCTCAAACAAATTTTCAATAAAATTTAAATTATAAAATAGAACTCATTAACTCGATTAATTCAAAATTATTTTTATTCAACTCGATCAAATTCTCTCCCCTATTAAGTCCACTAGTTATTTTCATTACTTCAGTCGGTACCATTACCTAATTTGGGGTCAATTCGGTCGTCTCTTGTACGTACGATTGAGATTATAAAAATATGTAAAAAAATAATAATAGTAATTTAATTTAATTTACGTCATCTCCTCGCAAGTATATTCTTATTGCTTTCGAAAATATGCCTAACGGCTAAACCTAACCCATGATGTTGAGTACAATAATAACAACAATCCAACCGAATATTATTCTCATTTCTTATAATTTTACACCACATATAAATTATTTTTTATTTTTCTTTATTCAGCAACCATCTAGAAAACCAGAACTTGCCTATAATTTATTTTTGATCAGCAAGGAATTTATTCGTAAGATATCATGCTATTGGATGAGTAAAATAAATGGATGAGATAAAAAAATTGAAAATAAAAAGATTTTTAAGGAGTAAAAAATATGAGTGTTTAAACTCATCTATCCATTACATTCATCGAATGACCAGGATTAGTATAAAACTAAATGAATTTTACACTATCTAAGTTCATCTCATCCCAATATATATATATTCTATACACAGACGGTGGAAACTGAAAGTTTTCACAAGCGCTTTAGTTTTAGGGTATAGGGAGTTAGTTTAGGGGTTTAGGTGTAGGGGTTAGAATTTAGGGATAGTTGTTTCAATTTAAGGTTTAGGGTTATAATTTAGGGTTTATAGGTTAAAACCTAAATCCTCACCATATTACCCTAAAAACTAAACTCTAACCTATAAACCCTAAATTATAATCCTAAACCTTAAATTGAAACAATTATCCCTAAATTCTAAACCCCTACACCTAAACCTTATACCCTAAACTAACTCTCTATACCCTAAACTCATTTAGTTTTACACTAATCTAGGAACATTGGATAAGGGAAATGGATGAATGAGATTAACAGGAAAAAATGTGAAGATTATCACTTGAGAAAAAAAGATAAGGAAATAATCTGAGCCATTAATTATCATCATCCAACGGCCCAAAAATGTGTAAAAGTAATTGAGTTTTACACAGTGTAAGTTGATCCTAACCCTATATATATATATAGGGATAGGATCAAATTACACTGTGTAAAACTCTCTAAGTTTTACACTTTTTTTGGATCGTTGGATGAGTGAAACGGATGGATGAGATTAACAGTAAAATATGTGAAGATTATCACTTGGGAATAAAAAACTTAAAGAGTTTTACACAGTGTAAGTTGATCCTAACCCATATATATATATATATATATATACACAATGTAAAACTCTTTAAGTTTAACTCCTTACTCTTTTTTTATCACTTCACTCATCCAACGGTCCAAAAAACGTGTAAAACTTAAAGAGTTTTACACTGTGTAAACGGATCATATCCCTATATATATATCGGTTAGTATCCACTTACACAAAATGTAAAACTCATAGTTTTACACGTTTTTTGGATCGTTGGATGGAGGAAATGGATGTCTAAGATTAACTCCTTATTTTTTTCAAGTGATAATCTTCACATATTCTACTGTTAATCTCAATCATCCGTTACAACCATCCAACGATCCAAAAAATGTGTAAAACTTAAAAACTTTTACCATGTGCAACCAGATCCTCTCTCTCTCTCTCTCTCTCTCTCTCTATATATATATATATATATATATATATATAGGGATAGGATCTAGTTACACAGTGTAAAACTCTCTAAGTTTTACACGTTTTTTGGATCGTTGGATGAGTGAAACGGATGGATAAGATTAACAGTAGAATATGTGAAGATTATCACTTGGGAAAAAAAAGTAAGGGGTTAATCTTAGCCATTCATTTCCCCCATCCAACGATCCCAAAAACGTATAAAACTTAAAAGAGTTTTATACTGTGTAAGTTGATCCTAACCCATATATATATAAGGAGCATATCAGCCTTCTAAGAATTGTTGTGATTCCACTGCACAAACTGCCATGACTAGTGATAATATTGAAACAAACATCGTTTTCAAGCATATTAATTCTCCTGCTTTTTTATATATTTTTTGTTATTGAAAACACAATTCATAGCGGTAAGTGATTCTAAAAGGAATTACAAACAATATTTGGAATTATAACAAAATATTTTATTATCTAGTTAAATAAATAAATCTAAGATTATTATGAATTTTTCCCGAGAAATTCAAGATTATTATGATACCTGCAATTTCCAATGATTATGACTCGGGAAATCCTTTTATGTTGACATGTATGTTGGAGCCCAGCATTTAGAAGTTGATGATCCATCGAATTCGAACCAAGTATTTAGTCTCAAATTTTAAATTTAATTTAAGTTTAAATTTATTATTATTTATATTCAGCTCGATTCAATTAAATTCATAATTCTACCTATTTATAATTATATGTAAAATTTGAATATAAACAAGTGGTTTAGTTAAAAAAGCAGTTGATGTTCATTCTAGGACACATGGGCTCAATCGTTTTATCTATAAGGTATGTGTGCATTGTCGAAGAGTTAAAGACCATGTATGAATAGATACTGCATTGTAATCATCTTTAGATTACTCATAAAAAATATGTAAAAACAACCAAACAAATCTCTAAATATATCGCCCAATTACCACCATCGAGATTGGTCCAAATAGTAAGTAGTTTAGTATCACTTAAGTAAATTTCGAGTTCGAAATCTTGTATATGCCGAAAATTTTCGCTAAAAGACTCATAAACTAAAATCAGGTGTGCGCAAATTAATCTTAATTAATTAAGGCAAAGCGGAAAAAAGGCAACCATAAAAAATATATCATCCAATCCAAGTCGACAGTCTATTAGAAAAACCATTTTTTCGACCAAGAATTTTGTTTAAATAAAAAACCAAAACCCATTTGGTTGTGATTCAGGTCAAAGCTCAAAAGTTGTTAACCTTTCTTTTTAATCAGTTTTGGTAGCGATTCAAGTCTAGCATTGCAAGTAACGCACCTGGTCTTTGATATTGATGGAACAAATGAACGGAACGTTTCAAGCAAGTAGTATTTTTCTGGGGGTAGAGCAACCGACGGTCTTTAAATTTAGTACCCCCCCCCCCCCACTTTCTAAATTTTCGTATTTCATATTGTCATAAAAATATATAATTATAATGAGACTTAGAGGTGACAAGTGTGTTGTTCGGATAATTTTGATTTTGACTTCATAATTTTAGGTTGATTTGAGTCTGACTTCTATTTGGTTTAAGTTCGGTTCTATGGTAATTCGGGTTAGGTCGGGTCAACATCGAGTCGTTTGATTTTGAGTCGAAAATTTACGGATCAATTGATTTCGGGTTGGTTTGGTTTTGGGTCAATAGGAGATCAATCAGTTTTTTTTTGTTCAGGTCAACCTTTGGATCTTTGGGTTGAATTGAGTATGAGTCCAACCGAAGTATAAATAGAATATGGATTAATATTTGATACATGCCAGTGTAAAAAAAAGTTTACACAAGCATGTCTATTTTCAAGCCTAAATTTAAAACCTAAAATTCTAACTTTAAAACCTTAAAAATCTAACCACAAGCCCCAAACTCCAAACCCTAAATTCTAACCATAAATCTTAAATTCTAAATCATACAACCTAAACCCCTAATCTCTAAACCCTAAACTAAACTCCTAAACCCTTAAATAAATCCGCTTGTGGAAACTTTATTTTCCACTGTCAGTGTATAGGATATTAATCCATAGAATATTAGTATATTCTTGTAAAAAACATTTTTTTTGTTTCTCAATAATCATTTAGGTTGTTTTTAAAGGAAGACTTCAATTCTTAAATATGAATGATACATTGCTAATTCAAAACTCGTTTCAACTCGAAAAACCATTTTTTATTGTACTAATTTCATATATTATTATAAATTAACATTGTAGCAGTTTCATATATTATTATTGTTATTATATATATCTAGCAATAAACCAATAAAAAATTGTTTTGCCAAATTGAATTTGGGTAAAATAAATTCGGGTTGTTTTCGGTTCGGATTGCCTTCGATTTGGTTGAAAATCGACTTGGGTCCATATTAGTTCAAATAAAATTTAATTCAGTTTATTTTGAGTTTCAAATCATGTTCGGGTTAAAATAAGATCTCAACTCATATTTTTCAGGTCTAATAATAACTAATTTAAATCTCATATAATCTACCTAGCTCAAAGGATAGAACATTGAGGCTTTGCTTGATTTTGGTATCTCATATAATTTAGTATCTTTCAAAATTTCCATTCCTCTAATTATTAGTTGTGGCATAAAAGATTAGGTCTTACCTAAACTTGTTAGAAAAAGACCTAGTTGTAGGCTTGTCTAAACTTTCTTTTAATAATGATGAAGTATGTGATGTATGCGTTATGAGAAAGCATAAAATATTCCCATTCAAATTCAAATTCAAGAATATCGTTTTTGTCAACAGTTTCTTTGGTGGAAACCATTAATATTTCTTGCTATATTATAAATAGGGTAAACTACAGTGGTAGTCACCGAACTTTTAAAACTTTCATTACAGTCACCCAACTTTTAATTCGTTTTCAATAAGGTCTCTGCCGTCAACCACCGTTAAAAAAGCTGACACGACATGTTAAATTTAAGGGTAAAATATACTGTTAGTCACTGGACTTTTAAGAGGCTTTCAATATGGTCACCGAACTTTTAAAACTTTCATTACCATCACTCAACTTTTAATTCGCTTTCACTACCGTTAAAAAAAACTGATGTGACACGTTAAGTTTAAAAATAAACTTTTTCCCACCCTATTTTATCTCCATGCCTTATTTTCTTCCATCCAAACATGTCTATCTTTTAGATACATTAATATTTTTCCTTTGAACTCATCATTTTCTAGTGCATGACTCAGTAAATGTCGGGCCTGAAGCATAAAGATGATTTTTATGAGCAAAATTTTAGTTATTTCTTATCATTCCATCATCGGATGTCTCCCAATATTTTTCTTGTTCTCACACGTCACATGCATGTCTAGATACATTAATATTTTCCTTGATGTGTTACTAGAGAAGTAACGACTTTCACCAAAAAATTACAATTTGATTCATATGGAAGAAAGAGACATGTTTGGATGGAAGAAAATAAGAGGGGAGAGAAAATATGGTGGGAAAACGTTTATTTTTAAACTTAACGTGTCACATCAGCTTTTTTTAACGGTAATGAAAGCGAATTAAAAGTTGAGTGATAGTAATGAAATTTTTAAAAGTTCGGTGACCATATTGAAAGCCTCTTAAAAGTTTAGTGACTAACAGTGTATTTTACCCTTACATTTAACATGCCACGTCAGCTTTTTTAACGGTGGTTGACGGCAGTGACCTTATTGAAAGCGAATTAAAAGTTGGGTGACTGTAATGAAAGTTTTAAAAGTTCGGTGACCTTATTAAAAGTATCCTAAAAGTTCAGTGACTACCAGTGTAGTTTACCCTTATAAATATTGTGGAAACCATTAATTATATCGAAGATGATAAAATTTTGGTGATCTGTCACTAGATCTTTTCTTTAAAAAAACATGTAATTAATTACGTTGTTTTTATTTCTTGCATAGAGCTTAAAAAATAAAAAAGAATAATCTTAACAGATGAAGTTTTAATAGATGATTATCGAATTTTAACCATGCAAGAAGAGTTAAACTAATTTGAGAGAAATAAATTTGGACTAACTAAATCCAGTAATTACCCTACCATAGGTACTAAGTAGGTCTATACAATAAAGGTAGACAATAATGGGAATATAGTTAAAATCAAATCTAGACTAGTTGTGGGAGTCTAAAAAATGACAAGTTTTAGGGTACGGTTCAAAACGGTATGTTTCGAAAAAATTTTAAGAACTTAAAATGTTAGAATTTTTATAACATTATATTTAGGTTGATTTTAGGGTGATTTGTGACAAGTTTCGAAACTTGTTTTTTTATATAACATTTTAGGTTCTTGGACAAGGTTTTGAAACTTATTTTCTAAGTTTCGAAACTTGTCAAAATCACGAAAAAACTAACATAAAATATTATGAAAAAGTCTAATAATTTAAGTTTTTGAACAAATTTCAAAACTTACCGTTTTTTAGCCGCACATCATACTCTTTCGAGTTGAACACAAGAGGAAGGTACAGATTAAGACGAGAATGCACATTTGGGGTAATTACTACACAAGGCCTCCAATGTTCTCTTATTTATGCTTTGCTCTTAACACTTCGTAAAGCTTTTTAATTTAGTTCTTATCGAAAAACTTGGGGCATTAAATTAGTTTCATGGAGCCGCCGTCAAAGCATTAAAAGGTTGAATTTTTAGATACGTGAATTTTGTTAATTTAAGATTAAAATCATTTTATGTGAAATATATTAATTTAATATTATGAATTATTTTAAGACTATGAAACACCGTTGACATGAATTGATTAATTATTTGGGTAAACTATACTAATGACCACCAAATTATGGGGTTGGTGTCGATTTGACCACTATATTTTCAATTGTGTTAAATATACCACATAATTATTTAATTGGTTCCAATGTAGCTACCTGCCTTGAGGGATTTATCTATTTTTATTAGATTTATTAAATTTATTTTCCTTCCCCAATCAAGAGGTGACACGTGTCACCACCAATTGGAGTAAGAAAAATTAAATAGTGAAAGCTAACCCCAAGGGGAATTGAACTTGGGTTATTAGGAAAAAAAAGCAACATTCTTACCACTGGGCCAATCATGATTTTAGTATATAAAATACCAAATATAATATATGTGGTATATGTGTTATCCGATTGGAGAAAAAAATAAAAGCAATGTAATTGGCAATGGTAGGATTTAAACCTGAGAATCCTTGGTGGAAGTGGCAAAGGTTTACCACTATGCCAAACATGAATTTGTGATATAAAATACTAACTATAATATATGAGTTATTCGATTGTAATGGTTATAAAAGAGAAATAAATATGATTTTAGGGGCTTGAACATGACACACTTATGATGCATAAAAACGTATAACCCAATTAAATATAATTTTATAATTATTTTTTTATTATATTATGTTCGTTATTTTTTTATTTTTTTTAACTTAATTAGTAATTATTAAAAATTTTCCTTGAATTGATTTTTTTAATTTAATTAATAATTTTAATATTTATTAAAAATTAATAAATTATTATATATAATTATATTAAAAGTAAAAAATTTAAAATTAAATTTGATTGGGTTATACATTTTTATGCATCATAACTGTGTCAAATAAATAAAATTTTAAATAATTATTTTTAAAATTTTAAATAGGGTAAAGTTCAAAATTAGTTACTAAACTATTCAAAAATAATCATTTTGATTACCAAATTTTTAAAAAGTTATAGAATGAATATAAAATTTTTGATTTTGTTAGGCATTGAGTCGTTAGATTGATCAGAGTACGATAGGTTTCGAAAGAAAAATATTTTGGATTTTCAAAATCAAAATATAATCTTGTTCAATTCATGTAACTAACAAATAAATATTAAAGTGTAAATATTTTCTCGTCAGGCACCCATGGCCTAATGGATAAGGCGCTTGACTTCTAATCAAGCGATTGTGGGTTCGAGTCCCACTGGGTGTGTTTATTATTTATTATATGATTTTGGTACATATATTAATTACTTATTTTTACAATTACTCTTTTTTTTTCACTTGAAAGATTGTTTTATTATTGAATAAACAAACTACTAGCCATTACTCATATAACGTTTTCATTTTTAAAATAGAGATAGATACAAAATATCAACATTTAGAATATACTTTTACATATTAATAAATATGATTTTGGTACATATACTAATTACTTATTTTTACAATTACTCTTTTTTTTTCACTTGAAAGATTGTTTTATTATTGAATAAACAAACTACTAGCCATTATTCATATAACGTTTTCATTTTTAAAATAGAGATAGATACAAAATATCAACATTTAGAATATATTTTTACATATTAATAAATATGATTTTGGTACATATACTAATTACTTATTTTTACAATTACTCTTTTTTTTTCACTTGAAAGATTGTTTTATTATTGAATAAACAAACTACTAGTCATTATTCATATAACCTTTTCATTTTTAAAATAGAGATAGATACAAAATATCAACATTCAGAATATATTTTTACATATTAATAAATATTTAATATCATACAATTAATTACCGTTTAATGTATATAATAAATTATTGTCTTCTTTAACCAAAGATTTACTTTAGCCTAATGGTTAGGGCCAAATTGAAATAATATATATATATATATATATATATAGTTAAAATTTATTATTTTTTTCAAATTAAAATTAAGTTGATTGAATTTATAAATATGAAGTATTAAACGAGTTATTATAGAAATTTTTATAACTGCCATGCATCTCCTTAACATCATCTAATGATTTAGTGATCATTTTATAACAAAAACTAATTTAATGTTCATTATGTAACTTTTAAAATTTTAATGACTATTTTATAATTTTAGGATAGTTTAGTACCATTGTGAACTTTTCCCTAATATAAATATGTATTTTGTCGAATTTTAAAAGTCAATGATAATAATAAGAACATTCAATTTTATTTATTGTTAGTTTTTTAGTTACTCATTTATCTACTTAATTATCTTAAATTTCAACTATTATTTTACAACTTAAAATTATATTTTTTTTTTAACTAAAAGCTAGCTTCAATAAGAACAAGAATTACACCACAGAGATATAAGCATATGGATCCCAAAGAATTCAAGAACAACATAACAGAACAAACGAATAAAGAACTGTAAAAATAAGTAAGAGAAGAAACAAATAAAAAAAACAACAAACACTAAAATCAAAAGAAAAACCAAAAAAATAAAACAAAATTAGTACCCATTCTTCAACTGCATGCCAATTTCGGGAACATAAAAAAATAAAGTCATAGATATAGTGTAATCTCCCATATATATAGCCTTGTAAATAAAATGCTAAAATATATATTAAAAAAAACATTTCAAAAAAATTATGAATTTCGCCCTTTTTCCTATGCCCAAATTAGATTGAAATATTCAGACATGGACCGAAATGAAGAATATGTGGTCCACAATCGGTCCATATACAATTAGATATTTGTTCAATTTGTACTACATATGTACTACTAAACCCCAACTCAAATAACACCAACCGAGTACTACAACTACACCGATTGAAAACAAGTATACAAATCATACAAGTAATAAAAATGTGGATTTAATCATTTTTTATAACCAATGTTACAATTTATAGGTATTGATTTGATATATAAAATAATGTAAATGTGGAAATCACATGGAGAAGCAACCGGCTATTGTTTTCCTAGCTACCGTCACTTTTATTGCTGGGGCATTGCCGGAGAAACCAATAGCCTCCCATCTCCGATGAGCCGATGGCCTCGGGAGATTCTCCGGCACGATTGTCTCCAGGGAATTCGCCTGCCATGGAGGGCACATTCGTTTCTCACTCCACCTTGTTGCCGTCGAGTTCGATTCGATGGCAACCGAGGGAATTTCTTTAGCAATGGCGCGGTTGTTATTTAGGTCGCCTGATTGTAACCCAATCATGAAGCAGGCTAACCCTACTGTGCATTGCTTTCTCCATTTATCGTCCCTTGGCCTAACAACAAAATGAATTCCACAAAGTTTGTAAGTTTCAAAATTTGCATAGCAAAATTGGTGAACCCCAAATTCATATTTTGACTTACCATGCAAATTGGGATCTCTTGGTGTTAAAAGATGGGTTGTCTAAGCCAGGATTCGGGTTTGGAGGGGACACGTCGAGGCAACACCTGGTTGAAATAGCCATTCCCTTGCTCTCTTCCTCCCAAAGATTTGGATTTGGCCAACGATTATGGCAAAAGGATGGAGTTTTGATTATTATATATAGAGAGCGGGGCTTTAACGTGTTACTAAGTGTTAGAGGTTGTTTGACGGCTGATTTTTTTTTAAATTAATCCGCGTACGAATTGTTAGAGTATTATATTAAAAGCTTATAAAATATAATTGTAAAATTTTAGATAATGAGAACTTAAATTATTAATAAAAATTAGTGAATAAACCACGTGGGTTGGACCATCCAATGAAGCCACCTATTTGCTTGCCGTCTCTTACTATTGTTCTCTTGGGGACGCGTGTGGGAAACAATTTCTTCAAGAGTGGAAGGCAGAGAAATTCTAATGAAAGGTGGACTAATATACGACTAAGAAACAGCGTTATCAGAAATATTATAACATAAATAACAAAATAGGTAAAGTGTTACTGGATATGTTGATTTAAAATAATGTATCCGGTAGAAAACATGAAAAAATATTAAAAAAATAGTAACCGGCAAACTTAAGTTATCGGTAGGTATCGACACAAACATAACAAAATAGGTAAAATTACTTATTTTGTTGATAAGAGTATCAACATATTAGGCAGCGCTTTACCTATTTTGTTGATAAGAGTATAACATATTCGGTAGAGTTTACCTATTTTGTTATTAAAGTTTAGCTGATGGGGCCTTGGAAATCCGACGATAACAAAATCGGTAAAATTACTTATTTTGTTGATAAGAGTATCAACATATTCGGTAGCGCCTAATTTGTTATTAAAGTTTATGCTGATGGGGCCTTGAAAATCCGACGATAACAAAATAGGTAAAATTACCTATTTTGTTGATAAGAGTATCAACATATCCAGTAAATTACTTATTTTAAGCTGATGGGGCCTTGGAAAGTATCTATACTTTTTGAGTAAATTACTTATTTTGTTGATACTTTCGAAAGTATTTATACTTTTTAAAAGTATCCATACTTTTTTAAAAAAGTATCGACACTTTTTGTTGATAATTTTTTAAAAGTATCGATACTTTCGAGCCACATTGCAACCGGTTACATTGCTTTTTAACTTTAAGTTAGTTCTTAGATTTATTTAATTGGTTTAGATGTTTTTATGCATTATAATAATATTATGTTCGAGTTTCCTAAAACCACATTTCCTTCCTTTTTCCAAGCATTAAAAACTATATAAGACATATATTAAATGTTGTACTTCATATCAGAGAGCATACACTTGGTGGCAGTGGCAAGCACATGCACTTTGCACCACAAGGTCTTTGGTTCGAATTCGTCCAAGTGTATTTTCTTCTCTTTCATTTTTCTGGGCATTAACAATCATTAAAGACATTTATTAGGTGTTGTACTCCATAGCACAAAAGTGTGCTTGGCTCAGTGGCAAGTACACGCGTCACCACTTGATTGGAGGTGGAAAATTAATTAAATAAATTAAATACAAATAATTAAAGACTTTCAATAAGATGGTGACACGTGTCACCATCTTATTGAATAATTAATTTATTTTATTATATTAAAATTAAGACTAAATTGATATATTGTATAAATATAGAGGACTAAATGTGTAATTATACTAATTTTTTAATAGTTCCGACAACTTTTTCATTTTTTTAACGGTGGGTGGCTTAATTGGAACCATTTAAATAGTTAAGTGGTATATTTGACACAATAAAAAATATAGTGGTCAAATCGACACCAACACTATAGTTTGGTGGTCATTGGTATAGTTTACCCTAATTATTTTTTCATTTAATAAACATTTTGTAATAAAATTGTATTAAAAATTCATTTTAAGACTAAATTGGTGGAGGTGATTTTGTTGCTCTCATTTTTCCACCTTCAATTGGGTGACTCTTATTGAATAATTAATTTATTTTATTAGATTAAAATTAGGACTAAATTGATTTATTATATAAATATAGAGGATCAAATGTGTAATTATACCAATTTTTTTAACAGTTCCGTCAACTTTTTCGTTTTTTTAACGGCGAGTGGCTTAATTGGAACCATTTAAATAGTTAAGTGGTATATTTGACACAATTAAAAATATAGTGGTCAAATCGGCACCTACCATATAGTTTGGTGGTCATTGGTATAGTTTACCCAAAAAATGAGTAATTGTAAAAAGAAAAATTTATATAATATACACACCCAGTGGGACTCGAACCCACAATCGCTTGATTAGAAGGCAAGCGCCTTATCCATTAGACCGTGGGTGCCCGGTGACATGTACTTCACATTATTAATTAATATTATTATTTGTTTGTTTCGAAATCTATCATACTCTGATTTATTTTATTCGAAATATATATATATATATATATATATGTATATTTTTTTGATGAAAGCTAGAGTAATTACAAGTAGTATCTGTTCTAAATATACTCTAAACCATTTGACAATGAACGCTCAATCACCCTGCTGCAGCTGCTGGTGCTTGAACCCGTGACCTCTAGAAACAACAACCGTTCCCTTAACCACTGAGGCAAGTTGGTTCGTGCTATTCGAAATATATTTTTAAACATTCTTATAATATATATATATATATATATATATATATATATATATATATATATATATATAATCTAGGATTAAGGACGTAGGTTTCAAGTTTTATAGATTAAATAATAATTTAGGGTATTAGGGCTAGAGATATATGTTTTAGGTTTTATAGTTTAAATAATAATTTAGGATGTTAGGGTTAGAAATATAGGTTTTAGGTTTTATAGCTTAAATAATAATTTAGGGTGTTAGGGTGAGGGAGGTAATATTTATGTTTTAGGGTTAGGGTTTTAGGTTACATAGGATATGCTATAAATTCATTCATTATCTGAAGGCTTTGGATTCAAGTTCAAACCTACAAAACCTCTCTCTTTTATATTTCTGGAAAAATTTGGAGAATAATCCAAATAAAAATAAATATTTGAAATATAGGAGATATTGAAGAATATTTGGAGATATAGGCCATTTTCTACAGTGCACAGGGGACCTCGCCATGTGCAGGTGGCGAGGTCTAATTTTTTAATATTTTTTTCTCGAACCTCGCCATGTGCAGGTGGCGAGGTCCAATTTTTTAATAATTTTTTTCTCAAACCTCGCCATGTGCAGGTGGCGAGGTCCCCGTGTACTGTAGAAAATGGCCTATATCCTCAAATATTTTCCAACATCCCCTATATTCTAAATATTTACTTCTATTTTGGCCTACAAAACCTCTCTCTTTTATATTTCTTCTCGATTACCTCTCTCTTCTCAATTCAAATCAAGCAGACATGATGAAAAGGAGGAAGGTTGTGCAAAATTTTCAAGTTCCAGAAGAAATTCAAATCGAAATTTTATCAAGATTGCCTGTGAAGAGCCTGCTCCGATTTAAATTCGTTAAGAAATCGTGGTCTAATCTCATTGAAGATCCTGCTTTCATCAACATGCATCTGAATTGTTAGGGTAAAAACAATGATGGTTTTCTTATATACAACTCTTATTCTTACGGATACTTTAAGCATTACGATAGAGGAAAGTACGATAATTGTTGTGGCATCGAACGCACAATATTGACTAAATTTTATCAAGAATCTCATTGTGTTTTACGTATATAATCAACTATTGAATTGAATGTTTTGTATGGAAACATGATCTTAAAGCTCATACAGCTGAAAAGTTATGGCACAGCTATACAACAAATGAAATCGATGTCCCAGCGAAAGTTGTTGCAGTTTCGAAGCTGCATTTTATTCGAGATTCTTGACCTATTTTTTCTCAAACCCAAGCATGAATGCTCGACGGGTAGCTTTATCAGGTATGATACCATTTCTAATCACTACTTCAACCAAGTTGCATGCCTTGTCCAAGTCTCCAATGCCAGAAAATCTGTGAATGAGAGTGTTTGTATTATATAGTACCATGTCTGGGCTCAACCCAATATCTAGTATACTAACAAACAAAGCATTAGGTCTTTTCCTGCAGTAGCCGTTAAGTAAAGCACTTGCAAGTCTAGATATAAAGTTTCACATCACATTTAGTCGTGTAAAACCCAATTCTGCGTTGCCATCCTAAATATATGTCTATTTTGAGTTGAACACGTACTAGCACTATTCTTTTTTTAGCTTTATTGAAGTTCAATTTTGTTCCTAAAAAATAATGGTAAGCTCACACCCAAAATTAAAAATATAGTGATCAAATTGACAGTGGTCATTTGTATAATTTACCAAAAACACACCCAGTGGGACTCGAACCCACAATCGCTTGATTAGAAGTCAAGCGCCTTATCCATTAGGCCATGGGTGCCAGACGTAATGTGCTCTACACCTGTATATATATCTCTTTAAATGTATTGAACAAGATTGAGCTTTGGTTTTGAAAATTCAAAATGTTTTTTTCTGTCGAAATCTACCATACTCTGATTAATCTAACGATTTGATGCCTAACAAAATTAAAAGTTTAATGCTTATTTCAAACTTTTGAAAGTTTTATAATTAAAATGATTATTTTAAGATAATTTAGTGATCATTTTTGAACTTTACCCTATTTAAAATTAAAAATTAGTTCTTTAAAATTTTATTTATTTGAAATTAATTTAGAAAAAAAAATCCAAAATTAGTTGTATTGATTACAAAGTAGTATTTGTTCATACAAATTCTTAACTCTTTGATAATGCACACATATCTTGCAGACAAAACGAATTGAACTCAGGTCTCCTAAAATGAACATCTTTTTTATTGGGATCACTCATTGAATTTTTTAACTTATTTTTTAATATATTATCAATCTTTGTAAATAAATAAAATTAGAAACTACGAAAAATATATGTTTATTTTATATTAAATGTAGGATGAGTGTGATTATATGCACACAATTATATTAAAACACTTTTTGTGTCGCTTTTCAGGTTTTTAATTTAAAGTTGAATTAGGAATTATTTTTTGATAAAAATATTATTTTAAGTTAAAAAAATTAAAAATATGAGAAAGTGGCACAGAATGTGTTTTACATGTTTTATTCTCACAAAACAAAAATCACGCTTTATGTCCTCGTAATTTCAAAATTTATTAAAATAATTAATAATACATATTAATATATATAATTAGTGATACATATATGTACATGTCATTTATGATATAATTTTCGTTAAATGTAGGCTGTATTTAGAAGTTCCAAACCGGAATGCATTTATGGTTTTACATCATGATAAATATAATGTGGGCGGTTCTAAATCGGAATGCATATATGGTTTTACACCATGATGATGTGGGGTTCCAATGTCTAGAATTGACATATGATAATGTCTTTTTCATTCAAAAATATGAATTTAAATTGTAAGAAAACAAATGAAATATAAGATAATTAAGTAGATAAATCAGTAAATTCAAAAACTAACAATAAATAAATAAAAATGGTTCTTCTTGACTTTTAAAATTTTACAAAAATATATATATTTATATTAAGGTAAAGTTAACAAATGGTAGCTAAACTATTTTAAAATTATAAAATAATCACTAAAGTTTTAAAAGTTACATTATGAGAATTAAATTTTAGTTTTTGTTACAAATGGTTACTAAGTCATTAGCTGTTGTTAAGGAGATGAT
Source organism: Hibiscus trionum (assembly GCA_030270665.1). Lineage (NCBI taxonomy): Eukaryota > Viridiplantae > Streptophyta > Magnoliopsida > Malvales > Malvaceae > Hibiscus > Hibiscus trionum. Next base: position 38,681,175 of record BSYR01000022.1, read on the forward strand.
GTGTCGGTTACGAAAATTTATATAATAGCACATTTAATACTTCATCTTTATAAATTCAATAAACTTAGTCTTAATTTGAAAAAAAAATCAATAAATTTTAGCCCTCATTATTTACACATTCTTTCAATTTGGTTCTTACCATTAGGCTAAAGCAAATCTTTTGTTAAAAATGAAAATAATTTATTATACATGTTAAACTGTAATTAATTGTATGATATTAAATCTATTTTAAATTATTAATAAATGAATATGTAAAAATATATTTTAAATATTGATATTTTATTGTATTTTTATTTATTTTAAAAATGGAAACGTTATATGAATAATGGTTAGTAGTTGAAGCAAAACAAATTAATGGTTAGTAGTTTGTTTATTCAATAATTAAATAACCTTTCAAGTTTAAAAAATTATGAGTAATTATATATATTTAGAAGTCAAGCGCCTTATCCATTAGGCCATGGGTGCTTGATACTTTAGGATTTACACTATAATAATTATCTCTTTATTACATGAATTGAACAAGATTATGCTTTGATTCATAAAATAAAAGAAGAATAACATTTATAAATTTGAAAAAAAAAACAGTTTAGCTGGAGTTTTGAGTTCAAACTCGATTTTTATTTTAAACGGACCTTTTTCTCGTGAATTTTTTTTTATAATTATCGGTATCTAACTTATTAGTTAATTAATCAGAATCAGATAGGCATGTACTGCAGAGGATCGTTATGAGGCGGCCCTCCAACTTAATTTGCTCCACTCACAAGTTCAAAATTTGAATCTTTGACCATTCTTAAAGGATCTAGTGTATCATCCCACTAGATCAACTAGTTGTTGGTTTTTTCATGCCCATATTTCGAGTTAAATAATTTTGTAAAATTCATCTTAAATATCAAATGCGTTTTTTGGTATAACAACTAGTATCCGATTCATTGGTCGACTAGTCTAGATTGGGTATTGCAAAGGCACAAAGGCATATTATGGGCAACCCTCCCAACATTTTTTTTTTCCGTTCACAACGTTAGAATTCAAAACTCTTACTTTACTATATTGTGTTCTATATGGGTGTAAATGAACCGAGCTTGAATGAACAAGATTGTGTTCGTGTTCGTTTGTTTACTTCTGAAGGCGTTCATGTTTGGTTTGTGTTCGTTTAAATTTTTAATATCGTGTTTGTTTGTTTATTTTTTAAGGTGCTAGTGTTTGTTTGTTTAGCGTTCGCACATGTTCATTTAAACATTCGTCAACATGTTCGTTTAGCGTTCGCGAGCATGTTTGTTTAGCGTTCATGAACATGTTTGTTTAGCTTTCATGAACACTTTTTTACCCTTTTATTTGCAAGCTAAAGAAAAATTGTAAAATTATGTCACTAGTCCTTAAACTTCTTGGTATGAACTCCAAAGTTCACCCTATGTTCACTTTACTATCTACCAGACTACCTCCACCAATATTTAAAATGAAAAATAAACAGAAAATGAGAACCGGTAATCGAGCTTATAAACAAATTTGTTCGTGAACATAAACGAACCAAACACACCTCTGTCGTGTTCGTTTGTTTATTAAATAAATATAGAGATTTTGTTTATACTCGTTTATTTAACTTAATAAACAAACATAAACAAATATTATACGAACAATTCATTGACAAGTTGATTATTAGTATATCAAAAGCGTTTTTGACATTAAACATATCTAATATAAATATCGAATTTAAACCAATACAAAAACCATGAGCTCTACATTACAAAAACAAATTTTGGGAGTTGACGAGTGAAGGTTTCATTCAGCATTTTGATAGGCGGCATGGAAGCTGAAAAAGCAAGCAGCAGCAGCAGCTAAATAGAGTAACCTTTGCTTTATATTAGGGTTTCCCTTTAAGTAGTGTCTTTTCCTCTTTTGAAATGTGCACTCCACTTTGTTTGCAAATAAAATTTTTATGTCTTTTTTTAATGTCTTTTTCTATGTTTTGCTAAAAACTTATGTTTAGTGTTTAGGTGTAAATTTAGAGTTTAGAGTTAGAATTTAAAAAATTAAGGGTAGATGTATTTTATAGGACTTAAGATTTATAGTTTAGAATTTAAATTTAAAGTTATGACATTGAATTTATTATTTTAATATTAAGATATAAAAAAACACCGAAAAAAAGTTGGGATTTTTGTCCTTTGTTTGCACGATGGGAGTTCCTCCTTTTTTCCTCTACCCGCAAAAAGAACATGATCTTATATGATATCCATTCAGTAATTTTTATGTCGCCTGCCATAGAATCTTCCACGCGTTGTCTTCGCCATCATTCTTGTTGTGTCCCTCCCTTTTCTTTGCCAAAGAATCAGGGTGGTTTTTTACTGGCGTAATAAGAAGTAATCGTAGTTTTTTTAGTTTAAATATTAGTTAAATAAAATTATTGTGCCTCTTAATTTTTAGATTTAGATATTTAATAGACTATTGTTCATCTCAATACTTGATCTTAGCTAACTTTGTTCCTGACAAGACTTAAAATGAATTAAGTTAAATACTGGAAGACAAAACAATAATTTTGATGTGGACTAATGGTAAGTATATGGAGGAAAACACAATAATGTACTTTATAGATTTCGAGTTATGTTAGACTCATATTTTATCTAAAACTCGATCTACCATACATACAACAAGACAACATATTTTTAACTTTTTTTAAAATTGGGGGCATTGTTTTAATAAATTACACAAGACCCTAACAAATAACAATCTTTGACCCTTGTCCCAGAAAAATGAGAACCCAAAATGAGTCAAGTTAAATGTTTACATGGGAAAAATAAAATATTATTGTACTTTATAAATTTTGAGTCATGTTATACTTATTTTTATTCAACAATCAGACCACCAAACACACAATAAGTCAATAAATATTTTTTTTCAACTTCAAGGTCTCATTTTAATAAATTGTAATAGATCCCTAAATCTTTGAATCACCTCCGGTAAGTTGATCTTAAAAGGTTTTGAATTACAAGTTAATTTATGATATTTCAATTTAACTTTAAGGCCATTGATATGGTTTTATATATGAAAACCGTAAATATTAAATCTTTGAAATGTATACGATAAAAAAGACAACATTTCGATATTATAGCATTAAAACAATCGGGTATATCCGTGTTAGGGATAAGTATTTGATCGAGTCGAATCAATTTTTTTTAAATTAGTTGAGCTGATGATTCATCTTTTATAACTCAAATTTTATTTGAAATTATTTTGAGTCGGATTTATGAAATTTGAGTCGAGTTGTTTGAGTTTCTGTTCATATTTAATTGTAAATGTTTATAATGTTATGGTAACAATTGTCAATTGATTCCAATTTAAACGGCTTTCTATAATTATATATATTCATATTTTTCACATGTGGTATTCATATATCAATTAGAGTTAAGGCACTCGAACTTGAAAATCGATCTATTAATTACTAAATTTTTTGAGTTATTCCAAGTCTCATTTTATAACTCAAACTTCATTTAATCTTTCCAATTCGAATAAAGTTTATAAAATTACATTTCAATATAATTTTTTTTACGTTGAATCGAGTCAGAAACTTAAATAATTTCAAGTCGAGTTTTGCCTACCGGGTTTAAATCTCGGTCCCAATGATATCTTGGCTTGATTGTGGGTGTAGGGTTTCATCCCGGGGAGGTTCTTACTAGGATGACACGACTCCATGATAGATGGGTTCCAGTTGGCTTGGAAGCAAGGCGCTTTAACAAAACAAAGCTATCGGATTCAAGTATCGACGCATGAAGTGAATAAAACTAGAATCTTTTGGTCTAGTATTCTAGGGTTTCTTTCCACTTTTCTGGCGAGCCAATTGGATCGCAGAAGCATGCAGCACGCTGTACACAAATATCAATGCCTCGTTGTTCTGGTTCAGTGAAAAAGATAATGATATTCATTCTAAGAAATTCGAGTTTAAGCACTTGTATGTGTAATGTGTGTGTGCATTGTCCAAGAATTAAAAAAGTATGAATAAATATTATCATGTAGTCACACCAGTATATTCGAAAGAAAATATTATTCCCGATGGGGCCTCATCGTTGGAGGATCGCATATATTTCTCATGCGCTCTATCATCATCACCTGCGAGAAATTTGGAACAGCAGCAGAATATCCTCTCTTTTTTCCCAGGATCATATCGTCAATGAATAGCTAATGCATTTAGTCTCTCTTCTATTCAATATGTTCTTTACATGTTTCCTCTGGCATGAGATTTGTGAAGATTTGATTCCTTAAGAGATAGATATATAGTGCCCCAAATTTAGCAATTTTAAAGCTGCTCCGTTCAATACTTGGACCAGCAAACTCAAAGTTCCTTGTTTCAACTTTTATGGAAAATAAATATTTGTGGTTGTCTGTGTAATGTTTCGCATCTGTTTCCCTCTCATTTTCAACAATTAAATTCCAAGCTCTAACCCTAAATTTTAAATCCTAAACCATACACCCTATACCCTAAAAAATACACCATACCCTAAATTTCATAAACTCTAACCATAACCCCTAACCTAAAACCCTAAACCTAATTTTAAGTGTGGGGCATAAGTAGGGGCACCGAAAAAGGGTAGATGATTTCCATCTCATACGGATAAAAATCCTATGTCCCTTTTCGGTGCCCATACTTATGCCCCAACACTAAAAAACACTACAAAATTAAATTTCAAGCCCTAACCCTAAATTCTAAATCCTAAACCCTACACCCTATACCTTAAAAAATACACCATACCCTAAACCCTAACCATAACCCCTAACTTAAAACCCTAAACCCTAAACCTAATTTTAAGTGTGGGGCATAAGTAGGGGCACCGAAAAGGGGTAGATGATTTTCATCCCTTTCATACAGCACATATCACATTAACCAATATTTTTACTTTTATCGCGTTTTCGGAAACATTACGGGCAAACCATAGTCTAAGTGTAATATAAGATGTAAGATCGTTTTTTTTTTCATATTCGCCAATCACTCAAGACACTAATAAACTTGTCTCACCGTCTCTTATTACTTTATAAGTTGAGATTTTTTTTTTAAAATCAAATTAAAACTTGTGAAACTCAACCCAAAACTTAAAACTCACGAAATTTCAACTACTGTGGTATACAACATCACTGTCTGATTAGCATGGAATCAAGATATACAACTTGCTTCTCCCTTCTCTACCTCCCCACTGTTTGGGGTTTGGAAGAAGATGTTTCATCGTAGGGATATCAAAAGAAATTTGAAACTAATTTTTTTTTTCAAAAAAATAAGAAAATTTCGGGGCCATTTCATAATTTTTAAAAGATAAATGACCAGTAAGGTGTAAACGAACTGATCTTAAACGAACAAGGCTCTCGGGGATGAAGTTAGAATTGAACATTGGGATGGGCAAATGTCTATTAAGCCTTTAAATCTAAAAATTAAGAGGGGCAAATTCCTTATTTAACTAGTATTTATACTAAAAACGACCTGAAATGCTATTATACCAAAAAAAAAATTAGGGAAAGATCCCCTCCCAAACTATACATACCTTTGTCCCTAAAGGCTCTGTCCGTGCCTGCTTAAATTTTTAGTTTCGTGTTCGTTTATTTATTTTTGAAGCTGTTCAAGTTCATTTGTTTAGTGTTCGTGAGCATGTTCATTGATATTTCTGTCAACATGTTCGTTTATATGTTCACCAAAATTGTGAAATTACACCACTAGTCCATAAACTCCTTAAGCTTCACAATTTGAGCTTCAAAGTTCACGACGTGTTCAATTTAGTGCTTACTTTCACCAATATTTAAAATGTAAACAATAAAAGGAAAATGGAAGCCGAGTAAGGGATCTTATAAACAAGTCGAAAAATGAGCTTATTCGTGAACATAAACGAACCGAACACACCTATGTTCATGTTCGTTCATTTATTAAATAAAAAAATTGTTCATACTTATTTATTTAGCTTAATAAATGAACGTTTTATGAACAGTTCATCGAACAATATTTGTTCTGTAATCACTAATTTTGTCCGAACCTTTAACCGCTTTAAGTTTTTGTTAATCTGGACTCATATTGGGCTATTGAGACTAAGAAGAAAAAAAGGAAAAAAATATATAGTATAACTTGTTTAATTATTGTTGTTATTATCCTTTACTCATTTACTACTATTATTACCTTATATTATTATTTTGATATAATATTATAGCTATTGTAAATACTATCATCATGTTCATTGAGACCTTATTATTATTATTATTATTATTATTATTATTATTATTATTATTATTCTACTACTATTATTCTAGTTATTATTATTATATAACATTTATTCTTCTTGTTAATATTTTTATACTATTATTCTTGTAATATTTATTGTTTTCGATTATCACTTGTTTTCAATAGTATTATCTTTATTATTATTATTAATATTCTGTTATTATATTATTATCATCGGATATTACTAGTATTATTATCATAATTAAAAAATAAACATAAGTAAATAAAATCTAAACTTTGATTAAAAATAAATAAGAGTCCAAAATAAAATAAGTCCGAATTATATATAACTTATAACAGCCCAATGAAAAGCCCAAATCAAACTAAAAAACCCTAATTGCTTGGTGTTTCTTTCTGCAGCCGCCGCACTCCCACAGCCATCGGATCGAGGGTTTGATCAACGGCTCAGATCAACCGCGTCAAAAAAACCCTAGAGAGCAGCCACTGGTCTCGCGCCGCACGCATCTCGGCCGTTGGATCTTGCCCCATCCAACGGTCCAGATCAAGCCTCCAGATGAAGCCCTAGCAAGCACCCCTTTGGCCCGCGCGCCGCTCTCCTCGTAGCCGTTAGATCGGGATCCATCCAACAACCTCGGATCGGCGCAGAGAAGGATCTGGAACCCGGACGCGCTCACGCGCGCACCTTGGAGTCTCCACGCGCGGCTGTCCGTTGCTCGACGCGCGCGTGCCGAGCCACGCCCGTGACCCCTCGTCTGCCTGTCTTCGTACGCCTGCAACCACGTCGTGTCCCTCCCGATTGGGCTCATCCGACAACATACACAGAAAAAAGAGTGTCAGAATACCCGAAAATGGCAAAAAAAAACAACAATAAATCAAGCACCAAAGTCAACTAGACAAAAAAATCAGATTCAGAGAGGAGAGACAGTTTTTGTTTTGCATGTAATAGTTTCGGATATAAAACCCGAGCCAAAAACAGTGTAAAGGGGATCGAAAAATTTTACAGAGAGGAATCAATAAAAAAGAAAACCCTTCTGAGGTAGCATCTCTATTTTATTTTTTTCGGTTGCATGCGAACCAAACCAGAGAAGAAAGAACAAAAAGCTAGAGTTTTTACCCTCACGGTCTGTGTCGATCCGTCTACCTTTCCTCGCCGATGATAAGCCTCGTGGTCTCCTCCGAGACCATGCATGGTGAATCGGTGAGGAGGAGGGCTTGAAAGGATTTTCAAAACATTTTTGGGGTTGCGATTTGGTTTTCTAAACGAAGAACATAAGGTTTTTGATTTCCCGAAAGGTTTTTTTTGGTTTCTTCTGGGGTTTTTGGTAAGGAAAAAGGGAGAGGGTAAGAAGGATCGTTTTTAGTGTTGCCGTTGCCGGCGTTAGGCGCCCGGCGAACGGGAAGCCGTTTGGGTTATGTCGGGACGGAGAGTCGGCAGAGGGAGGGGAACTTTTCCTAGGTTTTCAAAACAGAAAAAGGCAAAAAGGGGCTAAGTGTTTTTTAAGCAGGTTTATATAATGTTTTTAGCTTTGAAAAATGGTTTAATTCTTATTTAGTCCCCCCGTGTTTCTGCGGTATCTTTCTGGCCCTTCCGTTTTTTAAAATCCCTCCCGTGGTCCCTGTATCTTTCCAATGGTTTTTAATTTCGTCACCGCTTTTATTTCGATTGATTTTCGGGCGGTAAAATCCCTTTTTTGGTCCCTGTAGTTTTTTCGAGTCTTTTAATTTAGTACCATTTCGCACTAAATCAGTTTTTAAATGGGTTTATTACATTCTTGATCCCTGCCAGTTTGCCTCTTTTATTTATTCAGCATTTTATCATGTTTGTTTGTTATTCATGCATTTTTCCGTTTTTCAATATATGTTCTTGCCATATTGTTCGTGCTTGTTTTCATATGCATACTTATCATATTTTTTATGAATGTTCGTTTATGCCATCACATGCCATGCCACTTATTCTATGTGCTTCGCTTATTTCTCCTTTTTATCGCATGATTCTATGTCTCATTCGTGTATTTATTTTTAAGTTGCACCTCGATTTATGATTGCAATGCGGGCGTCTTTTTATTCGGGAACGAACGAGGCCAGTACCAGTCGTAGTGGTGGTGGTTCGGACGTTCCTTCTCGAATATTAAGACCTTTAAAATTCACTCGCTCATATAACCAAATTTCGATACGATTCGTCACTTTAATTCGCAAAGTTTAATATTAATTAAGCGGTAATGTTTTTTGGTACCAATTTTGGGCACGTCGAGGGTGCTAATCCTTCGTCGCGTGTAACCGACTCCCGAACCTTTTAAATCTCTGGTTTTATTTCGGTGTCCGGTCTACCATTTTTAAATGGCCGGTGGCGACTCCTCTTTTTTCCAAAATCCGACTAAATTTTCAAAACCCATTAAAACCCGGTTCTTCTAAGTGACACCGAGGTATTTCCTAAAAATTAGTCGCAACATGTTCATTTACACCCCTAATGACCAATCATAACATCGATAACTATTTAACGACAGAGTGACCAAAATAAGAGTAAATTAAAAGTTCAATAATTAAATTTAAAAAAATATATCAAATAAGTTGTCTCTCCATAAATCAAATCAAATGATATAAATTCTTTGAGCCAAAACCCTAATTTTCTTTTAAAATAGTCCTCGCCTGTTATTTTTTTCATTTTTGAATTAGTCGGCGATCGACAATTATTTTGATGTTGATTGTCGATCGCCGATATTCTTATTTCTCTTGCTTTTATTTGTTATGTTTTTATTTTTTATTTTTTTTATTTTAATAAGAATCTTTGCTCTTGTAGCACGTTTTTCCTCTACCTTTGTGACACGTTTTTTTTGTTTTTGTGGTTTCGTTTTATATGTTGTTTTGGCATGATTTGAACATACCTTAATAGTCATTTGGTGCTAGCACAGAGATCTTCACGACGCTAGTTTTTTATTATGATTCTGTCGGTGGTTATAGAAAGATAGATCCCCACTCGGTTGATGGTTGTTTGTCGATGTAATCAGTCATTAGTAACGGAGCAATCTGCCTGATAGTTTTTTGGCTCGCTCACCAGTCTTTTTTCATCCCGTAATGCGTCTCGATTGGATAGAGACAAAGAGACTCGAGAAAACTTCTAGATTTTGATTTTATGCTAATCTCTATGATAATATTTACTTTTGTTTGTATTTTTATATTTTTGTATGAGATTTTGATGGACTAATCCTCATTATTCTTTCTTTTGAACGTATTGTATTTATAATTTTTTTTTATATTTTTTAAATAAAATTCAGTTGTTATTGTTAAAAAAACGGATAATATAAAAATAGCTTATTGGTTGAGTTGATGAGGTGGAGTCCGGGTTATTGACACGTGTCGCACCAGATTCATGACGAAAATGACCCTGCTGTCAAATCAAATCAAGCTCCACTAATCCTCGTGGGGAGGTGATCGCGTGAGTTGCACCTCCCAAGTCTCATTGCCGAACTGAACGGAAGTGCTAAAGCCATGCCTCTTTCCACGTGACTGGCAGAAGTGACGGCGGAGCAATGTCACTTGACATCATCACCTCCGTCCGGACTACGGGGGATCCCAACGCGTGACGTAATCAAGCTAATTTGGATCCGTACAATTCTCTTCGTGCTCCTGTATTTATGTTTCAGACAATTAATCCTTAGTTATTTGTATGATTCCTGGGGAATAAAAAAATGATCAAAAAAATAGGGAATAAAGTTTTTAATTATTTTTCGCATCTTATATAAAAATATATATAAAATCAAATCCTTCTTAAATTATTTAATACTTCTTAAGACTGATATAAACATATACCATGGCCGGCACATTTACATATCAGGCTAGACCTACGAGATTAAACAAGTAAACACCCTTGTTTGGGTAAACTACAACATAGATCACTCAATTATAAGTAATATTACATTTGGGCCACCTAATTATTAAAAGTTCTACTTGGATCACTTAATTATGGGTATGGTTACATTTGAGTCACCTAATTATTAAAGGTTACATTTGGGTCACCCTTCGTATTTTAAAAAATATATATCAATTTAATCATTTTTTCTTCCAAATCACTTGTATACCCTCGTTAACATTAGAGTACTTCATTTGAAATTATTAATTAATCTAATACACAAATTGATATGTATTTTTTAAATATGAAGGGTGACCCAAATGTAACTTTACCCATAATTGAGTGATCCAAATGTAACTTTTAATAATTAAGTGATCTCAATGTAACCTTACTCATAATTGAGTGACCCAAATGTAACCTTACCCATAATTGAGTGACCTTCGTTGTAGTTTATCCCTTTTAAAATTAGGACGTCAATTTGAATCGGATAAGTTTGATTTTTTTTTTTGTTTGTCAATGTGTCCACTAGAACGAGTCCAATGACAATTTCTTATGCGTTCTGTTGGCCCATGTAAGGAGCGGACGCTAGCTACAAATTTTAAAGCTGCTTCATGCCTAGAGCGAGGATCAAACCATCGACCACTGGTTAAGGTAGAGAGACTCTTACTATCACAATTCACACACACATATATATCACTTGATTTAAATTGACAAAATTATATTTTCGAGTTCGAAGTTGAGAGTAGAAATAGAGACGGAGTTGGGAACTCAAAGAATTGCATGGGGCCGGGGCAAATGGGCATAAAATCCTGCAACGGGGCTGCTGGATTCCTGTGGCAGGCGAGCAAGAGCAGTCTCGACTTTGTTCGGTAATGTAGCGGCGTGGGGACCGTTTCACTGTTTTGTTTAGGATCTGTTAATGTCAAATGACGCACCTTTCAGATTGTCTTGCCCTTATTCATAATTTTAGACTAATTATTGGTTTTTGACTCATCGACCGATTAATTCAGATCGAGTTCTGCAAAAGTTTATTATGGAGACGACCTTTCCAACATAATTTTTTCTATTTACAATAATAGAAGTCGAACTCTTGGTCTTTCTTAAGAGACCTAGCACCTCGTCCCGCTAAACCAGCTTGTTATTGGTTTATGTTCTAAAAAAAGTTATTAGTTTTTCTTTCTTCTTTGATTGGGAGATTTTAATTTTAATACGCCTCTCTTTCTACGATTATATTTGAATTGATAATTTTTAACAAAATTTAAAGATTAAAAAAATGTGAAATAATTTAGATGTTTAATAACTTCATATATGATGTATATAATTTAGAGTTATTTGAATATGGTTAATTAGACATGACAATTTTAAATCTATTATAGTTATGCAACATGAACTCAACATAATAGACAATGAAAATATGAAGGGATATGAAAAATAATATAAAATAGAAAATTTGCTAAAATTTACATAAAAATTTAACGCGACACAATTTCTATAATATAGAAGAGAGAATACGACTATGGTTATAATAATTAATTTTTATTGACAAAATGCTAACACGAAGATACATACACAAAAAGTTGAGTTATTGTAATGAGGTTGATTTTATCGCCTTTTATGTATTTATGCGGTGGGTTCATATTATTTTTCTTGTCACGTTTATATGTGTTATTTTTGTAAGGTTTATGGAATTACAAAATATATTTTTATTAATTGTACATCAAAATATCAAATTATAATTGATATATATATGTAGAAGTTAAAGATTCTAATTTCTCACATGTTAAGAGTAATTTTATTAATTAACTTAACTGAGTTATATATATACTATTTTTTTACGTGTTTAAACACGTTCGATCTAAAGTCCTCTTATATGTTGTCCTAACAATGATGTCAGTCGAACTAAATTTAATGGGCAACTCTATGTATACTTAAAGGAAAGAATTACCGTCAACAATCAATTGATCTAATAAGATGAGATATATATCTCTTAATCAAGATCAAAAGTTCGAACCCTAACATTGTGCGGATTGAAATCATCAAAATCTTGTACGTCAAATTTGGAGTCTGATTAGCTAGGAAAGACATATAAATTGTACTAGTAAGTTTTATTTTTTTACGATTGTAAACAAAAAAAAAAAAAAGAGAGGGAAAAAGCACAGGCAAGTAGGTAGCAGCCAACGTGCATGTTCATCAAGGCGGTAGATAATGATATAAGATAAAACAATTTAAAAAATGATACAATATTCATATAATATAGGTAAGATGATGAAGTTTGTCCTTTGAGACCCGAGTTTGAGCATTTGTGTGTGTAAGGTGTATGCGTGTTGTCAAAAAGTTAAAAAAATATGAACATATGTCATGTATTCACACCCGTATATTAAAAAATATTGTTGGACTAGTGAAAATAGATAACTGAGGTTAATTGTAGTAATTGATGAGATTTTTACAGGATAAAATCGATTTATCTAAGTGGTTTGAACTCGGGTCTCTTAGAATAAACATCATCCTAGTCCAAAGGTGATTATAAGGTGGTATATATTCATACATATTATTAACTCTTTACAATGTACACACGCTTTGCAGACAAAGCGATTGAACCCAAGTCTCCTAGGATAAACATTATCTACTTTTCCATTAAAACCATTTGTGGGCTCGAACTCAATTAATCTAATAATTATAAATGATCCAAACTCAATATAATATTTATATTATATATTATAGATTTTGATATAAATACACCTGTTCATTCTATACACAGATTACGTTGCAAAAATGCATCTTCTCTGCAACAGTTGACGCCGCAAATTATTTTACAACCCCTTCCTTTCCTACTTCGTCTCTATCTTTTCATCTCAAATTAACTTCAAACAAATCACCATCTTCTTTGTATCCCAATTAATATTTTGTGGCTTCAGATGAATTTATTTATGTTGCTTCAAAACTCTTTTTTATTCACTTTATGAAATAAAATCTTTTTTACATTCAAATTTTAATTCGATGTGTAATGTGATACGTATAAATTTATTTTGATTTAATTGTAGATATAATATAGAAAAAATATATCAATTAATTTCTATGTTGGATAAATATAATTGTTTGTGTGTAATATATAAACATAAATGGTTTTAAGTTGATAATTGATTTGCGTGAAACTTGAGCTAAATCAAAATTTCATTCATACACTTGTGTAAAATCAAGTTTATATATCACATTATATATTAAAATCAAAATTTAAAGTTCTTACTAAATTCGGTGTCATTGGTTAATCGAGTGTCAACTAGTTAAAATTTACATGATTACCCTCATCTATAAAATGTAATAATAGGGATGGACACAAATCACTTTTTGGCCAATGAGAAACGCAAGAACAAGATGAAAATACGAGATATCTTTGTCACTAAGAGCAACATTTTAAATTTCGTGTTTTGTAACATTTTAATTGTACCACATTAAAATCGTATTATCACCCTTTTGTACGTTTGACTCCCGTGAAGTTGACTTGTGTTCCTAAACAATTATTTATAGGATAAATATTCTATAAACATGCGTTAAAAACTGAAAGTTTCCACAAGCGCCTTAGTTTTAGGGTATAAGGAGTTAGTTTAGTGTATAGGGTTTATGGGTTTAGGAGTAGGGGTTAGAATTTAGGGATATTTGTTTCAATTTAAGGTTTAGGGTCATAATTTAGGATTTATAGGTTAAAACCTAAATCCTCACCATATTACTCTAAAAACTAAACCCTAACCTATAAACCCTAAATTATAATCATAAACCTTAAATTAAAACAACTATCCCTAAATTCTAAACCCTACACGTAAACCTCTAAACCTTATACCCTAAACTAATTTCATATACCCTAAAACTAAGGCGTTTGTGGAAACTTTCAGTTTCCACCGCCAATATATATAGTATTAATCCTTATTTATATTCTTTGAAAAGGAAAAAAGAATTAAACTAATTGCATATATGTGTATTTATATCTCCTCTTCTGCCACTACAATTCCAATCCCCTAAAACAAAACTCTGCAGACTGCAGAGAGAAGCTGAGAAGAAGAAACAACCAACCTTGAGAAAACAGAACAAACCCTTTTCCTTACCTTCACGCCTCCATTAACACACACTCCCTCTCTTTCTCTTCCAAAATTAATCACCATTTCTTCTGTTTTCTTTGCCTTCTATCTGCACTAAAAACCACTGACTAACACTACTACTGCTATGGGTTCATTAAAAGATGAACAAAACCAGCAGCATTACACGTACCAAGAAGCAAAGTGCGTTTGGGTTCACGGGCCAATCATTGTGGGTGCTGGACCATCCGGTCTAGCAACATCGGCTTGCCTGACTAACCAAGGCGTGCCTTACGTTATTCTTGAGAAAACCGGCTGCTTAGCTTCTCTATGGCAAAACCGAACCTATGATCGGCTCAAACTCCATCTCCCCAAGCAGTTTTGTCAATTCCCACTCCTTGGTTTCCCTCGCAATTTCCCCAAGTACCCAACAAAGGACCAGTTCATCTCTTACATGGAGTCCTACGCTTCACATTTCGGAATACTCCCTAGGTTCAAACAATCCGTGCAGACCGCTGAGTTCGATGATGGTTTGGGGTTTTGGAGGGTTAAAACTCAGGACCGTGAGTACATTTCGAGGTGGCTTATCGTTGCCACCGGCGAAAATGCCGAGCCGGTGGTACCGGAGGTTCCCGGGATCGATAAGTTCAAAGGTACCGTTGTTCATACAAGCTTGTATAGGTCTGGTGCTGAGTTTAAAAACCAAAGGGTTTTGGTTATTGGATGTGGGAATTCTGGCATGGAAGTCAGCTTGGACCTTTGCAGACACAATGCAATCCCTCATTTGGTTGTTAGAAACACAGTAAGTTCATTTAGTTTTCAATTATAACACCGAGCCACTAAAATCGATGACGCAAATAGATCTTAACAGTCCACTGAGCCATTAGTTTTTTAGTACAATAAAACAGTATCGATTTTCAGTTCAGTGGTATCTGGTGTTGAGTTTTGTTTTTTTCATACAGGTGCATGTGTTACCTAGAGAGATGTTTGGTTTCTCAACATTTGGTATAGCAATGGCACTTCTCAAATGGTTCCCTTTAAGGCTAGTAGACAAGTTCCTATTGTTGGTAGCCAACTTCACCTTAGGCAAAACAGAACGAATAGGTATTCGCCGACCGAAAACCGGCCCGATCGAGCTCAAGAACGTCACCGGAAAGACTCCGGTGCTGGATGTCGGTGCACTGTCACATATAAAGTCTGGGAAAATCAAGGTAATCCTATTTTTCATACTTCCCTTAGCTATAACACATTTTTTTCACGTGTGTGTGTGTGTTTTCAATATGTTTAGTTGATGTTGTTAGGTATTTCAGGTAATGGAAGGTGTAAAAGAGATCACAAGGAGTGGGGCTAAGTTCATGGATGGACAAGAAAAGGAATTTGATTCAATAATTTTGGCAACCGGGTACAAAAGCAATGTGCCTATTTGGCTTAAGGTTAACAAATTAGAGCTTTTTACTATGCATGATATCTGAACTAATACTCGAATTAATTATTTACTATCAATGTATCAAATATTAATCCGATAATTTTTTATAGGGAAGCGAGTTTTTCACCAAAGACGGGATGCCTAAAACGCCGTTTCCTAACGGATGGAAAGCGGAGAAGGGATTGTACACCGTTGGGTTTACAGGGAGAGGGCTCCTGGGAACGGCATCTGACGCCGTTAAGATTGCTGGGGACATTGGTGAACAATGGAGGACAATAAAAAACTGCAACAACATCAGCTGTAATTCTCATGTTATCCTGCTCAAGGAAACGTGGTTCACTCATTTGTGTAAATAATGGAATTTACCTAGGGTAACTTTTTGTCTTATATGTTCGAAAATATTGAATCGGTTGGATTTTTTGTTTTTGATTTATGTAAAATACGGAATTTACCGAGGGTAAATTTTTGTCTTCTATGATAAAAAAAAAAAATCAAATATTGAATTGGTGGGATTTTTGGTTTTTGATCGAATTTGTTTGTTCGGCTAAAAATTTGATAGTTTTAACTAAGTGAGGTATATGTTCATTTAATCCAATGATTATGTTTTCAAGGGTTTAATTTTTCCTGCAATTGAAAGTTTTAAAATTTAGGGTAAACTACAGAAACAGTCCCCCGACTATAAAGAGTTTTTTTCGTCGAGTCCGCCGACTATAGAAAATTAAAAAATGGCCCTTCAACTTAAAAAAATGACAAATTGATTCATTACCGTTAAAATTTAACGACAATTGACGTGCCAGTTAATCAAATTTGGTATAATAATAAATTTAGTCCTCAATTTTTACAATTTATTTTAGTTTGATCCTAATTCTAAGAATTTGAGTACTCGACACGTGATTTTTCTGGATAGTCGGGCCGGGTCAAGGTCAAAATCTTTTTGTAACTGGGTACTCGACCTAACATGGTACTTTCAAAAAATATATGTATAAGCTATGATCGTATTATGTACTTTTTGAGTTTTAAATTTTTCAACACTATCCATTATAATTCCTATTCTCGGCTCAAAGATAAAAAATATTTAATATCTAAACCGTAAGTATAATATATAGCGGTGTGTTGTTCGAACACCATCTCTCTATATATACCATCCATTCACGGTGTGTTGTTCGAAGCTTTCAGAAAAGGCGACAGCTCTTCCGCTCCCTCTCTCTCCTCTTTGGCTCATTACTTATCATAGATTCAAATAACCATCCGCTATCACAATAACAATTGTTATATAGCGGTAATAACATTATTTGAAATTATTGCGGTGAAAAGATGCAATGTCAAAAGTATTTTTAACGTTGAGTATTTTTTTAAAATAATTTAATCTTCAACATTTTATTTTGAGTCAAAATGACTTATTTACGGATGAAAATCGTTAGTCAACGGATGAAAATGACTTTTTTCTACTCACGTGTAATTCTGTCAAGTTATTTTAAACTATTTATCGTCATTTGACTAATAATTTTTATTCGTGGAGGAGCCATTTTGACCTACATTGAAACATTAAGGGTTAAGTTGTTTAAAAAAAAAAAGAAGCCAAAGTGACTATTCAGTCAAATGTTATAGTCATTTTTTTTACTTCAAGCCTTGTAAAAAATAATCGTTTGTAATGATCATAATAACATTAGCCAGATCTACAATTACAATAAAATATAACGATTTAAAATACTGCATAACTACAATTTAAATCTCCGATATTAAAATAAAAAAATGAAAACCCTTTCTCTTTTGCTACGGTCTCTGCCGCCATAAGACAAGTTAAGAGTGAATAGGACGTAGGAAGAGAAAGAGTCCATGGGGTGAGTTAAGAAGTGAAAGGTGGGCATCCGAAAATCCCATATCACACGCTTCCAACGCTCGCGTTACTCTGATCAGAAACTTACGTCACTCTTTCTTTCTGTCAGACATTTCTACAGTAAGGTGGCAGGCAGATTTGCATGGTTTAAATAATCATGAAATCAAACAAACAATTCTTTCTTAAATTTGAAATTCAAGTTTAAGGACCGAGTGGAAACACAAGGTCACGTTTCGAGACTAATGGGAACGAAAAGGACCAACTGCATCAGTTATTTAATATCCGCCCCCTTGCATCATGGCATGTTATTGGTCTTGGGTTTTTGAAGATCCGGTGGGGTTTCAGGGATGAGGAGTTGATTGCACGCGCCGCCAGGGACGGACCCAGGACTTTAGGTTAGGGGAGGCGAACCTATAAATTTTTAGGGGGGGCGAACTTATAAAAGTTTAGGGGGGGCGAAAATAGATTTTTAATAGAAAATACATAGAAAAATTCTAAAATTTTTCTAAATCATATATGATTTTCAAAATTTTAGGGGGGGCGGTTGCCCCCCAGCACCCCCTCGGTCCATCCCTGCGCGCCGCCGTGTTAAGGCAGAACTGAGCAGGGACGATGCTACATGTTGAATGGGAGGGGCTGTGGCTCCGTCCCTGGAACTGAGAGAAACTACTCAGTGTTCGATGCTTAAAGGGGGCGTATCCATGCAAGTATATGTTGGCATTGGCATGGCATGCAAATGTAGCCATCAAAGACCGATCATGATTATTCATGCATGCATGTATGCCAAAATGCCAATAACATGGCATTCACTCATACAACAACAAATTCTTTTCTTTTCTTTTTTTGAAAGAAAGAATGTTATCGTACATGGAATTGCATAGGACAAATTTTGATTTACCATTTGGAACTTATTGGATTTGGTGCTGTCGTGGAGTTTCATTGGATGTTGATGTGAAAAGAAAAGTGTTGGAAAGGGTCCCCTATGGAGGAATAAGTTTCAATCTCCACCCCGTGGAATACAGAAATTTTTGATTTGTCTTTTTGTTATACTATGATCTTTGGCCCGCTTAATCTAAGTGGTAGGGGTCCTCGTGAGCTGCTCGAACTTGACCCGGTCAAAATTCAGTAAACGCTAGTCTCAGGTTGACTCGACTTGAGACCTTAACGAGTTGAGTTGAGTAAAGTCTAACTCGACTCGATAAGTTCGCGAGCAACTCGTTAATTTTTCAAAATATTATTTTAGTAATTATTAGTTTGATGTACTTGTGGGTTGTTACTTTGGTTTTAATATGATAGTTTTATGAATTTTTGGATTGTTATTTTAGTTTTAAAATGGTAGTTTGGTGTATTTGTGAATTGTTAGTTTGGATTTAGACTTTAAAAGTGTTTTATACACTCTTTTGATATGTTTTTTTGTTAAATTTGTTAATTTATGTTAGTATTAAGCCTCATCTAGTATTATTAAATTTTACTTTTAGTTAAAAAATAAGGTAAATTTTTTAGTGAGCTTAACGAGCAATGAGTCGAGTTGGGCAACAATTTTTTTAACGAGCACGAGTCGAGCACAATTTTAACGAGCAACGAGTTGAGTCGAGCAACAAAATTTTTTAACGAGCACGAGTCGAGCACTGCCCAACTCGCGATAGACTCGCTCGATAAGCACCCCTACTCGGTGGTGTGTTGCTTTTACAACAACTTGGGCTTAGAAAGCTGATACACGACAATAAATCACGGGCGAAGCCAGGATCGAACATTAACAGTGGTCAAAATATAAAATTTTAAAATGCAAGGGGTTATTAAGTATTTAAGTTTAAAATTTATGGGGAAATGCATAATTTGTTTAACATTTATACGTATAAGGATCTAAATTGTTATTAGACCAAAAAGTTTGAAAATACAAACTCATTCTTCTTTAGTTCAACCCCTACGTAATTATATATTTAATAAAATATTTTTTTAAAAATTGAATATTTATTTTGGATAATTACAACTCTCCCTCTTGCTTTAACATGAATTAATTGCTCAGAATAATTTCCAAGACTGATTTTTTTTTTTTGAATTATCAACTAATGTTAGCTGTGTTCTGCATGTAAACAATTTTATAATGCAACTTATAATTAATTAAATTGTTGGGTAATCAATAAACCAATATTTACTTTTACTTAACCATCCGAACATGCCAATGCCCAATAGGCCATACCAATTTCACAAAGATGGTTTAGTCTCATTCTTAACATGCATGTCAATGGGCCCAACCCAACACCCACATTTAAATTGCAAAGTTACATTGATTGATTTTTTCGAGTGACAAAAGACTCTGTTTGACAATTAGTGGATAGCTGATAGCGGATTACATTAGCTAATAGCTGATAGCGGATTGTATTAGTTGATTTGACTAGCGGATTGTATTAGCTGATTGTATAAAAGTGTTTGGTAAAATTAAATGATAGTTGTTAGATTATTTAAACAAGTAAAATGACATATAAGGATATGATTATATTCATTACTTGTTTGAATAGTTTATTAGTTATCAATATTTTGTATCTAATTAATATTAATTAGATCTATAAAATTATTTTTAATATAACTTTTCTAAACATATTCGAATGATTTATATATTAATTTATTATTTATATAATTATTTTAATATAATTTAATTAATAAATAAATTTAAATACACATAAATATGTGATATTAAAAAGAAAAAAAATAAATAGGATTAGCTCATAATTTATAAATATGGTGAGAAAAATATTTAATTTAGGTTATTTTGAAATTTTTGGTAACTGGTAAGGGTAAAAGAGTCTTTACAACTATAATATCAAACCTCTAATCTCAAAAAGCTTCTATTATGAGCTTTTTCAAAATTAGCGGTTTCACCCCAATCCGCTATTTCAATCCGTTGTTCACCAAATAACAATATTAGCGGATTTGACTGGTCAAACCTCTAATTATGTCTCAAACCTCTTATTTTTACCCAAACCTCTCTTTACCAAAGAAGGCCAAAGACTTTTGGTTAGAATTTAGGATTATAATTAATACTAGACGGAGGAAAATTTATTTGATGAACCTTGTTTACCACGTCATCCGTGGTCTCAGTTAATAGGGTTCATCCATATCATTTTTTCTAAGGTGAAACATCACCTCTTTTTTATATGTTAATAGAAAGTGGGCAGTTGATGGATAGTTATTTTGAAGTGAATAGATCTTATTAGCTGGACTACGGATAACGTGGTGAACAAGATTCATAAAATAATTTATCTAGGTGGAGAGTTTAGATATTGAACAACCTCTGTTCAAATTTTTAGCAACATGAATTGTCAACCTAGGCTGCTTGCCGATAACCTCGTTGGATGTCAACCTCACCTACATTGCATACGAGTTAGTACAATGTATTGAGGACATGTCGGTATTAAATTCTATGCCTAAACTTCATTTGAATTCAACAAAATCTGCTCCAACAATCTTCTATGGACTTCATCTAGTTTTGTAGTCGACCAATATGTTGGAAGCATATTGTCATGACTAAGAGATATAACGGACATTAATCTTATATCACAAAGAAAATGAGAGATTTTGAAATATAAAAACGGTTGTATTGCACATCTTATCAGATATGTCTTTTGGGAAAATGATAATGGTCTTGTGATAAGTTGTATCAGAATAGAAATGGAGTTCTGTTGGTGCCCAAAAGGACCCGAGTTCTTGTTAAAAAAATTATATATTCGACAAACTTTGGTCTAATAGTGTTTTGCCCCTATAAAAATAAGTATTTCAATTTAAAAATGTATATAAAAATTATTAAATATTTAATCAAATAAGGGCTTAATTAAAGAAGGGTAGACTAGGGTTTTCAAATATTTTTGGTCCATTAACAATTTAGGTCCTTATAAGTTTAAATATTAAACAAATTAGGCATTGTTTTCTGAATTTGAGTTTAAATACTAAATAAGCTATTGTGTTTTTTAAATTTAATATTTTGACCCCTTCCGATGCTCAATTCTAATTATGTCTCTATATCATAACGACTTTTTCATTGTACCGGACTTGTGATCTTACATTAATCTCAAATCGAAAAGAAGTAGTAAGATCATAAATCCGGTACATGTATAAACACAATTTGACCGAGTGATTAACGTTGGAAATCGTCTAGTGGGCACCGAGTTTTTTTTTTTTCTTCCTTAAATGGAACGCAGATCTTAAACCCTACCCCACCGGGATAATATTATCTTGCTTTACTCAGGCAGAAGGCAATATTCTATACAAACATTATTGGCACGAATGAAAAGTTTGTTTTATTTTATAATATTTTCTCTTGTCTTTTATTTGATAATGTTAATACAAGATTTGGAAAGAGGACCATAACATTATCTACCTCAATTTTTGTCTTCATCTGAGACAAGTTGTGTTCAAAGTTCTTATTAATGTTTTAAATACGTCATTTCCTTGGTATTAAAAGCAAAAGAAGGCTTGACATTGAACTTTCATGTAAAATATGCTTGTCCTATTCTCTGGACGTTTTACGAGTCACGTTTGGAGAATCAAATGCTAACAATGTTCGTTTCAAACAAATTTGTCATCTTAAAAACGGTTTAGAGAATTAATTTAAGACCAAATGTCACGTCTGAAAAAAGACGAGGTCATTAATCTCACATCAGAAAAAAAAATCTTGGGATATATAAATGGTGACGCTGCACATCCTATCAGACATATCTTTTGGGAATAGGATAATGGCCCCGTGACAAGTGGTATCGGAACAACCCTTTGACTACCTGATTTCACGCCGAGCGCCCGTGAGCAGGGTAGGCAGGGTGGACAACCGTGACAATTGGCCAATCACGAGAGCGGAAGCTCGTGACGAGGGTCTCACGAGGTTGAGTGGGGGAGAACGTCATGTCTGAGAAAAGGCGGGGTCATTAATCCCACATCAGAAAGAAAAATGGAGGTCTTGAGATATATAAACGGTGGCGCTGCACATCCTATCAGACATGTTTTTTGGGAAGAGGATGATGACCTCGTGACACAAATATCAAGAGGAATTAAATTAATTTACATTAAAAAATAAAAATTTATTAAGTACTTAAAATTTAAAATTGAGAGGGACAATGAACCCAACAAGCATCTCAATAGAAAAACGGATGATGATCATTCTAGGAGACCAAATTTCCCAATGCTTTTGTTGAAATAAAAGAAAGAGACCTTAAATTACATCAATAAATTGCAAACAATAATTGTTATGTTTTCATCTTCTTCTTTCTTATCGAAGTTATGTTCTCATATTTTATATTTTTACTTTCATTAAAATGTTTTTGAATGATAAACAATTAATTAGTTTAGTGGGATAAGGCAACAAATCCTTTAAATAAAATTAACGGTTCTGATTCTGATGTTATAAATGGAGTAAATTAGATTAAAAATGAATTATCACCGTAACGAACCTTTATAATATCCGATCCAGATTAATTAGTCAATGGATTAAATATTTGTGGTTAAAGTTAAACCAAAAGAAAATGCTTTCGAATGAAATGTGGTCTTAAATTAATTTATTGGTCGGCAATGCATGAAAAGATTTATTGAGTACATTGACTGCAAAGTTTATCGGGACTCCAATTGAAATAAATCTAAACTTTTTGTACCATTTTCCCTTTCAAAACACAAAGACAAGTCTTTTATGAGCTTTCAAAGTCTTTGAAGAGCAAATAGGCCAAAGTTTGACTCCAAGGCAAAAGAGAAAAGAAGAGGGTGTAGATTTTGGAATATGAATTAGGATGGTCAAGTAATTCGAACTCGACAGATTTTAACTTGATCTGATCTTATAAGATTGATTTTTATTAAAAAAAAACGGATTACAATAAGCACCAAAAGAGTGCCATTAAAAGTACTAGGATCCTTGTAACTTAGGATTATAATGAACATTTCAAAAAGCTATAGGCATCAAATCTGACCGATGCAATTAGGCTTGTTTATTCTGTTAGATTATTTTTAAAATATATTAATGTAATTACATATTATTTGAATTTAAACTTAGGATTATTGTTGTATATTTTTATATCTTTCTCATTTCTACTCCATCTTCTATTTTCGTTTTCGTTTTCGTCTTCTAATTCTCTTATCTTTTTTCTCTTACGCACTCAAATTTATTCTCAATGATAAATCTTAGGATTATAATGAACATTTCAAAAAGCTATAGGCATCAAATCTGACCGATGCAATTAGGCATGTTTATTCTGTTAGATTATTTTTAAAATATATTAATGTAATTACATATTATTTGAATTTAAACTTAGGATTATTGTTGTATATTTTTATATCTTTCTCATTTCTACTCCATCTTCTATTTTCGTTTTCGTTTTCGTCTTCTAATTCTCTTATCTTTTTTCTCTTACGCACTCAAATTTATTCTCAATAATAAATCTTGGCATTACAGTTTAAGGGATATATATTTTTTTAAATAAAAGCTTAATTTAAATTTTTCAAAAACTTTCATGGGTTGATATTAAAATTTTCAAAAAAAATAGAGGTTTAACTAAAACTTTTAAAAAAATTTAAAAATATTAACACTTTCACTTAACATATATTTCACATATCATTATCAAATAATGTTTAATTGATAATTTAAATAATTTTGTGTGAAAATTTTCTAAAATATTTCATCTAAATAAATTCAAAAAAGAATTAACTAAATTTCCTATTAACCATAACAAAAAATATTTAAATTACTAACTAAATATTATTTATTAATGATTTGTGAAAACATATTAAATCACACCACTAAAATCACAACACTTAGCCGTCATTAATGTTTAGGGGGGACAGAAAGAAAAGGCTGCTTAATACTTTAAATTCTAATCAAGGAAAGTGCTTCCTCGAAATTCTTAGACTTAATGCGCACGTATTCTTTCACTGTGACAGATCGGTACCTAGGATTTTCGCCTGAACTTAAGAGCTTTAACGACGGCGACACTCTACAATCCGACGGTAATCCATAGAAGTAAGCCATTGAGTACCGGTGACACCCATCTCGGTCCAGAACAGCTCGGTGGAGCGCGCTAGGGAACCGAGCATTGGATAAAATATGCAAAAGGTCGCCGACGTTCACCACCAGGGCACCGGCAATGGGAAGAACCGAAACCCAACCGGCTCCTTGTTTGAAGATTTGCAGGCCACTTGCGGCAGTTTGTTGTACAATGGTCACCAGGGATGTGTCGGTGTGTGGGGCTAGACCCATGGCTCGGTTCGGGTTGGGGCATGGCGGGTAGGAGTTCAGCTGGAGGGCGGCGCCGAAAGGTGAACCGGCGTCTCGGTTTAGGTCTTCTCCGGTGATCTCCAGCGACCCCAGGATGAGGTTTGTGAGCTTCTCCGCTACAACTTCCATTTTCTTCTGATATCTATCCATTACATCGCTGATTTTTCAAAACCCCAAAATTCAATGTCATATAAATGGTGTAACATGTAACACTACAAAAAAAAAATACATATACCAACGCTTATTTATACCGACGGACAAAAGTCGTCGGTATATACCCTATATACCAACGGAGAAAGAAACTGTCGGTAAACGTTTTGATTTTTACCGACGGGTACAATATTCGTCGGTGTAGACATCATTTATACCGAGTACTAGATCTATTAGCTGACTGATTTATATCGAGTTTTGCAGAGATTGATGTTCATCTCAACTTATTTTTATTTTTCATTTACAACGTCACGATTCGAATTTCTGACCTTACTTTACTTAATCGTACCAAGACATGTGATTGAAAGGTCCTCACCAGTCACCCCACTAATTGGGAGATTTTTCTTGGGCAAAGATAAAATCTACTTTCATGAAAAGAAACAAATATCTTTCTCAAGTCTTGTCAACAAGGAGAAGTTTCAAATGAAATGAACAAATTAAGGTTCAATGAATATATTCATTATTTTCCATCTAATTTTGTCTACGTGCATGCATGAAAATTGCATGGACTTACCAAAAACGTGCATTGTCGTTAGGCCAAAGCATCCTGGCATGATCAGCCGGTGAGCCCATGATGGTGAACCCTTCATGCCACATATACTTGGGGAAAAACTTGGATATCAGAGGTAGACCGTATCCGGCAGCACCTGCCGGTTCGCGTAAAGCCTTCATCTTCGTCTCGGCCGGGAGGGAGAACAGCCGTCGAGTCTCCGACTCCACTTCTTCAAGTAGATTCAAAGGAATGCCGTGGTTAATAACTTGGAACGCACCCCACGTCTCACATGCTTGCCCTGCAAGTTTTACAGCATTGGGATCTTTTAGATCAATGATCGGGATCGTTAACTGGTGATCGGATGAGAACTCATCGGATTTAGGCCACACATGTGAATCGGGCACCGTCCGGACGGAGTCGAAATCCAAAGGAATGATATGGTGGAGGTGGATCAGGTTTTCACTATATACTTGGGAGAGAGTAGTGGTCATGATAAGTTCAAAGAGAAAGAAAAGTAAACACACAATTAATAAACTACGCTTAAGGGTTTCTTAATTAGTTGTGTTGATTACTATATATAAGGTTGTCATGTCTTAATATAATATAAATAGAATTAACTTTAGATTAAATTATACAATATAAATATAAATATATGAATATATCACAAACACGACACGAATATATGAATATATTAAAATATATAATATAAATATACGAATTATCGGATCTGAATTAGATGACACATAAGATAGAGGTGGGTAAGGGTGGCCGTTTGGACAGAATGTTGTTTGGATGTAAGATTTGGAAGAATTTGTTTGAATCAGACAAAAGAAGGAACAAACAATGGAGAAAGTTGGGGCATCTCAATGACTGAAAACAGTTTTTATGTTCCATGATAAGGAGGGACTCTTTTTTAATTAATTAATTAATTTTTTATTTGCTTTAACTTTTGTGTGCTTTGTCTACAAGCGTGGAATTTGGGGGATTTTGAAAAAGGTTACTTATTTTTAAGGTAAATTACGGTTTTTTACCATGCAACTTTGTTTATGTTCCTTTTTTGGTCACTAAATTTTAGAAATTCTCAATTTGATCACTCAATTCTTGAATCACTCATGTTTTGGTCACTCGGCCGTTAAATGTTTAATGCCGTTTGAATTTCTATGGTAAAATTATGCAAAAAGCCCTAAAAACTTCTTTGATTTTCCATAGTCAAAGTATTTTTTTTTTCAAATTTGAATATTGGAGAGGTTGAGGATAAGAAGAAAAGCAATATATTTTGACTCTTGTTGATCAGACGGTGGAGATTTTAATTGGCATAGGATAAGCCGATGCTTTAATTGAGTTTTGTCTACTTCAAGGGAATTTCAAGGAAAATCATACTAAGAAGAATAAAGTGGAGAGAAAGGGAAACATTTTGGTACTAGTTACATCACAAATGACGTTCAACAATGGCGGAGAAGGATTTCGACCATCAAAAGATAATGTTAAAATTTTGGGGAAAAGTTAGAAATAAAAAGGCCCAAAAGGGCAACATTTTGGTGTTGTCGTTGGAATCTTAACGGCCGAGTGATCAAAAGTGGAACAATTCAAAAGTTGAGTGAAAATTGAAAATTATTAATATCTAGTGACCAAAACAGGAACTCGGGCAAAGTTGAGTGTTGCAAAGCGTGGTTTACCCTAGTTTTAGAAGTTAAATACTCCCAAGCCCAATAAAAATAATTGCATAAAACACATGATAGTTCATTTAGCAAGAGTGGTTTGTATTTTCTTTTGTTTCTTTTATCAACGAGGAGATCAAGCCACTCCGATATCAAAAATAAATATATAGCCAGTGCGGTCCATTAGATTAGATAATAACAATTTGCTGGAATTACATGATTCTCTACGTTACGAATAAAATTTCAGATTTGATGATAAAAGAATAAATTACATAAATTATTACTGAATTTTATTTTTTAAATTTATTTTAGTCACTAAATTTTAAAATTTTTAATTTATTTATTAGAGTTCAGATATTACTTATTTTTTATCATTCTTCTGTTACTTTTTTATGGCATTATGATGTGGATAGCATCCACCGTTGTTGAACGCCACCGTCGACAACCATTGATGGTGATCATTTTGTCTTAAATTTTACCAGTCACTTCGTCTCGGTTTCTTAGATCCGAATCCAACCTCTATTTCGCCGTTAAGTGCCTCAAAGTCCACAAATCAGGCAGAAACCTTTCGATTTCTCTCTCTTCAATCTTTTTTTTTTGCCTTCGGATGGATCCCGTTTCTCAGTATATTATTTCATTCGTGCCGATGAAATTTTTTACCGTTTAAATTTTAAAGAAATTTTTTCGTTTGCCGATAAATAGATTGTCAAAAAAATAACAAATGAGTGGTCAAAAATGTTTAATGTTTAAACTTTATTAAATAAATTTAATATTTAAAATTTTAATAACTAAAATATATTTGAGAGAAAAATTTAGTGATAATTAACGTAATTTGCTCAAAATAAAAATAAGGTCGGTCGGTGAACCCGAGGATGAAATGGTGTGTTATTATCGTAAATTAATAAATTCTCCACAATTTCTTTCAGCCAAAACTATAACAGGTAAGTATAACAACGTTGAATTCTATTTTTCCTTTTCCTTTTCACAATTAGAAAATATAGTTAATGGCGGAACATTTAGTCCTAATATTTCAATAATATTAAAATTTTAAAAAATTAAGTTGAGGTAATAATAAAATTTTTCTTTACACCCTGAGGCGGATTAGTAAAATCAAGTCTCGGCCTTTTATTTTTTATAGTTTAATTATCTTTTAAAACTTCAGTTCCTCTTATAACGTCATCCTAGTTTTGTCCCGGTTTACACACTAAAAGTATAATTTATTGTTACTCACATGAATTTAAACATTTTAAATTAATCACTCCGACTAATAACGTTGAATTACACATGCTTGACTACATGATTTGCATAAAAGGTTGAACTAACTAGTTAATTAGAATCAATTGAATGAAACAAATGGATTGATCTCATTTTACATGGGATTTTGTGCAAAAACACATGTTTGGGTAGCTGAGCATTTGTGGATCTCCAATTCCAGCATGACATCACCCAACAACCTTTTAACGAGACAACGACATGACGAACGACATAATGACTTTAATATTAAATCAAAACGACATCATTTTAGTATAGTTATGTTGATACGCAAAAAAGTTTTTTGGTGAGATTGATTTAAAATTTGTATAATATTAGCTTTTAAATGCAGGGGTCCAGGAACGGGTACTAAGGCTCTGAGAGAGGTGCATGCACACCCTCTCCGGCCAATTTTTATTTTTTAAATATTTATGTTTGCTCTCTCGACTCTTAATTTTAGCTCTGTCTTGCAAGGGTCAGTTACTAAACTCCAAAAAGAAGAGAATATGTGTTTGACTGAGTGGCGATTTCATGGAGAATATATGCACATTGGTTTAAAAATGTGTTTTTTTTTTCTTGTTTTGTTTTGGGTGTTTGAAGTCAAATTAACAAATTGTGAAGAACAATAAAGGTCCAAATTCATTTTCAAAGTTGGGATTTCAAGAGTTAGCCAATTTCTCAGGTCGGATTCTTTGGTTTGGTAGTGCCGTGCAAGTTTAGAAAAGTTTGACGAAATTTTCATCTGGTCGCGGAAATAGACTTTCCCCCTTTATTTTCTCGTTCCTATTAGATTATGAATTAATATCTTATACACTGACGGTGTAAACTAAAAGTTTTCACAACCACCTTAGTTTTAGGGTATAAAGAGTTAGTTCAGGTCATAGGGTTTAAGGGTTTAGGTGTAGGAGTTTAGAATTTAAGGATAGTTGTTTTAATTTAAGGTTTAGAGTTATAATTTAGGGTTTATAGGTTAGGGTAATATGGTGAGGATTTAGGTTTCAACATATAAACCTTAAATTATAACCCTAAACCTTAAATTAAAACAACTATCCCTAAATTCTAAACCCCTACACCTAAACCCTATGCCCTAAACTAACTCTTTTTACCCTAAAACTAAGGCGTTTGTGGAAACTTTTAGTTTCCACCGCATGTGTATAAAAAATTTATTCTTAGATTATTATAGTTTATAGGTCACATTGTATTGGTCACATTATTATTTAACACGGTTAGTCTCGAAGAGTATTACAAAAGACGAAAGTAACCAAAACTCTTTTTTTTAAAGAAAGATTGCACTATCTAAAATTTTGTAGTACATATATGGCTTTTTTACATATTTTCAATATTCATGATAATCCTATTTGTTTTAGCATAAAAAAATTAGTGATTTATGAATATCATTAAAAGCTTATATGATTAATTGATAATCCAATTGTCTGCTCTAACATTTTGGTTCAAAGAGTGGAATTGGAATTCGGGTAGTTTATATTTTAGATCACTGAACTTAACGTTTACTTTCATCTACATCACAAACTTTTAATTTAATCAAACTACATCATTCAATTTTTATTATTTATAAATTAAGTCACCTATATTGAAACATTAAATAATTTAAATGAAAAAACTGAAATTGACACTTTTATTTAACATATTTTTTAGATAGTATCATCATTTACTGTTCAATTGATAATTTTAATAATTTTTGTAAGATTTTTCTTCAACATTTCATTTTAATAAATTCAAAGGAAAATAACTAGATTTCTTATAAATCCTAATAAAAATATTTAAAATACGAATTGAACATTATTTATTGATGATATGTGAAAATATGTTAAATAAAAGTTTTAATTTCAGTTTTTTCCCATTAAAATTATTTAATGGCTCAATATAAGTGACTTAATTTATAAATAATGAAAGTTGAATGATGTAATTTGATTAAATAAAAGGTTTGTGATGTAAATGAAAGTGAATATTAAGTTTAGTGATTTAAAATGTAAATTACTCTTGGAATTCAATTCCCAAATCCATTTAGAGTCTTAAACACATTGAACAACCAAATTTAGAATTGGAAAAATAACATATGAAGAGCTTAAAAAGATTTGACACTGATGATTAATTGATAATCCAATTGTCTGCTCTATACACAAGTTTTTCTTTTTTAAAAAATAAAGAGAAAATTGCAACGAAAAAAAAGTTGAGGCATTAAGGGTGAGAGACAAGTAACTCTCCCTTTAGCTTTATACCTATCTCTTATCTTCAGTACTAGGTTCTGGATTTCTTGCTTCTTTTGCCATAACAATGGTGCCCTGAGGAACCCCTACATATATACCATTTCTCATCAATTGCAGAATCGTATTTGAATTCCGAGTCAGTTGCGAGTTGCGACAATAGATCATGTTTTCTATGTCATGCTAGGGAAACTGATAAAACATAGTGATGCCGCCGAAACGGAGAGCAATGAACTACATAGTAGTAACCGTGGGAGTAGAAGGATTACCTGTTGGTATTGAGATTCGTTCACCAGAGCCAGTTCCTTGACTAGTGTTACCAGCAAAGGCTATCCTCCCTCGGAATTCCCGCGAAAACGGCATGCTTCCCACTGCTTCAGGTTCCCCACCGGCGGCATAATTTTCACTAGCTGGCCTCGTAGCAGATTTAGGCGAGTAGGTTGTCGACCAAGATCCTCCATTTGACCCAGCCAAGGACATTATTACAGCTGCCTGAAATGACCATGCAGCAAACAATGGGCCATGAACACAAAAGCCACTGCAGAACAAATATGTAGAATTTTACAAGTTTTAATTCAACGTGTCACCGAAATTGAAAAAAAAAAAGCAACTGCCTTATAGGGCATTGGCATTCATATATGTCATAGAAGGGGGTCCTGCATATCTTTAGTAATCTGCATTAAGAGGACTCCCTTCGGCTAAACATTAGTAGACCTAATTATAAGTATATTTTAAGTAATCAAATAGGCAAGTTTCAGTCAGAAGGAATGGAGCAGAAAAAAGGCACAGGAAAGACCGGTGAAGGATCATCAATGTCCCTCTTCGAGTCGTGATATAGAGCACTTAGCATCAATAGCTCAAAAAGATAGAAATCGGAGTCTAAAAGGAAACTACTATGGAAGAAACATTATTAAATCTCAGTTGAATTCAAATTCCCAAGTCTATATTCAAAGGTAACTGACAGATCCTTAGATATATATATATATATGATCCCCTGTAATGCCATAGTTCATGGCCCCATACTGTTCAATCTCAAATGGACAGTAAAATCCGCATATATAGAGCTAAATAAAGAAGTCCTTTTATAAACTTCCACAAAAAGTAAGCACATGAACTTCGGCAGCATCCTCCATAACAAGCCTTAATGGTACGCATATGCGAGAAAGTAACAATGGTAGCTCCATTTTCTTGAGTAATCCACTGCATATAAGGGTTATGACGGGGCAAAACATAAATAGAAGCTTTCCTCTAAGTATCATGTTTAACTCGAAAACATAAATGTCATGCTTCTAACTTTGGAAATTATGTTTTATTAGTCCTGTATACAATGCTGAATAAAGAAGAAAAAAAAGGCATTCTGTCATTTGAATAAGACAACAGATTGTGTCACCCTGACCCAGCTACTTTGAATCAACTGTATATTCTGGAGAAATCGAGGGGCATACTATGGATATCAAAAGAACGACAGGCAATCACATCACATATTTCTGAAAACATGCTGACATACCAAACTTTCTGGAAGCATCTAAAATCCAATGCACATGGTTAAGAAGGCAGGTCTACCCTCAGGTTACATTTACATTATATATGGTATAAGTTCAATGGTCCTCTTGTGCAACCATTAATTCCTATGTTGCTCCAACTCTACATTTTTCTTGAAGTATCAAAGTCCGACACACGCATTAAACACATTTTAGACATGGGTATCAGGATATGACCCTCCAAATATATTGAAATACATACACATACCCCTATCCAACAGTCATAACTGAGTTCGAGAAACAGATATGGATTTAACTGATAGAGAAATTTGAAAAGTAGTTGCTTTTGCAATTCTATGGATTATTATGACTTAGCCTAGCTGATCTAGACCTGGATATTCAATCAGAAGACACACTTGAATCAAATAAAGTTCCTTATAAGCATGCACCACAAGCTTTATGGAGGACAATTGAAATTAAAAAACTTGAGGTCCATTGGCAAACAACAAGAAACCAACCTTGCTTGGATGCACATCATCAAAGACATGGGCCTGGCCAGCATAAAATATAGTCATCTGTCGGCTGGTGGATGTTAATCCTTGTCGACTGTCAGCACAACAGAAAATCCAGCTTCAATTATCTGTGTCTATTCTTTTGCTTTCCATAGTTCAACAAACAAAAACAGGAAACAAAGATTATATGAAATTCACCTTGGAGGAACTAAAGATTCTGGATCTGAAATATGAGCCCCAGACTTTGGCCTGCCGCCACTTGGCATTACCTCAGATGTGTTTTTCTCAGCAGGCACATTACTAGCATTAACAGAGCTTAAAATCCCAGTGTCTTTAATTCCAGTTCTAGATCCTTCATCAGCAGCTGCCGGAGAGATAACAGAAGGACCAACATTTGTATCTTTGAACCTGTTTGATGATACTTGATGCATAAAAGGCATAAAGTAGACACCACGTGAGCCATACTGAACTGCAGAGCCTATAACAGGAACAGATTGCTCCCATTTGGAGGCGTTGCCTTCAGGTCTACCACCGGTGGGAGTCTGTGATATAAGAGACGAAGAAGAAGGCCTCATTGAGTGCATACCAAGTGACACTTCATCCTCCCTGGACCTTCTAGGTCGCTCTCCCCCAGCACTGTTATGGAGCACCTGAATACAAAATATAAAGAAAAATATTTAGTTACATATCAATGACTAACGACGAATAGAGCTTCTCGTTTACTTATAGAAGAGAGAGGTAGAACATGATAAGATATACGAAACATACCTTCATCAAATGCAAGCTTTCAAGAGATTCATGACCCATGAAACCCGAATCTGAATTACTTCTCTTACTTCCTACCATTCTGTTGCTTATCTCTGGCCCAGAAATTTCACTCCGTGGACCATAATACGGAATGCCTTCAAGATGATTTCCCACCTGTCCTACTAATTGATGAGAAAAGGATCAAACTTTAATTGTAACAGGTTGAAACCAAATTAAAAAAGACAGCAACCTCAGCAATACAATTACAAGGAACAAACTTGAAGATTAAGAATGTCAACATGATGAGGTAAAAACCATATCATTATGAGCAAATGTATTACAACAAACTAGCATTGAGTCATCCTACACCTAAAAGGCTTAAGTTACCATAAAAAATCAGACAAATCAGAGAAGTTGAAGCTCCCCACTGAAAGTGGAACCATAATCCCTTACTTTACAGTCACCTTTGGGGAGGAGCTACCAACTCCATTGCTGACTTCACAAAAACCAATCCATCATAGAGAACACCAACCCCAACCTTGAGAGTAAGACTTTCTACTTCAGCAGGTAAATCAAGCTTTTCAAGTTTCAAGAACAGACCAAATCCCAAAATCAAAACTACACATGAAATTATACGGCAAGTATTACACTTTTCACATCCCAGCATTCCCTAATGAGTTTTTAACATGAAATGAAAAACACCCATCAAAAAACATCAAGGGAAAAAACAACAAAAACTCCAAGCAACTTCATTTACATTACAGCTTTGGAAAAGGGGGGAGCTTTTATGGGTTAGACAAAGAAACTAACCAGAACCCAGATCAGAGGTGGCAGAGATGGGTCCACGGCCAGCAGCACCACCGCCAAAAGAGGCTGAAGCAGAAGGGGAAGCCTCTGAGACCCTTGCATCAGTAGCCTTGGGAGCTAGAACGACATGGGAATCTGTAGCTTTCATACCCAGGAAATCATGAAACATTGTTGGCTTTACTTGTTGGTGTTGCAAATGAGTTGAAGTGTTGTTAGTGTTGACATTGTCGATGTTGGTAGTCTTGCTCGGTTGGGCCATTTTCAGCAAGGCCATTTCATGTCGTCGTCTTCATCATCGTCATCATTATCTCCACATCATCATAATTCTTCTGTTGTTGCTGCTCCACCACCATAGATTAGTTTCTCACTTCTCCCTCAAGCTCTTTTTGTTAAAAAAAAAAACTGAGAAAGAAAGCAGGATTCTTTATAAAGGAAAAAGAGGAAAGAGAGAGAATCTGAGAATCAAAAGCCTTTGAAGAGAGAGGGAGGCAAAGAGCATTAAAAAGCAAAAGGTTTTTGTGTGGGTGCGTGGTTCTCGCAGTTTTAATTGGTGTTTACTCTCTCTCTCGGTTGATCAAAGGTCTGAATGTTGGGTTGATTTGTTTTCCAGTACAAATATTCATGTTTGTGTTTTTTGTAGTTTTTCAGTTCATTTATGATGTTACTCCAAAAACCCAAAAGCTTTTCCTCAGAGGGAGATATGAAGAGAATAATGTGAAATTAAAAAAGATGGGGTAAAAACCAAAACTATTATGACTACACATTAAAGTCTTTATTTTTTCTTTAATAAAAAAAAGTCTTTATTTTTTCTGTTATTCCATTGTATCTAATTACTTTTAAAAAAAAATTATTGACATGGCAAGCGTGTCATAACTCATACCAAGTTAATATGTCATATCAACATTTTACGTTGATTGTTAATTAACTAATAATTTTTATTTACGGTAATTATTTTGACCTAAATAAAATATTATGAGTAAAAGTGAACTAAAAAAAATAAAAGTTAAAATGACTATTCAGTAAAATAATAAGGCATTTTTTTGGCATTATATCAATATTTTTCTCTCAGTTTCATATATGAAGTATTCGAGTGTCAAACTACTTTACTCATTTTTCGTCACAGACTTTAACGTAGACTCCTTAAACCAATCAAAAATTGACAAGATTAATGTTGATAACATTCAGATTTCAAGAACAATTGATAAGGCTCTAAGTAATTCTAGGCGGAGAAAAATTGGTGAGGAAGTCAAAGCTCTTGAAAAAAAGTAAGAGTTAAGTATTGAAATAGTCATATATGTTTCTTCCAGTATAGAGTTAGCCACTGATTTTGAAAAAGTGATTAGTAAGATCATTTACGTTTTCGGGGCGTAAATTTTTTGTCACTCAGCCTTTTTGATATCGTTAAACATTGATGGCTTGCTGACCTGATTGCGAAAAAAATAAGGGTAAACTATTGCAATGGCCACTAAAGTTTATCTCATGTACATTTCTGCTCCTCAATTTTAAAAAATATATATTATGATCACTACTGAAAAGGTTTCTTTATAATTTCACCCTTAAATTTTTAAAAATTCATTTTTCAACCCTAAAACTTTACAATCAATTAGCAAAATAATATTATAAAAGCTTAAATGAAAAATAGGAGCCCAAAGTATACCATTTTTAAATTTTAGGTGCTCAAATTGCTCATAATTAATAACTAAAATTTTAAATTACTCTTGTTTTTTCACTATAGATTATTTTATTATTATAACATGACATATCATTATTATTATTATTATTAAATTAAAAATAATTTTAAAATATTCACTATCCAAAGAATGTGAAATTAAAGACCTCGACAGCCTTATTTTAGAATGGATGTGGTAAGATCTAAAACTAACATAGTTGTAAAATGAAGTATATTTTCAATCTTTTGACAAAAACTGACATGTTAAGATGCAAACTAGCCGAAATCTCAATGAAACCAAACATCTTGAATGTGATGTTTGCATGTTGTATAACTTTTCAAGTCATTTTTAAAACCCTAAATAACATCGAAAGTGATGTTTGCACGTTGTAAAACACTCACCTCAGATGTTCTCACTTATTTGTTGGAGTTCAATTTCACTTGAATTTTTCTTTCTGATTGCTTTAGGTGGCATGGAAGGGTCTTCCTCGATACATGCACACAAAATGTCATATAAAAACATCATTAAATATCAGAAATTCCTAGAAATTCATCACTTAACATACTATAAGACTAAAATTCCAAATCCTATTCCATTAACTTAAGAATCCAGTTAATCATCACTAAAGTTTCTATTATTTATATAAAAAAATCTACCGAAAAATTCATCCACCAAAATCAAGTATATAACTCGAATCATTTCAGATTAATTGAGACAAAATCTTAAAAAACCAGGAAAGTAATAAAAAAAAGTTTCTTTCACTCATCACAATTCATTTAGAAACATTTTCTATCAAAGAAATAATCAAATTCCCGAAATATTTTTATTAAAATAATTACATAATTTTGTTATTTCATTTTTTATAAAATTTAAATAAAACAACTAAAGTTACTACATTACTACCAACAACCAGTTGATTTAGTGGATGAAACACTACTGTACTAGAACCTTTAAGCAAGGTCAATAGTTCGAATCTTATCATTATAAATAAAAAATTTTGTGTTGGAAGGGTTGCCCCTATAACAAATCTCTACAACCAATTAATTGGATATTGGTTAAAAAATATTATATATCCTAATAAATTAATATATAAATTCTTCGCTATCTGATGTACAATAATTTATTAAAATACAATTTTATATAAAATATTTTTATTCAACCTTATTGAACCACCAGAACAATACTATTATTGGTAGCAATTGACATTCATTAACAAAATTTATCTTATTTTAAATAAATAATAGATTGGATTATAATGACATCTAGTGACAGTGGCGGATCCAGAAATTATTTTCAGGGTGAGCACAAGTT
This sequence comes from Hibiscus trionum, assembly GCA_030270665.1. Lineage (NCBI taxonomy): Eukaryota > Viridiplantae > Streptophyta > Magnoliopsida > Malvales > Malvaceae > Hibiscus > Hibiscus trionum. Next base: position 38,718,168 of record BSYR01000022.1, read on the forward strand.
AAAATATTTTTTTAAAGTGGGCACAAGTCATACAAATTTTAAAATTTCAAGGCAGACACAAGTTAAAAAATTAAAGACTAATTCATAAAAATTTAAAAAAAAAAATTGAAGCCAAATGTGTGAACTTTCAAAAGTTCAGGGTGGGCCTAGGCCCACCCTAGCTCTTAAGTAGATCCCCTACTGCTAGTGAGTAGGGGTGTTCATTGTTGGATATCGAATCATATTTAATATGGTTTCTTTGGATATCCGATGTTTAGATCGACGATATAGTGATTCGTTTTCGATCTGATATCTGAATACTCAAATATCAGATATTCAGATATCTGAATATATAATTTAATTTAATTTAATTATTTTTTAAATATCGTATTTATAAAAATTTTAGAATTTCGAATATAACAAACAACAAATTGCTAAATATAACAAGATTCGCATCTATGAAAATTTTGATTTTTTAATTTTCGAATATAATAAGCATCAAATTGTTAAATATAACAAAATTAATATTCATGAAATTTTGAATTTTCGAATTTCCTGATAATTCGAAACTTGAAATATTGTGATACGTATCTAATCTGAAAAATTTAAAATCAGATCAAATATATGATCCGAAAATAAAAATTAGATCTAATATCCAATTTTCAAATCAAATCAACGAATAATCAGATCGAATCGATCAAATATTTTTAAACACCCCCGACCACTATCATTTTGCCATTTTCCACTTCCGCCTCCGTGTAAACCACTTCACTTATATTTCCGTTATTAGTTATTTCTCCACTAAAGAAAGAATATATATCTCTCAGGTTTCTAGATTTAAAATATAAAATAAGAAATAATTGCGACTAATTGATATAGTGACAACTTAATATATAAACTCTTTGTTTTTCTTTTATCCCTTATAAATCAAATAAGAATTAAATATAAATTTTGACATTATGCAAAGAAAAGACAGCCCTTGTTCATTCACACGTGAAAATGTTTGGATAAACATATTATATAATTTTTTAGTTTATATAAGTATGTAAATTTTAAAATTTATATATTTATTAAAAAAAATTAAAATTTATATGTTTAGTTTAAAATTTTGGATTTTAGGGTTTTTGAATTTACAATTATAAATTTAAATTTTATATTTTAAACAGAAAAGTTGTGTAGAAAGAATTTGGCTTAACTACAAAATAAGTGCCTCAAGTATGTCTTTTTTTTTACAATAGGCGCTTTAAGTATTTTTTTTTTGTTAAAATAAGTGTCTAAAATTTTATTTTGGCTGAAATAAGTGCCTAAAGTATTTTTTAGCTGAAATATGTGCATAAAGTTTCATTTTTAGCTTGTTTTAAAGTCAATAGAGACACCTGCTTTGGCACCTATTTCAACCAAAAATAAAACTTTTAAGCACATATTTCAACCAAAAAATACTTTGGGTACTTATTTCAGCCAAAATAAAACTTTAGACACATATTTCAACAAAAAAAATACTTAAAGAATCTATTGCAAAAAAAGACAGTTGAGGCACTTATTTTATAATTAAGTCAAAGAATTTACATAACTTACATATCAAAATATATCTCATATACTACAAAATAATAATCTCTTCACCAACCTAAAAACCTTGTTTTTTCTTTCATGCTATTCAGTGTTATCTTCATGCATTTTGGTGACTTTCATAAACACATTTGATACCAATCTCATATTTTGTCATTTACTACATTAAATATATCTCAAAGTATATCATATATAGGCAGGGGCGAAACTAGTTGTTTATCTTTGAAAGTAACAAGGTTCTCTGAAAGATGATTAAATCATAAAAAAATAGATGGTTAAAACTTAATTTCATTAATTTTAAAACTAATTTGTCCTAAAAAGTGTAACTAAACCAAAAATGTTAAGGCAAATACTTAATTCCACTAACTTTAAAATTGACAGGGCCTTCAAAATCAATTAAACAAAAAAATTTGAGAGGGACTAAAACTTAATTTTAATAGTTATCAAACTTCTAGAGGCTTAAAAGTTAAAACACAAATTAAACCATAAAAGTTAGGGTGTGCCATGTCCCTTTAGAGCCCCGATGTTCCGCCACTGTATATAGATATCGGGATATGACTCTCCAAAAATATGGAAAAGCTAAGAAAAAATATATCTTGTAAGATAAACATGGAAATTTCATGAAGTTAATCCTAGACTATACAGTTTAAATAAACACGAAAAAGAGGATGATATTCATCTTAAGAGACTCGGGTTTAAATCGCTTTGTCTGCAAGGTGTTTGTGCATTGTCAGAGAGGCGGTAAGTCTACACCCCACAGTTGTTCATGACAGGTAAATCAATTAAAGATTATAAAAAGAATGTGTGATGTAGTTCATAAATGGCTATCAAACCCCACCAATAATAAGCAATCACATCTAAGAATTGGTGGACCAAGTTGCCCTATGTGCAAGCAGTTGGTGTTTCTTACACCCCTCCCCTATCTCCTCATCACCATATGATTTGTCAAAAGTCTTTCAATGGATCAGATTCCTTCTCAGACCCCACAGCCATTATGCATCACATGCTCCAAATTTTCACCAATGTGATGTGACACAAATACATGAAGTTAGGATTGAGTAACAACTGATTCCTAGCTAGTGATGAAATGAAGATTAGGGTTCCAGCAAATGCAAAGAAATGAAAATGTGATCAAGACAGGATACAATTCAAACCTATATTCGAAACTTATGTCTGGCTCGTGTTTTAGATACGAGTATAGAAATACGATCCTCGAATGACCTAATACATAAATAAAAGGAAAACGTAAAAGAAAAGCATAGTGCATACCTGAACTTGAATAACATAGGTCCAAATGATTTCTGAACCACATGATACACCAAGCCACAAAGTATGTACGGAGATGCCTTTGACATTTCCATGAGACTGTTCTCTTAAATACTAGATCCAAATAGCAACAGGTATGCATGTCCTGCACTAATTGGATTCAACGTTGAACAGTGAACGGGCACCAAGGTGTAAGCAGGAAAATGGCATCTTTTGCTAAAAAAAAACCATTTTCTACGACCGGCATTTTGAACCGACTAAACTAAAATGAGTTAACTATAAAGTTGCTGACTTACAAAATACTCAGAGTGGAACACCAAATCAGAAAACATGATCTTATTAGATATGTAAACAGTTTCTGTTTTCTGCAGCTGCATGCCGCAAGGGAGACACTAGATACGACAAATACATCATCTGTAAATAGCACAAGGCAGATGCAAAGCAAAACTGTCTTCATATGCCCAATTTCCGGCAGCTTCACTGGAGATATTTGCTAAGATCACCCAAGACTATACGTCTGTCAAAGAAAATGTTTGGTGAGGTCAGATTCTCTTTTGTTGGGGCCAAAGTTTGGGAAAGAAATGAACAATTTCTATGATCAAAGAACCTTTCCTCCTCAAAGGGTTACCTGTAGCAAGGACAATTCATGTATTCAAATATAATAGGGCCCGTCAAGTTGAGGATGTAATGTAGATCACTATTTTGTCTATATAGGGCCAAAATTTTAAAACATACCTGACTACTTTGAGCATGTAATATGGCCGAAGTTATACAAAATAAAAGAGAGCAAATGATTTTAGTATTTAATATGTATAACAGTTACATTTGAAAAAGATTTGGACACTTAAACACAAGGAAAAGATAATTGCTTACTTGGTTTAACGAAACAACATCTATTGATTGCATATGCCAAGCTTAAAAGAAAGTACAACTATTTCAAATGTAGTTTTAGTGTCATTTTCATCCAAGCGTCTGACTCGGAAGGTGGCAAAACCCCAAAAAACTGTACTGCAATTCAGAATAATCAAGTATAATTTATATCTTACCTGCATTCACATGCAATAGCACTTTTCAAGTCAAATCCTAGAACATTTGAGATTCCATCTTTGACAATGAAATAGTGAAACTGACAAAAGAAGAGATGGTTCTAAGTAATTGAAGCCTTGATATCCCTCTTAAGTGAATTTGAAATAAAAATGAAGCGCTCAATGCATTCACTTCAGACCCTCCACTTGAACATCAATGTTTTCTATCACGGTGTCTTCAACATCCCAGGCATGGGGAGCGTAAAAATGATCTTTCATTTTCATCAAACTGCTGCTTATCTTATACCCAAAGACATGCAAGCTTTCCTAACAGTAACATCACATGGTATCCTAATCACAAAACAGTAGATTACACAATCAATTTCCAATGAATTTCCCTGGAGATGACAGAAGGCATCTAATACCAGCTGCACCAAAATTTCTTGAATCCGGCTCCTTTGTTGTTGTTCCCTTGCTCTTAGGCCTTAACCATTCATACTTGTTTCTTTAGCTCTTTTCTTGATAATCTCAATCAACTGGCCTGCTCTTGATACAGCATTTCCAGATAAAGTTCTATGCTTAACAAGTTCTCTCGGATCATTACATGTCTTTAGCATATCAGACATCGCTTCAGCCTTCCGCATTATGGACGTCCTCCTTGCTCGTGATGAGTCCTCATCTCCAACATATGTATTGGGCAATTTTTTGGAAGAATGGAGAGAACTCATCATATCACATAGTTTCCTCGCCATCTCAATCATTCCCCTTTTCTTTAACTCATTATTCATTCTCTCAAAAGTGAGGTATTGTGGAACTATACCCCTTCTTATCATGTCCTCAAACTCTCCAAAAGCATCTTCAAACCTATGCATTTTGCAAAGCAAATGAACCAGCATGGTGCTAGAAGCCAAGTCCCTATCATATCCCCTCACCGTCATTTCTTTGCTAACCTGAACAGCCAAGTCCAACCTCTCCTCCTCGCACAGCAGCTTCAACAATAGCTGGTAAGTAAGCCGATCAGGAGTGTGACCAGACTGAATGATCTTTGTATAAAGGTTCATCGCTTCCTCGATTTTCCTGAATTTTGAGAAGTATCTAAAGAAATAATTGTAGGTCGTAGTAGTTGGGATGCAGCCCCTGCTAATCATCATCTTAAGTACTTTACTAGCCCCTGCTAAATCTTTGGCCTTGCAATGACCTTTCACTAGAGAATTATATGTTGAGATATCAGGACCTGATTCACACAATAAAACCCTCTCCATCATCCCCAATGCCTCCTTTAATCTACCTGCTTCCCCCAGTGAATCAATAATTGGATTGTATACTTTTACATTCGGGTCAATTCCTGTTTCCTTCATTTCATCCACCAAATCCACTGCCCTCTCAACACGACGCATAGTACAATATCCTTCTATAAGGGTACCATATGTTACAACACTAGGTGGCACACCATTCTTTTTCATATCCAACCAAAGTCTTTCGGCATGCTTGAGCTTTCTCGACCGAAACCATCCATTTAATAGTATATTATAAACCTTGATTGATGGAGCCCAACAAAGATCTGTCTCTTTTTTTCTAGTGAAATATTCTGATGCCACCCTAACATGCCCTTCCTTACATAGAGAGTCCAACATTATTTCGAAAAGGTTACTTTTCTCATCAGAACTGCAAATTTGATCTAAACTGCTTGCGAATTCAAATGTACGGATAGCAGCCTGAGTCATACCTGCATGATTGAATAATGCATAAACATCACTAAAACCAAAAGAAATTAATTCAACCTTTTCCACTTAAAATCCAAAACAGTTTAATATCATGCCACTAGAAGTATAAAAGGTTCAAAATATAAGCATGTGAGCACCCTAAGTCTACAAGCATGTCAAAATACAAAAAGTGGAGCCAAAATAAAAAGGCTTAATACCAAAATAAGTGCCCAAACTATCCCGTTTTTCCCTTTTATGTGCTTAAACTATTTTTTTCCCTTTTTAGGTGCCCAAACTATCCCGTTTTTCCCTTTTATGTGCCTAAACTATTTTTGCCTTTTTTAGGTGCCCAAACTATCTCGTTTTTCCCTTTTAGGTGCCTAAACTTTTTTGCCCCTTTTAAGTGCCCAAACTATCATTTTTTGGTCAAAGTAGGTGCCCTAGTTTGATCTTAAAAGGGGCAAAAAATGATAGTTTGGGCACCTGAAAGGGGAAAAAAGGGTTTAGGCACCTAAAAGGGAAAAACGTGATAGTTTGGGCACCTAAAAGGGACAAAAATAGTTTAGGCACTTAAAAGAGAAAACATGATAGTTTGGGCACTTATTTTGACATTAAGCCAAATAAAAACTCTAAAAAGGAATAAGACTAAAACACACCAAACTCCAAGTGTATTTTAAAACAAATGGCCAAATTTGTCAACCATTTTCAGTATCTTCATGAAAGTAGGAGCAAACCTGATGTTGTATTGATATCACAACACAAAATATTTTTTCATCCTAATAGTTATATCCTAAATATTTGTCCCACCAAATGTTACGGAAATCTATGCATCACCACTCTATACATCAATGGGGAACTTAAAAGGTTCAGAAATTTCTGAACACTAGAGAACACCAAACTTTGATGTTGCATTTCAAAACAAATGGCCAAATATCAAGGTAGAATGTTTTTCATCCGGCTACTTCTATCCCTGTGTGACCATCCTATACATCAACGGGGAACTTAAAGAAGTTTAAAGCAGGTTTATTTGTTGAACATGTATTCAATGTAAGCAACCACCATGTTAGCTTAAGGATTCAATAATCAGTTTCGAGATATTGGATAGGAGTAGAACAGTACTAATCCCTAATCTCTTAGTCCGAATCCTATATCATATTTATGGATTTGCAAATTCATCATTGAGTCATCGAAATTCGAGAACTTACCTTCAATGCATAAAAAAAAACTAAATTGGACGAAAAAATGCATATAGTTGTCACGTAAATAGAATGGGAAGGCTAGTAAAACAATTGCTCCATCAAGAATTCAAAATTCCAACATCAAATTCCTAGGAAAAAGCAAGTTCAAATCTTTTTTATGCAAAACATAAAGGAAATTACCTGCTCGAGCGTACCGTCTGATCAAAATTACAAAGGTGTTGACGGAAACCAAATTGGAACCCTCCCTCCCATCATCACCAATCCGATCAAGAACCAAACTCCAGGCGTCCTCAAAGTTCCTAGCTTTACCAAGAATATTGACCATAGAGTCGAACAACGTTGCAGAGGATTCAAACCCAGGTTTCTTTTCAGCCCAAAGAAATAAACCATGCAACAATCTCGGAGAAGAATCGAAGTGTTGGAACATTGCTTGGAGCAGAGCGGGATCTGGGTCTACCCCAGATTTTTCGAGGGCGGAGCGGAGAGAAGAAGAGGAGGTAATGGTGGGGTCTCTGAGGAGATTGGAGATGATGGAAACATTGTTTTGGGAGAAAGCAGGGGTGGGGATTGGGTGAGGTCTGGCATTGGTAAAGGAAGGATTCGGTTTCGGGGAAACCGATGATTGATCGGAGAAGAATAGCTTCCGGAGACGATGAACATTTAGAAGAGGGAAACGGCGTTGCCGGTGGAAGAGAATCTTCATATTCATTCCTGTTTTGCTTACCTTGAAGAAGAGGTTTTAGGTGGGTTTTGTTTTAACGGTCGTATTATTGTTGGGTAAAGGACCCAAATAATTTGGAGAATTTTTAAAGCCCATTAATTATATATTTCCCATTTTTATTAAAAATAAAAAGTGGATAATAGAAAGAAAAAAAAAATAGATAGATAAATAGATATAACTGATTATATTTGGATTGAAGTATTCTTTGATCGATATTTATTTGTTTGTATAAGCGTTATTTTGTAGCAGGTTTTTTGCTTCTTAGATAATATACACACAAGAACAAAAGTTCTCTTCCCCTAATCATGCATCTTTCTATGCCTCACATTAAAAACACTAAAAATTAAATTATAAATCGTAACTCTAAATTCTACATCCTAAACTTTAAACCCTACACCCTAAAAAGGTATATTCTACCCTTAATTCTCTAAATCTTAATTGCAACTCTTAATCTTAAATTTTACACTATAGTTCCACTTTTTTAAAATAAGACACCAAAAAAAATATAATTTAAGACAAAGAATTTCCATCCTACACACAACTTATCCATATATATAATTAATTTTCTTGAGACTTAAAACTTGTTTTCCTATAAAATGGACACCTTATCTGCTGGTTTCTCTCCCTCTTTTTTTTTTACGCTTTATTTTTGGTTGCGTTTTGAGTGCCAAACTAGCTTTTCCACTTAAATTTTTTTAAAAGTAACCAAAAACACTTAATTTTTTTAGTGTCAAAATTTTGGTTTGCCCACCATTTTAGTTTCCTAAACCTTGGTTTGTCAAAAATTATTTTTTTTAACTTTTGTAAAACTTTAGTTTGCCCCAAACTTTAATTTGCCCACCACAACAAAAAAACAAAGCATTAATCTTGAGCATCTTCCAATATTGGAATAAATTATTCTCAACCATATAAATTCCTTGATCTTTCCAAGAAAATATATAAAAAGTTTCTTTTAAAAAATTTACTTCAATTTTCATAATTGTTCTAGTATGACTGTCAAACTCTAGTGTTGCCCGACCAAACCTACTGTAACCTCAATCTTGTACTAATTTGCTAGTGTCAGTGTGTCACACATTTTAGATTGTCTCTTTTAACCTTTTTCTATCGATGGGAAATACGTAGGGACGAACACGGGTCGAATTTTTAGTCTACCCGAATTTTATCTGAAAACAAGTAAAACAAGTTCCAAAACTTAAGGGTTTTTTAAAACATTTTAGCTTGATGGTATTTTTTTACAATTTTCAAAAAAAAATGCTATAAAAAATTAACTCAAAATATTATCAGAAAATTTAACATTTAAGTTGTTTGAACAAATTTAAAACTGGGCGTATTTTAGCCTTAAAGTAGGCTACCGTATTTTATACTCATCATATATTTGATGGGAAAAAGAGGAAGAAAGAAAATAGATTATACGTTTCAACTAAGCCTAACCTTACCATATCTTCCTACTCCTACAAGATGTTAATTAATTAACCACTCATTAAACCTATATAATAATCGTGTTTTACAAGTTGCATTTATCATTTATGTTCATATTTTTACTTTTCTTATTATTAAATCATGCTTAAATTCTTCTGCTTTTATAAACATTTTCACATAGTTTAGGAATCTCTTTGATCTATGGACTAAAATCAAACATAAAAAATAGAGTTAATTATATCATAAGTCCCCAAATTATGACCATCATTTTAAATTAACCTCTAAACTTTTGAATGTTTCAATTTCATCTCCAAATTATGATTTTTATTCTAAATTGATTCCCAAACTTATATATATTCTAGGGTAAACTACATAAATGGCCACTGTACTATAGAATTGGGCTCGATTTGACCACTATATTTTTAATTGCAGCAATTAAACCACTGAACTATTAAATTGGACTCAATATGACCACTTGCCGTTACAGGCTAACGGAGGGAGTGACGTGGCAGTTTGTAAAAATGTGTATAATTACACATTTGTAAATTTAGGACCAACATGATAGAATGTATAAGTAATAAGGATTAAATGTGTAATTATACACAGTTTTACTAACTGCCACGTCACTCCCCCGTTAGCCTTTAATAGCTAGTGGTCTTGAGTCTAATTTAATAGTTAAGTGGTTTAATTGCTGTAATTAAAAGCATAGTAGTCAAATCGAGTCCAAATCCATAGTATTGTGGTCAATTTACCTTATATTCTAATATCATCCTTATGATCCTCTTTTTAAATTAACCCTCAAATTTTTAAATGTTTCAATTTCATCCTTAAATTATTGTTTATACCACATATCACATAGTATGCATAAGTGTTCACATAAAAATCAATTTTTGAAATAATTTTATTAACACAAAATATGAATAGCATATGTTAATAATTTAAATCATGTTAAATATATATATATATATATTGATAATTTAAAAATGATATTAAAATGTTCAAAAATTTAAAGACTAATTTAAAATGAAAACTATAGTTAGAGAGTGAAATTGAAATGTTGAAATATATGGAAACCAATTTAGAATAAAAGTCACAATTTGAAGATAAAATCGAAACATTTAAAAGTTTGAGGACCAATATAAAAATGAGAGTCATGGTTTCGAACGTGTGGTGAAATTATTTTTTGGTGAAATTAACTCTAAAAAAACAAGCATTTTCCAGTGTTCCACTCATCACAGATGCAATCAATATTCAGTTTCTTACTACAACTTTTTCAAAAGGCATGCAAAGCTCAATCCAAACGTACAAGAAAATACTGCTAATATAAAGTGGCAGCATTGTGCGCATGTTAATGGACAGAGGGTTAACAAAATTAGTTGATACATAAACTTCGTATTAATCACTGCATGGACCTCCCCATCACCTTTCCAAGGAAGCAATTAACATCCCATACAGTCGCATCGGAGAATACGTACGATAAACGGCTGCTACTAGAACAAACAAAAAGGGAGAGAGAGAGAAAATCCCACCACCCCAAACGGAAGTCATTTGCATGCGCTTTCCGTTGTTATAAAAGGTGGGGGGGGGGGGAACGAGAAGCTCGGGGAAATGACATTTCAGGAGGGAAGTTAATAGGGGATTGGTGTTGCCAAAGGAGTTACCAGTACAGCAGTATTTTCGGTTATTGGTTGGCGACTGGCTGCACTTTCTAGTCGTTCCCATGCTTCCTTACGTTTCTCGGCTAATATGCCTAGCTTTGCCTCTTCCTCCTTAAATTGGGCATGGCAAGACATAAATAGTTGATCATCCATCTCCATGAACATCTTCCTGATATTTATTGTTAAGTTGAGCACTGCATGGTTCCAATGGTTCTGGGCATTCTTTTCCAAGGCTGGAAGTATGATGGGTAATATCACATGCCGGTTATGTGCAATTAAGTTTACGATTTGATCATTATTCCAAAAGAAAAGTGCCCTTTCAGCCACCTGAAACAAGCATATGCTAATTAGAATAAAACTTATATTCGTCTTTACCACAACTCAATTCACTAGACAAATGTTAAATGACTAACAAATGATTATAAAAACCATACGAGTAAAGGAGACCAAGAAAAGTTTTTTTTAAACACACGTTGATTACCAAACTAAAACAACTGTTGAACACTAGAGGTGGGTGGAGCTGGTGGCATGTAATCAATTGTTGCAAATGGGGGAATTGACTTAGCCAAGAATTCAGAGATATCGACTAGCTCCATAACTTAATGAAAGCCGAGTTAACACATCAATTCTTTTAGGCCAATGAAGTAAGCAATATGTAGATAAGAAAAGATATGATAACCTTACAAATTTGGAGGAACAAACAAAAGAAATTGCAATCAATGACTGAAGGTGAATAATTTTGATCAGAGATGAAGGCATAAGGCAAGCATATTGCCATTAAAGCCAAACAGATGGCTACGAGCACCCATTAAACAGACAACTTCTAGTCAATTATTGTTGGTTGCATTAGGTAGAGAAATCTATTTCTATTTTCTACAAAAGAAACAGAAAGATAGATACAATGTCTATTAGCTGAGCTGTTAAGTTGGAGATTTATAAGACTGGACCCGGCATTAATAGCATCAAAGCCATAAAATTCCCAACCCTCATTCTAAGTTCATTCTCATTAAACCCAACAAGGATATCAACCCCGAGATCTAGACATTATTTAAGTTACTAACTCAGGGCCTACCCCAAAGTTATTCAGAGTTACGCTCATCTCTAACAAAAATGTTATGAGGCCAACAATTGAGGAAATTGATATGCACCCAAGCATGAATAAATGCAACTAGAATTCACATGAACTAATATCACAGGGAACAGTTCACACAATTCAAAGAAAAGCCTAGTCATTGATTTTTTTGTCACATTAATAAATACATCGTTTAATGTGATATAAGTTTAGCACTAAAATAGAGTGAAATGGAAGGTGCAGGGCATCATAGAAACTAGTCAAAAAAGTCAATGCATCACCTTGGATAAAAGGAAGACAAGAATATATCAAGCATGAGATCAGTAATTAAAGAAAATTGCAGATTTAATGTCAGTAAATATATCCATATCCAGATATAAAGAAAATACCTGGAAATGGAAACTGTTAATGCAATATCCTATCCGCCAGAACAATGGGGCCATAACCTTTTGGAACTCCACCATGTTAATGGCTTCCAAAATCTCTTCCAACTCACCAAGAAACATCAACTCCTTCTGGCTGTTCGTTATGGGCCAGTACTTCAACAACCCCCTTATCACAGTACTGCACAACTTTGGCTCCTTCTCAATGAACTGAGCAACACAAAATGACAACTGCTGAAAGTAAACCCCCAAAGATTTTGGCTTGTGGAGAGGAATTAAAACCCTCCACAAGAAGATCTTATGTTCCTCCTTCAAAGGCAAAGCAAATCCACTGATTATACTGCCGAAAATCTCCAACAACTCAGCAATTCCATTATGTCTCTCTGTCTCAAAAACAAACCGATAAAATATATTGCTTATAGCCTTCCGAATATAAGGCCTATGAACCATGAACTTCCCATAAACCCTATGCAGTATAGTCTTCAAACAATCCCTTTCCCTTGGATCCTCTGAATCAAACAAGTCAAGCAATCTCAAAATAAAGGAATGATCTATATACTTTTTCGCTACTTTGGCATCAAGACAAGAAGAAGTGATAAACTTAAGTAGCAAATCATACACAATTTGCAAATGTGGCCAAGCCGGATCAAACATCGGCTCATCATCATCATTTTCACCACCATTAGTTGCAGTAGACCGATAATTGGGTGGGAAAACTCTAAACAAATTCACAGCACACATCCTACACATGGCTAAAATTGCAGGTTCGCTAAATCTAACGGACCCGGACAGAAAATCCAAAAGCTCAAGCAAAGTCTGTCTTTTAACATCTTTCTCAATTAAATTTTTAGTCGGGTCAGTGAAATCGAAAGTTACACAACAAAGGCTAACTTTACTCACAAAAAGATTCATCCTTTCCGAACTTGGCACATCTTTGAATGGCAACAGCGGCTCGATTCCCGCCACAACACTTGCCGGAAAAACAGCTGACGATGTCCGTTTTGGAGCACAAGGACGGCCAGAACCCGAATTCAAACTGTTGGATCGGTGAGGTTGTGGGGTGGACCCCTCTGTCGTGAATGAGTTCGACCGAGCAAGCTCAGGTGAGTCCGGTTTCCCCGATTTCCGAGGGAGTTTACTGAGGAATTGCCTTAGCATTGCAGATTTCTAGAAGAACAAAAACTAAAACAAAAAGGAAATTTTAAAATGACGACCGAAAGGAGTCCTAAAACGAAAACAACCACATTGTCCAGGGACTAATTTGGTGAATTAAAAACACAGTGTTTGGAAGAAAGAAGGAAACCCTAACCCTAGATTCTGTTGACAGATCTGGGGGAGAAAGAAAAGCCTGCAGATCAACACAAAGCAGTGAAACGGATTCTACAAGAGTGGTAAAAAGGATAACATTTTTCAATCACATACATTTTCCCTCGAAATAGAAGCACAAAGAAGAAATTTCACAAATATCAATTCAAAATATTGTAAAAAAAGTTAAGAAACTGAGGGGGGAAAAGACGGATAATTTTAGATGAGGGATCGGAATCTAATTATTCAGAAAGAGAAGAGAGAAAGGATGGGAAAATCATATACGGAATTTTCCCGAAAATTTCTAGAGTGGGAAACTGGGTGTTTTGAGAGAAAGAAAAAGAAAATGAGAATGAAGATAGAAAGAGGAATTGATGTATTGTTGCTTTTTGAAATTTCTTTTATGTTGCAGATCTATTATATAAGGTTAAAAATAGTTTACAACGTTTTACATTTTGGTCATTTTAGTATTAACTCAATCTCTTAACGTTTTATTTTTTTTTTAAATTTTATATTTTTTAGCTAAAAACTGTTAGTGAACTAACAGTCAACGTCTGAAGTTGGCATGGCATATCTGTAACGCATTGGGGAAATGATCTGACACTACCACACGACACTTTACTGATGTGATGATTAGTTAAAAATATTTAAAAAATTACAGAGAGTAAATTACTTGAATCTGCAACAATTATCTTAGTTCGCTGTCTTCATCTCACTTGTTCGATACTTTTTATTTTGACATCAATAATATATATTCTTATTTGGGTTATTGATATTTGAATCTTAAACTTTTCATCAGTCTTACATAACTCAGGCATGATTCAACACATTCAAATGTTGTTGGTTTGGAGATGTGAGGTTTGTATCCAACATATTCTCAAATCGGCGAATATGACCACAAATTCCCTTGCAAGTACAGAAGAAGGAATGCCTCTAGGTTTCAAGATTGCATACTACGTCTTATAAAAAAATATATTTTATTGATTTTTTAAAAATTAAAATTTTTAAACTTTAACTATTATTATATTAAATATTTTAAATAATTAAATTTTATAAAATATATATTTGAAAATTACTTGATTAGAGGTTTTTAAAAAATATTTTTTTATATTTTTATCAATAATATATTTTAAATAATTATGAGTCAAAGTTGAAAAAAATTGACAAAAAAAATCAATAAGAAACAAAAATTGTGGGACGGAGGGAATTCGTTAACTACAATGCCTAGTTATGTTGGACGTAGTAGGACACAGTGATGATGTCATTATCTGAGTATTTTCTCTCTCTCAATATTTGTAATAAAAAAAAGTTTGGCTTAAACTAAAAAAAGCGCTCAAACTATATATTTTTTTTGTTTTAAGCCCCTAAAATATGATTTGAACAAAATAAGCTCTTAAACTATTTTTTTGTTACTTTAAGTCCTTAAACTATTATTTTTAGTCACTTTAAGTTCCTAAACTATTTTTTAGTCAAAATAAGTACCTAAATTATGTCATTTTTTTCTTTTATTCCCTAAACTATCTATTTGTCAAAAAAAATTATGACTTGTCAACATTTTATTAGTCAAAATAATTTTATTTTAACTTAAATAACTATCGGACTTATAATGACCTGATCTGATAGGGTCAGATTTTTTTGTATTTTCGGGTTTAGGGTTGGGTCGGGTTTGAAAGGTTTAGAAACAGGTGCCCAACCGGTCGGGGAGTGTTTTTGGCTGCCCCGAACCCGACCCGGAAATTTAAAATTAAAACCGACCCAAGTTTAATATATTTTTATCCCCAACCCGATATGATAAAAAGTATAACCCGACCCCGAAAATTTAATAAAAAACTCGATTAAACCCGACCCGAAGAAAATTAATAAAAATGTTAAATATAATATATATAAAAATATAATATATTTAAATATATATTTATATATAAATCGGGTCGGGGAAGTTCCACCCTAAACTCGAACGCGACCCGACATAAACCTATTTAAAACCCGACCCGAAACTCGAAAATTCAAAAAAAAAATATGACCCTATTGGATCGGGTCATTATAAGTCCGATAGTTATTTAAGTTAAAAGAAAATTATTTTGACTAATAAGATGTTGACACATCACAAAGATTTTTTTGACAAATAGATAGTTTAGGGACTAAAAGAAAAAAATGACATAGTTTAAGTACTTATTTTGACCAAAAAATAGTTTAGGGGCTTAAAGTGACTAAAAATAATAGTTTAAAGACTTAAAGTGGCTAAAAATAATAGTTTAAGAGCTTATTTTTCCCAAATCATAATTTAGGAGCTTAAAACAAAAAAAAAAGCTTTAGCATTTATTGTTTTGTTTTGAAATAGGGTCTTAATTACAGTAGAAAAGATTATATTCAACGAAAATGACATAAATTTGAGCCTGTCAAATGGTTAAGAAAAAGTATGAATATATATTTGTGTTTGTCTAAACGCAGTTAGATTGGTTATTCAGTTAAATCGATTATTTAATTCGATCTAATAAAATCAAATA
This sequence comes from Hibiscus trionum, assembly GCA_030270665.1. Lineage (NCBI taxonomy): Eukaryota > Viridiplantae > Streptophyta > Magnoliopsida > Malvales > Malvaceae > Hibiscus > Hibiscus trionum. Next base: position 38,733,968 of record BSYR01000022.1, read on the forward strand.
AATCTTTTTTATTTTCTAATTAATAAATTACTAGATAAATTACCTAAATGGTTACTCTAATTTTAGCGCATTTGTAATTTTTCTATCAAACAAAAATCATTGCAATTGAATTACCCAAATTTTATATGATGAACTTGTTTGGTAAAGAGCGTTTTAAGTCAAGATTAAAGGGTTGACCAGTTAAGTCCGCTATTTTAGATGTTTAATGAATAAGAATTGTAATAACAGATTATGGTGAAACATCTCAAAATGAAAAAACTGTTAATAAGAACTTTTTAGAATTAGAAGTTTTAAGATAAGAGTTATAAAGATTCTTTTACCCTTAACAATTACAAATAGTCTCCAAATAACTTAAATTTAACATTTGTTATTTTCATCTAAATTTATTAAATTTTTTGATTAATTAAATTACATTAAAAATAATTAAATAAATAATAAATTAATATATAGATCTTTCAAATATGTGTAATTTTATATTAAAAAGTTTATTTGTATAATCTAATTAATATTAAAAGATACAAAATATTGATAACTAATAAGTTCTTCAAACAAGTATTGGATATAATCATATCCTTAAATATTATTTTGCTTGTTTAAATAATCAAACAACTATAAGTTATCAGATAATTTTACCAAGCACTTTTATACAATCAGCTAGTCAAATCAGCTAATTATCAAACATGGCCGATATTAACTTGATTTTAGGGTATGCAACTTTATTTACATAATTGTTCAATAAAATGTTTTGGTAAACCTTGATGTTGTTTGGATTAATGCACGAGAATATAAATTTTATTTAATATACATTTCCATAAAAAACATGATTCAATCTTTTTCCCATCAAAATTTATCCATGATTGAGTTTCCATAGTAGTTGCTCATTAAGATCAAATTAGGTAATTAATGGATATTAAAATTTATTCTTAATATTAAATATCATATGATATTATATAAATTGTAACAATAAATTGTTATAAATAAAAAATTTTCTAAAATTTATTCAATTCCATTTGTTTCACCATTATCCCATCCAACAATGACTGTCACTGCTTCACCAAGGGACAAGAGAAGTTGTCAATGGAGTTTTTGGAAGACAATGAAGCATGTTTTCATATGTTTCGTCCCGATAAACCCGTCCGGTTCGAGAAGAAAGGAGAAATCCGTCGCGGCGGCGAGCCCTCTACACTCGAATCTCGGTTCATCTTTACCTTCTCCGGACTGTACATACAATACAATGAATGCAGAAGAACGAGATGAGAATTTGAAGGATTTGATTGCATATTGCAACAAATCAAAGGAACTAGGATTATGATTTTTTTCTTCTTCTTCTTCTTTTTGTTAATTAAGGAGTCCTTACATTATTTACTGAGAAATTTTATCTCAAAAAGTAGATGTATTTGGCCTTTAACATTCTATATTCAAAATAATCGGTTCATTTTATGCAACATTGTTTGAGTAGTTCTAATTAGAACAGTTAATTAAACAAATCAAGTTTGGTTTAAATTGAATTAATCTAAGTCAAATTTTTTTATATTTGAATAATTTGAAATTACTTAAGTTGAAATTCAGATCATTTCATGTTTGAGTTTTAGTGTTGGGTTATTTGCGGTTTGAATTGTTTTATGTTCGAATCATTTGAGTTTATTAGACAGAAGAATATTTTGGATTCACACCAAAAAAACCACATATATATCCTTAATTACTTAAATTTATAGTTGAGTAACATATACTTTAATTTAAAAAGTATATAATTCCTTCAAAAAACTAAAAAACATATAATAAATATTCATGGAAAATGTTTTAATAATATATATATATATATGAATAATTAGAGTAAAATAAATCAGAACATAAGAATATATATTCAACATGTCCAAAATTATGGTGATTTTTTTTTTCAGAATTTCAGAAAATACCAGCTATATAAAATTAATTTAAAACCCATTTAAGAATTTTTTTCTTAAAATTTATTAAGAATAATAATCACTCAATAATTTTACGTAGTGTCCAAAAAATTATATCGAACAACCTAACATAGAATTACAAGTCCAATGCATATAAAAATATTCCAAATTTTTTTGGAATACCAACTAATTAGAATCAACTTAAATCAGCTTCATATTCAAAATTTAGGAAATAAATATAAAAGATATTCCAAAAATTTCTGGAATACCATCTAACTAAAATCAGCTTCGCATTGAAAAATTAATAAATAAATAATGAAGGTGAAAATTTCTAGAATATTGAAAACTAAGAAAATTATAACATAGTTCAGGCTCGTCACGTCATCCATTGTCTTAACCAATAAAAATCAACCATTTTATTACTTTAATCATGTCACCTTTTAGAGAAATTATATCATAGGCCCGGCTCACCACATTACCATGGTCAGAATATAATGCATAAGATTTATAAATCTATTTTTATAGAGTTTAAAATCACCTTTTAGACTGAAAAAGAGTATTTTTGGAAATGAAAAAGATCATTTGCACACATATTTGGAGAAAATTCAATGGCCTGATCATAATAAGCTGACATGGCCTAAGATTGTTAAAAATAATATAAATCAATGTGCATGCTCAAGCAAAAGGTAAACCAACAAAAACATGAAGAAATGAGAATCATTTACATTCCTGATGTAAAACTATATATGAATTTTGCATGTAAACTGCAAATGGAGCTTTCTTCAGTACGGGAAATCAGAGGCAAGCATACAACTATACAACCTTAGTCTAACCTTCAAATGTTATTATAGGCCAATTCAATGTTTCCCAGCCTTCATCAAAGATCCCTACTACTTGTGTACACTTCTTATCCGCAAACACCGACCGGCAAAGAAAAAGGAAAAAGAAGAAGAAAGGAATACCCGCTAGAATGCTTTGATAGAGTCGATCAGGAGGCACTAGTGGATTCTGCAGAGCCAGAAGAGGAAGCACTTGTTTCACCTGCTACATTCTTCAGTTTAAGAGCACTACAGTGTGCTGCAGGCCCGGAGTCAGAGACATCGCCGATATCCAAGGTGTCGGGAAGTGTCCCAGAAGACTCAACAGGATGCGTCTGCACAAAAGAGCAATTCAGTTTTCCATGAATAACAGAGTGAGTAAAAGGATACACATTTCAGTTTAGGATATACTTTTATTTGGCAATGTGTGATAAAACAGCAGGAGAGGAGCTCAAACATTCATCCTCCCATGGCTTAATAAAAGAAGGAAAAAGACAAACTAATGATGAGAAGGAATGAAGGAAAATAATCCAGCAGCATGACTAGGGCAATCATATTTTTAATATTATAAAATAAAGTCGGGCGCAGTTTACCTCAAGTTGGTTCAGCATGTCAACAGTGGCTTCCAAGTCCCCACTATTGGCAAAGTAGATATCCAGAAGAGACTCATTGGATAAACCAGGGAATGTCATGCGAAGATACTCCAAATCCATGTCAAATTCTACATCCATAATCTGCTTGTCGGTAATTTCTTCTTGGCTTTGAACCAAAGAACTACGAGCAAAATGATTTTTTTGTACTGAAGCTTCAGCAAAATGGGGCTTTTTAGTGCCACGGGTTACAGAGTCAAGTGAAGCATTGTTATAGTTCAGATTATGTGCAAAGTGTGAGGAATGTTCAAACCAAGCAGTTTCATTGTCAAGCTTAATATCATTAGCTTTACTATTATCATTTGCCTCCCTTCTCGCGAGAGGTATGTACGATGCTGCATAGGGATTCAACGAAGAAGCTCCTGGCTTCATTGCCTTTGCGGAATAAGAAAACTAATCATTTAGACAAAAGAAAAAAAAAACTATTAGAATATAACTACATTTTCAAAAGAATAATCGACAGAAGAGAAATGTAATGAGTTGAAACAACTAACAAAAATAGTATAGTGAAAGAAAATGACTATGTAAACTCCGAAGAATGAATAACCAGAAGACAGGAATGTTTGTAAATCACCCGATAAGATGTATAAAACACTCGAAACAAGAATTGTCAGGTTTCCGATTATTGTCTCCGGTTAAGGCATGGATACCAAGTATCAATTTAAAGAACAAAAACAACAAGCATCTAAAACCTATATCAAACAAATAATGATCCAATGTATTAAAAAAAAAAACTACATTTACAAGATGCTAACTACGAATGCAAAGCGATAGCACTTTAAATTTTAGCCATAACAATGATCAAATATATTTATCAAAATCCCTAATAAAGAATAAGATTCTATCAAGAAAATAAATGAAAAAGAACACACAATCAAACGGCTTTCACTTTTAATCAAAGCATGTAACGGAGAATCCAACAAAATGTCATGATCAAACTCTTAGATTAACTTCCAAAGCAAAAAATAGACATTAACAACCAGAAAAGGAAGGGGAAATGGGGAAAAATACAGAATTCTTCAAATTGTTTTAAATTAATTTCAATCAAGAAAGCAATCTAGTAAAGTTTCTAAACCCTATAGTTCTTCCTCCGATTGCATTTACATTCTGGAATTCAAAGAATAGCAAAGTTCAAGCGAAAAGAGAAGTTGAAACAACGAGAATCAAAGAAGAAAAAGAAAGGCAAACGTAAGCATAAAGAAATAAAAGACGAAATTCACAAGGAGATTGAAAAGAGCAATTACCAGAATACTGAAAGCGGTTGACGATCAAAGAAAGAGCGAAGAAGAAGAGCAATTACCAGAATACTTGAAGCAGTGGCGTTTCGCGATCTGTTTGGGATCTCATTTAACTTTAGAGTAAAATACAATAAAAGTCACTCAATTTTGTGTTTGATCACAAATAGATCACATCTTTTTAAAATTTATAATTTAGTCAATACGAAGGATGATGTGACCTGGTATAATAATAGTTTTAATTCTTAAAATTTATATATTTTATCGATTTAGTCCTATTTCAAAATAACTTAATATTTTAATATTTTATATTTAAAAATTATATTGGTTCAATCTTTGTTCTTTTCCTAAATTACTTATTTTCTCCCAGAAATGTTATATTACTTTGTTGTTTTTATTCAATTGTTGTTTTTATTAGTAATTTGTTGTTTTATGGCAGAACAACTATCCAATTGTTCATTTGATTAGATGGACTCGTTTAGTTTGAAATTATCACAAAAGAGGTTAAATAAGGTTAAATTTATTAAATTATTTTGAATTAGAACAAACTTGATCGAGTGAATTAGTTTTGAGATTAAAGTTGCTACTCGACCACATTATACATTTGTTTCAATTTTAACATTAGGGTAACCTATTTGTAAACTTTTTTAATTGACTAAATTATAACTTTTAGAAAGAAAAAAATTACTTGAATGATTTAGTTGTAAGTTCTGGGATTTTATTTTGAGATGATGATTTAAATACATACACAAATTCACCTAAAATACTCATTTATGCTAAACAAATAATTGGCATATGGTGTATTTTACCCTTAACTTTAATCAAATTTCGATTTTAAGTATTGATTTATCGATTTCATCAGTTTAAAAGATGCCAATTTTAAGATTTAAACTTATAATTTTACTTAAAAATGCAATGTACATTATCATTACACTACATATTAATAAAAATATATAATTTAATTACACATATAACAAGACCCTCACATAAGAAAAAAACAATCATATGATCATAATTGAAATTATGACAAGTGAAATGACTATTTAATTCACACATTAACATTAAAAATTAAAATAATTGAAGTAGACTTTATTAAAAAAATAATTGTTTAAACTATATCACTTATATTTTAAATGTTTGTTTTTTTTTGTCAAAATAGATGCATAATATTTTATTTTATCTTATTTTAAATTTTTGTTGTAACATTTCAAAAAAATTATCCAATAGAAACGTGGCAGTTATTAATTTTCTTGTAATTTATTTGAAAATACACAAAATGAAAAATGAAATTAAAATTAAAATTTAATGCAATTAATATATGTGTTGCATGTGTTGTTTGAAAGTGACAAAATGACGAGATCACTGTTTAGTGATTAAAAGATATTTATATTGTTCTATTTTATGGTTCATGCTCGAGATTCGTAGCTCTTCCTCTCAATAATAATTTTTTAAGGTTTGAACTCGTGTTCTATAAGTAGGAGAACAATATACCTTGCAATTGCACTCAACAGTCAACACTTGCTAATAATATATGAGTTATATTTTAATACATGGTTTGTATAATTTTTTTATACAATTTTGTTCACAATTTAAAATCTAAAACCCTAACATTAACTCATTAAATCTTAAACCCTAAACTATAACTCTAGATCTTAAATTCTAAACACTACTATTAAACCTTTAAATATAACAAGCACGTGTTAGGCTGTATATCAAAGTTTCTTTTTTTCCTCAATGGGCCCAATGAAGGTATTGTGTAGTGATTATGAGATAGATTTAGACATTAGTCATTGAGCACCAATGTTTTATGACTTACAAGAAAGAAAATTTCAAGTTGGTGGAGAAACATTTTCTTAGTAAGTTTAGGATTGTCCTAAAATAGTTTAGAATGTCAGACAAGCTTAACCGATCTCCCTCCGAAATGCATTACGAAACTCGGTTTATATTTACACACGAAAACAACATATCATCATAGAGCAACTGAATTGAACCTCTAAAAGTTGATTGATCGGAATAGTTTCTGCACATCCCTTCTCAATACCATACATGCACATCACCCGTAAACCAAACAAGAACTGGATTGTGGTTTTGGCTTAAAGCAAAATATATCTTTTCCTCTTTCCAACCAACCATCTCACTTTCTTCACCTTCACTACGCCACAAAGAATAGGAAAACCATGAGGAAAAACATCAGTACCAAAAATATCTTGATCATCAACCACCTATTCGATGATATGCTGTTCAGGTACTTTAGCAATGCTCCCTGCGCTCCCTCCACGTTCGCTAAGGTGTCATCCATGTTCTCATCAATCCTGAAATCAATCCACACTTCACTTTTGACGGTAACTCCAGGTTGGTTCAAGCAACAATTGAATCCTCAAGATGTTACATGCCAGACTTTACTACAAAATGCAAAACCCATCATCCCATTGTTTACTCTACCCAACAAATATGACGGTAACTACACCATTGTTTCTAGCACACAACCGTGCAAATATGTGGACTCTGCTAAGCTTAAGCCTACATTTTAAAAGCCTTAATAAACTATTTGGTCATACTTAAGCTTGCAAGACAAATAATTAGCTTAATCAATTTCATCAATGACCATATATGCTAATAGGACTTCCAAACAGGATAAACACTACAAACTGCAGTATAATATCATACTATGACATAAAACAACTCATATAGAAAGTGGCATATTAGTAAATAGAATAAATTCATATTTATCCCGAGTGAATTTGATTCCCAAAAAAGGAGAGAGAGAGAGAGAGAGAGAGAGAAGGAGAAACCTGATTGCTATCTCCCCTTGCTGAGAAACAAGAGTAGCTAGCTGGTTGAAGATGGTGCCTAGCTCATGAATAGTGGATTCTACATTTTGAAGAGCTTCAGCCCTGCTCTGCATGTAACTGTCTTGCAAGGGAACCATTTGTTGCTGTTGCTGTTGATGCTGGAGCAATGGTTGACTCTCCCCATCCGTCTGCTTTCTATACAATCAAGAATTAGAGATGAGTTCATTAGTCTAAAGAATTTAAAGTTGATAAAAGTTCGTATAAGAAATTGAATCCTGGGATAAAAAAGACTGCATGAAAAATAAAAGCAAATGCAGCATCATTCAACCATCAAAAGCACATGAATGCACTACATGCACAGGGGAAAAAAGAATGGCTGTTCTGGAAGTAGGAACAGCACTATGCAGTTGTGGCAAACTGCTAAAAACATACAAGATCAATTTTAAGAAACATTTCATGAGAACTCAATAACAAATTATGTAGGGACAGTAGCAACTAGCAAGTCGGATATATGCAATTTCTGTAAATCCGAATCTGCAAATCTGCTTTAAAATTTGAATCCGTTTGTTATCAACAATAAATCTGAATATTACTATCTGAATCTAAATCCAAATTAATTAAATTATGTATGTCAAATATCCAAATCCACTGAATATTCTCATTTAGTAAGTATAAATAATATTTAAATAAAATTTTTAAAATAAAGTAGATAATAATTTTCGTCGGACAAACTTGGGGTTCCTAAAGAAAATTTCAAGACCCAAGGGCTAAACTATTTTCTCCCGGTAATGAGTATATTTCTGCAAAACATTTGAATAAGCTGTTACCTAGGAAACAATTGAGATGAAGATGCAGAACCATTAGCCCATTGAGGAAGGCTGTTTGAAGCTCCAGTTTCTGATTTGACAGCCAGGGGGCGCTGACGTATAAAAGGATTTGGAGAATCCTTTGAAGAAGTAGAAGAAAATAGTTGTCTTCTGTTCTCGTGAACCTTTAAATTCTGTACAACGCAATTCAATTACCATAAATTGTAAAGGGAATGCATTACCAGTGATGTAACATTAAGGAATAGTAGTAAAAACAAAACCACTCAGCCTTACCTCTGTCCGCATGGTTAGTACTTCTTTGAACTCTTTTGTAGCACTCATCAAGCGATTCTTCAAGTCATCTACGACCGTGGTTGAATGACTAGATGTATCACTAGAGACACCACCTTCATTTCTAGAATTGCAAAAAAGCTGAAGATCTACCACTGCAGAATTAAGTGCAGTGATATCCTGCTTTATAACAGCAGTGAGCTCTTGGATTTCCATTGTAGGGTCATCAAAAACTGAAGTCCTCTTGGCCACTGCAAAATAAGCAAAATACAGGGTTTCTTTTTCATATTGAATGAAGAATATGTCGGATCATAGCAACTTTGACAACAACATCCGTGACAAACTGCTACCAACATCTAATCTGTTTCTCTTCTCCTACATCAGTCATTGATGGTCTAGCACAATGTACTTCATCAACTCCATATGCAACAATAGTACAATCTAAACCAAGATGGGATCTTTCCCCACTTCAATTCTAATTTTCAGGTTCTAATATTTGTTATTTCAATTCCTATCAGACGACTCAGACCACAGACAGAAAAGGAAGGGTAGAGGCACAGAGCTGCAGAAGCATGGTTTTGGGGTAACTGAACAGCATATTCACTTGAAAGTAATATCCAGGGACACATTTCTGCAGCAGTTGAAGATAGTGAAGGCATTTTCTCCTACTGAGATTACAATCTTGATTCTATAATTTTTCAGTTAAAAGATGACAAAAGCTAATTTAAAACCATTTTTCCATTAATATAAGCAAACCGATATTTGAGATGTGCATTGTTTCCTAGCACAATTATGTATAAATATAATCAAACAAATATCATTCACCACTGGCATCATTAAAGACTTTGCCTGGTAGAAAACAAGAGGATGGAAAGGGAAGGTGATAAAAGATTTTGACTCATCAATGGTAAGAACAATAAATAGGATTAGGAGCAAGTGTCATTCCTATAGGAGTCCGATCAAATTATTTTATTAATAAAAAATAAACTCAACTAAGATTTTTATAATAATATAAAATAAGATATAAATAGGTAGAAAGGCTGCTTGAGGTTGACTTAAACTAAAACAAATCAAAAAAGGAAAAAATAAAATAGGCCCATTATGCCTGACCTGGCACCGCGAAGGCTAACACAATCTCTATCAGCTCAAATCAAGGGACAGTAATGTGAGTTGGGTGGAGTTAACTGCCATGTAGTCCAAATTTCTAAAAGAAAATGGTTTCCTCCTAGCTCCACTTGCAAAGTTTAAATCATGTGATGTTCACTCTATCAAGCCGTGGATAGAGAAAAAACAAGTGATTCCCGCCATTTTTCTTAATATATCGATTTTTTTATCATTAAAGTTTTCCCATACTTATTACCAAACAAACTCTCAACTAATATCTTTCTCCCAAGTCCAACTCCTACTTTTAACAGCCATTTGGATTTTGGATCAAGCAGGAATTTTTTTTAGCTATTCAGGTACATTCTTCCAAAATTGTTGTTAGACTCCTTTTAAGTAACAAAATTTGCACATCCTGAAAATTCAATTAAATCTATCACTCATTTTTTCATGGAAGCCTCTAAATTCTACTTTATATGCCCCCAAGAAGCTAAATTTGAGCTTTTAAATAACCCATATATTTCTAAGAGTTATAACAATTGTAAACGTAAATGAAGCTAACACAAATAAGTACTTACGTTTTGCTAACTTGGAAAGCTTCAGCGAAGTTTGATGAATCCCAAATCCAATCTTGGAAGCCCTCCTGTTGAACTCCGATTGATGCGCTACCACAGATCTCTGTTCGTCCGCTCTCGACGTACTGCTACTCGGCCCATTCTGGTCCGCTCCAGACGAGAACGACTTCCTTAACCTCCCAGCGACGCTCTGAAATTCTTGCGTCCGATCCCTAAACGAGGATTGTACAACTTTTACAGGCATTTTCCCGTTAACCTTCTCAATCTTCGCAGAAATGCCAGAATTCCTAACCTATAACATTTGATACCCTGAAAAAAACGGATAGGCTAAAGCGCTTAATTTCTTCGGTTTTTATTTGCAATTAAGCAATAAAAAGAGGATGTATAACGAGATTCTTACTTCAAATCGGAGAGATCTGGAACCCTAAAGTACTTGATCGAGCATAATTCGGAATAAAACGTTGTTGTATAGAGTCGAATTGTTGACAGGAGACGAAAGCGAAGCTCTAAATCCAAGATCAAGATTGACGTAACAGGTTGCGACGAGTAAGCCACGGCATGAAAGCGATTGGTATGTGAAATTGAAACCAAAGAGTACTTTTCACGTCTTAGCAAAGGGAAGAGTGTACTGTGTACCCAAACCGGAGAAAGAGTTTGACCGGAGATTCTGGGGAATGTGCTTAAAGCTCTCCTCTCCTAAATGGATTCCTTTTGCATAGAGACCTTACGGAATGGAATTGGGAGGGGGAAAGGGAAAGGGAAAGGGAATTTTACGTATTATTATTTTATGGCTTAATAGTCGAATAAGTGTCTAAACTATGCATATCATTCACTTTTAAAACTTAAATTATGTGTCGCTAAAAATAAATGTTTAAAATTTTATTTTCGTCATTTTAAGTATTTTATTGTTAAAAAAATCGTTAATCACTTAAAATGTGACCCATGAAATATTTATAAAATAATCACAAATGTTTAACTTAAAATTATTGTCGTTGATTGCCTCCCCGAAGCTCACTATATTTGTCTTCAGACCATTAATATTATTTCTTTCAACCAACCATTGTAAGTGTATCGATCAGTTTTTTTGGCGAATTTGACTTCCTTCGACGTTAGAAAGTCGATCGAAACACTTATTGTCGGTTATCGGCAATGAATAGCTGATAAGTGGTCGTGGTGGTCTGGTGACAAATATGGTGGGCGACGGCGAAATTGGCTGGAAAAGTTAGGGATTTTCGAAATTGTGGTCATTTTGCGAGTTTTGATAAATGTTGGGTTTTTTAAATTAAGTTAAAAATAAAATAAATTAAAAATAAAATAAAATAAAAGTTATTTTAAAGAAAAAGGTAACTGTAGTTAACGGTAAGGCTTCTAAAATGACGAAAATAAAACTTTAAACACCTTTTTCAGGCGAAAAAATAATTTAAACACTAAAAATAAATAACATGTATAATTTAAGCACTTATTTAACTATTAAGCCTTATTTCAATAGAATCTCCACTTCTAATTGGTTTTTGTTAAACAATTTCTCTAAAAATAAAACAATAATTTATAAAATTGTTTTTATTTAAAATGATAATATTTATTTAATTATCTACGATATTTTTATAAAATTTTGCACCTTCATTTATCATTTCATATCAAATCATAATGTCGAAATTCACCCATAATGTTTAACCTAACGGTTATTTTACCCTCAATTTTCTTATAAAACATTTTAATCTTTAATATTTTATTTTAAATTAAAATAATTCTTTGTTAGATAAAAAACGTTAGCTAACTAACAATCATCACTTGTCGCTAATATAATATATCCCAAGTTTTTATGTGGCATTGATATGTGTACATATGTGATGACGCGATATATATAGCACATGTGACATGTTCAAAATGATGACTAAAATAGTGATGTGACACATATCATGTGTCAAAAGTGGTGACATGGCATATCACGTGTCTAAAATAGGGACGTGACACATATCACATGTCTAAAATAATGGTGTGGTACATGTCACGTGTTTAAATTGGTGATATGACATATGTTACTAGTTTAAAGTTATGAATGCGATATATGCCACATCAACAAAAATATTTTATTAAATTAAACTCATCTAATGAGACGATGACACATTAGAAAAATGATGAGACTTGAGTTTGAGCCTTTAAGGTGAAAAGTTTAATATTTAACCATCAAGCTAATAACATGTATAACGTTAACATGTCACGTCAGCATATTAACAATCAACTTTAATTAAATGACTAAATTAATTCAATCCATAAATTTGAAGATTAAATTGGACATATTTTTTTTGGAAGGATAAATTAATTATTTGGTACGAATTGGAGGCAAAATACCCCTTTAAGCTAAGCTTAAAAATATTATGGGAATAAAAGAAATCCTAAAATACTTATGGCAACAAAATAAAAATCACCCTATTTTTTCATTTCCACCACGTCACTCTGACGCCCAACGACAGCCAACTCGCTATTTCAAGTCCATATACGTGGCACTGCTCACATTATTATCCTGCCACGTGTTCACAAATAAAGCGAGTTCTCGTCACGTTTCATTCTAGCGAGTGGCTTTTCTCACTTGCTTAATGGCGCCTACTAACTCAAAACCCTGGTAGCATTTTTGTTATTTCTTCAAAACATCAGGGGCCATTTAACCAACACAAAAATGGAAATGTAGAATAAAACCTTTTCACTCCCCTTCCAATTTACCCGGTTTAGCAAAAAACTACCACACATCTCTGATATCAAGTCAAAATCCTGACCGTCCACTTTTCAGCATAGCCGATCGTGGCCGTTCCTTAACCTCCCTTGTTTCCCACGAAAATATCGACTCGTATTAATTCATCAGGCAACTTTAAAAAAGATCCCCACCGCAATTTCTAAATCTGAGGGTTAATAGATTGCCACGTAGCTGAATCGAAAAGCCAAGTTTAGTATACATTTTTCCAATTTTTCCAATTTTTTGATTTATGAATTTGTTATTTTCGATTCAATCCCTTACTCTCGTGAAACCGAAGGAAACCCTAGACTCGTCCCGTCTCTCACGGTAAAAATAAAATAAAATAAAACAAAAAAAGGAATTTTCAGAAAACAAATTTTTTCTTGAAATTATTTTTTTTTAAAAAAAATCGAGAAATCTATTAGGGATTTAGGGTTCAATTCGCAATCCCTAGATTCTAACCCTAGCCTGTACTCGGACTCTTGGTATTCACGATTCGGCGGAGAAATTGATGTTCTTTTTATGCGTCGATCCAGGTAAGTAATGCATTTTATTTCGGTTTTCTTTTTCTAATTGTTTGTTTTGTTTGAGAAGTAATCTGAATTGATGGATATTGAGATTGATCGGTTGATCTATGGGAACTTTGAGGGATTTTTCGTTTTTTTCGTTTATTTAGGTGCAATTTTTGTTTTACAGATCTGAAACATGTGTGATGTGAATGCGAAAATTGGGAGATTCAGTTTTTCTTGTTTGGATTGAGGGATTGTTGATGGAAAATAGAATAGGAAACTCTCATGGAGCGGAAATTCCTAAGAAATCAAGATCTTTGGATCTCAAGAGTTTGTATAAATCTGGTGATTCGAAGGAGTCTCCTAAGAATAAGAGCTTGAAGAGGAAAGAAAGTTCACAAGAAGGTGATGGTGAGAAGAGGAGTAATAATAATTCCAAGAGAAAGAAGAGTAGGAAATCTCTTCCTCTCAGTAGTTTTAGAACCGTCCATGATAGCAATAGTAGCAAGAGTTTAACTGAAGTGTATAATGGTGGGTTCAGTTCGAGGTTGCATGATCCAGAAAGTTTGAAGAAGCTGGGTTTGAGTCAGAAAACAAAGAACAGTAGCAGTGCTGATAACGTTTCAGTTAGTTTGGGTAACAATGGTATGGGGATCCCAAAGCGTAAGCGGCGGTCTATTGGGCGGAGCAAATTTGAGGATGGTCAACTGTTTAAGCTGGCTGGGAGATCTAATAGTAAAGAGGTTAATGAAGAAGTGAAAGTAGCTAGTGAGGACTCTGGCACTCAAAATGAGTCTTTGAAGGTTAAGCAGGAGAAGATTATTGATGATTTTAAGGAGAACCGGAACAGTGAGTCAAGTTCGATTCAGCATTTGAAGGAAGAAGATGGTATTGCTGGTTACTCGGCTGTAAATGACGGTGACTCTTTGCTAAAAAAATCACGGAGGAAACCTAGGAAGAGGAAGGATTCAGTAAAGGATGATAAAAGTGTTGCTAACAAGGCTGAGAGTTCGGTAGAGGCTTGTGCTGTATTTCAAGAAGATGAAGAGAATCTTGAAGAAAATGCAGCAAGGATGCTATCATCACGGTTTAATCCAAGCTGTACTGGCTTTTCTTCAAACAACAAAGTTTCTGCATCACCATCTGAGAATGGACTATCTTTTCTTTTATCTTCTGGTCAGAGTGCTAGTCCTGGGTCTAAGAATTTGTCTGGTTCAGAATCTGCTTCTGTCGATGCTTCTGGTAGGATATTGAGACCACGGAAAAGTCATAAAGGGAAGGCCAACTCAAGGAGAAGGCGCCATTTTTATGAAATTTTCTCTGGAGACTTGGATGCGCAATGGGTGTTAAATCGAAGAATCAAGGTGTTCTGGCCTTTGGACCAGAATTGGTATTATGGCCTTGTCTACGACTATGACAAAGAGAGAAAGCTTCATCATGTAAAATACGATGATCGCGATGAGGAATGGATAGATTTACATAATGAGAGATTTAAACTCCTGCTTTTTCCTAGTGAACTTCCCTACAAATCTCAACGGAAAAGATCTCGGCGAGATAGAGGTTCTGATGATAGAATCAAGAATGCGAGGCTCAACAAAGTGAAGGGTAAGAAAAAATTCATGACGGAAGATGACAGTGCTAATGGTAGCTTTATGGATTCTGAGCCCATCATCTCCTGGCTGGCTCGCTCCAGTCATCATGTCAAATCATGCCCTTTGCGTTCTGTGAAGAGACAGAAAACATCCGCTTCATCTCTTAGTTCTCCTGCTCAACAGTTGTCGTGTGATGAAGCTTTAGATGAAAATGGTTCTCTCTATGGAGATTCATCGAAGGGAAATAAAGTTAAATTGTTCAACGCCACTGCATTATCGGACAGACCGGTTGATAGCAGAAGGGTTGAGGATTCTTCCTTTGATAGCACTAGTTACCCCAACAAAACACATCCTATTGTATATTTTAGAAGGCGTTTTCGCAAGACGGATAAGGTGTTGTGTCAGGCGTCTAAGAGCAATTGTATTGGCAGTAATGTGTCTGAATCTATCACATACCCTGGCTGTGTTGATGAATTTCAGGATTTGGGTGTACTTGATGTTTGCGCAGGACGGTTGGATCCTGAACGAGATTTGTTGCTTATTGATAATGCAGGGCAGTTACAATTAAATATTTCATTGATTCATTCAAAACAATTCAGGCTTGGGTTGAGCGTCCCTGTGCTCTCTGTCTCAAATAACTTATTTGGTACAAATAGCCTTTGGCTGGTTCGTACTTTGTTGCTGCTGCAGTGTGGAATTGTGATGACTGTCTGGCCAATGGTTCAGATGGAGATCCTTTTTGTTGATAATGAAGTTGGATTAAGGTTTTTTCTGTTTGAAGGTTCCTTGAAACAGGCTATAGCTTTTGTTTTCCAGGTTTTGATGGTATTTTATCGACCTACTGAGCAGGGGAAGTGTTCTGATCTGCAGTTGCCTATAACTTCAATCAGGTTCAAATTTTCTTGCTCTAGGAGGCAGATTGTCTTTGCTTTTTACAACTTCCATGAAGTGAAGCATTCAAAATGGATGTTACTAGACTCTAAGCTGAAAAGACATTGTCTGCTTAATAGGCAACTACCTCTGTCCGAGTGCACTTATGATAACATTAAGGCGCTTGAGAATGGAACTAATCGGCTTCTTGGTTCTTCTGCTTGCAAAGACTCCTCAGTTGAGGTATGCTTGTTCTCCATGTGACTTTGGTACTGAAACCTTAAAGGTGGTTTCTGTTGTGTGTTTTACTTATGATTGCATGAAAATACTTAAATTTATCTTTTGTTTCTCCCCCTAAACACCACACTCGTCCATGCCTCAGAAAAGACACTATTTAGTTTTAGTTTTTAGCTTTATGTTCTATCATCTTTGGTCATTAACTATCAACCATGAGCTCTGGTGAGTTTTACAATTGCCGCACAGTCATATTAATACCTTCCTTTTTTGGTGGCTGTATTAAATGGTATAAAATTTGTTTGTTATTGACCAGGGTTTAAGGAGGAGAAAGTATTGGCCGGGTATCAGCCCTATGGGTGTCTCCAGAGAATCTAGTTTTCTGGAAGTTGGCCAGTTTTCTTGCAATTCTGAGAAGCATAGAAATCTTCCTCAGTTTGCCCTTTCTTTTGGTGCTGCACCTACTTTCTTTCTTAGTTTGCATCTTAAGCTACTTATGGAACGTAGTCTTGCTTGCATCAGCTTTCGCGATCATGACTCCATTGAGCACCCAGGAAGCTCTGGCAATTTGTTGTTGGATGACAGTTCTAGTAGAGAGGACCGTATGAACACCATTTCTGAAAGTGGTGTAGAAAAAAATCTGAAGACTTCACTAAAGGATGTTGCTTCTGATGCTGAGTTAACAACTCTTGATCTCTCTGTTTGTGGTAATGTATGTTTGGAGAAGTCCTCACAGAAGGTCAAAAATGGTGATCAAATCGTTGATGGAACTTTTGCTAGCTCTCATGAACCTGAAGAAGTTGGAGCCATAGCCATTGGTTCATTACGGAAGCAACAAAGTGACAATTCAGAGTCTCAGCAACTTGTTTTTTCATCAAAGCCTCCAGTTGATGGCGATAAGAATAATGCAAGTGGTGGTTCTGTTTTGAATGGTATTAGGGTTGAGATTCCACCCTTTGATCAATATGGAAAGCATGTTGACAGTGAATTACCCAGTACTCAACAGTCTACAGATTTGACTTGGAGTATGATCGGTGGCGTTATCCCAAGTCCTAATCCTACTGCTCCTAGAAGTACATGGCATCGAAATAGAAGTATTTCATCTATTGGTTATCATGTTCACGGTTGGTCAGATGGAAAGGCTGATTTCTTCAACAGTAATTTTGGAAATGGACCTAAGAAGCCACGAACTCAGGTATCATACTCGATGCCCTTTGGAAGTTTAGATTACAGCACAAAAAATAAAGGGCAGCAGCAGAGAGCCCTTCCTCACAAGCGAATTAGGAGGGCTAATGAGAAGAGATCATCTGATGTTTCTAGAGGCTCCCAAAGGAACTTGGAGTTATTATCTTGTGATGCAAATGTACTAATTACTATTGGTGACAGAGGATGGCGAGAATGTGGGGTGCAGGTTGTGCTAGAGCTTTTTGATCATAATGAATGGAAGCTGGCTGTGAAAGTGTCAGGGTCTACAAGGTACTCCTACAAGGCACATCAGTTCCTGCAGCCTGGATCTACCAATCGTTTTACACATGCTATGATGTGGAAAGGAGGGAAAGATTGGATCTTGGAGTTTACAGACAGGAGTCAGTGGGCTCTTTTCAAGGAGATGCATGAAGAGTGCTACAACCGTAATCTCCGTGCTGCTTCTGTGAAGAACATTCCTATTCCTGGGGTTCACTTAATAGAGGAATATGATGAAAACACGACAGAAGTGACATTTGCTCGCTGTTCAAAGTACTTGCGCCAGGTTGGAACTGATGTTGAGATGGCTTTGGATCCATCCCGTGTTTTATACGACATGGATAGTGATGACGAACAGTGGATTTCGAGAATTTGCAAATCTTCCGAAAGTGATATTGGCAATTCTTTGGAATTTTCTGATGAAATGTTTGAGAAGGTTATGGACATGTTTGAGAAGGCCGCGTATACTCAAAAGTGCAGTCAGTTTACTTCTGAAGAAATCCAAGAGCTCATGGCTGGAGTTGGGTCCATTAACGTAATCACAGCAATCTATGGGCATTGGCAACAGAAGAGGCAGAGAGTTGGGATGCCTTTAATTCGTCATCTCCAGGTATCTTTTGAAAACCTTGGTTTTTGTTTTCATGCATTTGTTTCTTTTAGTCAATACTTTTTAGTTTTACTAGTAGATTGAATTTGTAAACTTCTTTTTTGTGCATCACCTGAAGTACTTGGTTCTGCACAGATGTATTCAGTAGTCTGAATAGTGTATATATATATATATAAAATTTCTTCACAAAAACATGTACATGCCGTCAAGCACCTGGAAAGTAAAAACAGAAAATCTGGGTTTAAGTTTTATTCAGTTATTTAAGTAATAGTTGCATTTTAATGTGTTTTAACTAGTAACAAAGAATTATTTAGTGGTACTTGTTCAAAGAACATGACAAAAATATCATGAAATTTCTGGATTAATTTTATACATCTGAAATATACAGGTCAATTTGAGTCTTTAGCTAAATTTTACATAATATTTGCATCAATGCTCTAAAGTTATATAACAATTCAACACGAGATCAACTCTTTTAAATTCATCTTCCCAAACTAAGCGTGGGGAGTTGGGGACAAGGTATTGTAGTTTGTAGGAGTTTGTTCAAACCAATGTACTCTTGCTATTGATATTTTGATTATTATTACCAGATAATTTGGGGTAACTAGAAACCGGGGAACTTGAGGGAAACCATATTTTAGTTTATGAGAATTTGAAACAAAGGAAAAGTTTTACCCATTTCCTTTCTTTTCCGCCCCTTTAACAATCCAAACATTTTGTAAATTGATTAGCTCCTCCGTGCTTTGCTACCAAGAGTTGTATTCTGTTATTTCTTTCCTTAACCTAAGTACTATTGGGTCTATGATGGGTTTTCTGAATTGCATTCCATCTATTTCCTATCCTTTTTAAGAGCCTGAATAATTCTCAAGTTCATCTTTCAAGGTTCTGATTTTACCTGACAATTTTACTATGTTACCGTGGTTTGTTTGTTCATGTGTTTTGTTTTATCTTAAATATTTTATGATGTCCAACTTATTTTATAATGTCTGTTTTTTATTCAGCCTCCATTGTGGGAAAGGTACCAACAGCAAGTGAGAGAGTGGGAGCAAGCAATGTCTAAAGGTAACTCTAAATCCATTGAGAAGCCACCCATGTTTGCTTTCTGTATGAAACCCCGGGGTCTGGAACTTCCAAATAAAGGGTCAAAGCATAGATCCCAGAGGAAATTTTCAGTTTCTGGTCAAAGCCAACATGCCTTGGGATATCACGAGGGTTGTCATTCCTTTGGTAAATGGTCTTTACACTTTCACTTTTTTCTTCTTATTTTATTTTTTTTGATGTTTCCCTTTGCAAACTGAATTCATTTGTTGTCATTTCAGGCAGAAGATCAAATGGGTTCCTGTTTGGGGATGAAAAGTTTCTATATCCTGCGCATAACTATGATTCTTTAGAAGATTCCCCACTGTCTCAAGTTTCACCGAGGTTATTTTCGCCACGAGGTTTTGGTAGCATGGGGTATTTCCCGATGGGAAGTGATAGGTTTGATAAGAATCATTTCCATAAACTTCAAAGAAGCAAGTCAAAGAAGTATGGCACTTTTCTGTCATCAAATGACGCACAGATGGTGGACTCATACAATCAGAGGCTAATTGGCAAGAGAAATGGAATTCACCGATGGAACCGGGACTTTCTTGAGTGGCCAAGCCAGCTGCATTACCTCCCTGATGGCTTTCAAAGGCAGGGCCCGGAACAGTGGGATAATTCTGATATTGACGAGTTTGCATTGCGTGATGCATCCAGCGCAGCGCAGCATGCACTTAAAATGGCCAAGTTGAAGAGAGAAAAAGCCCAGAGATTGCTTTTCAGAGCAGATCTGGCAATTCACAAGGCCGTGGTTGCTCTCATGACTGCAGAGGCAATTAAAGAATCTTCGGAGGACTTAAATGGTGATGGGTAGAATGACCTGATGAAACCTGGAGTGTTGACTGAACGAAAGTAGCCAGCACCATTCAGTTCCGGAGCTGATGAAAAACGCAAAAGGATCAAACATTCTTTTCCTGGAAATGGTGGCCTGGAGTTTTCATTGATTGGTTAAGTGTAAAAATGCCAACATGAAACCTGTGACCTGGTGGTAGTTTTGTGCTTCTGCTACACATCGTTGCAGTTATCATGTGCCAACTTCACAGCTTTTCCGGCGTCCCTGTTTTCTTTTTAATCCCAACAGCAGGTTACTCAGTAGCGCAACCGTTGTTTTGATTCTTCCGGGTAAGTGGTGTATGGAATTTTGGCAGGCGATATCTGTACAGATTTTTCCTTTTTGCGTCCATGACCGCTTAGTTTGATCGCTTATTCCTCAATAGCAGCAGGTCAGCTCAAATAATACAGCATATCTTTGGGAATCAAAAATTTCGAGTTTAGCTGTGTGATTGGAACTTGGCGCATTTGATAGAGAGAAGCAAAAGCCCAGATCTGAATTGAGAAACAGAAAATGCTGTAAGTATTAGTATTATCTTATAACACATGTTCACAGAGGTTGGCTTGGTGGTGAACTGGGTGTTTATTCTTCCATTACTATCAGTTTTGCACAAGGCTTGGTTTGGGTTGTAAAAAGTATTTTGATTGATAATGTAGAAAGAAAGTCTATAGGACAAATTGATGATGTTTTTGCAAAAAACCAAAGATAAAAACACATTTCTTTAAACCAAACACAACCCTAATTTCTTGAAATCTTTAGTTTGGTGATTGGATCATGCATTTAATCAACAATGATACTTTGCTTGTTTCCTCTCTAACTAATCAAACATCGAGCGAGAGGGCTGCGCGTTCGATCGAGCCGAGTCAAAAATTTCGAGTTTGCATTGAAATTTTTTCGATTCGAGTCAATTTTATGAAATTTGAGTCGAATATTTGAGTTTTTGTACAAATTTAATTGTATATATATATATGCATATACTTAGGGCTGAGTGGTGCACATATTGATTTTAATTTTAACGGCTTTTTATATGCATATACGATGTGTGTATATATATATATTATATTTTCACATGTGATTTACATAATATATCATGCAGAATTGACAGACTCGGTTTTGATATGAAAATTGATCAATTAATTACTAAAAATTTTTAGTTATTTGAATTTCTATTTTATAAATTAAATTTTATTTGAAATTTTTTCGTGTCAAGTTAAAATGAGTTATTTTTTTACCTTGAGTCGAATCGATTAATTTAATTTTTCAAATTGAGTTTTTTACCCACCCATAATCATTGACCTTTACAGCTCTTTATTTTACGTCCTAAAGGGGTGGATATATTAATTTCACCTCAAAAAGAAAAGAAAAAAAAGGTCTTGGAGAATAAAATTTATGGTGCTGCAAATCTTATCCTTTTGAGTATAACATTATGCCATTTGGTTGTATAGGGTTGAGACTTGAGACAATTAGGCCTTTAGGCCTAGAGGACTATGCCATTTTTATGAATCTTAAATGTTTGACAAATTTTGATATAATAGTAATTTCATCATCGTTAAAATTATAAATATTTAGTAACTATTTAATCGAGTCGAGACCGAACTAAAAAAAGATGGACTTGTGCCTTCAAAATTATTGGTTTAATAGTAATTTAAGTCTTAAAAATTTAAATATAAGATAAATTAGGTCTCACTCTTCGATTTTAAACTTAAATACTTAGTAAATTCTTACATCTTTAAAATTTAATAATTTGACCCTCATAATATTCGATTCCGACTCATTTTGAATATTGACCCCCTTGTTTCTAAATCATTCTAAAATGTAAACTAGAAATATATATACCTAGTCAAAGGATATATTAAAAATAGATTTAAACTTAAAATTAAATCCAAGTCCAAAAAAACTAAATCCGATAAAATCCCAATCTCGACTTCGAGAATCATTCATACTAGAATATAACAAATCGAATATATATACCTAATCGTGTTAAAATTAAGTAAACAGATTTAGACTCAAAATTAAATTATTATGATAAATTTTATTAAACATAAAAAAATAATTTGATATGAAAAATAACCATAACACAATACGAGTACATAAACATATAAAAACCAAATAAATGACATAAGTAGATCAAAAAAATTAAGTTGCCAAAACCACCTAAAACATGGAGCATCATATTCATAGGCATCTAGAAAAAAAATTAAGCAAAACTGGGCTGAGTTATTGGTTATTCCACTCACTACACTCTCCTAACAAAGGAATGCTCAAACTCAAGACATGATTTTGGCTTAATGTTGAGGGTTGCAGTTGCCTCTTCAATGTGCCGAATTTTTTCTAGCCGGAGATGCCGACGTCAATCCAGCTTCACCGAAGAGAATAAGTAATGCACGAACCAGAAAGACGAAAGGAAACCAACGGTGCCGGTTGCGAACATGACGGCGAGAACCATGAAAAGAGAGTACCCCAAGTAAAGAGTAGCAGATACAGGTCCACTCAAGCTCTTGAGGTCAAATATGAGATAGTTAATGGAGTATAGGAAGATGTAGATCGAAACTGAACCCGAAGCAAAGAAGGATTTCCACCACCATTTCCAATCCTCCACACATAGATGCATGTATGTTAACACTAATGACACTTCGGCACAAACAACAACTAGTAGGATCAGAACAATGAACAGAAACCCGAAAACGTAGTAGACACGCCCCATCCATATGCTGGACATGATGAAGAAAAGTTCGATGAAAAGGGTGCCGAAAGGCAGGGTCCCTGCACCTAGGACCAGCAGCCAGGATGGATACTTTTGAGCTGGGATTTCCCGGGGGATCTGGTTGGTTCGAACGGGGTACTCGATGTGTGGTGCCTTGGAACCGAAGAAACCACCGAGTAAGGTGAGTGGAACAGATATGCAGAACCAGAGTAGAAGTAGGATTACGAAAACTGAAAATGGGATGGCTCCTGTGCTGTGACTTCCCCACAGCAGGGAATTGAGTATGGTTAGGATTAAAAATGCAATGCCAGGGAAGAAACAAGCAGCTTTCCAAGCGACTGAAATCCATCCCTTGTGATCACCGCAGCCGATCGTTATCCAAAGACGAACCGCAACATAGCCTGCTGCAATGCCAAGTATTAGGTAGAAAAACAGCATACCTGTGATCAGAGTTCCTCGGGATGCCGGAGACATAAACCCGAGAGCAGCGAACAATATCGTCACGATTGCCATACCAAGGATTTGAATTCCATCACCTACTAGAATACACAAAAGAGAAGGACTTGATGGAGCACGGAAAACATCCCCAACAACTAGCTTCCACCCTGATAACTCCTCATTCATTTGCACTTGGGATTCCTTGTCTAGCTCCTCGTACCGGGTTAGATCGCGCCGGACGGTCCTTAAGAAGATCACGAGGACTATACCGGCAAGGAAAGTGATGACCATAAGTGAATTCAAGATGGAGAACCAATGGACTTTAGATCCCTCCATCTTCAAATAAGCATCCCACCGAGATGGCCACTTGATATCACTCAACTCGAAAGCAACCTCATAGGTAAAGACCATCGGTTCACCTTCCTTGATCGGCATCGACACGGCAGTCGGGTCACATTTTATCGGAGACGGATACTTCTCATACATCTTCAACTTCGTAACCAAATTCGCATCATGCACGACACTGCAAGGAATCACCTCGAACCCGACAACCATATATCCAGGCACATCCGAACTCCCCTTGGGGTCCGTTGGCATAACCTCAGCAGCATCACCAGTCCCCATCACCCGTGCCACATTCGTGTCCTCGTACTTATGAATCAACACATTGAATCTCAAATGATTGAACAAATAATACACATCCTGAACCTTAACCCCGACCGGATACCCGGTCCACCGCAACGTGAAACCCTCTTTCTTAGTATACCTAATAGCAGGCAGATTATCAAGAATCAAGTTAACCTGATACATCTCATCAATCCTCTTCTTCAACAAATCGAAATGGTCGGCCGATAACTTGTTCGATCGACACAAGAAGATCTCGGTCTCGTTCGTGTACATTTTAAACTTGTACGGCGAGTTCTCGATTCGATCTCCCATGAGAAGCTCTCCAAGATTCTCAGCACTATCCTTGACACCCCCTTGAGGCCTACAGAAGGGTAAACTGTAATAGCTGAAGGGCATTTCAGTGTCAATGGAAGTCAGGGAATTCACTTTCACAGATAAAGGGTCCCCTACAATATATTTGTGAGGGTAACTACCAGGCAGATAAAATCCATATCCAGATTGAAATATCAAGCACATTGCCAATACCCAGATCTCGAAATTAGCCATAATGTCTGAATTCTGTAAGATCAATGAAAACCCAGAGCAAAAAATGAGCTTAAAAATGTAGTACTTGCATGCAGGGATTCAAATAGCGTACCATCCGAAATCGTTATTACGAAAAATAACGATTCACAATGATCGCAATAGCATCCGTTATACCACCACGACTGTAATTTAAATCCATGCTTGCATGTAATATTAAAGAAACAACGTAAAGGACGACTAACCTTTTGGAATTGCCTGAGATAAAGAACAGATGAAATTGAAATCCAATGATTAATCCTCAGTCAATAGTTTTTAGAGTATCATTTTCTGTAAAAAGAAAATTACTCCAAAATAAACGTAAATAGTATAACTGAAAATTAGTTCAATTGGATTAATTATGATGATTAATCCACCAATATAAAACAGTTAATAGTTTTACTTTAAATTGGAAGTAGTAAAAAGGAGTAAATAATTATCTTTTTGGTCCGATATTTTTTTTTTGAAAAAATGCAAATCATTCCCGTTTTCTTCCAGAGCTAACTAATTTTCGAGAACTTAGGCCTAATTTGGGACTTGAGGCTGAATCTACTCATTTTGTTGAATAAAAGAAAATAAGATAAAATTATAAGAATATATAAATATTAGATCGCTCTATTTACAAGGCGTGTGTACATTGTCAAAGAGTTAAAAATATGTATAAACATATATTAAGAAGTTTATTTTTTAATTTTCGTTCAGGACCAAAAAATGTCCGAGACAACTTTGATCTTCGATGATTGTGAGTCTGAAGTATAGATAAATCAACAAAATAACTAGATAAACAAAGAAACAACATCAAATTTAACCAGGAAAAAGAACATATGACAAAAGCATACAAAACAAAAGCTAGTTGTTTATAGGCTTATATTACAAATAATTACTTAAAGTATATCATTTTTTTATCTAAATATTTAAGGGTTTTTTTTTTGTTAAAAATAAGTATTTAAAGTGTATTATTTTTGTCAAAATAAGTATTTAAAGTATATTTTGATTAAAATAGCTATCTTAAGAATTTTTCTATCATAATAAGTATTTAAATTTTTTTTAATCAATGTCACATGTCAACTTTTAAGAACCTATTTTGATAAAAAATATATATATATATATACTTTAGATATCTATTTTTACTAAAAAATTATTTTAAGTACATGTTTTAACTAAAAAA
This sequence comes from Hibiscus trionum, assembly GCA_030270665.1. Taxonomy (NCBI): domain Eukaryota; kingdom Viridiplantae; phylum Streptophyta; class Magnoliopsida; order Malvales; family Malvaceae; genus Hibiscus; species Hibiscus trionum. Next base: position 38,759,560 of record BSYR01000022.1, read on the forward strand.
TATATTGAAATACTTATTTTCACAAAAAAAAATATTTTTATAAAAAATGATGATATACTTTAAAGGATAAATATTCTATACACAGGCGGTGGAAACTGAAAGTTTCCACAAGCGCCTTAGTTTTAGGGTATAGGGAGTTAGTTTAGGGTATAGGGTTTAGGGGTTTAGGTGTAGGGGGTTAGAATTTAGGGATAGTTGTTTCAATTTAAGGTTTAAGGTTTATATGTTAAAACCTAAATCCTCACCATATTACCCTAAAAACTAAACCCTAACCTATAAACCCTAAATTATAACCCTAAACCTTAAATTGAAACAACTATCCCTAAATTCTAAACCACTACACCTAAACCCCTAAACCATATACCATAAACTAACTCCTTATACCCTAAAATTAAGGCGATTGTGGAAATTTTCAGTTTCCACCGCCAATGTATAGGATATTAATCCTACTTTGAATATATAAATAAATGCTAAGGAAAATTAAACGGGCCCACCCCTAGAACTCAAAACGCTGAAAACATCAAATTAACTAGTTTTAAGTTTTAAGTTTAAGATTTAAGATTAAGGTTTAGAAATCATCCATTCTTTTTTAGTATCACAATATAGACCATACATTAAAAAAATAGATTTAAGTTTTAAGTTTAAGATTAAGATTTAGAAGTATGATGTATTTAAGGTTTAAAGTATATGGTTTAAGATTTAAAATTTAATATTAAAAGTTTAGAATTTGATTCTTTTACGAACATAAAAATAGACAGAAAAGGGGAGAGAATTTTGTCTTTTTGTCTTTTCCTCGAAATCATTCTATAAAGGCCACCATTGTTCCTTCACATAGGAAGGTTTGCTCCATTGCCGATTCAAACTCCATAAAGGCCGGTGATTAAGCAAACATGGCCACAGGAGCTACTGAAGGACTTCTGGTATGGCTCTACGAAGGGTGCATCTCCGTCCGCGACACCACCATCGAGCGCCGCCCCTACCACCGGAACTGCCGGTGTGCCCTCCACGATAAATCCCGTGGCAATTGTCCCCATGCATTCGCCAAGAGCAAGAATGTTTCTTATCCTGTAAGGACTAGGAGTGCCTGGGGTGAGGGATGCTTGGCCATGTCTGCAGCTTTTTCACCGGCTCCGTTGGCCGGCGCCAGGGAAGCACCATATAAATAAGCTGAAAAGTACAACTATGGTGTGACAATGGGTGTTTTTCTTCTTCTTCTTTCTGATGTTGGGTAGGTTCATGTCTTTTTTCTTTAATGTCTGTGTACATTAGGGTTTATGTTCTCAACATCCTGTCTTGTTTCTTTCTTTTATCCATTTACATGTTGTGTTTTAATTTTTTATCATAATTTTTATTGTGATTATTCAGAGAGACAGAATCAGAATTCGAATGACAAAATATAAATATTTTAAAGTCACGAGACAAATTTATAAATAATCTATTTTTTGATATATATATTAAAAGGTAAAAAGAATTAGGCGGTATTTATGTCTCTGATTACTCATCGGATACTCAGAATATGAGAAGAATTCATGAAAGCAAATGATTGTATACTTATTTCTTATGTTCGAATGAAATTAACGATCGTAAATGTTGAATGTCATATTTTTTCTGATATAACCATCAATATCTAATCTATTGACTTATTAATTGGGATTAAGTATGGTAGAAGTTTATTATGAAGACGATTCTTTTAATCTGATTTGTTTTATTACAATGTCAAAATTCGAACTCCGAACATTTGTTGAAAACTTTAGCATCTTAGTTATTAGACCGACTAAGAAACAAATTAAACTGTGGAACAAGAGAGATGAAACAAGAGTGCGTATTTCTTGGAGGAACTTCCTAAAACTACATTAACCCAAACACTAGGTTTTCAATTTTACTCTTTTCTTGTTACCAATAAAAAAACAATTCCTCTATTCCTAAATTCCTTATTTTATTAATAATAATAATATTATTATAATTTTGTCTTGTATGATGTTTTTTAAAATTAGTTTCTAATGCTCAGTAAATATATTTGACCGGTTGGTTAAACTGCTCATCTTTGTCTCTTCATATTCTTTTAGGTTATGGGTTTTAAATCAACTAGCTAAGAGTACCCCTTCTTTTCTCTAGAGTTTCCCTTCTCTTTCTCTCTGGGTAGGATTATGATTAAAATTAGAAATTGTCCAAATTAATCTGACTAATTAAAATTGAGTATTGCAGAAGTCAAATATAAAATTATTTTTTTAATTTAGTATATTTCAATTTATAACATTATAATTTCTGATATATAAGAATTTACCACTTTCTTCTGATAGATCAATTTAAAATTGATTATTTACTTTGTAATATTTGATGGTACCAAAAATGAAGTTTAGTGAAGCTCGCCACTGGCTCTATCTTTTTTTCTACATTAACTAATGACAAAACAGATCAAAATGAAAAAAAAATGTTTATAGTTTAGGAATAAAACAAAAAGGAACGTGGAAAATGGATTTATTTATAGTTAAATGTTAATTATTACTTAAATTCGATAGAGCACAATTGGTTAGTTGGTCAAGTTGTTCATCTTTATTCTCTCATATTCCCCTAGGTCATGAATTTTAAACACATTAAGAACACCTCATTTCTTCCCTAGAGTTCCTCTTCTCGTTCTCTCTAAATTAGTTTAGAATTAGAATTAAAGTTCATAAAAAAAACTCTAATATTAAACCCAACCTAAAATAAAAAAATAAAAACTACAAATAATTTTTCGAACAATTATTATCTAAAGGGAGGGGAGGACTCTCGATCGGTATTGAACCTACAACATAAGAAAAAATGAGGGTATCAACCGGGTGGCTTGCCACTGGACCAAAACTGAGTTGACAAAGACTAGAAATAACAATATTAGACATTCTATTTGGTTTTAAATACTTCGATTCAATTAATAACTCAATCGACCTTTTGAACATCCATAGTTGCGGATAGAAAATAACTCAAAAAATAAATCATTTGGGGTGGGAAATGACTTGAAAAAAATAAAAATCTATAAATGAGTTATAGTCTTTTTATATTCGTATATAACCTTTATATAAAATAATTAAAATTCTACTTAATTGAATCTTATATTTTCTCACATATAATCATTTATTAAATCAATATCTATTAATATAATATTGATAATTATTCGATATACATGTTTTGTGGTTTATATAATTTTTTATTTATAATTTAAGATTTTAAAATGTAATTTAAAATTTATGGTGTTTTTTGTTATATATATATATATATATATATTAATTAAGACAGTGTAAAAAAATTTATATGTTTTTTTTTTTATTGTTAGAGGGAAGAAATTGATGGCTGAGATTAACTCCACACCCATTTAACCCATTCAACAATACAAAAAAATATAAAACTTAAAAATTTTACATTATATAACCGGATCTTATATATATAGACGATTATTTCATACATAGACGGTGTAAATTTTTTTTCCATACAAGTATGTCTTATCCAAGGCTAAGATCTAAAATTAAAATCTTTAACAACCCCTAAATACTAAATTCTTAAACATTATACCTTAAAATTCAACCATAAACCCTAAATTTTATATTATATAATATAAATCATTAATGTCTAAACCCTAAATTAAATATATAAACCTATAAATTAACCCGTTTATCGAAACTAAAATTTTTGTTATCGGCGTATGAAATAACAATCATATATATACATGTGTGTAATATTTCGCATTATATAATATATTATCGAAAGAGTTTAATGGACTATAACCGATCATCTGCGTTTGTTAGTTTATATTGGGATAGAACAAATATTTTTTTTAACAACCGGTATCTGATCTATTGATCGACCAATCTGATTCAGATTTATCACATTAAAATTTAAATATTTAACTTTACTTAAAAGACTTAACGTCACTTTTTACTAGATTGTCGGTTGAAACCAAATAATTAGACTTGTAAATGAACCAAACGAACACGAACGAGAGTATGTTCATGTCCGTTCGCTCGTTTAATTTTAATTGAACAAATGAATGAACACGAACAACTAAACGAACATAATTTATTGTTCGTGTTCGTTCGTTAAAATAATAAACGAATACAAACGAACATTAAATATTATTTAATTTTTTTTAAAGAAGCTTGAAGTATTGTACACAGAGTATTGTATAATTTTTTTTTATCTTACATCATATTTTTAATATATGTTTTTAATTTTTTTAATATAATACTTTTGTTATGAAAAATAATGAATATAAATGGTCATAGGTGAATAAATTTAAACGAATAGATTACCAGACGTTAACGAACGTAAATGAACGAACAAGCCTATTGTTCATGCCCATGCATATAATTAAATGAACAAAAAAATTATTCATGTTCGTTCGTTTAATAAATAAACGAATATAAATAAATTTCCCGTCAAACAGTTTTGGAGTACCGAGTATGTTGAAAGTAGCTTTAATATTTGTAGATTTGAAGGCCCAAATTGATTAGTTGACCCAAACTCACGCCCTTGCCTTAGGGTTAGGGTTTCTCAAAGCACCGCTCTCTTATTTTTGGTTTCCCTTTGCCCGCAAGCAGACGCGCCAAGCTATTCCCCGATTTCATCAACAATGGCGGAACAGGTCTAATCTGATATCCACTCTTTCATTGCCTTTTTTTTTTGCTGTACTTGTCATTCACTGGTTCTTCAATTGTTTGCAGACCGAGAAGGCGTTTTTGAAGCAGCCCAAAGTGTTTCTAAGGTAATCTTACTTCTCAATTCCATGGAAATACTTGAAATTTCTTGCCTTTCCCGATTTGGGTTTTTTCTTATTGAGTTCATATTGTTTTCAGCTCTAAGAAATCTGGGAAAGGGAAGAGACCAGGAAAGGGAGGGAACCGTTTCTGGAAGAGCATTGGTTTGGGCTTCAAGACTCCTCGTGAAGCTATTGAAGGTTTGTTTTTCTTTTTTGCTTTAGGGTTTAGGGTTTAGGGTTACTTGCATAAGTTTTGGTTGTTACTTGCGTTTAGTAGCTTAATCTGAATAAAGATTGCTTTAAGCTAGCTGGAATTGCATTATCATGCTAGTTAATAATTTGATTTGTTTCTATGCTGTCTTGCCTTTGAAATTTTCAGAAAATGGATCCCTCATAAATCTAACATTTTGTTTTAAAAAACAAGTGTTATAATGTGTGCTTAACTGACTCAATTAACATCAAGAGTCCAATGATGTCGGGGTTGTGTCGAACAGAACATGTTTCTGTGCGTTATGAATTGAATCGTGTATTGTTTAGTAATGATCTGTATCTTGTTTCCTATAGGAACTTACGTCGATAAGAAATGCCCATTCACCGGCACCGTTTCTATCAGGGGGCGCATCTTGGCTGGGACTTGCCATAGTGCCAAGATGATGAGGACAATCATTGTTCGACGGAACTACCTTCATTTTATCAAGAAATACCAAAGGTATTATCCGGCTTAATTCGAATGTACCTTTTTTAAGCAAGTGGTAGTTTAGCCTAAATTTCCCTTCCTTTTTCAGGTATGAGAAGCGCCATTCGAACATCCCTGCTCATATTTCTCCTTGCTTCCGTGTGAAGGAAGGAGACCATGTCATTATCGGGCAATGCAGGTAAAACTAAACTATAACATTTGTTAATGAACATACATATAAGCATGGTTACGAAATGTTGACTTCGGCCATGTATGTAATTTTATGTGTAATTTCAGGCCGTTGTCGAAGACTGTGAGGTTCAATGTCTTGAAAGTGATTCCTGCCGGATCTTCCGGTGGTGGGAAGAAAGCTTTCACCGGAATGTAAGCCGAGTGTTTTTACTTTATGCTTGTAGTATGGGGTTATAGAAACCTATGAATCAGACATTGAAAAGTGGATGTAGTGCCTCTAGATTTGAAGAATCTTTGAATTTTGCATTTACTTGTTATATGTTCGGATTTTGTCAAATTAGTTTGAAGATAATTAAGCTACCCAATCCAATTAGAATGTCTTTCGTTATAATTGGGTAAATTATATTATTTTTTAATTATGCTACTTGAGTGAGGACTTCTTTATGAGGATATTTACTTGGTATATTAATGTCATAAATATAAGAATGTATCAAAATTTATGTAAAAAAAAATTAAGCGTATCAAAATTTAAATAAGTGTAACACAAATATTGAGTTATCTACCCAAATTTAAAGAAAAGAAAGGAAAGTAGAAAATATAAATAACACGCGTATTTTATCAATTTGTCACCAAGTATATATCCCATTTTATTAATTTTTATTATCCAAAATCCTCATATTGAAATCTTAAAATTATTATCAATAAGTTAAAATGATCAAAAAAAAAGTTTATAATAATGTAGACATTAAATAATTTCAGGAGTGTTCCCCCATCCCTCTAGGCAATATTGTTTAAAAAATAATAATTTCTCATGTTTTTCGTAATTTAAATACAAGAGGTTGTTTAAGTGGATAAGAGAACGATATTTCCCTTAAAAGACTCGAATCAACCAATTCAGCCACAAAATGTATGCGTTAATAAAGGTTATGAATATTGAATCAACCAATTCATCCACAAAATGTGTGCGTTAATAAAGGTTAAAAATTAAGATCAAAGGGATAATGCATAATTACTTAAATGTCTAAATAGATAAAAATATCATTAGATTCTTTAGTATAAAAAATTCGGGGACACATGCCCCAGTCTGTGTCGTAACTTCGTCATTATATCAAATGTTAAAAAAATTCTTTTTTTATAAAGTATGTGTATTTTATGGTTAATATTCAAAAAAATTTACCCACTTTTCTAATAGTGTCTTCTTTAAAATTCGAATATAAATTTTTTCATTTTTTGAGCATTAACATAATTTTTTTCATTAAGAAAACAATGCCGTGTTATTGCATACGACCATTGTTGGTGATTATATTTTATTTTTTGTCATGCTACGCACAATATACACACTTTTATCTTAATAAATCTATTGATCAGTATAACAAAGATATGTTATTGATTTAAATTTTTTACGTGCACAATTTCGTAATTAATTTGCTAAAATATTTAACTTATATAAATGTCCAAAAAAGCGTATCAAATTAATTTAATATTTTGCATTGTGATTGTGGATTTATTCATATAAATAAATATATAGAATATATTACCATTTGTTTTTATACAAAAAAACATAACTCCGTAAATAAATATATAGAATATACTATCATTCTTTTACCGAACAAATGTGCTTACTTGTATAGGATAATAATCTAAAAGATAAATTATTAATATACTTTTAATAACCATTACCATTTTTACATGATCGCCATCGTTGTTCCTTTTTATATTAAATGCAACTGTAATTAATAAATTTAGATGTTATTAATACAAATTTACAATATTTAACTATCGTTATTTTCAATTTAATTCAAGCCAATTTTATCGACTAAATAAATGGATCCTAAGTCAAGATTGGCCGCAAATAATTATAGCTAATGCAAATCACGTTGAAGATTAAAGATTAACATTACTTTAATGTTTTTTTTTTTGTTTTTCCGTTAATAAGTGTCTAAATTATGTATTTTTTAATAAAAGATACCTAAAATAATTTTTTTGCTGAAAGTACATTATACACTAAGTTCTCTAAACCTATACTTTAATCTTAAATCATAAACTTAATTCTTTCTAATATGTGACATAAATAAGAATACCGAAAAAGACAAACTATTTCTAGTCTGAAATTATAGGAGAGGTGTCAAATCCTCTAAAAATGCATAATATAGAGACGTTATATATAAAAAGGTAAGGTATAATCCTTGAACTTATTAATTTAGCCTATGAATTTATATTAGTTTTTAAATTATGATTTTTTTGGTAATTTTGATAATCTAACCCTTTGAGATTGTATCAAATGTCATAATACTAGAGTGACATACTAAAAGTAGAAAAAAATTAACAAAGTTAAGGGTTAGTCTAGGAGAAGGGAGACTCTAGGAGAAGGAAAGAAAGTGTTCCTAGTGAGTCTTAAACTCATGACCTAAAAAAATATGAGGGAATAAATCTTAACTCCATCCCTAAAATTAAGTACAGTAAAAATTCATTATAAAAACAATTTCAGAAAAAATTGAATAAAATTTACGTATCATATTATATGGTCCCTGCATGAGATTTGAAGCCACATTTTATTTGGATGTCATTTAATTTTCTATGAGTCTATAGGCTATGCCAATTTGTCTCTCTATGCTTTTTTCATGAGAAAGCATTCAAGGAGACAATGACTCATTGTTCATTGTTGAGAAGGCTGAAAGTTGCCAAATCCAACAAGTGGATAAGACTACTTAATGTGAATGAATATCTAATATTTTTAGGAAAATGATCATTAAATAATCGAATTGTTACGGTATATCAATAAATTTAATTATCATTTTATAACTTTTAAATGATCAATGATCAAAACGAACAATTTTTCATAGTGAGAGAGAGAAAAGTTATTCAGTACAGATAAAGTAGAGTAGCAAAACGAAGTGATTTGATTGCATATTTGTCCCCGCAGCACCTAAATTTGTTTTATAGCAAGTTCAGAACCAAATGTAAGAGACTTGAATCTGAATGATTGTTAGGGAAAGAAAAAAATTTGAAACACATTCAGTTAAGATGAACGAAAAATATAACTCACCTGAGTTATCGTCACCATCGAAAGAAAAATACTGATGCCGGCGTTGGAATCCACGATGGAGGTGTGCAAAGAGAGAGTCTAGTTTTGGGTGTCAAAATTATGCAAGAAGAAAGACATGTACATGAAATAAATACAGCCTAAGATGCAATAAAGTTAAAATTAAATAATCTCCGATTACAACATCTAACCATTATCTTCAATATCCGTCTTTAACAACATACAAATTCAAAACAAATCATCATAAAGAATAGAGAAAAAATCACCATAACATGTTTCAAATTATTAAAATAAAATTATCAATTAAACAATCAGATGTACAATTATATAAATAATACTTCTTACCAGTGCAATTCCATGTCGTACATAAGAACACCCTAAAAAAAAGACAAATAAAGATGTGGAATTACTTTTTCCAATTTCATTAGAATCGAAACCCTATAAAATTAAAAAATAATAATAAATAAATATTATGAATCAAAGAATATATAAAATTAAAACATTATCACAACACTCGTATGTTAAACGTTGTCGTTGCAATGGCGATATAAGTTAAAAGCAAAACGTATAACATCTCCAACTTCAACGAACTCTTGCTTCCCATCCAATCAAGGGATGACGACTCAAACGAGAATGAAGAACATTAAAGAATTTTCCCTTTTCAATCTGTTTCTCCTTAATCATTTCATTCAACTTTACAATGAATTTCGACCTTTGATGATCAGCCCATGTAAAAGGATGACCTTGAAACATCATTTTAGAACCCATGGCTCGTCTACCCAGAGAAAAGAAAAAAAATACAAATCAATTTATTATATAATCACAAAAAAATAAAACAACATAATTCATTCAACTTATAATTACAGCTCAGTGAGAAAAAAAATTAAGTTCAAGAGACAACCCATACTCCGTAGATATTCTATCAAGATTTGGATCTTCTTCTTCTTCAAAAGGTAAGTAAATTATACTTCTGAAAAACTTATTTAGGTTTTGAACATCATTTCCTCCTTGATTCTCAATTACAGAAAACAATTTAACCTTTCGATCATAATCAGTTACATACAAAGAAAGATCTGGATTGCTGGTAAGTACAGTATTGTAGTCCAGATAAACTAAATTTTGCCTAAATCTTTGAGGCAAAAAGCATCAACCAAGTTAAATCGTTTTTAATTATACTAAATTTTCTTTAGTTGATCCAAAAAAAATTTTAATCAATTGATTCAAACCAAACTTGCATCCTCTTCAGAAAAAAATTTCTTACCGTTTGACTCGCATCAATGGCAATCAACCACTCATCCCTTTGATGAACTAAAGACAAGTAGGAAACAACGTCGTCATTTGAATTCATTAGCAAAAGAGTCTTCAGTTGGAGAGCTCTTCTTCTAGTACCACAAACAATAAAGATTGTGTGTTTAAGTTCACCTCGGGGCCCACTTAATTGTACGACGCCCCTAAATTGATCTCCAAGATATAAATAACAGCGATTACCCTAAAAAATAATTAAGATATCAGCATTATATATAAAAGTATAAATATTAATAAAAAAGAATCAATTAACATAAAATACTTACATCTTCATCTCTTGCGAATTATAATGAGACATTAACAACATCTGTTGTAAACATACAAATTATTTAAATAAATGTAATAGAAAACGAAAAAAATAAATAAATGATTCACCATTAATATGATTTTCGAAAAGATTTATAAAAGGATTTTCCCTCCCAAACACAACATTCAATGTTAAGCGGTTAAATTTTCAACCCTATACACATCAATATCAAAATTAGAATTTTAAACAAAAATGTACAGTAAATGACTAAATTTTTTTATAATATACTTGAAAATGTTGTACCGCATTAAATATATTTGCTACGGTATCAAACAGAGCAAAACACACATGAGATGCAAAGCGAGGTTCTAATTCTATTGAAAGAAAACTTGTAAGAAGCCTCAACATGTTTCTGAGCTCTCTTGGCCTCACATTTCGAGGTAGACCAGTTATGGTTATAAAATTTATCTAGAACAAAGGTTAAAAATACTGTAAGTTGCCCCAACACAAGAGATCCAAAGCCGGGGTGGGAAGGCTCTCACTGTAAAAGACTTGTTGTACGCGCAGAGAAGGTTGGTGTGACAGTAAGGCAACTTACAGTAAACCGAGCATAAGGTAATTAAATAGGGATACCTAATGGATCAGTGGCTCTCACTGTAGTACTTGCTTACTGGCAGGCCCGAACCTTAAATACGAAATCAACATCACCGAATAACTTGTAAGTCATTTTTGATACTCTTATCTTTTGAAAACACTTATAGGAATAAGAACCCCCTCCCATCCCGGCTTTGCATCCCTTGTGTTGGGACAACTTACATTATTTTTTAACATTTGTTCTAGATGAATTTTATAACCATAACTGGTTAACTCGAAATGTGAGGCCAAGAGAGCACAGAAACATGTTGAGGCTTCTTACAGGTTTTCTTTCGATAGAATTATAACCTTGCTTTGCATCTCCTGTGTGTTTTGCTCTGTTTGATACCGTAGCAAATAGATTTAATGCGATACAACATCTTCAAGTATATTGTAAAAAAAATTAGTCATTTACTGTACATTTTTGTTTAAAATTTTAATTTTGTTTAATATTGATGTGTATAAGGATAGAAATTTGACCGCTTAACATTGAATGTTGTGTTTGGAAGGAAAAATTCTTTTATAAATTCTTTCGAAAATCATATTCATGGTGAATCATTTATTTGTTTTTCTTGTTTTTTTTTCTATATTACATTTATTTAAATAATTTGAATGTTTACAACAGATGTTGTTAATGTCATACTCCCTCCGTCCCACTTAAAATGTCTCTTTTGTGTTTTAAAATTGTCCCACTTAAAATGTCTCATTGAAAAAATCAACTACTTTTACAAGGTGCATTTCCCTTTATATCCTTTCTTTTAGTTTTCCAACAAAACAAACTTTAACTTTTAAGGGTAAAATTGTCTTTTTAATTAATTTATATCACATTTCTTACACAAACTTTTTCTTCCTAAAACTGCGTGAAAAGTCAACAATGGACATCTTAAATGGGACGGAGGGAGTATTATACTTCGCAAGAGATGATGTAAGTATTTTATGTTAATTGATTCTTTTTATTAACATTTATACTTTTATATATAATGCTGGTATCTTAATTATTTTTTAGGGGAATCGATGTTATTTATATCGTGTAGATCAATACAGGGGCACCGTACAATTAAGTGGGCCCCTATGTGAACTTAAACACACAATCTTTATTGTGTGTGGTACCAGAATAAGGGCTCTCCAACTGAAGACTCTTTTGCTAATGAATTCAAATGACGACATTGTTTCCTATTGGTCTCTAGTTCATCATAGGGATGATTGGTTGATTGCTATTGATGCGAGCCAAACGGTAAGAAGTTTTTTTTTCTAAAGATGATGCAAGTTTGGTTTGAATCGGTTGATCAAAATCTTTCTTTGGATCAACTAAAGAAAAATTGGTATAATGTTATCAAGAACGATTTAACTTTGTTGATGCTTTCTGCCTCAAAGATTTGGGCAAAATTTATAGTTTATCCGGACTACAGTACTGTACTTACCAGCAATCCAGATCTTTCTTTGTATGTAACTGATTATGATCGAAAAGTTAAATTGTTGTCTGTAATTGAGAATCAAGGAGGAAATGATGTTCAAAACCTGAATAGTTTTTTCAGAAGTACAATTTGCTTACCTTTTGAAGAAGAAGATCCAATTCTTGATAGAATAGCTGAGGAATATGTTTTGTCTCTTGAACTTGATTTTTATCTCTACTTTCTCACTGAGCTATACTTGTAAGTTGAATGAATTATGTTGTTTTATTTTTTTGTGATTATATGATAAATTAATTTGTATTTTTTTCTTTCTTCTTAGTAAACGAGCCATGGGTTCTAAAATGATGTTTCAAGGTCTTCCTATAACATAGGCTGGTCATCAAAGGTCGAAGTTTATTGTAAGGTTGAATGAAATGATTAAGGAGAAACATTGAAAAGGGAAAAATCTTCAATGTTCTTCATTCTCGTTTGAGTCGTTATCACTTGATTGGATGGGAAGCAGGAGTTCGTTTAAGTAATGATCTCACCCTTATAAACGCATTCAATCATATTTCAATAAGATTTAGAGCTGGTGATGTTATACGTTTTACTTCTAACTTATATCGCTATTGCAACGACAACGTTCAACATACGAGTGATGTGGTAATGTTTTAGTTTTATATATTCTTCTATTAATATTATTTATTTATTATTATTTTTACTAATTTTTTTTAATTTTATAGGGTTTCGATTCAAATGAAATTGAGATGAAATTGGAAAGAAATATTATTTATATAATTGTACATCTAATTGTTTAATTGATTATTAAATTGATAATTTTATTTTAATAATTTGAAACAGGTCTAATGATGATTTTTTCTCTATTCTTTATGATGATTTGTTTTGAATTTGTATGTTGTTAAAGACGGATATTGAAGACAATGGTTAGAGGTTGTAATCGGAGATTATTTAATTTTAACTTTATTACATCTTAGGATGTATTTATTTCATGTACAAGTCTTTCTTCTTCCATAATTTTGACACCCAAAACTAGACTCTCTCTTTGGATCAACTAAGTTTAAATATTAGACAAATTAGACTTTACCCCATGAATTTTGAGTTTAAATACTTAATAAGCATTTGTATTTTAAAATTTAATATTTTAGCTCATGCAAATAATCAATCTTAGGAAGCCTTGAACTCACAGAAACATACCTGGAGGGAAAGGTGAATCCATTCAGAATCATGGCAAAGGTGGGAAAGGTGAATCCATTCATAATCATGGCAGCTACCTGTTAAAGACAATGTAGGGAATTTTATCAGCATGGTAGAGTAACTATGCAATCCCACTCATTCAAATAATGTAAAAATAATAGGCAAGAAACAACATGGAGAGCTGGCATTTCCCCGGATAATAAACATAAAGAAAGTTCAAACATTTATTAGGCACACACAACCAAACTATACCACATTGAAAAATTCATAAAGGAGGATGTCTCTTCATGTTAATTGAGGAATATCTCCTCCGAAATCATTATTTGCACATAGAAAAGATTAATAAAAAGACAATCTCTGTCAAATTAAATTCCTAGTATCAGTAAAATCATTTGTGTTTCTTGTTCAAGATTGTTCAGATTCTATCATTGGTCCTTAATACGTAATATCAGCTACAAAGCCCATTGCTGTATGATGAAGATTACATTCACTTATGCATAATACTAAATACTAATCTACATTCCATTTCCTGCAACAAGTACATATGAAACTAACCTTGATTCAGGACAGCATCGAAAACTCACATTTGTGGCTTTGAAATGGAAGAATGGCTGTAGATAGTGCAGGCTCTAAGATTGCATGAACTTTTCCATCGTAGAAGCGCACACTCAATTTTATGTACGCAATAGCATTATCCAACTCCGAATAAAAAACGAAACAAATTATGCCATTGCCAATATGAAACAGATTAGGATATGGTAGAATAGGCAATGTAGAGTCAGAATGCCACTGGATGGGCAACCATTTCTGATCAACAACATGATAGGCATGTAAACTCATTCTCCAATCAGCTATCCATTCCGAAACTGGTTCATAGAGAAAATATGCAACATCATCCACGATTACCGAATCATTAGACCACAAGCCGAATTTAGGATTCAGACATTCCCATGATCCACTATGAGGGTGGAAGGCATAAAGAGATCCGTTGGAATAGAAGTGCACCAGAATTCGAGACCGGGAAGAATCAAATAGAACATGGTCACATACGGATTCAGGAACCAAACAAGAAGCAACGGGAGGGGCCGGCAATTCCTCCCAACGATTTTGATGTATATCGAAAACCTCGGCAAAGTGACCTAAGTGACCTCCAGCGGAGATTCCACCGGGTGTACATGAGCCGAAGACGAAAATCTTCCCTCCTGTAGCAACAGCAGAGGGACTCTGCCGCCGGACCAACATAGGAGGAGCTTCCTTCCATCCACAATCAGGGCTCGCACAATCAAAGTAAAACACACAGTTATTGTAGCGGGAACTGTAAAATATTTTAAAGGGCGAAAAGGGATCACCACCGCCTGATCCCCCCAGGACGTAAATGCGATTGCCCCAAGCAACGGCGGTTCCCGATTGACGAGCCTCGTGTGGCATCGTACTCAGAGTCTCACCGATTTCTCCAGTTTTCAGATTCAAAGTGTGCCACTCACCCCTGAAAAGCGGTGTCGTTAACCTCAAATCTTCTCTAGCATGCTTCATCTTTGAATGCCAATCCGGTTCGTATATCCAGGCGCGGAAAGGCAAGGCCTCCAGCCCTCCATCTGGCCTTCGAACGCCAAGGTGATTCCAGGAATTACTAGTTTCACGCCCCATCGTTCACCTCCTCAGCCGAACAAAGATGAGTTCAGATCAATTGGGAATTGGGGGGTTTTTTAGGGGTTTTTTTTTTTCTGTTTTGTTACCTATCGGGATGAATTGGGAATTGTGTTCAATTTCGATTATCTAACACGATTTTTTACCTAGGCCCACGTCCCCAAGGCCCAAACTATATTCAGATCAAAACATTTTAATTTAAGTCCTCTTATTTTTCACAAATAAGCATTACTATCTTTAAGAGACGACAAAACGATATAAATAGCATACTTTAAGATTCAAAATATTAATAAAATTACTATTTGTCCTTCTTTAAGACTTTATAATTCAATTTCGATTATCTAACACGATTTTTGACCTTGTCTTGGATGATTAAAAGCTTGAACAAGTAATAGAATAGACTGGATTTTTTAATGAATAAAAAAGTTAGAATCGGGTCGAGTTTGAGTTTAGGGTAAAAATATTTTACCCGATTCGGAACTAATTATGTAATTTTTAAAAAAAAATTTAGGGATATTTTTAATAATACTCCATCTTTATATATATGTGTTATAATTAGGTCCTTAAAATTAAATTTTTATTTATAATTTAGTCCTTAAATTTATATTTTTTACAATTAAGTCCCCTAAAATTATTTTTTACAATTAAATCTCTAAAAATTATTATTTTCTATAGGTCGGGTCGGGTCGGTTTGGGTGCGAGTATAGAGTATTTATTTTCAAATCGAAACGGGTTAGATTTTTTAAAGGATATGTTCGGGTCGGGTCGGGTGGGCAAAAAACCCGACCCGTGCCCACTCTGCTCACAATATTTTTAATTGTTACGAAGAGAAGATATATTCTATACCGTATTTATAGTTAACCATGAATACCTCTAATAGACTATTTTTTTAGAGACTTTACAATACAAATGTTTAGCGGATAAAAAGTTGTTTGTTGAGTTATGAAAGGTAATTAATTTAGGAAAATTCTACAACTTTCGACGAACACGGCTAAACATCACTAATTTTGAACATCATTAAATTAATTAATAAAGATTAAAAATATCAAGGACTCAACATATAATTATAAATTTTATTTTAAATAAAATTTTAATTAAATTATTTTTCATATATAAAATAGTTTTTAATCTTTTTTAAAAATAATTGATTCAAATACCAACCTAAACTCTAAAATCCTAAACCCTAAAACATAAAACATAAAATTAAAATTATCCTTAAACCCTAAACTCTAACCCAAAATATATCCTAAAATTTGGGAAAAGTATTATAAATTATTTTCTTAATCAGCATGTCAATTATGTTTTAAATATATTGAATTTAAGAACTATATAAAAGCTCAAGCCGAGAGACAATAAATTCTCTTGTCCTAACAAACACGTTGTTTTTGGAAAAATTCTGAATCATTATTTTCAAAACGCTTAATACCCAAATACCGCAAAAGTGTTTTGTTTTGTTCTTGTTAATCAAAATCCTTAGTCTGTTTGTTTTATTCTTATTTTTGGGTAGGGTTTAGTGTTTACGATTTAAGGTTTAAGGTTTTTAAATTGACTAAGGGTATTTGATCCAATTATTTTAAAAAATAACATATAATATATATATAAAATAATTTAATTTAATTGAAATTTTATTTTAAATAATTTATAATTAAATGTCGAGTCCTTGAAAATTTTAATCTTTATTAATCATTTTAATGGTGTTCAACGATGTTTACCGTTAGTGGTATTCAACGATGTTCATCGAGCGTGGTAGACTCATCCAATTAATATATGATTGGAGGATGTGTTCTCCTATGAAATAATAACAGTACACTACACCAGGCTTGTTCTTTCGCGGCGTTTTTTTAGCCTATTGCGGCGTTTTTTAGCGTCGCTAAAAATGCCCCCGGCGCTAACAAAAACGCCGTTGATAATTGCGCCTCAAAAGTTCGCGGCGTTTGTGGTGAAAAACGCCACGATAGATCGTGTTCTTTAGCGGCGTTTCTTGCTCAAACGCCGCAAAAACCTGTTCTGTAGCGGTTTTTTGACAAACGCCACAATATGGTCATGATTTGTAGTGGCATTTTTTTTATATAAACGTCGCAATAGAGTAGGTATTTGCGGCGTTTGCATCTAAAAATGCCACGAATCTTACTGCCCATTGAAAGTTCAATTTGTATTATATTTACTACCCAAATTTAACCTGTGACATATCTAATCCAAGAAATAATTACAGAAATTAAGAAAAAATACTTAACAACAAGAAAATAAGTTCAAGTCTATAACATTAAAGTGAAAATGTAATTCAACATTGTAGTTCAAAGTCAAAGTGAAATGTATTTAAACTTTCGTTTAGTAGAATAAACATGACCAAACCTAATAAATCAACTAAGATGGAGAATTCTGTGGTTGGTTCTGCTTGAACATGGCCATCATATCTTAAAATTTATTTTTGAGATTTTTATATGCTGCTTCTCTCTTCACTTCTCTCGCTGCTCTCTCCGCTTCCCTCGTGAAAAAAGAAATTCATGTATCAAATTTAGAAGATACGGGATATATATAGAAGGGTTCAACATCGTCTTCATCTAGTATGTGGACCAAGGCACAATTTGTTGCAGTAAAAACACAAGCTACGCCTCTCGATGTTGTTACAATAAATTTGGATATAAAAAATAAGAAGATATGGGATATATATAGAAGGGTTCAACCAAATCAAGATATAGGACGTTTTTTATATATATATTGTGTATTTTATCATCCAAATAAAAGTAGAGACCGCTACATCAATACAAGACATACTAAAAAAACTGCCCTAAACAAGACACAATCATACACAAAAATGCTCTATACAATCTCCCAAGCAATACAAAGAGAAGAATGAATGAGAGGTTGGTGGACATTTTGGATAATCTCTAGAACGCACAAACTCATCCTTCAGTACAGATAAAGCAGTAGCAAAACGAAGTGATTTGATTGCATATTGTCCCCGCAGCACCTAAATTTTTTTTATAGCAAGTTCAGAACCAAAAGTAAGAGACTTGAATCTGAATGATTGTTAGGGAAAGAAAAAAATTGAAACACATTTAGTTAAGATGAACGAAAAATATAAACTCACCTGAGTTATCGTCACCATCGAAAAAGAAATACCGATGCCAGCGTTGGCATCCACGATGGAGGTGTGCCAAAGAGAGTCTAGTTTTGGGTGTCAAAAATTATAGAAGAAAAAAGACTTGTACATAAAATAAATATAGCCTAAGATGCAATAAAGTTAAAATTAAATAATCTCTGATTACAACATCTAACCATTGCCTTCAATATCCATCTTTAACAACATACAAATTCAAAACAAATCATCATAAAGAATAGAGAAAAAATCATCATCAGACTGGTTTTAAATTATTAAAATAAAATTATAAATTTAATAATCAATTAAACAATCAGATGTACAATTATATAAATAATATTTCTTACCAGTGCAACTCCATGTCGTACGTAAGAATACCCTAAAAAAGAAACAAATAAAGATGTAGAATTGCTCTTTCCAATTTCATCTCAATTTCATTATAATCGAAACACTATAAAATTAAAAAAATCAGTAAAAATAATAATAAATAAATAACATGAATCGAAGAATATATAATACTAAAACATTACCACAACACTCGTATGTTGAATGTTGTCGTTGCAATGGCGATATAAGTTAGAAGCAAAACGTATAACATCACCAGCTCTGAATCTTATTGAAATATGATTGAGTGCGTCTATAAGGGCGAGATCATTACTTAAACGAATTCCTGCTTCCCATCCAATCAAGGGATGATGCCTCAAACGAGACTGAAGAATTTTGAAGAATTTTCTCTTTTCAATATGTTTCTCTTTAATCATTTCATTCAACCTTACAATTAACTTTGACCTTTGATGACCAGCCCATGTAAAAGGATAACCTTGAAACATTATTTTAGAACCCATGGTTCGTCTACCAAGAGAAAAGAAAAAAATACAAATCAATTTATTATATAATCACAAAAAAATAAAACAACATAATTTATTCAACTTACAAGTTCAACTCAGTGAGAAAATAGAGATAAGAATCAAGTTCAAGAGACAAATCATACTCCCCAGCTATTCTATCAAGATCTGAATAATCTTCTTCTTTAAAAGGTAAGCAAATTATACTTCTAAAAAATATATTCAGGTTTTGAACATCATTTCCTCCTTGATTCTCAATTACAGGCAGCAATTTAACCTTTTGATCGTAATCAGTTACACACAAAGAAAGATCTGGATTGTTCGTAAGTACAATACTGTAGTCCGGATAAATTACAAATTTTGCCCAAATCTTTGAGGCAGAAAACATCAACCAAGTTAAATCGTTCTTGATAAAATTATACAAACTTTTCTTTAGTTGATCCAAAGAAAGATTTTGATCAACCGATTCAAACCAAACTTGCATCATCTTCAGAAAAAAATTTCTTACCGTTTGGCTCGCATCAATGGCAATCAACCACTCATCTCTATGATGAACTAGAGACCAATATAAAACAACGTCGTCATTTAAATTTATTAGCAAAAGAGTCTTCAGTTGGAGAGCCCTTTTTTTGGTACCACACACAATAAAAATTGTGTGTTTAAGTTTACCTCGAGGCCCACTTAATTGTACGGCGCCCCGGTATTGATCTTCACGATATAAATAACAGTAATTTCCTTAAAAAATAATTAAGATACCAGCATTATATATAAAAGTATAAATGTTAATAAAAAATCAATTAACATAAAATACTTACATCTTCATCTCTTGCGAAGTATAATGAGACATTAACAACATCTGTTATAAAAGATTTACCATGAATATGATTTTCAAAAGGAATTATAAAAGTAATTTTCTTCCCAAACACAACATTCAATGTTAAGCAGTCAAATTTTCATACATATACACATAAATATCAAACAAAATTAGAATTTTAAACAAAAATGTATAATAGATGACTAAATTTTTTTACAACATATTTGAAGATGTTGTACCGCATTAAATCTATTTTCTACGGTATCAGAGCAAAACACACAGGAGATGCAAAGCGAAGTTCTAATTCCATTGAAAGAAAACCTGTAAGAAGCCTCAACATGTTACTGAGCTCTCTTGGCCTCACATTTCGAGGCAGACCAGTTATGGTTATGAAATTCATCTAGAACAAAGGTTGAAAAACAGTGTAAGTTGCCCTAACACAAGAGATGCAAAGTCGGGGTAGGAGGGGGTTGTTATTCCTATAAGGGTTTTCAAAAGATAAGAGTATCGACTTACAAGTTATCCGTTGATGTTGGTTTCGTATTTAAGGTTTCGACCTGCCAGTATATGACTAAATTAGAATTTTAAACAAAAATGTACAGTAGATGACTAAATTTTTTACAATATACCTGAAGATGTTGTCTCGCATTAAATCTATTTGCTACGGTATCAGAGCAAAACAGACAGGAGATGCAAAGCGAATTTCGAATTCCATCAAAAAAAAACCTGTAAGAAGCCTCAACATGTTTTTGAGCTCTCTTGGCCTCACATTTCGAGGCAGACCAGTTATGGTTATTAAATTCATCTAGAACAAAGGTTGAAAAACAGTGTAAGTTGCCCTAACACAAGAGATGCAAAGCCGGGGTGGGAGGGGGTTCTTATTCCTATAAGGGTTTTCAAAAGATAAGAGTATCGACTTACAAGTTATTCGTTGATGTTGGTTTCGTATTTAAGGTTCCGGCCTGCCGATAAACAAGTACTACACCGAGAGCCACTGATCCATTAGGTATCCCCATTTAATCACCTTCTGCTCGGTTTACTGTAAGTAGTTTTACTGTCACACCAACTTTCTCTGCGCGTACAACAAGTCTTTAATTCTGGTCAAGAATTGCATGCACACAAACGACTAATCAATTTTCAAGTTCCAACCAGACGGTCAAACTCCAAAGGAAGATAGTCAAGTTCCAACCCAAATAATTGACAGTAATCTTCATCGTCGACATGGATCTTGTCCCAACTCCAAGCACCTGAAGCCAAATATCATCATCCTGATTAATAATAATAATAATAATCTGATATACACATGCAGTTGATTCAAAAAAAATTTATATGCATCTGCGGTCTGTAATATTATTTTCAAATGTAATAATCATTAACAAAATTTTATCAACAACCATTGCTCTTTGTTATAAATAAAGTATACCATTTTCATTCTCAACTTTCGACAAGATATGTGGAGGTGTTTCGTCAAAAAAAATAATTAAAGATATGGGTCCCAAACCTTCTTAGTTTTCAAGTAAATATAAAAATCACATACTTTACAAATCGAAAATAAGCTTTGAGAACACTTTTAAACAAAAAAAACTTAGCACACGAAATCTCTCTAATAGGTGTGTGTTTCCACTTTTAAAATTTTCACCAAAAACCTAGAACACTTGATCATACATCGACAATTTGAGCTCACAAGTATTTGTCTATACAAGAAATGAACAATTAAGCACTAAGATCAATTTGACATCATAATGTTATTGACAATTGAAGCATTAGTTTTCTAAGGATGCTTGGAGGTCCCTTTTATACTCTCAATTGAGTTCCTAGCCGTTGGAGACCGTTGAGGTTGAATTGGAGCCGTTGGGGCCTTTATTTCTCGCAATAAATGTAGTTTTGGTGATGTCTGTATCGATACGCGGGTAGCCGTATCGGTATGCCCTTCTTCAGAACTAGTCGTTGAGCTCTGCTCAGCTGATGCGTATTGATACGCTTGGGAGCGTATCGATACGGCCTGCAATTCAAATGACCGTTGAGAAATAGTCGTTGAGGTAATATCTGTTCAATTTTCTTAGATGCTCAAACCCGAATTACCTTGATGAAATATATCATTCTTTACCACTAAAACCACTCCACGTGTTCATTTACCATACATTTTTATAACAAAAGAAAGAAAAGAAACCATGAACCTAACCCTTTATTGAAAATGTTTTGATAACTACACAAACTGAATAGAATTTGTATGCTACTTTTCCGCCCATTTATATATCTTACCAATAATTTTATGTAATAAATATTATATAAAAAATACAGTAAATCAGTGAAAAATAATTATTAATACACGTGACACAGTATCATTAGTGGTACATAGAGGGACACAAAAAAAGTAGATAAATTTTGTTCACACAAACTTATTAATTTCAGAGCTAAAAGTTTACAATAACCTATTACAAAGTTATATTTTGAACACAAACTGTATAAATTTTTTTACAATACTTCCTATTTAAACTACAAAATCTAAAATATAAATCCACATCACTAAATTCTAACCATGAGTCCTAAATCCTAAACCTTACAACCTAAACTAATAAACCCTAAATTAAACCCCTAAACCCTAAAAATGACAAGCTTGTGTAATTTTTAATTTACACGTGTTTGTATATCAAAATGTTTTCTTTTATTATATATATCTTTCTAAAATAATTATATGAGAAGTTAAACACAAATATCATAAAATTTAGACTACATAATCTTATTTATTATAATTTTAAACACTAAATCTCTAAACTTTAAACTCTAAGTCTTAAATTTTACACCCAAATACTAAAACCTACTATTTAAAATCCTAAATGATATAGACAACATTAAAAAGACAATATCGTATAATCGAAGATTTAGACGACTTGTATATCAAATAATTTTTAAATTATATTAACTAATTAAATATTAAAAATATTTAAATACTATAGCCCTACCACTTGAAACTTTGTGAAGACTTTAAAAATGTTCAAAGCAGCATAAAATTCACATTTTTATAATTGCAATCAATAATGAATAAAACAATATTGTGTGGACCCTTTGTCTTTAGGCACCTAACACCTTGGGGTTACAAAATTACAGATTTAGGTTCAAACAACCCTCTTAGACTAACTAATTTTATTTTATTTTACTTCTAAAGCAAACTTTAATTATTCTTTAACATTTTGCTGAAAAAGAAAGCTAATTTTAGTTAGATATTCAAGAATTTTGGGTCCTTCCGGAAGTTAGTTGATTTGAAGATTAAGTTTGATTATAAAAATAGAAAAAAATAATTATTGTACAAAATAAGATATCTTTAAAAGTTATCTAAAAAATTAAAACAATTTCCCATAGGTAAAATAGAAAAGTAAACCCCTAATATTTAAATTTTAATATTAATAAATTATATCGTATTAATTTAATTTATTCGATCAATAAATGATATATCAACGGTTATAAAAAAGTAAACAACACCATTGGTCATTAAACTATTCATGTTTTCCTGTTTTAGTCACCAAACTATTATTTTGTGCAAAATCATCACTAACATTACGTTTTCCCCTATTTTGATCACTAATATTATTTTTTCTTGTTTTGGTCACCAATTTAGTGCTTATTTCCTATTTTGGTCACTAAACTATTCCCGCTTTCCTATGAGTTTTTTAACGGCATGTGACTAAAATAGAAAAAAAAACATAGCAGTGATTATTTTGCCAAAAATAATAGTTTGGTGACCAAAACAGAAAAGCTGTAATAGTTTAGTGACCAATGGTGATATTTACCCTAAAAATTAAGAAAAGAAAAACAGGGTCAGACAGGTAAATTCGTTGAGAAAATTGTACCAATATATTTGAAAAGGTAAAAAAAAAGTTGGTAGAAAAAGCTGATAAAAGCTCAAATAACATTAACAAAATCCCAACATGAACTGATTTTCAGCCACGCTTTTATTAAGAAAAATCTGGAATTGTCACTTCATTCACATTATAATCATACAAAATATTGCTATCAGTAAATAAGCAAGGGAAGGTAAGGGCAGATAGAGGAGGGGACCGTCCATTTTCATCTTACAAAAAGGTCAACCAATGCAAAATATATGCTGAAGAATCTTCTCCCTACTCCATTATTTTCCTTTTGATTCTTTCTCACTCTTCACTTTTCTTTGTTCTTTTGCTCTCTTTTGGGTGTTCCTGTTTCTCTGGATACGATTATTAGCTTTGCTTATCAACAGTATTAGCATCATCATGTGTGTTAAAGATGCAGAGCAGGTCAGCCAAGAAATGGAGGACCTTGGTGACACCACCAACAAAAAGCCTTGGCCTTTGCTTTCTGGGGGTGATTTTTTGTGTACCCAGATGGAGAATTGGTCTGAAAATGCCTCTCCTTTAGCTGTGGTCAGTGGCAACAATGAAGTTAGTATCCCAAATTTCATCTTTTTTCTTATATCTCTGTTTTGGGTTTTGGTGTTTTGGGTTTTCTTTTGCTTCAAGTTGAAATTTTTGTTGCTGTAAATGTGTTCTTGGCAGCATTAAGCTTCATGTAAAATTAGCTAATTTTGATGCCTTTTCTTTTCTTGTATATGCGCTTTGTTTCATGAATTAAGCTATTTTGATCCTTTTTTCCTGGGTTCTTGGAGGGTGGTCAGTGGTCACCTGCAAAACTGGAGACCCCTTTAATCCTCTGTTTATGTGTTCAATTTGTATTGGATTACATTTTGCTTATAGTTTTTTTTTTTCTTCTTTTGTTGTATGCTTGTAATTAATTTGACTTTTGATTATCAGCAGAAAAAAAAACGAAAAGGAGAGGGTTAGGTAAGATATCCAATTATTTAGCTGGATCATCATTTTTCTTTGTATTTAAATGCTTTAATTAGTTGAAATTTTAACACTTTCTCTTTAAAAATATAAATATTTTTTATTTATATTTATGTCACGTGTTTCTCCTGTTCTGATTGAAAGATAGATAAAGAAAAAAAATGAAATTGGTAGGTGGCAGTGAGCTGTATTCATTTAGTAGCTCTATATTCAACAGTTGGTAGATAATAAGCTTGATGGGAGTTAACAGTACTGTAATGTGGTTATGAATACTTATTCTTCCTCATAGATATTGTAGAAATTGTTTTTTTAATATGCTGGTGCGATTATACGGTAGCATCTATTCATATTTTTTCTTAACTCTTTGACAAAGCACACACTTTGAACTCGGGTCTCCTAGGATGAACATCGTTCTCTTCTCCACTGGAGCCACTCATTGGGTTCAAATATTATAGAAATTGTTTAATACTCAGAAATGTTATCAATGAAGCCATGGACATATAGCTGATTATTTGCCTTATGGTCTTACCAAATTAATCAACAGTGGCACCTATTATTATGCCATTTTCCTATAAGCAGGTTTGATGCTTTTAATTGCATTGGTCAGCCTTTCCTGCTTAAGTTACAATTCACTGTAATTCTGTTCTTTCTTTTGGTTCACTGCTAACTGCAGTTCTTTAATTTAAGTCAACCGACTTGCTATTGAGTGTTGTATAAATTTCTTAGCATTCGTTTTTTTTGTTGCTGAAATCAGAATAAGTTGTTTTAGTTAATCCTATTTACAAATGAACTGGAACCGGGTTCTGTTGATAAAAGGGCAGAAAGGAAGTGACTTCTTCGACATTGCGACCGATGAAATCAAATAAGATTCTCATTTATCTTTGGTTTAGGAACCAATTCAATACGTAGAAGATTTTGTTGCAAGCATTCTTTTTAAGGGGAACCAATTCAATACAGTTTTTAAGAATTTAATTAAATGTTGTGTTCGGGGTATGCAAACATACGATCTACATTCATAAAATGTTCAAGATTGAATATGTGCTCAAGTGGAGTTGAGGTAAATGGTATAGACTCTGCGGTTTGAGGTCTAACTCGGAATATATTCGGAGTATGTGCAGAATTTAGCTTCATACAATCAGTTTTAAGGCTTTATATCTTCTTAACCGCACTTGTGCTTCCCTGTAGTTATAAGAGACTTTGCTGTTGTTTTTGTGAAGTTTTACTTCTTTGTAGAACTATTAACTATTATACTTAGCACATTCATATCTTAGGCAGTTGTAACTGGATAGGATTAAGTTCCTTTATTTCGTCGTCTTACTTGACAATGCTTGCAGTAATTTTCTGATACTTTTGTTCTCATTTTGTGTTTCATTCAGCTTGAAAGCATTTCTGAGGATGCAGTTGCCACAGACAGAAAACATAACCCGTTGACGAATTTTGTCCCAGTTCTTCGGTCCGGAGAGTGGTCTGACATAGGGGGTCGTTCATATATGGAGGATACTCATATATGCATTGCAGACTTGGCTAAGACATTTGGCTGTAGTTTAATGAGTGAAGACACTGTTTCCTTCTATGGCGTAAGTTTGTAAACCATCCTTTTCTGATTAGACTTTCCGAGATCTCTGCCTTTAGTATTATTTTTTTCTTACACATTCCTCGTTTATTTTGTAATGTGGAGATGAACCAAACTTGTTTTTGTCAGTCAAAACTAAGCTCACAAGAATATGTGACATTCTGTTTTGGACATTAAAAACAGGTTTTTGATGGGCACGGAGGAAAGGGTGCATCTAATTTTGTCCGTGATCATTTGCCTAGAGTAATCGTTGAAGATGCGGATTTTCCTTTAGAACTTGAGAAAGTGGTCACCAGATCATTCATGGAGACTGATGCTGCCTTTGCAAAGTCGTGCTCTCTTGAGTCTACCCTTTCTTCCGGCACGACTGCTCTTACTGCAATGATATTTGGGAGGTAAGCACTTTCAAAACCCTTTTCGGTTGGCCTAGCACACAATTTGTTATATGCGAGTTTGGAGAACTTAAGCCGATCCTAGAATCTTTCTAGTGTGCATGTAGTGCTTTGTAATTTGTTTTGAATATATGTTTGAATCAACTCCTATGTTTTTATTTGACAGGTCTTTACTTGTGGCAAATGCTGGGGATTCTAGGGCAGTACTATCGCGGTGCGGAAAAGCTATCGAGATGTCAAAGGATCACAGGCCTTGTTGCGTGAGAGAGAGGATACGGATCGAGTCTCTTGGCGGATTCATCGATGATGGTTACCTAAATGGTCAACTAGGTGTCACTCGGGCATTAGGTGATTGGCACCTTGAAGGTATGAAGGAAATGGGAGAGAGGCTTGGCCCTCTAAGTGCTGAACCAGAACTCAAATTGATAACATTGACCAGAGAAGATGAGTTTTTGATCATCGGTAGTGACGGAATATGGGATGTATTTACCAGTCAAAACGCCATAGATTTCGCGAGAAGGCGGCTCCAGGAGCACAACGACGTGAAGTTGTGCTGCAAAGAAATAGTTGAAGAAGCGATAAAAAGAGGAGCAACGGACAATTTGACAATCCTTGTGGTGAGTTTTCACTTGGAGCGGCCTCCCCCTTCTGTCATCATACAAAGGGCAAAAGTCAGGAGAAGTATTTCAGCTGAGGGTTTTCAAAGTCTCAAATTTCACTTGGAAGGTTAGAACTAGAACTCTTCACATTTGTTTATCACTCCATAAGCGGTACACGAAGGAGAGAATTAGTTAATGATCATACTTGGCTGTTCAGGTAGGATCTTCCTGTATATATACATTCACCAGCAGGGGAAACAGAAATTGAAAAACAAATAAGTTATTGGATTATGATTCATAATTTAATAGATTTTAAATTCTCTTCTCTGATCATTCTTATTGGCTTCTAATGAAGCTCTAGGATAATTTGAAGAACATAATTGATTTGTACATATGGAGCACAGTTGATTGTATCATTGTAAACAGAAATAATGCTGTTATTGCACTTCTTTTAGAATATATACATATACATATATATATATATATATGCTACTGCACAAAATTGTCATTCTCTTGGCCCTAGAAAACATGCAGCTTTCCTGGAAAGCTGTCCAGTTCCCTTTTACATATATTATAATCCTGGAAAACTTTTTACTTCTCTTTTCCCCCACCCTTAGTTGTGTATTGGAGGCTTTTTCCTAGCTGGCGAATAGTCCATTTCAAGGAATTCCACTAACTTCCCACCATTTTCTTCCATGAGAGACTTCACTTTTGAACTAGGGTTAGCTTTGTTTTCTTCATTGTCTTCCCTCTGTGTACATGGTGATCATAATTACATGTTAACCCTAGCCATGGAAGTACTGATGGTAGAAGTAGGAGTACAAGCAGTAGTTGCAGTAAAAAGTTTCCTACTCTTTCCTGACAAACATGAATTCCAAAAAAGAAAATCTGCTGTTGGATTTGGTGCATCAAGACACATTGTTACATATAACTGATACATTTCAGAAGGGAAATAATAATAGTTAGAGAAGCTTCTTTGTGGACAGAACTGGTTTGTCAGATTACATGGCATAGGGTTCAAATGCTCATTGTTTTCTGAGACTACAAAGAATGATACACCTAATAGTCAACAAAATGGTGATGGAAGAAGGGTAATGGTAGATTCTAGTGGTGCTTTGGTCTGTGCCTCCTAGGTCCACGATAATCTTCGTGAATGCTTGGCATCCAGTGGTGTGATTTTTTCTTCTTGGTACCTGTACAATGCCCTTGTTTGCAGATGATGAAATCTCCCTTGACTCCATAACTGTTGTTCATCAAAGCACTGACATGCACTGTTGATTTGAAGCTTTCCTCCAAGCGGATCCCTTCAAAAGAAACACCATAAGAAGATCAGAATTTAGTGATTTATTACTTAATCACCAGGAAGAATTCTTGCCATATATATATATAGATACCTTCAACGCTAGAAAGGAAAATGAGAAACACCAGAAGAGAGACTGCTAAGCAGGAAGGCTTCATTTGCAGAGAATGGAATTCCAAGGTCAGTGAAAGGATTTGTGGTTTATCTTTTCTTTCTTGGTGTATGAACTTGAATGTTAGAGTTAGACACTTAGACCCTTGAAATTGCCAGTAGCCTTGGAAGTAACTTTAATGTATATATACTACAACTTGAGAGAGAAACAAAAAAAAAAGTACTTTTTAAGATTTGTCTTCCACTTTCTTTGCCTTTTCCCCTTTCCCTCTTCCTTGTAAAGTGATGATGTTGTAGGATTTGTCAAGAAAATGACTAATCATTTGAGCACCCCAATACCCCATTGTTCAACTATGGATTGTGTGTGGGACTTGTTTTAGGGTACTTGTTTACTATATTTGGACTCTATAGGCCTATAGGGTGAGGCATATTTTGTATTTCCATGGATGTTCTCCACTATGTTCAATGTTCAAGTGTCAAAATTAAACCCAAGAAAGACAAAAAGTTTCTAATAACCTTAAAGAATGAACAACTAGAACATTGCTTGAGGGTTTTCTGAAATGCTGCCTCTTGCAATCAAAACTGAGTTTTCTTTTAAGATTAGACAACTGATACATAGTGTACTATATTGTACAATATTCATCTTTATGTTCATGATGTAACTTGTTTAGGGTGGTAGTGAACAGCTTTATTTCACCTTTTGGCACAAAGCTATAACAATAGGGATTCCATTTTAGGTGTGAGTCTAACTACAACGGGCTTACAGTGCGGCTAAAAGACGATAAATTTCGATACTTGTCCAAAAACTTAAATTGTTAGATTTTTTGATAACATTTTAGGTTGTGTTTTTCGTTTTTTTACAAGTATCGAAACATATTTTAGATGAGTTATCAGATGAAACAAATAAGAAGGGGTGTGTTGCATGGTGAATTTTGATGCAATAGCCTTAGTTTACAGCTTTGCCTGTTTAATGTAACTGTGTTAGAGATGGGACTCCTTGATAGATCTTTTCTATTACCCTTTTCTTTTTTGCTCTGAATTTGTTCCTTGTGAGATTCTCTTTGCCATAGGCATTAACTAAGAAAAAAAGAAGAAAACAACTGAAGTTTTATCTAATGGGAACCATGTACTTTCAGATCTTCATTGGCATGTATTTTCAGATTTCAGATTGCTCGTCTTGTTCTGTCATGTCCTCAAGTAACCCTTTTCTCTGATAAAAAAAAATGGACCATTTCCCAATTTTTAATAATGAAAATGTAAAACAAAAAGAAGGTTGTGAAGTAAAAGCAATAATATTGTTTATTTAATTATTTTATTGATCTATTCATACTTTTCATCTCCAGAGTGAGTTTTAAGTCGCGGTCGCGATCACATTTACGGCGTTACATCGTAGTTTCGTACAAAAACGACTAAATTGTGACGATCGCAAACTGTTTTACGATTTCGGACAGCGGCGCAACCGTTATATCGCGGTCGCTGTCCGCTTTTTAAATCCCTGCCTCAGACTCGTGTGTTTGTGTTTAATTTAAGCCAAAGTCGTAAGCAGCTAATGAGCCATGCAGGTAGACAAGAGCTAATGCATTCCATTTACTTTTGTAGTTTAGCCTTAGGGTCCATTTCGCACAACTTTTGGCTGCCGAACAAAAAAATCTCTGCTAAACATCATGTCTTTATGCCTGTTTTTAAATTTAAATTCGTGTTTTAAAAAAATTAAAATTTTCAGCTTCTTTCAAATGTTGTTTTTTCACGGTAAATTTTTGTTATGTCAGCATATGAAGTTGTGTTGCTTAGATTTGTTGGGATAAAATTCGTATGTCCCTTTTCGGTGCCCCTACATATGCCCCACTACTAAAAAACACTACAAAATTAAATTCTAAGCCCTAACCCTAAATTCTAAATCCTAAACCCTATACCCTATGCCCTAAAAAATACACCCTAACCTAAATTCTCTAAACACTAACCACAACCCCTAACCTAAAACCCTAAACCCTAAACCCTAAAATTAATTTTGAACATGGGGACATATGTAGGGTTTCCATCCGATTTGTTGGTGATGGTGATGCAAAAGTAATCTTGGACTAGTCTAATATCACTTCATCAAGCTTATCTTTATATTTTTTTAGGGTTTAAATGCTGATTCAGCTCTTGAATTTCATTCTTTCTCTTGAATTTATAGTTATATTTTTTCCCTCTAATTTGGTGGACAAAAATCTTTTGTATTTTTCTGTGTATTTCTATTCCAACACTAAAAAAATCAAATTTTAAGCTTTAGTTTTAAATTCTAAATATTAAACTTTAAATCTTAAAATATACACTCTATTCTAAGCTCCTCAAACTCTAAGTTTAAACCTTAATTCTGAACCTTCAAGCTTAAACTTTTAATGTAAGAACATAAATAAAAGCACCAACAGAGAATTTTTATTCTAATTTAGTAACCAATTTTTTTTTCTATTCACTGTGTTTTAATTTTTAATAAGCACGTTAAATTATGATGACCGAAAGTATGTGTATGTGCCGCGTAACAAAACTATCACGTCATCCCCTGAGAATAAAAAGTTTAGAGTTTGTCGCACCATATACCCTCAAACTATGATTTTCATTTTAAAATTTTCTCTAAACTTTTAAATGTTTCAATTTCATCCTTAAACTATGACTTTCATTTTAAATTAGTCCTTAAACTTTTAAGTATTTCATTTTCATCCCCAAGCTATGCCTCTCATTCTTGATTGGTCCCCAAACTTTTTGAATATTTCAATTTCATAATTAAATTATCGTTTATATCACATCATATTATTACATAATACATATCAGTGTTTCTTGACAATTAACAAATTTTATAATGGTTTTATTAACATAAGATATGATTAATATATACTGATAATTTGGGGATGAAATTAAACATTCAAAAAGTTTGAGGACCAATTTAAAATGAAGGTCATAGTTTAAGGATGAAATTAAAATGCTTAAAAGTTTGAGGGACCAATTTAAAATAAAGTCATAGTTTGAAGATGAAATTAAAATGTTTAGAAGGTTAGTTTGGGGCGTGTGCTGAAATTAACTCAAAAGTTTATAACCTCCCCCCCCCCCCCGACTTCATTTTGATAATTGAATTGCAGATATTATGGATTTTATTTAGATTAACCGTAAGAAATATTAATCATTTCTCACAGTGTTTGTGGATCAATGTTCAAAGATTTGTGGACAGGGAAGAACCTACTGCAGGGTTTGGGCTCAAAGATGGGCCAAAATTGGTAGTTGGGACTAATGAAAAAGAATGAATGCATGTTGTATTTATTATATGGATTATTATCCTATACACTAGCAGTGAAAACTCTTTATTTCTACAAGCGCTTCAACTATAGGGTTTAAGGTTTTAGTTTAGGAGTTTTAGTGTAAGAGTTTAGAATTTAAGGATTATGTTTAGAATTTTAGTTTTAGGGTTTAGGGTTTAAGGCAATATGGGTATAGATTTAGGGTTTAACCTATAAACCCTAAATTTTAACCCTAAACTTAAAATTCTATCAACAACCATTAAATTCAAAATTACTACAATCAAACCTGTAAACTTTAAACCCTAAATGAAGTTATTAAGCCTTAAAATTAAGACGCTTGTGTAAAAAAAAATCACAAACGCTTGTATATTGAATAATTACTCTTATTATATATACTCTTTATGTAACATAATTGTTGTAAATCTGAATTCCTATGGTGCCAACCTGGAATAAAAATTATTTATTCTTTTCAGTATTTTTATTTATGCTTTAAACTAAAGATAATCTAGATTTAGGGTGAAGAATTAATTTTTAAGGTTAGGGTTTATAAATATGGTTTAGAGTTTAAGGTTTATGATTTAGAATTTAATATTAATGTTTAAAATTTAATTTTTAGTTTTGGGGCATTGAAAAGGGGCAGATGATTTTTGTTCGCCAACCTGGTACAATGTGCCAAAAAAATGTTGGGTACAATGACAATACAATTACATTTCCAAGAGAAAAAATCAGGTTCGAACTTTGGAGACGACATTATTATATGAAAGAGCCATGAACCATAAACATGGATCATAAAATGTACATAGTACCATATGTTCGACCACATATCAAAAGTTTCTCCCAGTCCGCTTGGTTACTACATTCTTCATGCTTCGTTTTAATTCCTTCCATGTCTTGGAGTCTTTCATTATCCACAAAGCATGTCTTCTAGGCTTGGTGCATTTGGGCATCAATAACTTTTATAGTCAACTCATCGTTAATATTGACAACAAAGTTTTCCTGCACAAACAAAAAGGCCAAATTTAGAATGTACGATTGCATTTTAGACAATTCCAAAAAATAATAGGCCAGTCGGTTGAGATAACTCGATTCGCAAAGTTAGTGGTACAATATATAAGAGAAAATAAATTAATATAACTCGATTAAAAAATCTTTCTTCATTATCTACACAATACCTGCAACTTTGGAGTTGACTGTACTCAGTAAGAAATAAATCAGTGGAAGTTGGATCTCATTTATGTTTCTTGATATGAATATGAGATTGTTTGCTTGGGATCATTTACTCAACTAATTCTTTTTGGTCGAAAATATTCCAAATTCACAACGCCAAAATATTGATGGTTTGGATGAGAATTTTAGTTATGGTGGTTTATCTCTTTTGTTTGGACGAAGAATCGCTAAAAAGGTATGTTGCGACATAATCATATTTCTGAAGATTTGAGTACAAAACTTTATGAAGGAACAATAATTTTGAAAGTATGTTGTGATGGAGGGTATAACAGTTTTTTTCAGTAATACTTGTGTAATCACATAATAGTATTTGTTCATATTTTTTTTAACTTTTTGACAATACATATCATGTAACATATGTACTCGAACTCAAGTTTTCTAAAATAAACATTATCTTTTTCACTAGAACTACTCAATAAATTCAAATTAACTAGTGCAATGGTTGAATTGGAATAATATGAAAACAAGAAGGGAGTGAGTCACACATGCAAAGAAAGGCAATTGGGAAAGAAGAGATCCCCTCGTGCGGCTTACACGCTGACCCACTCTCTGTCTGATTCTTTTTCCACCCTTTTAACCCCCAATTGCTAATACCCTTTATATTTGAATATTTCTCTAATCCACCTTTCACCTTTGACCACCCAATTTTCTTCAACACACTACACTTTGTCAGCCAGTCCCCTTGGATCCCTTGCACGTGAGGTTCTGCCTTTTCATGGCACGTGGGGATGCCCACACCTTTACCTTTGTTATTTTTTTTTAAATAGTCTAAAACTGATCGCAATATAGTATTTCTTCGCACATATTCTTAATCCTTTAGACTTTGACAACGCATATACACCTTGTTAACAAACGATTTGAACATATGTTTCCTAGGACAAACATCTTCTGCTTGTCTACTGGGACATACGTAAGGTTCTTTTTGTTAATTTCTTTTGACATTTCTTCTTTTTCTTCTTTGTTATATGCATAAATACTTAACTTTTTTATATTTAAAATTATTCATAGAAGATTGTGTCTATTAGCGGATGACAATAGAATTATAATGTGTTTGTTCTATTAGTTTGTTAATTGTTCAGTAGTATAGTTATTGTGTCTGTTGAGCTATATCATATTTCGATTATTGAGATGATGAATAATAATAGAGGGTGTGACAAGTGGTCAGAGGGTGGCAGCGTCAAAATTTTAAAATATGATGGATTAAATTTATTGAATTTGAATTGGGGCCAAATCGATAGGATATATATATTTTGAAGGACTAAAATTGTTATTATATCACGCCATGGTTCAATTTTAACGACAAAATGACTTGTTTATAACAAATTATTTAATTCAATGAATAAATTGTAACTTAAGAAAATCACCCATTTGAAACCAAACACATAATTAAGTGACTTGATATATCTTACCCTTAAATAAAACAATTAAAAATCTCACATCTAAGATTCGAACCCAAATTTAATAAGGATTAATATCGTATACATTGGCGGTGTAAACTTTCAGTTTCCACAAGCGCCTTAGTTTTAGGGTATATGGAGTTAGTTTAGGGTATAGGGTTTAGGGGTTTAGGTGTAGGGGTTAGAATTTAGGGATAATTGTTTTAATTTAAGGTTTAGGGTTATAATTTAGGGTTTATAGGTTAAAACCTAAACCCTCACCATATTACCCTAAAAACTAAACCCTAACCTATAAGCCCTAAATTATAACCCTAAACCTTAAATTGAAACAACTATTCCTAAATTCTAAACCCCTACACCTAAACCCCTAAACCTTATACCCTAAACTAACTCCATGTACCCTAAAACTAAGGCGCTTGTGGAAACTGAAAGTTTACACCGCCAGTGTATAGGATATTAATCCAATACATATAAATTGTTATAAAGTAAAAAAGATGAATTTAGTAAATATTGCCTGAATAAACCTCTTTTTGAGAAATATAGCCATTTAGAGACCTAATTAGGGTGAAAATTGGAGGGCATTTTATTGGTTTAAAAAGGCATTGCCATTACCTTAAGCTAAGCCTAGCTAGGTAAAACTACATGTATTTGAACTTTACTAGAGAAGATTAAACAAGTAATTAATTAAACCCTAAGCTAACCTGTATTCTTGAGAACACAAGATGTGGCAAGCTATGATTGACGACAAAGTACAATGCTAAGATGTTTAAATTAAAAACCAATTGAGGAATTGGGCAAAGTAATTAGCAAATCCCAAGATTAGCTCTTGGATGGAGCTTAAAGGCAAAATTAATTAATAATCATGAATTAATGAGTTGAGCTAGGTTAGTGCTGAATGAGTTGTGTTTGTCTGTCTTAATTGTTGTTGAAACTTGAAAGCCGATGATGTTGTGATTAGTGGAGCAGTTGGGTGGGTTGGATGTGTCTGTTTGAATCCCAAAAACCCGTGTTGTTTTCCTCCTGCATGTCTGTGTTTTTAGCTTCATTGTTCATCAGCTTGCTTGCTGCAATGGAAGCTTTACAGATTAATGGAATTTGCCCTAAAAACCCGAGCCTCTAGCCTCTATTGTATATTAGGATGGTCATAGGTTGAGTCGGGTTTTCAATCTATCCGCATTCGATTGAAAATTCGAAGCCTTCACTCAAATTTAGTGGCAGATCTAGAAATATTTTTGAGGGTGGATACAAGTCATAAAATCTCAAAATTTCAGGGTAGGCACAAGTCATAAAATTTGGACTAATTCATAAAAATTAAGAAAATTAAGTCAAATTGGTGAACTTTGAAAAGTTCAAACACAAGCCCACCTAACCATACATGTGAGGACCCGCCACTGCTCGAATCTAACCCGACTTGGTGTTTGATGATGCTCCACTCGACTAGAATCTGATTCAAAATTTTGAGTAAAAACTCAAACCCAACATAAATTAAAAAAACATTTTTGTTCTATTTTTATTTATTAAAATAGGGAGTTAATTAAATATATATATAGAGGAGCGTTACAATAATATTCTATTTTTATTAGGCGAAACAGAGAGATAATTGAAAAAAATACAAAGAGGTTGACATCATAAAAATTATTTGTAGATATGTAAAATAAATTATATTATCTTTTTCGATCGAGTTGGGTCGGATATTTTTCATTCCAAACTTGAACTCAACTTTATCTTAAAAAACGATATAAACCCAAATTTCTAAAAAAAAAAATCAACCTATAATATCGAGTCTGGTCAAAACCTGCATGTATTAGCCTCCAATTCTTCCTATTCCAATTGCCTCAGATCAGGTAAAAATGAAAGCAATAATCATTTCCTAATGATAAAATTACAAAGTTCCTATATATATATTATGATTAAATATATACCATCTAAAAGAAAATTAAGTTATCGAATATTTTTTTCTAGGCATAATTTTTTTTAATACATGACACTTGTCTGAGTACAATTTCTTGATTTTTTTTTAAAGAACTAAAAAATTATAATATAGAAAACTTCTGAAATTCTATAAATTATATTTGGAAACATGTGTTATTAATAAGAATAGTTATCTCAATTCAAAAATAATAATAAGAATATTAATCGGAGTCTTCTATTGTTTATGTTACTCAATAAATTTGATTTTGATTATTATTGACATTGACCTTGTAATGTTTCTACTACATAATCCCAAAATATTAATACCGCTAATATTTTTATGATTTGACATTTTTAATCGATCAAATTATGCTACATCTATTAAAAATATCTCGTCTCAACTCATGTGTATCAATGTCATGTATATTTTTTTGATTAAATAGAGATGTATTATATTTTCATGTTAGATTTCAACCCATACAAAATAGAGATGTATCAATGTCATAAGTTGTTTGTCGATATATATAGTCGCGTATTCTCGTAAAAAAACAAACAAAACATGATTCCTCCTCAACGAAGTAAAGCTCTTTTGCAATCTGCAATATATATAGTTTTATTCTTACCAAAGCCGAGGTCTATGGATTAACCGTAATGATTTGGTTAACAAATGTTTAACAGTTTAAGTCTCCCAATAGTTGTAATTTCAAAAATACTAATTAAATTATTATTATTATTTCTTTTTAAAAAAAGTTTATTATTATAATTATTTCTGAATATAAGGGGAGATGAGAACAAGAGGTAAAGTCAAACATAATTTGAATGCAATTGGGTCCTCGATTTTCTCAAAATTTTCTCCAATTACAAGAATGCTTGGTTGGTTCTTTGGACTTCCAAATTAGTAAAAATACACTGCAACTTGCACATTTACATGGGGTGGAGGAGGAGAATCTTTTGCTTTATTTTTCGGAAAATGTATTCAAATTTTAAGGTTCGATAATAAAAAATCCATTTAATCTTATAATTCGAAAATTAATTTTAGGAGACTCAAGTTCAATCGCTCTGTTTGTAAAGTGTGTACATTATTAAAATGTTAAAAATATGTATGAACAGATATTACCTTTAAACTATTCAAAGAAAATTAATCCATCGTCTCTTTATATTTGATGAAAAATATTGTTTATTAGTATAATTGTTTGATACATTAGTTACGATTTTTTTGTAATTCTATATGCGGGTTAAGAAAATGTATGTTAGGTGTACTTGGTGAATATTTTAAAAAAATATAAAATATTATTTATTTGTAATTTTATATGTGAGCAAGTGTTGATGGTCGGTTGGTCAGAGCTGCTTACTTGCTCTCTTCTACTTTTCTTAGTTATTAAGTTCAAGACCCAGCAGGAGCATTTCTTCCACTGAAGTCTCCCCTGGCCCCTGTAGGTAGAAGTAGAAGTAGTATTTATCACACACACACATATATATATCAAGTTTAGTTCGGTTGACATTATTGTTGCTATAATATACATGATGATGTATAATCGAGTATGATTAAACACTCAATATATTTTGAACTAATATTCATTAGACTTAATTAAAAATTATTTATTACTTTTTTTAATAGTCTAAAGGTGATTATAAGGTAAAATATGTTTATATGTATTCTTAATCATTTGACAATGCACACACCTTGTAGACAAAGCGATTGAACTCAGGTCTTCTAGAATAAACAACATCTGTTTTTTCCACCGAGACCACTTGTTGGGTTCAAAATTATTTTTCCACTTTTTAACGTTTAAATTTAAAATTAAATATCAATTAACGAGAAAATAATCCTACAAAACTTTTATATTAGACCTTGATTTTTTAAGGCATAAAGTCCAAAAAAAAAAATACCCAACCTTTGACTAAATAGTTATTTTGACCCCTATTCTTTTTTTGGAGCAATTCAACCCTTAATATTTTGTTTTGGTTCAAAATGTCCCATATGCAGATGGAAATTGTTAGAAAACTGACAGTAAACAGTTTGAAATG
The DNA here is from genome assembly GCA_030270665.1 of Hibiscus trionum. Taxonomy (NCBI): domain Eukaryota; kingdom Viridiplantae; phylum Streptophyta; class Magnoliopsida; order Malvales; family Malvaceae; genus Hibiscus; species Hibiscus trionum. Next base: position 38,798,024 of record BSYR01000022.1, read on the forward strand.
ACTTGACAAAATGACAAGTCAACAGAATTTTTTTATATATTTTATATGATTTTATAAAATTATTTTTGGACTGATGTAACGGTTTTCAAGTCAACAGATTTGTCTATATGATACTGTCATATCAACGTGCACTGCCATATAGATTTGTCACGTCATTTCAAGCCATTTATTATCAGTTGACTGTTAGTTTTCATCCACGAAAGGAACATTTTGACTCAAAATAAAATATTAAAGGTTGAATTGTTCTAGAAAAGAAAATAAAAATGAAAATAAAAATTACTATTTTTTAATATGCTAGTGTGATGCAAGGGTAGCATATGTTCAACTTTTTTAGTCTTTTTAAAGACGGCACACATAACATGTGTTACTGGTGCTCAAACTCGGGTCCCAAAAAATGATAAACATCTATCTACCTTTACCACCAGGACAAAAAAGATGAGCAAAAAACATTACTATTTAATCAAACTTTGTAGCGCATTTTCTTAGCTTTATCCTAAAAAAAAAAAGAAAAAAAAAAGCAATTACTAATAGGAGCGTTAAGGCCTCTTGGAGTGTATGCATATATTCTACTCGCTTGCCGCTGCAGTTATTACTTAACTTTGAAGTCATTCTGAGGATATGATAATAAAATCTGAAAAGAATTTGCTATGCAATATCAACATAAAATTGGCATCTTTCCAAGAAAAAAATAACAAGTTTTAAAATATTAATTGTAAATAACTGGCTGTTAATTGTTTTTAAATTGCAAATTTTCAAAAAACTTGAACACAATTCACACCTTCACTTGTTAATTTTTATAACCATTGATATTTGATTCAATAATAAATTAATATAAATAAATTATTGTAAAGATTCGTTTGAAATATCTTATGAGTTATGACATTGCTTGAAAGATTTAGCGTTTCATCCCTCTCAATTAACTTCTAATTAGTTGGCCTACACTTGTTTATGCTTACAACTTGCTTAAACTTTTACCTCTATTATAACTATAAAGAATCAGAATCAGCTCACTTGATGATTTATTATTATTTTAAATCATTTTTCTCTTTTGATGGTTTCGATATCAAAATTGATATGTTTTTTTCACTCAATAATATTAATAAAATATGAATAATTATTGACAGAAATTCTCTGCCCTTTTTAGTGTCCATTTCAATACCCAACACTAAAAAAATTAAATTCTAAGTCCTAACCTTAAATTTTAAATCATAAACTATAAACACTAAACCCTAAAAAACACTCTACTCATAATTCCCTCAACACCAACTCTAAACACTAACCTTAAATCATAACCCTAAACCTATTTTTTAGTGTGGGCATAAAAAGGGTATCAAAAAGGGGCAAGGGATTTATATTCGATAATTATACCATGCACTAGCGGCAGAAACCTTTTGTTTTCACAAGCGCTCTAGTTTTATGATTTACGGATCTAATTTCGGGTTTGTAGGTTAAAACCTAAATCCCTAACATAATATCCTAAAACCTAAACCCTAGATTTTATCCATAAACCCTAAATTCTAACTACACTCCCCAAATTCTAAACTCCTAAACCCTAAACTAAATTCATAAACTCTAAAACTATGGTGATTGTAGAAACAAAAATTTTTTACCGCCAGTGCATGAAATATTTTCTCATAAATATTAAGTGTCATGATAAGACGCATTACATTCTCAACTAAAATATTTTGTTTGAACCTTAAAGATAACATTATTAAAATGAAAAATTATGATATGATTAAAAAAATGAAAAATTTACCCTCCCACATTGTAAAATGTACCAAAAAAACTCTATTAATAGTTCATTAACTCAATATCGTTGCAATTATAATGAATACCAATATCAGATGAACTCTTGTTTAATTCATGAATTGTTGCCAACACATGTATAGTGTAACCAACAACCTGTTGGTATAGCGAAATAAGATATTAAGTCCTTAAAGTAAGACTAAAGATTCGAATTTCGATGTTGTAAATGAAGAAAATTGAATAAATAAGGCCGTTCCTATACTAAATCTTTACAGAATTCGATTCAAATTAATCAATTAATGAACCAGATAATGAAACAAAAAAAAGAGATGGTATAGCATAGGAGACATGGAAACAGCTCCCACGTTCTCCTCATATCTCCTTTTCCCGATCTCCCCTCGTTAGGCCACATATATAATTATAACCCCACCTATTCACAAAATGTTAGTGTATATCCCCAATGAATAATATTTAATACAATTTCCCCCCTCCTCTTTCTTTACAGAACCTTCATAAATACTCTAAACACCATCACCATTCCCCCCTCTCTCGTCTACTACTAGTCAAGGACAAGGATCTGTTGTTTCATGGTGATCATGGTTTGTCCCTTTTTCTCCATCTCTTTTTCGCTATCGAAATTCGTATCGGATATCGATTTTGTTTTTGTTTTGTGTTGGTGTGGTTTTAGGGGACTCGAAAGCCTGCATGGTTGGACGGACTCTACGCACAGAAATTCTTCGTCGGGTGTTGTTTCCACGAGACGGCAAAGAAGAATGAAAAGAACGTCTATTGCTTGGATTGTTGCATCAGCATCTGCCCTCATTGCATACCGTCGCATCGGTTTCACCGGCTTCTTCAGGTCCGTCGCTACGTCTACCACGACGTCGTGAGACTCGAAGACCTTCAGAAGCTTATTGATTGCTCTAATGTTCAGGTTAGTTAGCTATATTAATTTTTTTGAAAAAAAAAAACAAAGGAAATTCAATCTTGGTCATGACCTTAAATTTGATTTGATTAGGCCTACACTATCAACAGTGCTAAAGTTGTGTTCATAAAGAAGAGGCCTCAAAATAGGCAATTCAAAGGGGCTGGGAACTATTGTACTTCTTGTGACAGAAGTCTTCAGGATCCTTTCATCCATTGCTCTCTTGGGTGCAAGGTAACGGACCGAGCGTGTTAGGGGCAGTCGCATCTTTTCAAAATTTCAAATTCATATGTTTTATGCTAATGATATAATTTCATACCCTAAAATTTTTAAATTCCATATGATTTTACTAAGTAAAAAAATTCGCTACCCTAACGTAAAATTCTGCATCTGTCCCTGATTATACTCACTTGATTTTATCAGGTGGATTTTGTGCTACAACACTACAAAGACCTCGCTCCATTCTTAAGGACATGCAACACTTTGACACTCAGCCCGGATTTTCTGATTCCACAAGATACGGGGGATGACGAGATGACGAACGAGACGCCGCATTCGACGATAGTCGACAGCGACGAGCCGTCGTCGGGGTCCGAGAACACAAGCATGGCGACAGCGTACAATTCCGATCATCCTCCCGGACCTCATCAACACCAGATTGTGAGGAAGAAGAGAAGTGGGTTGTATTTGTGTGGGAGATCAGCTACAAAGGTTCCTGATGAGGACATGGCTACAAGCATGAGTAGAAGAAAAGGCATCCCCCATAGATCTCCTCTATGTTAATTGTTAGCAAAAAAAAGAAAGAACAATTAACAAAAAAAATAATGATAATGATAATAATAAGCTAAAGAGTTTTAAATTATAAATAATTTTTGGTATTAGTTTAATTTTGATATTTTTGACTGAATCATTAATTTCAAAATGCTACAAGCTCTGTCTGTATCTCTTTTCAAATTAATTTAATCACTTGGTCGGGGGGGTTTGTCTTAATTAATGGCTTGCATCACGTGATTCCCAATTCCAAGTTAAGTGTTCGTACAATTTCTTTTTTCTTTTCTCGAAACCATACCATTATTTATATTTATAGGTTTGCTAAATCAATGTGATTATGTGCATTGGTTCAAGATTGTTTAATTATTAATTCAAAAAAATATTAATTTTTTTTTATATATTTTTTCTTTTGATTTAATCACTGGTATCTGATTCATTTGATCGACTAATCTGGATCGAGTTTTGCGAAGATCAAATGAAGACGATCATTCCAATTCAATTTTCACCATTCACAACGCTAAATTCAAAACGAAACGTTCAACATAAACATCTATAGTTTTAGACTTCTATAATTCAACAACTAAGTCGTTTAAGTTTCTAATTTAACAATTAAGTCCAAGTGTTAACAATCGGACACGATTTTTTAAATTGAAAAATTAAAAGGATCAAATACCAAGAAATAAAAGTAGAGAGACTAAATTTCAAATGTATGAAGACTACAAAGTACAAACACTTAGAAAATAGTTTAACCTAAATTAATTTATTATTGTCATAGAGATATAATTAAATAAACTTCATTATGTTACATAAATATAAATATAAATTCATGATATAAATAAATATAAAAAAAATAAAATAAAATATCAATATATATAAAATATATACACAATATTTCTCCAATTTCATTTTTATATCTGCATTTGCATGTGAATTATTAAAATTCAAATATTGTAATATTTTATACAATTTTTAATTAATTTGATGTAATATTTTTAAGAACATGTGATTGATTATTTAATTGTAAGTTAATTATTGAGGAAAAGATTGTAACTTAATTTTTATATTTATAACTTTTAATATAGAGATATATTTTAGCATTATAAGGTTGGTTATATTATAATGTAAAATTTTATATATTATCATCTTGTATTATCATTTTTTATGTTATACATCCTTTACAATTATTTTACTCATAATAATTTTCTTATATTTTTTTAATTCATTCCATGAATTTAGAGAACTATACTCTCAGATGATAAATTAATGGTTCAAATATGCTTATGGGTCCTTATACTCTCAAACATTTAAAATTTAGTTCCTCTACTTTTATTTCCAAGAATTTAGCCCTTCTACCTTTTTAAGTTTAAAGTTTGGGTTCAATTGTTAACACCGCCGTTAAAATAGATCCATTAACTTATATATATTTATTAACTTATTTATATATATTTATTATTTTGACATACGGTTAACTTATATAGGTTAACTGTTATTAAATTATTTATATATAGGTTAGCTTAAATTATTTATATATAGGTTAGTTGTTATTAAATTATTTTTATATATTTATTAAATTATTTTGTGACTTGTGTTGTATTAATTCATTGGAAGTTTCGTTTACCTTATGTTTGTTTTATGTTAGTTAAATATTCGTGTTTAAAACTTTGATGACATTTTTTTATGTCGTGAACTTTAATGATGTATTGCTATGTGTTGAACATGGTTGAAACTTGAAACTTTAAACTATTGTGAAGCTTGTGTAGTTATTAGACCTGGCAAACTTGACCCGAGACCCGAAACCCGAACCGAATTACCCGAACTGAAACTCGATTTTGACCCGAACATGATGAACGAAGTTGACCCGAAACCCGACCCGACCCGAACCGAACCGAAATTTTTTGTTGAACCGAAATGGACCCGAACCGAATGCTACCAGAACCGAAAGATGAACCGAAAGCTGAACCGAATATCGACCCGATTTTGACCCGATTTTAACCCGAATATCTATTTTTAACAATATAATAAATAATAAAATGAAGTATAGAAATTTGAGATCTTGGTGACCAATTTTATAATTTCATCATAAAATATAGCATAAAATTGAAATTGTAGACTAAATTGACAATTTGAAAGTGGAGAAATTTGAGAGTCCAATGACCAATTTTGTAATTATACCATATAAATAAATAGGGGTCAATTTTGGCTAAAAATTAAATCTTTGAAATTAAAATGGACGAAAATATCAATATATTAAATTAATAGACTAAATTACAAAGATTAGTTAATTTCAACTAAAAGTAAATTTTTAGAGACTAAATATCAGTATGGGGAGGGGATTTCTATATCCGAAGTCTAAACCGTGGGAATACTTGTGACTAAATTAAATTAAATTAAAACTTAAAGTTGACTAAAATATAACATTTTAAATGCAACATGACCTAAAAAGTAATTAATCTCTAGCTTAAAAAATTGGTGGCTTAACCCGAATCGAAAGCGACCCGAACGACCCGATTTTGACTCGAACCGAAAGCGACCGATCCAATATTGACCCGAACCGAAAACAATCGATCCGATTTTGACCTGAACCGAATCCGACTCATCACAGACCCGAATTAAACCCGAACCCGAACCGAATCTAAACCGATTCTAGATAGACCCGAAATGACCCGAACCGAAACGACCCGAACCGAGCCCGAACCGATTGACCTGATTGCCACCTCTAGTAGTTATGTGTGTTTGTGTTGCGTTGAAACTTTATAGTATGTATGTACTTTTTTTATTTAAGTATGGAGTAAGTGTTTATAATCTCTCTATTTAAGTAATTTTTTGAACATTTTAATTTAATAATTATCGGAGGGATAATTTTATTATTTTAGTGAACATGTGAAAAAATGTATACGTTATAGGTTAAACTATAGCCGAACCATCGATTAACCGTTTCTTAATGGTTATGTCATGTTTAACAAAATTCAATAATCATTATAAGGGTTAACCGACCGTTTAGGCTAAACGGTACGATTAATCAGCCATGTACACTCTTATTGTTCCGAGCGGTGGCGAATGTACACGTAGTAGAATGTTGATATGTACCCACTCCAAACTTTCTATACTTTACATATTTACCTTAAAGTTTTTTATTTTTTTATGAATTAACTCTTAATTTTTTAATCTATATGAATTATACTTGTCTTGAGATTTTATATGTGCGCTTAAAATTTTTTTTAGATCTGTCACTTGTCCTGGTTGACGGCGCGGTTAGTGGAAGCTTTGGTAAAGCCGGTCTAGGAGGTATTTTATATGATACAAATGGGAAAGTGCTAGCCAAATTTTCCAAATCTGCCGGAACTATTGACGCCACCACAGCTGAGCTGCTAGCAATTAAAGACGCATGCTCACTCTGCTCTTGCGTGTTACCGCTTCAAAATGAGGAAATATCCTTTCTATCGGACAGTGCTTTAGCTGTCGATTGGTTAAAACATCCTGCAGTTGCCCCTCTTGTCTTCAGGCAGCTAGTGATGGATATTTTGCAGGTGAGCAAGGAGAAAAACTAGTCTTTTGTAAAGGTGAACCGCGATCTCATTGAAGAAGCTGATCTTCTAGCTAAAGGCGGCATCGGTAGGAAGACTGATTTCCTTTGGTTGGACAATGGTTAACCCTGGGACTTTATTTTAGTTTTTGTAAGCATTGCACTTTATGGTGTTTATCCAGTGTTTGTAACCGTCTATGATTAAATAAAATCTCCGAGCACTCTTTTCCTTCTTCCAATGCCCCTCCCTCCCGGGTTTGGGTACGAAGGGATTTTTTAATGAGGCTTATTTCATTTTCAAAAAAAAAAGATTATGACCATACTTCCAACATGGGCTTTTGTTTTATAGACGAGGAATTGTAAAATGATAGGTGTGTCCTTGTGTAAAGACGAATGCAATACTTTGAGGAAGAAAATTTAAAAAATTAAAAAAATTATAAAATTATAAGGGATAAATATTCTATACACATGCGGTGGAAACTTAAAGTTTTCACAAGCGTCTTAGTTTTAGGGTATAGAGAGTTATTTTAGGGTATATGGTTTAAGGGTTTAGGTGTAGGGGGTTAGAATTTAGGGATAGTTGTTTCAATTTAAGGTTTAGGGTTATAATTTAGGGTTTATAGGTTAAAACCTAAATCCTTGCCATATTACCCTAAAAACTAAACCCTAACCTATAAACCCTAAATTCTAAACCCAAACCATAAATTGAAACCATCATGCCTAAATTCTAAACCCATACACCTAAACCCCTAAACCATATACCCTAAACTAATTCCTTATATCCTAAAACTAAGGCGCTTGTGGAACTTTCAGTTTCCACCGCTATACATTATATAGGATATTAATCCAATTATAAGAGGCGAAAATAAATTTTTAATAAAAATTATATAAATAAATTTTAAAATTTTAAAGGTGCGATCTCCCCGCCACCCTCTCGGCCCATCCCTGTCTTTATAAGCGGGAGGAATGTTGAATCTTTGACTTTATTATATGTTAAGGAGGATGTCGGGTTGATCGTTGCCTGTTTTTTGGATTTAAATTTGATATATATTTATTTTTGGATAAATAATACCATTGGTTACTAAATTATCCTTACTTTTTTATTTTAGTCATAATTATTATTTTTAGCAAAACCGTCACTAATGTTACGTTTTTTTTTTTTTTTTTTTTTGGTCACCCATGTTAAAAAACTTATGAAAAATAATAATAATTTGATGATAAAACAAGAAGCGAGAATGATTTAGTGACAATAGTATTATTTACCCTTCAATTTTTAGAGCATGTGTTCTTCATGTTTCATTTGTTCCGTTCTTATTTATGACGAGCCAACTTTAGTTTCCGTACGTGGTGGATGATGATATTCACATAAGGCATTGGAATAAAGGTAAAATAAATTGAAGTTCACTCGATTTTTAGTAAAGTTACGATTGGGTCATTTAACTAAAGTTTTAGGTATCATCGGACTACTCTTTCGTTAAATACAAATGGACATCTAACAAGATTTAGAACAATGACCTTCTTAGTTCTCAAAGTTTATATATTCTACAAATTTAGTCTTAATTCAAAATAATTTAATAAATTTAACCCCTTCATACATATATATATATATATATATATATATATATATATATATATATATATCAATTTAGTCATTTTTTCTCTCAAATTGTTTTTTCTTCACCTAATAAGGTTCATAGTATAACTTTTGACGTTGTGAATAAAGTCAACTCAGTTGAAAGTGTCACTATATGATAGATCTTTATAGTATCCGTTTCAAATTAATTAATCAATAAGTTAAATATGAATGATTATAAAAAAAAATACAAGATTTTTTTATTATTTTAATATTTTCAATATACTCTACAGAAACACGTTTTACCCACCAAGTAAATCTTTTAAACTTCATTGAAATTAACCAGATAACTTTTTTAAAAAGGAATCCACAGAAAGTAGAAAATGTTATGGACTTTGAAATAGAAAATGTTTTGGACTTCGAAATAGAAAATGTTAATCCACAGAAATATCTAAAGGCCCACGATTGTGCGTGCTATGCGCCTATGCCCTACTAAAATTCTTGTAAAAGAATAGTAAAAAAAAGTGCAGAATAGATTTCTTTATACAATATAGAAACAATTAAAAAAATCCCCTCAAACTTTAAGGAATGGATACATGTGTGTTTATTGTAGGACTGATTAATTTAAATCGAGTATTATAAAAAATTTAGTATAAAAATAATTTTTATAACGTAATTTGTTATAATAATTATTAAAAATCAAATTAAACTTATAAGCGAAGCCAATCAATAATAGATACAATTTTGGTGGGTACAACCAGGGACGGAACTACATGGGGTTTAGGAGGGGCAATCGCTCTCCACCCCTGAATTTTTTTTTTTCACCTTTGTCCCTCTATTTAAATTTCTTTATAAATTGGTTTATTTTTGAATTTGCCCACACACTCTCAAACATTTGTAATTTGTCCCTTTCAACCCCAAATCTTAATATATATATATATAATAATAATAATAATAATAATAATAATAATAAGATTCAAAATCTTACATAACACAACATTTCCTGCATTTCTCTCTTTGTACCAATAACTTACACCTTAAGCATTGAGTCCAAATATATGATTTGTTCTTCTTTGGCAAATCAATGCTTTTGCAGCATTTCCAGCTCACACCGGCAGGAAACGATATTTATAAATTACATAGCCATGTGCACATGACCCCTATGGTTGCTTAAGAGAGAAAAGAAAAACACAACAACATTCATATATCATTTGATACTTAGTTCGATTACTGTTCTTAAATAAAGCAAACGAACGGAAAAAATAAACAAGCAAGAACGCAAGAGATTAAGGAGGTTTAGCAATGTGCTTACGTCCTCGGGAGCAAGAGCGGCTATATTTTTTATTGATTCAAATTAATTTAATTAGGTTAAAATATTAGGCATATATATGATGAGAATGGGGTGTCCTAAAAATATAGACGAGATTTTAGGGAAATGCCGACTGAAAAGAGGCTAAAAAGAGACGGTACACAAATTCTTATAAAAATTGTAAGAATTTGTGTATCGACTTTTGTGTACAAACACAAATCTTTACAATTATTTGTAAATGATTTGTGTACATAAATCCTTACATTTTTTTTAAAAAAATTAAAATTATAAGGATTTGTGTATCCTTTACAGAGTTGTAAGAATTCGTGTTTGTACACAAAAATCGATACACAAAATTTTTATAATTTTTGTAAAGATTTATGTACCATCTCTTTTTAACCCCATTTTTTTCAACCCTGTCTTCTTTTAAAATTTTCCAAAAAAAACTTTCCAAAAAAAACTTGGGCACTTCCCCCTTCAAATCTCCAAAACAAGTGTAATCCAAGCTCATATCAGCTCTCACATCAATGAAAAAGAAATCCAGACTTCAAATTCTCGTAAACATAAATATAAAATCAAGGGTGGTCCAGTTGATAAAAGAATGGAATATAACAGAAATGCCAAATGTTTTGGTATCTCTGTGCCATTTTTTTATTTCTTGGTTTGTCCCATATACGAACATAAAGCATATGTTCTCAAACAATTTTCTAATTTGTATGAGGTGTCAACTCTACTTTCTTAAGCTTTAAATATAAGTTTACCCAAATATATATTGGGGTACACCCTGTTCCTGAGCACATGCTTAAGATTTGTAGAATGTTTTAATTAGGCTTACTACTTATAATACAATGAAAAAGAGTGGCATACGACATGCTTCGTTAATTAGAGAGTCCATTCGGTTTTTCAGAGTTTTGTCATGTCTAATCCGAATAAAATTGTATTGTATATCTAGTTTCGGTGAATAAGTCCTTCAACAGAAATTGTTTTACGAGCGATACCGAATTGATTTCTACTCGTCGTTAGTATTATTAGAGAGTTATTAACATTGATTATCCAATGAAGATAGACTCAATACTTCTAAACAAGGAACATTATTTGTTCATTTAATTGAAATAATCACAGAATTAAATTCTTTATCTTTCTGAAAGGGCAAATGAATAAAAAAACATAAGAATATATTCGTATTTAAAAGATTCTTAATTACCAATTAATTTAATAGAATGAAGTGTTAAATTATTCAAATAAATTTGTAAATTTAAATACTGATAATATAAGTAGAATAAATTAGATAGAAAACATCTGAAAAGAATCTTACTTTTGCCAAACCATAAAGTTAGCATCAATTTTCATCAGCCTCAAATTCAAAAACAACATCAAGAAACACAGAGAGAAGACATAAACATAATGTTATGTTTCAGATCAAACCCTGCTCCATTGTTTCTTCTTTTCTTTTTCTCTTTGTTTCTTTTCGGACATGAATCAGTTTCCAATGCCTCAAATGTCCAGACTTTGCATATTCCAGGTACTGAATCTTTTCTTCTTTTAATGAAAGTTTTGGTTTTTATTTCTGGGATTTTGCTGGTTTAGCTGTTCGTTTGTTTAAATGGAATTTTGTTTGATAGGGTATCATAAAAGTTGTGTGTTACCATTGGGGAAGATAGAAAGGAGGGATCTTGCAGAGGGAAGTGAAGGAGACAACTCTTCTTTGATTTTGGCAGGAAAAAGGACTTATAGGAGAGACCCTCTTAATGGCTTTAAAAAGTACACTGGCGGCTGGAACATCAGCAATCAACATTACTGGGCTGTCGGTTTCTTCTCTTCTTCACTTTTTAATGTAGTTTCAGTGGTTGTTGTCTGGTTTGATTCAGTTTCATTACTTCATAGGACTTATGTTCAGTATGTACTCAATCCTGTTGTTGGTTTGTTTTCTAGTTGCCACTTGCCATATGGTTAACTTATGGAATCTTTATGTCTGATAATGCAGTCTGTTGGTTTTACAACGGCTCCGTTCTTCGTCATCGCCGCCGTCTGGTTCGTGCTATTCGCGCTGTGTTTGTTCATCATATGTATCCGCCATTGCTGTTGTCAACTCAATTCTTATGGCTACTCACGGACAGCGTTTGCGCTGTCCCTTATTTTCCTCATACTCTTCACCATTGCTGCAATGTAACTCAACTCCCTCTCTGATTCGAAACTTTCAAAAGATGTGTATGTTTTGAATAACCATATGGAGTAATTACTAATTCGAATCGAATATTACAGTGTCGGGTGTGTTGTGCTGTACACTGGTCAGGGGAAATTTCATGGCAGTACAACGGACACACTGGATTATGCTGTTAGTAAAGCAGATCTTACTGCTGAGAACCTCAGGAACGTGTCGGATTATCTTTCTGCAGCCAAGATGATTAGTGTGGATGCAGCTATTTTGCCTGCAGATGTCCAAAGAAGCATCGATGATATCGAAAAGAAGATAAACTCTTCGGCTTCAACTCTTTCCCGTCATACGGCCGATAATAAAGAAAGAATTCAACATGGCTTAGACAGAATGTAAGTTGAGGCTTTTAGGATGAAATTCGAATAATAATCTCGGAGCCGATGGTCAAATTGATCTTAATGCTAAATGCTGCAGGAGATTGGCTCTTATCATTCTTGCTGCTGTGATGCTCTTTTTAGCATTTCTTGGATTCTGTAAGTTACATTCGTGTTCTGATCGTTGCTCCGAGATTCTAAGTATTTCGATTATCTCAATGTCGTCTAAACTTGATGCTATTACTTTGGTAACTGGCTGCAGTATTTTCCATTCTTGGATTGCAGCGCCTGGTTTACATGTAAGTAACTTTTCAATATGTCAACTTTGGAAGTTTCCTATGTTACTAACTCGCATTTCCTACGATCGATGAATGCAGGCTAGTGATCGTCGGGTGGATTCTTGTTGCCGGTACATTCATTCTATGCGGAGTATTCCACCTCGTCCACAAGTATGTTCCGCTCAATTTCCCTTGTTTCCTGTAAAGAATCCATATAGTTTTATCCACAAGTATGTTCCGGCTCATGTGTCTTTTGCTGTTTACTTGAAATGTTTGATAAGAAATCAGCTTGAAGATATACTAGGATTAGGAACAGACAGGGTATTTTTTCTCTGGTTTTTGGCCGAACTTGACACCGTGCTAGTAGTCTTCTTCGGTTTATCGAGTTGTTTTGGCCCTATTGTTGGCAAAATGTTCATCCCTCAGTGTTTGATTGAGCATTGTCTTGCTTGTGACCAAACTTAATTGGCATTCTCTTGAATCACATGTTATCATACGTACGTTGTACATCTACGTAGTGACGGACTGATATCAGTGCCACAAGCACACCGACAGAAAAACTCTTAGAATGTTTCGGTTTCGGGAGAAGTTGAAGAGGAACTTAAAAGTTTGGTGAAGCTTTTCCTATTCTAGTTCTTGTACCGGTTGCCATACTTATAACATGTTGAAGATAAGCTTAAGATTTGATTTCTAGCTTGATATATGTGATCAAGATTGTTGTTATACTTTCTTCAATATGATATGCACTCAAAACCAAAATCGTTTCCCCGATGCAGTGTTGCAGGAGATGCATGTGTTGCCATGGATCAATGGGTCCAGAATCCCACTGCCCGTACCGCATTGGATGACATTCTGCCGTGTGTGGACAATGCAACAGCGCAAGAGACCTTGTTACGAACCAAGAATGTCACTCATCAACTCGTAAACGTCGTGAACGGTGTCATCACTAACGTTTTCAACCGGAATTTCCCACCACAATTGGCACCTTTATACTTCAATCAATCCGGTCCGTTGTTGCCAGCTCTCTGCAATCCATTTTATTCGAATCTCACAAGCCGACAGTGTGCAGTTGGTGAAGTGAGTTTGCACAATTCCTCGGAGGTAATAAGGATATATTTTCTATACATAAAGTTAGCATTGAGTTTCAACTACATGGACCATGGTGAATCATGTGGCTCTTATTCGAATTGGTTTTGATTCGGTTTCTGCATATTCGAAACTCATGACTGCCTGTGTCTTTGTGAAACAGGTTTGGAGGAACTATATATGCCAGGCTTCATCCTCTGGGACTTGTTCGACACCGGGGCGGTTGACCCCTCAATTTTACACTCAGATGTCAGCTGCAGTGAATGTGAGTTATGGTCTGTATCACTATGGTCCGTTCCTGGTTAACTTGCAAGACTGCACTTTCGTACGTGACGCATTCACGGACATCAGTCACGAACATTGTCCTGGCCTGCGTCGTTACAGCCGATGGATCTACATCGGTTTAGTAATCGTATCGGCTGCCGTCATGCTGTCATTGGTCTTCTGGGTTATCTATGCGAGAGAGAGACGGCACCGTGTTTACACGAAGCAGTACGATGCTGCGACGTCCGACGGCCGATACAAGGGTTGATAGGACTCCAACACGGACTATCAGGTTCTTAATTTGCTCATACACATTACAAAATTTTGTACACTATGTTTGTTATCAACAGGGGGTGACTTTCTTGTCCTTGTTCATTTTCTCTAAGCATAATACATAACATAACTCTCTTATGGGTTATAAATGTAATTTCAAATATTCACTAAAATATATATTTGGGAGCTTATTTTGTTTTAGTCGTTACAAATATATGGTAGGAGATGAGATTATTAGGTTTAAATTGTGATCCTTAGGGTCGAACATATAAATATTTTATAATTTCAATTACGATTACTTTATCGTATATTTTCAAGGGATAAAAATCTTCTATCCTTTTTCGGTATTTCTTTTATGCCTCAATACTAAAAAATACTAAAAAATTAAATTTTAAGCCCTAATCTTAAATTATAAATCTTAAACCTTACACCATATTCCCTAAAAAATATACTCTACCCTAAATTCCTTAAACCCTAACGACAATCTTTAACTCTAAACTCTAAACTTAATTTTTATTGTGGGGCATAAATAAAGACACTAAAACGGTAGAAGAATTCTATTCATTTTTCAGGTTAATTGAAAGGAAAAGTTAATTGGGTTTGGTATAAAATTTAAGCCGGTTTAATATATATATATATATATGGTCCAGTAGAAAAATAAATAATGTTCATTCTAAAAAATACGACCAGATGAGTTCAATCGTCTTGTCTACAAAATATGTATGCATTGTCAAATGATTACGTATATCTAAATTTATATACTTAAATATTAAGGTATTTGCGGAAATATTTTTTTCATCGTCGGTATATTGAATATAAATACGTGTAGATATAAATAAAATCTGAAAACGAAAAGGAAAATAGTTTTTCAAGCTCGTGACATTTGAGCGTACTTTGTATGGGCCAAGCTTTGTTGAGAATGGCACGGCTGTGGCCGGTTCTTGCCTGTTACTTTTCCCACTACAGAATGGGCCTTTGTGGTTGCATTAACTCTATTATCATAGAGATATTTGCTATTTAGTTAAAATTGAATTAATTTATTAAATAAAAATTTAACTTGATTAATTGGTTAGTCACTAAATTTTTGGTCAGTGAATAATTAATGATTTTCTATTATTTAGTTATCAGTTAATTCGGTTTAAAACTAATTAATTAACTAATTTAATTGTAATCTTAATATACATAACTAATATAGTTTTAATTTTAAACTCAGATCAAATCAATGATCCATACTATTTAAACCTCAATATTAATATTGTAGTTCAATATTAAGCTCAACCCAAAAAAAATAAAAACTAGAAATAAAAAATATCTGACAAAAGAAACTCATTTTTAATTTATTGCTACTTGAATTACTCATTTACTTTTTGTGTTGTGCTTCTTTGCATTTGTGTATTTTAATTAATTCAATTTTTTAAGAGTTCAATTAATTCAATTTTATTATTAGTCGAACCGATCATTTGAACACCTCTATTCATCATATTTGATTAATTCATATATTTTTCGTATATTATTGTTTAATAAGATGATATTATTTTTTAAAAAATGACATAAACACATGTTGGCTCAGCTTTAATTCTTTAATGACGGTGACTCTAATAATTAAATTTTCATTTTTTTTGATCAAAATACAAACAACTTGACAATTAATAAAAATATTAAAGTATTTAATAGGATAATCTTACAGTTTTAGAATTTAAGAGTGGTTTTAGCGGAAAAGGACTACGCGTAGTATTCAGATAATTCAAATTTAAGTAGTTTATATATATATATATATAGGGATAGGATTCAGTTACACGGTATAAAATTCTTTAAGTTTTACACATTTTTTGGATCGTTGGATGAGTGAAACGGATGGGTGAGATTAACAGTAGAATATGTAAAGATCATCACTTGGAGAAAAAAATAAAGAGTTAATCTCAGCCATTCATTTCTCTATTCCAACGATCTAAAAAATATTTAAAATTTAAAAAGTTTTACGCTATATAATATATAAGCTTATATAAAGACGGGGAGTCCAATGTGAAAATGTCATGGGTAAGAAATCTTGAGCTTAATGGGGTCATAAACAAATGTTGACTTTTGGCCCACAGAACACAAAATTAATCAATCAAAACTGCTGGCTTCCACTCCTTGGGGACTACGAAATTAAATTATGGCATTGTTTATTGGTTCTTGACATTGATGAACATAATATTTTAATGCATTATATATAATTAATGGATTTTATTTTTAAATACTTTTATTGATATGTAAAAAATGGAAAAATTCCATAAAATTAAACCAATAATCCTTTTTAATAATTATTTTTGGTTAAATAGAGGTATTATATTCTTTTTAATATCTGAATTCGAATTCATATAAGATAGGGTAATATGAACATCCTTGACCACTAAATTAACTAATAGATCTCACTTTTTTTTTCAATAAATTGAGTATTCTGATACAAAGGGTTATTTTTTTTTGTTACAATCAGGGGCAGAACTAGGTTGAAATTATGGGAGGTGCCAAAACAAGAATGAAGTTATGGGATGGGTTAAGTAATTTATCCTTAAAATTAACAATCCACTAAAAATAACCTTTAAATAGAGGGTTGGGATTTAATCTCACTAAATTCAAAATTGGCATATCTTAACAAATAATTGGACCATAAAATTTGACAAAACTTAATTCCATTAACTTCAAAACTGATAGCGTCTGGAAAAAAAATAAACTCAAAAAATTTAAGAGGGGTCAAGACTTAATTTTAATAGCTTCAAAATTTTTAAGGGTTAAAAATACAATTAACCCATAAAAAGTTAGGGTGGTCTAAGTTCCCTTAGGCTCACTCGATGTTCCGCCATGGTTACATTAGAGTAATATTTAAATTCACAATACAAATATTAGCATTTAAACTCACACAAAATGAAAGTAGATGAGCACTCTTGATCACTCGACCAATTAAACTATCTGTTTAAATTCTTAATAAGGAAGTAAACCCTAAAAACCTTAAATATTAATAAAAGAAATCCTTGGTTTGTTTTCAATTTTAAAATTTCAAAGCATTTAATTCCCAAACCCAATTATTCTTATAGTTGGCCGAAGGACCACAAAGCAAGCGGAGGCCATTTAGATCATTGCGTACAAAGCACAATAACTATCTTTGATTAGTTGCCATATACAAACAAAACTAAGGTCACCGCACGACTTGTACACCTTTCCCCTTAATTTAATAGGCATTTTCTTTTAGGTTGTAAGGAAGATTAACATGTGTTCTTATAATACCAACGGTAAATTGATTTAGTACGATGAAATGTTAGGTCTTTTTCTATTCTTGCTCTTACGGTTTTAAAATTTTGTCATGATTAATATGAACTAACTCGCATCGCACATCTGACTTTGTGGGTGAGTTTCTCAACGAAAATTTTCTGCATACACAATGTCTCAAACTCGAGGCTTTCTTAAGCGATATCAAACTGCTTACCACTTGCATCAACCTCGTTAAATGGATACACATGTATTTGCTTAAGTATAATGTCCTTTAAATAAGGTAAAAAGTTAAAATTTTGAAGTTGTAAATGAAATAAATTAATTTGAACATTTGCAATATAAAATCCGAATTAATTAACCGATTAACAAAAATTGATAATCTATAAAAGGAAAACGTGTTTTTCACATTTTGTCTTCATTTTCTAAGTTTTCTTTCTCAATTGGACAATACATTTAAAGGAAAAATTAAAAATCTTAGCTGAACTTTCCCACTTTTTCTAGGTGTTCATCTAATAAAGAAAATGGAAGGCCTCATTTGCTAGTGTAGTAGTGTTGGCATTGCCAAAAACCTTTCCTTTTTCTTTTACATATTTCTATGCAAACTACTTTGAAAAGGAATTGAAGCAAGTGAAGTCCTTCGTTCATTTTTTTATTAATTAAAATCAGATAGCGTAAATATCTATTATGATGGTGGTTTTCTCAACTCAATTATTATATTTATAATATCATAATTCAAACTCTAATTTAACGCCTCATCCTACATTGACTATTGGTTATACTCTCAAATTTTTAGTACTTGAGGGATGGTTAATTTAATTAACAAAGTTCCATTGTTTTCTTCCTTAATTGGGAAGAATGATGGGAAAAAAGGAATACCCAACAGCTTTGAGTTGGTAAAACCTTCATTTTTTTTTCGCTAGGCAAGAGATGATTTTATTAATGAAGAAAACTCGAAAGTGAGCCTCGTTAAAAATTTCTTTAATTTTAAATGTCCTTTCGGAGATATCTGGTAAAACCTCCGTTTCTAATCCCTCGATCCAAATATTTTAAGCTTTAAAACTAACTTGAAAAAAAACTTGTTGCCCAACCTTTTCGATAGCATCGAGAAATGTATAATTCAAACACAACGTTAAAATTTAAAGAGTTTTGCCTTCCGTTTAAGGTTCGATCTATTTTAACTTTAGATATAATTAAAATTTATATGATTACCGAACATCAATGATTTCCTACCCAAAAAAATGTCTTAGATGTGGAAAATGGGGACCATGAGTTAGAGAAGTCCCTACGGCAATGGATGCTTTCTTTGGGATACAAAAATGTTGCAATTCCGTTAATTTTACTCAAGCTCAAAGGATATGTGTAGAATCTATGAATCTAGCACAAGGCATTTTCTCACAAAGATCCAAGCCAAAAGTTGCAGTTTCCTTTGATTTAATTTATTCATTTTTTCTTCTTATGCAGTAAGGAAACCAAGATACGTATCAAATTATAATTTCATTATCCAATTTTGATGGTTTCTCCAATTGTTTTATATTATTTTATGAAAAGAAAAAAAAAGTCCATTATAATTGTTTCTGAAAATGTAGAAGAAAGAAACGATTGAACTTCAATATCAGTTAGACAATATAACTTCTGTAACCTGTATTGTAGATTTTAATTATTAACAACTTTAAATATTTTTGCAACCAAGGAGATTTGAACCCAGTGCGGTCCCGGGCCCAAATTTTTTTATAATATTCGATATTATGATTTATTTTTTTTGTTGTCTTTTTGGTTTTCAGGGTTTTGTCCTGACTAATTCGAATTGACTCGTGTCACACTTTCGGCGGGGAATTTTTGCATACACAATACTTCAAACTCGATATCTATTTAAGCGATACCAAGCTGCTTACCACTTGGACCAATTTCATTGGTATGGTCTAATTTTTTTTGGCATAATTCTAAAATATTTCCCTAACCTTTGATTGAATAGTCACTTTGGCCCCTATTATTTTTTTAAAGCAATTAATCCCTCAACGTTTCATTTTGGGTCAAAATGTCCCCTTTGCGGATGAAAACTGTTAGTCAACTTACGATGAACAACTTGAAATTACGTGATAGAATGATACGTCAGAAGAAAAAAATATTTTATATTTTATACAGTTTTATAAAATTATTTTTTGACTGATGTATCATTCTGTAAAGTAAACATATTTGCCTATATTACACTATAATTGCGACGTGCACCGCCATGTAGGTTTGTCATATAATTTCAAGCCATTTACCGTTAGTTGACTAACAATTTTCATTTGCAAACGGGCTATTTTGACCCAAAATAAAACGTTGAGGGTATATTTTGACATTATGCCAATTTTTTAATACTTATTATTAGGGGTTACACTTAAAATCTAATCTTTCAATATTTGTTATCAATGGTCCAATTATTTTTTATACTTGTTATTAAGGCTTTAATTTTTTAACACTTATTAATAGTGCCTCCATTTTTTTCAGTATTTGTTACTAGGGGTCACTTTTAAAATTGAATTTTTTTAATATTTGTTATTACAGTCCAATTTTTTCAATACTTAATATTAGGGGCCAATTTTTTCCCAATATTTGTCATTAGGGACATACTCTTAATTTTTTTTCCAATACTTGTTATTAAAGAGCCATTTTTCTAATACTTGTAATTAGAGACTAATTTTCCCCCAATATTTGTTATTAGGGACATACTTTTAAATTTAAATTTTTTCTAGTACTGGTTACTAGGGACCTACTTTTAAATTTTATTTTTTTTCTAATATTTGTTATTATGGCTCTAGTTTTTTCTCAATACTTGTTATTAAGGGCATAACTTTTTCTAATATTCGTTATTAGAGACATATTCTTAAAATTTAAGTTTTTTTCCAATATTTGTTATTAGAGACTCATTTTTTCTAATACTAGTTATTAGGAGCCTACTTATTTTAAAAAAATTCAATGTTTATTACTGGGGGCTTAAATTTTAGGTTCGCCCTTGGGCCACTAAAATATCATAAACGTTTGCACCTAAGTCTCAAGTTTGAAATACATGATGATTAACCACCGGGCCAAGGATGGAAATCCCCTGCCCCTTTTCGGCGCCCCTACTTATGCCTCTACACTCAAAAATAGGTTTAGGGTTTAAGGCTAGTGTTAATGGTTAGGGTTTAGGAAATTTAGGGTATGATGTATTTTTAGGGTATAGGGTGTAGGGTTTAGGATTTAGATTAGGGCTTAAAATTTAATTTTTTAGTATTTTTTAGTGTTGGGACATATATAAATGTACCGAAAAGGGGTAGAGAATTTTTAACCCGGGCCAAGATCACTTAGACTGTGGTCAAAGGGGAAAATAAGGAAAATGGTTATATGTTTGTTAGGAATTGAACTTGGGTCTTGGCATTGAGAGATAGAATGCTTAGCTATCAAGCCTAGTTATAATTTTCTTTCATTTTGGTTCTGTAGTTATATTTTTCTTTCATTTTGGTTTTATAGTTATAATTTTCTTTCATTTTGGTCCAACCTATACAAAACAGATTGAAACCAAGGTTTAAAGTGTATCATATTTTTAAAATGTTTTTTTTAATTTTTTTAAATTCAAAAAATCTATTTTTTTAAAAAAAACTTCTGAAAGTTTTCATTTTGGTTTATAATTTTAATTTCCTTTTAATTTGGTCTCTACAATGTAAAAATAAATTTATAACCAAAGCAAAGTCCTCGACAGTTGTCACTGATTCGTTAGTCTAACGAATAGAAAGTTGAGTTCTCTAAGCGATGTCAAATGTTCGAATATTGTTGTTGTGAGCAAATTGAACAAGGTTGGAAGAGCAGCACTCAAATCAATTTTTTGTAGTACCTGATCTATACTAATCGATCAATGAATTAAATGTCGATGTTGCAAAAATAAAATGAAAACAATGAACATAACCTCTTAAACTAATTCAAGATGCTTAAGTGATAACAAGGTTAGAAATACGTTTGATTATTCAATTATTAAATAATATTTTAAACAACAAAGGGCAATAATAGAGGATTGATGCTAAATTTTTAATTGTTATTTATGGTTTCATAAATATATATTTTTTTGGGAACGAAGATTCCTATATAGTAATATAATAATGAAACAAGATCAGTCTCCGTAAGGAACGGGAAAGATTTGCTGCATTAACATACAAATAACCTAAGGTTAATTACTGTTCTGTCTCCTTAATGTTAACATGATTATGTTTCAAGGACCACAAGTTCCCAGGTTCCACTGGTAAAACCAACAAAGATTTTTTTAATCATCGGTATTTATTTTATTGATCAGTTAATTCAGATTATATTTTGTAAATGTCTATTATAAAGGCAATTTTTTAAGTTTTAATCCAGTATTTTCTGTTCACAACGTCAGTATTCGAATATCTGACCTTACTTAAGGGACCTAACGTCTCATATCGAACAAATATATTTTAATATTATATTGAAATTAAAGTGCATAATATATTGAATACAATTTTTTATATTACATTGAGATTAAAGTACATATTAATTACATATTTTAATTAATATTACAAATAAATTTAAGTAATGTCTGCTTAATGACGTCGTTACTAATTTATCACATTAAAAAACAGAATTAGGATCAAACATTCGGAAAGACAATAATTTATGAAGTCTTTAAATCTAAAATTAAAAAAGACTAAAATTGTATTAAACTAAGATTTAAAGTAAAAAGGACGAGATCACATTGAAAATCAATTTTGAAAAATAAAAGTAAAAATTTGAGGTCAAATTTATATATGATAAAAGTTTAAGAGATAAAGTTACTAAACTGGTAAAGTTGTAGCATTCGTTCCGCCTAAATATAATTGTATAAACTAATTAAATTAAACTGGATACAAATTTACTTAATATTATTAAAGTGAACTAGATGCTCCTGTAATCCTATTTTGTATGGATTCAAGTCTTAACATTGATCATTTAGACTGCAAAAAAGATTTCACTTAATAAAAAAATTAACTAGACGCTTCCCAATTAATTAAATGAAAACATACTATTTTTTAGAATATTGACCGTTAAATTTACCGGTCTGTCAGAAGCGGAGCTAATTGTAATTTTGCCCCTATAAAAAATAAAAATATAAGAGTTTATTAAATATTTGATCAAGTAGAGGCTAAATAAGAGAAAAAATGGGTTTGTGCCCTCAAATTGTTTCGTCTAATAATAATTTAGGCTCATATAATTTTAAGTATTATTTCCTTTGTCCCACTTAATATGTCCAGTATTGACTTTTTAAAATTCAATTTTTTTAACTTTGACCATAATTATTTTAAATGTTTTAATTAATTAAATTTTATAAAATATATATTTCTAAACTACTTGATTGAAGGTTTCTAAAATACATTTTTCACATTTTTTCAACAATAAATTTAAAGTAACTATGAGTCAAAGTTCAAACAATTTGAAAAAAAGAGTCAATACGGGACATCTTGAATGGGGTAGATAGAGTATATAAATTACGATTTGACTCCTAAATTTTAAGTTTAGATACTTAATATACCCTTATATTTTTAAATTGATAGACTGGATCAAATAACTTTGTATGAAGTGTCCTTTCCCACCTTAACATTAATATTCCTAACCGATTAATAAAGAATTCAGTTAAGAAGGAAGATTAACCTGTGATAATTTATTAATCAATTACTACATGAATAAAAAAAATAGTGGTGTTCTAAAACTAAACAGGGTGCCTAACACGTTTTTGAATGCCCCAAAATATGTAATAAAAATATTAAAAGGGGTTACAATTAATTAATTATAAGATGTTGAATTCATTGACTGAAATGGTTTGACATTGACTTTGTCAAGCCACCCTTCCTTGTTTACTTTGGATTTCTTTTATGGACAAAATAAAATAGGCACTATAATTATAATTATCATAATAGGTTTGAGTGAAGAGTGCATACAAGCTGTGTAATTCTAAAGCACTAATTATTATTAATGATCTTAATTGCCAAAACTTACTCACAAATCAGCTAGTGTAATGTTATTTTCACGGTAAGATAAAATGTACTTATTTTAAAAAAAATTAACTTTGAACGTGAACTTCATAAATGACATTGTTTGGGGAGGTAACCACAAACTTCAAACACAAATCGTAAGATGAGTATTGTTGATGCCAAAAATCAGTTGGCATTAAACATAGTCGTGGACAAAAATTGTTGTCGTTGTTTCAAACAGTTCACTTTTTTTAATTTGACCAAGAGCCGTTGTAGATGATGGTCGGAAGAAAAGAATATGAGATTGAAGGTCAAAATACCATAGTTGCATTGGAGTGGCCGAGTGTAAGATTGAGGATGAGTGGTCATGATCTTTCTCATCAAATTTAGGGTATTTAAGGAGAAACAAGGGATATCCTTTATGGACAAGAGTCAAGTTTATGTCAATAGATTTACGTTCATTGATGTATTAGGCTTGCAGATAAACTTGTGTGTTAGGCAGTAGACTTGACTGACGAGATGAGTAAATTTGACGATAGCTTTATCAAGATATTAATGGTCTTGAGGAAGTGTGAGGTGATCTCTAAAGTGATGTTCTAGATGTGAAGAGGCTCTGAAGATTTGAAACGAGTGTACAACATCTTCTAACATTTTGGAGATAAAGCTTCTAAAAGGCTTTCTTAGCAAAAAATTAATTGACGGAGAATAAAGAATATAACAATTGTCCCCTATAGTCAAAGAAGAGTCATAAAGAGACTCTAATTATATTTTTTACGCATTTATTTTTATAAGTAGTCGTTTAAGAAACGTCTTGTGATAATTCATCTTAGAAAAATAATGTCACCGTTTTCAAAATCAAAGAGTTGTTTTCTTCTTCGCCTATACGAAAGCGATGAGCCCCTGTTGCATATTCTTGTTTTTACCTTTTTAACCTTCAAGTATCTTTTTGCAAAATCATTTTTGTTGTCTTTTATTTTTTGTTGTGACAGACGAAGATGTTTCTCATTATATTGAGTGTGTCTTTTATTTTTTTTTGTTATCTTTTATTTATTCATTAGTGTTGATTGTGTAGGTGCTTAGTATTTGCAAACATATTTTTTTGTGAGAATTTTCTTAAGTTTGCTTCTTTATATTTATTTTTGGGAAAAAATTATAAGATTTTAGGTATAAATCTTGGTAAATTTATGTAAGATTACTCTTTATCTAAAAAAAACACAAATGAGTGGATTTGTGAAATCCTTAATATAAATGTTAAGGTAGTTGATATAGATTTTATTGATGAAATTTAACCTCTTTAAATCTCTTGGGCAATGTAACACCCGGGTTTGGGGGTCGGATGGAAATAATATTAAAATATTGTTTCGGGTTTCGGTTTTAAAATTTAAAATAATAAGATATTATTTTGGGCTTCAGATATTCGAATCAAAAATTTTATGTTGGATCAAAATTGTTTTGGGAAATTAAATCCCATAGATTTTATGATAAAGGAGAATTTGTCATCTCATTAATGGCAAGATGATAAATATGAGAGCTTTCAAATTTAAAACCCCCTTTTATGTTAAACAAGCCTTGTCATCTTCTTCTTCTTTCTTATTTCCTTTCTTCACGTCAAAAAGGGGGAGCTCCTCTCCATTTACTATTTCATCTTTTTTCTTCTTCAATCTTGGGGCTTTTTGAAAGGTAAAATCGTTTTCAACTTGTCCTCCTCTTTCTCTTTAAGATGGTACCTTTAATTTTCATAAAGCTCAAAGATTTTGTAGTTTAGGGTTTTGAGTTTTTAGATTAAAAATGTAAACTTTGTTGTCTTTAACTTGAGTTTTCGAATTATTGAAGTTACATATGTTGTTTGCTACCCATAGGGTCCAACATAGTTGATTTTTACATGGTTTTATGCTAATTCCCGAATTTGGGTATAAATGGGTTTTTGGAGGGTTTTGGGTGAGTTTTGGGGGTTGTTTTAGGTGAGAATTGATAGGCTATTGGTAGTACTATGGTTAGGGGTTGATTTGGGATCGTTTGTGTGTGCAATGGATGTTGGAAACATGGTTTTTGGACATGGTTTTGGGGCTATCCGAGATTGCAAATATTGGGGTTTGATCATGACTTGCAACGTTGTAAATTGAATTTGAATTGTGTTCCGGGTTGGTATTTTGATGTTGGGCTGATTTGGAATTGTTTGAAATGTGTTTGAGGTTGTTTAGAAGCAGGAATTTGTGTTGGGGAAGCTTCGGGAAGAAATCCGGAAATTTGAGGGAGGTTGCTTGCTTGGCTTGGAGCTTGGAAGCTTAGGTGAGTGGTTAAATACTTTTAAATGGTTTTCAAGTGTTGGTTCAAGCATGTGAACTAGGTTGGGATTGGTAGACCCACTTAGAGTTGGGATTAGGGTGGTAGCCTAATCCCAAACTTTAGTTAGAGACCTTGGTTGATCTTTAAGGTGTTGAATTATGCCTCATGTTTAATCATGCTTATGGTGGTTATGCTTATGTTGTTATACATGTATGTGGAGGCATGGCTTAATGCATTGTTTCATGCATGTTGATGATAAATGTGATAGAGATATACATATGTATGAAATATGATGTGATGTTTGTGTTATTGAGATGCATGTAGTGTTGACATGTGTAATGATGTTATGAGGTGAATGTATGATCCGAGGATCATGGTGAGTACATGCTAGGCATGGAAATGTGGTTTGTGCATGACGGTGAGTCATGGTGAGTACGTGCTAAGCACGGAAGTTGTTATGGATTGATATTGTGATAGACTAATGAAATGTGTAGTATTGGCACTAGTATACTTGGGTACAAATGATCAATCATTAGGATGTTTAGTGTGCACACGTGAGTCAAAATGTGCGCGTGGTCTTGATGATGGTAGTCATCAAGATGGAGTACGGGTTAGCCCGGAAATCTTCTTTTATATATTAGTCAGTGATGAGTGGAATCCCATCGACGGGCGTGAGGATGAGTGGAATCCCCTCCGCGTGAACGGTGATGAGTGTAATCTCACCGTCAGGTAATGGTTGTGTTGTTGGATGTGAGTTCCAACGGTTATCCGCGTATTCGAGTCATAGCTAGGTGCCAATACAGATTGTAGTTTATGTTGCCAATATGTGGTTAATTGTGAGCCAATGTAATTTGGGATGTGTTGCTAACATGGTTTAATATATGTGATTTCACATGTTGTGGATTTAAACATGTTGAGCATGACATGATATTGAATATATGTTCATGCATCATCTATATTTATGGCTCGCGTGGATCAGAGGTAAGATCATGCATTTTATCTTGGTTGTAACTCGTGCTTGGACCCTGCATTGTCGAAGGTTTGTTTTGTGGGCTTACCCTCACTAAGCTTTTATGCTTACGCTCTCTATTGTTCGACAATGCAGATCAAAGGCTTGTGGGTGGCAAGGGCAAGGAAAAGGCCTCCAAGTGTTGCTTACGGTTAGCTCAAGTATGATAGTTAAATTTAAAGATTGTAATGGTAAAGCAATGGGATAGGTGTCGTGTCGTAATGCTTTTGAAGTATGATGTTGATGTTTAGGAGCATGTTAGACTCCTATATGTGTTTCATGTTTATGATTTGACTTGGATTGTAATTATGATGACTTGCCAAATGCTTGAGTGATTGTCTAAATCCATGCCTCGTATGTGTTTGTTATTTGGCTTGAGATGTATGCCTTTCTTGAAACCTTGTTAGTTTTGCTATCTTGAATTTGTCTAAGTGTGGGCTATGTGAATGCTTGCTCCTTTTATGATATTTATGAATGCATGGTTTGTGATGTTAAACCTTGGAGTTTAGTCTCGTTTAAATGATGTTAAAGCATACTTGTAAGATGGTTTGCCATAGGATTAATTGCTAGTATGTTGTTGGAGTGTTGTTGAGTGTTTTGCCGGTGTTTTGGGGGCATCCTTGTGTCTTAAAACAGTCAAATGGAGTCTGCAGGCAGGGGGCGTTTCGAAACGGGCCACCCTGTTTCGATACGGTCCCTTTGCTTTTGGCCAGCCGTTTCGGAACAGATAGGGGTTGTTTCGGTACGTTTTTGCTACTGGAATTTTGAGAAATTGACGAGATATAGGCGTACCGAAACGGGCCCTTGGTGTTTCGAAATGGTCAAATCTCGTTGACCACGAGAAATTGACCGTCAAGGTCATTTCGATACGGGTCTCCCCTGTTTCGGAACGGTCACCTTATGGTTGACCCTGGCCTGTTGACTTAGTCAAGGCGTTTCGGAACACCCCAAGGGCGTTTCGAAACGGCCTGCTGTAATGGGCTAAAATGGGCTGTTTGATGTGTTCGTTGGTCGGTGTATGTTTCAATGTTTGTATTTCCCGCTGCTGTGCTTCACATAGGTTTTAATTATGCCTATAGACAAGATATAATAAAAAGAAAATTTTAGGGTCGTCAACCGAGGGGAAACCTTCACGGATTTCGCTTCGGTTTTCCCCGTGTGGCCCACTTGGACCGGTCATCCGACCAGACCGGGACGAGGGGGTTACAGGCAAATTTTTCATTCTTAGCATTTGCATCCACTTAGAATTTTTATTGCAAATTCATTCCCCTCTTGGCATATTTTAGTGATTGATCATTGATCAACTCAACCATTAGTTCTTACAAGAATGGTCATTAGAATTTATAAATATTATAGAATGATTATTAAATTATTTATTTGTTACAAGATGAGAAATTTAATATTTAATTATTATAAAATGATAGTTTGAAATCGAATTTAAATTTTAAATGAACCCCAAGTTTTTTTAATAGAACTAATAGTACTTCACTAACACAACACGTCTTTACCCTACGTAACATGTTAGATCAATAAATGAGTGTTATGTTAAAAAAATGAAGCAAATGCCAAAACAGTAATTAATTTTTAAAAACAAAGCATTTCGATTAAAACAAGCTTGAATATATATAATAATATCCTTTTTAATGAGTCATATCCATGATAAAAAGGAAAGGGATTAAATGATATTTCTTTTCTTGTACAGAGAATTATCTTTTACAATTTGAACCCGTATTTTTTAAGATAAACATCATACGTTTTTCCATTGTGGCGTCTGCTTAGTTTATATATGTGTTTGATTTTAAATATGAATAAATGTATAAATAAAGCAGTGAGTTTGAAACGATGGATTTTCTCCACATTTGGTAGATTCTGTTTAAAAAATTGACAGATGTAGTGAGGGTAGAGTTGGCAGTGCCCATAGCTTTTTCCCAATTCCGCAGGTTGGAAGGTGGATTGGATTCCGAATTGCCAAAACCATTTGCCTCTAACTCAACGTCTGGTTAGGTCTTACGTCTTTAGCGCTGCTCCAACTCCCTCCACTTTCTCATTTCTCATTTACTCCTCCAACTCACATTTTCTTATAATAACAACAACAATTTTATTCATTATCATAATTTCACTTATAAATGTGTGCTTGAAAATATATTAATCTATCGATTGAGTTTAATTCGGTTAAAATGATGTTGGTGCAATATACGGGAAGACGTAAAATCGAGCATGCTTAAGTGTTTAACATCCTCTATTTATAGGTGAGAAGGGACATGTGTAATATATGTATTGCATCAAACTTTATGTTCAAAAAAAAGGAAAATATATTAATTTTAAATCTAAGTGCGGATTTTATTTATTAAAAAAATTAACAGTATATTGAGGTGGGGAGATCCTCCTCGTAATGTGTTTCTATTGTATCTGAATTCGAATTAATTGATTAGTAGATTAAATATCAATTTATTATAAAAATATTATTATAGAATATATAGCATACAAATTAGCTAAGCTTAATAGATTATATAATAACTTGAATTTCAAATTCATAATATTTTTGAAAAATAAAGTTACTTCGAAATAGAAATTTAGAAATCTATTAATTCTAAAGCATTATTATGGATAATTTAAAAATGATTAAAAATCAATATAATTATTGTAATTTAATCTGTGACATTTTGTAATTAATTTACAATATATGCATTTATTTTAAATCCTATTTATAAATGATATATTTTATGAGTAATATAATTGTTTGAAATCGAATTTATTTTATTAATATATAATTTTTTTACAATACTTGTACTATCTAGATCCCACCCTAATCATAAATAAAAAAATATTGAGCGCTTAAATATGCTAAAATTTACATTCTCTTATATAGTGTACTAACCACGGTCGACAATATCAAAATGAACTAAACTTAGTTGAGTAGAAATCGAATTCAGTATCTAATATTAATTATATATTTTTAATTTATTTTTTTTAAGAAGAATTGATCAATGGGAAAAAGAGAAGAATAACAACGACGTCTGAGCCGCAACCAATAATGAAAGGGGCATAAAAATAAATAAACAAAAGTTGAGGGAGCAGAACCCTCAAAACCACGACTCTGAAAAATACCGTCGGATTTTATAACCCTGATCACTCCCCCACTAACCCTATAAATACATGGCTCGAGTGAAGATAGGTTTGCCCAACTAAACAGCCAAACACGGCTCTATAGAAATTCAGAAACCCTTACCCCTTTCCCCCCTTTCTTCTCTGCAACAGCTTAATTGAAAATGGCGGCTTCTTCTAGAAGATCCAGGGCTCCGGTTCTCCGGTCTCACTCCTCGTCTTTCTACTCTTCACAGTCTCCGTCTTCTTCATCCGCTTTCGCCTATTCCAGTTCAGGTTTCTCTTCACGCTCCTCAACTTTCTTCAATCAACAGAGATCTATTTCTCCGCCGCGTGTCAATCTCTGCAACAAATCTCCGTCATCGTCGTCCGTGCGGTTCTCGCTTGATAACCGTCCGATCTCTCCGAACCGTTCGATCACCACCGTCCGTAGAAACACCGAGGCGTTGAAGAATTTACAGAGCAAACAGCCGAAGCGGACTTGCATGTGTTCGCCTACGACGCATCCGGGTTCGTTCCGTTGCAGTCTTCATAAGAACTTCAATAACTCGCACTCCGGGTCAGGTTACGCGCCGAGCAACCGGCTTAACGCGCGTAGATCTGCGATGACGAACTCGCTGGTGAGAATCGGTGGTGTTGAAGGAGATCTGGTCAGGAGAGCTTTGTCGGCTTTGATCAGACCTTCCTCTCACCAGCAACGTCGCCGTTCTGCTTTCCAGCCTAGGCCTAGCCGGCTCTCCGTGATGTCAAAAGCCGAGGATTTATAAAGATTTCGCATGCGGTATGTGTAATCTTTTAACGCTTTTAGGTCAAGTCTCCGAGATTTCCCGGTGATTTGAGATCGAGCTTCGGAGATACGCCGGTCGGTGACGATGAAGTCAGATTCCGGCAAAGAGGTTGGAGATCTGGACAAAGGTTTATACTCCGGGTGACCACCGAAACCGTAAAATCCGAGGAACAAATTATCATATAGTTTGATGGTGTAAATACACTCATATTGCAGCCAATGGCAAATTTGAGGAGCTTTTGGACTAAAAACTAACTCTTAATCACTAATCTAATCTAATTAAATCTAATCAAAACCAACTCCAATCCAAAATTTCCATTCCCGATCTCCACATTGATTCGTTTCAAATTTTGTTTCCATTTATTTGTTCTCCAAACACCATTTCATTCCATTCGATTTGCAGTTCTTTTCTTCTCCGTGATCGTTCCGTTTAAATTTTTTTAACCCTTTCCGTTGATTACTTGTTTTTTTTCCTCCTCTAAATTCGTTTCCTTATTGTTTTTATTTATTTTTCGTAATTTTGTTTTAATTTTATTCGTTTGTCTTTATAAATTTTTTTAAATTTTCTTCTATTGTTTGTTTTGCAGGAATTGAACTAAGCCGCGGGCGGAATTTTACTGGACAAAATAGATAATTTGACTGAATTTTCTACCTCCAATTCGAAAGAGAAAAAAAAAACCTAGCGTTGGAGAAGAACTGAAACGAAAATACCCAACTTTGGACTCTTAATGGAGGTTAAGAGAAAATAATAAATTAATACAAAAATTAAATCATACTAATTAGACTTAGGGTTGAAGTAAAATGGAAATATCAGATAACTACAAGGAATCCGCCCCGGTGGGGCCTTGCCTTGACAGCTAATTTTGAGAATCAAATTATTTTGGTAATAATAAACAAGTGGGTATTACTATTTGGTGACCAAATCATGATCTGCCTTGATTAAATAAAATAGCATTATCTCAGAGCCCACAGAACGATCCTACCTCCTAATTCCTATCTAATCTGCAACCACACCGGAGAAAATAAATACCCATCACAACCCCATTAATTTTCACGTTTGGTCACTTTATTAAATTCGATTTAAATTAATTAACTAATAAATTCAAAAAAAATTCAATATAACAATCTTAAATTACACTTAGTATATGAGTACATCGAATTAGTATTCGAATGGACCGATAATACTAAACTAATGAAACAGTAATCAAAGGTTTAGGGATAGTACATTAATCAAGCATTATTTATTTTTAAATTTTCTCTGGAATAATATTCCAACTATGTTTCTTTATTATTTGTGAGTTGTTATTATTGGTTGAAGAAACTTATTATATTTTGTTGATAAGTTATCTTAATTTTAAATTAATTATTATAGAAATTTATTTTTTGTATAGTAATATTTATTTATTTATTTTATAATTATCATTATCTAATTCATTGACTAACTAATTTGGATCAGATATTGTAGAAGTCTATTATGGGGTGACCCTCCCTACTTAGTTTTTTCCATTCAAAATTTCAAGATTTGAACCCCTAACTTTGATCTAATGTGTCGTCTCACTAGACCAACCAATTATTTGTTAATTGAAAATTTTAACATTTTGTATGTTAGTATTTTCATATTATTATTTCTATCTATATTCATAGTCAATTTTCACTAATCGTAATTTAATAAATTTTTGTCATTTTTAATCAAGATTAAAGATAATTATAATTATATATATGTATATATATATATCTTTATGTTTTGACAATTAAATGGTAAAACTTTATCTTACCATCCAAATGAAAAAAAAAGGCTTTCACATTTTACTTCCAAGTTAAAGTAGAGGCGAGATTGGGAAATCCTTTGTTTTATGTTTATATAACATTTATTGTTTTATGTTTATATAACATTTAGTAAGGCTTTTAAATTTTTTTCTCAGAAGTTAACAATTTTTAGAGCAACTGGTTAAACGTTTTTAGTTGACATCTTCTCCTTCCTTAAGTTATGGGTTCTAGACTTATTAAGAGAAAAAAAAATTCTCCCTCTCTTAAGTAGATATTGTTCAAAAAAAATTCTTATAATTATTTAAAAATATTATTTTTCAACTAAATGATTTCATATTTTAAATTTATGAACCATATATAATTCTAACATTATAATTCAATTTAAATTTCGATTTCTCAATTATATATATATAATCTTATCCATATATGACATATTTAAATCGAAAAAGAAGTTGAATATACATTAAAAAGAGTTTATGAAATTGGATACAACTTCCTTCACCTAGTGTGGAGGTCCCATTGCCATCAACTTTGGAATTATATAGCCTGTAAATAAAGGATAAGGTTTTTGATAGCGAAAGATGTTGATGGTGGCGCCCTTTGCCCGCTCCTTTCTTCAATGCCTAATATAATATTATATACAGTTTATCGCGTCTAAAATTCTTAAACAAATCAACCCGTCTAATAGTTTTAATGATAAAAGATGATATGTTATTTTTGATGATTCGAGTTTGAAAAGTATAGTTTGTACAGTACATGCGTTTTTAAAACATTAAGACTAAATAACATATATTACTATATAATCACACCAGAATATTAAAAAAAATATTGAACAAATATATTTATTTAATACATATTTATATTTATAATTTTTACTACATTTAATAAATAATAATTTTTATTTTATTTATGTAGGTACAACAAACATGAATTAGAAGTTCTAGTATTATCCATTCTACATTGCACACAAAATTAAAACTTAGTTTTAAGTCCAAACAACTTGAAAAATGTAGAACTAATGTTTTAATATAATAATTGAAAAATGTTTTGGACCAATTTGAAAAGAATTTAAAACTTAGTTTTAAGTCCAAACAACTTGAAAATATGTTTGAGGTATTTTAAGAGGTTTTTGGCAATGTTTTTCATGCTTTTATATAGCCAAACTTGTGTTTTCAAGCTACCCGTATCGATACGGTTGTACCCGTACCGATACCTTTTTGCCCCAGTTTGGTCACTGTCAAAACCCGTATCGAAACATGCTTGGTCGTTTCGATACGGATCGGGATCGTTTCGATACGGATCGGGATCGTTTCGATACGCCTGGTAAGCGTATCGATCCCCTTTCAACCACCCCAACGGCTAATTTCCCAACGGTCATTTAAATGTGAAACCGTACCGATACGCCCTCAAGCGTATCGATACACCTAGGCTGGCAAGAGCCCAACGGCTAGTTTATGATGAAGGCCGTACCGATACGGGTCCAAGCGTATCGATACGGAAGGCCGCAGAACAACATTAATGAAAGGAAATAAAGTCCTCAACGGCTCCAAATCATCTCCAACGGCTAGTAACGGCTACAAACTCAATTGGGAGTGTAAAAGGGACCTCCAAGCATCTTGTAATGGTTAATGCTTCAATTGTTACAACATTATGATGTCAAAATTTGTCTAGAGCTTTAATTGTACATTTCTTGCTTAGACAACACTTGTGAGCTTACATTGTTAAATTTGCTCAAGTGTTTAGGTTTTGGGTGAGTGCTTAGATTTGCAAACAAACACCTTTTAGAGAGATTTCTAGTTTGCTAAGTCTTTCTTTGTAAAGAGAGTGTTCCTTCAAGCTTTGGGTAGAAAGCTTTGAGGGTTGTAACGGTTTCCTCCTAATTCGAGAAAAGGGGACGAAATTCTTAGTGAATTTGTTGGAAATCCTTAGTGGGGAGCTAAGGTAGTGGATGTAGACCTTGGTTAGAAGGTTGAACCACTATAAATCCGTGTGTCAAATTGCCAATTTTTCACCTCCCACTAAAACACCCAACTATCAAACTTCTCCACACTTGGCGAGCAAGAACGGTTGATCGAATCGAGCCCCACACAACTCAACAATTGGTATCAGAGCTTGGATCAATCGAAGGGGATTCACATCCTATTGAGAAGATCCGGCAAGCTCGATCGAAATTTCACCAACAGGCTCAAATGGCGCAATCCATCGACAAACCGTCTTTCTTCGACGGAAATCACTATGCCCATTGGAAGACAAAGATGCAATTCTTCTTTAAGTCAAGAGATTACAAGCTATGGGACATAGTTGAAGATGGTCCGTTCGTGCCTCAAGGAAGCAAAGCGGAATGAAGTGCCGAAGATCGCAAGAAGATGGAGCTTAATTGCAAAGCCTTGCACATGCTCTTTTGTGCTTTTGGCCCAACCATCTATAAGAAGATGTCTTCTTGTGATAGTGCCAAGGAAGTATGGGACAAGCTTGAAGTCACATACGAAGGAACCGATGAAGTCAAGGAGACCAAGATTGGGCTCCTTACCTTAGAGTATGAGAACTTCAAGATGGATCCGGAAGAGAACATTGAAACGATGTTTGATAGGTTCTCCACCATCACCAATGGTCTTAAAGGTTATGGAGAAGCCATCCCGGAAGAGAAGCTTATCCGAAAGCTCATCTACTCCCTTCCCGAGTCATGGGACTCAAAGAGGACCGCCATCAGAAGCCAAGAATCTCAAAACCTTGAAGCTTGATGAACTCATGGGGTCACTTCTCACTCACCAAATAATGAAGAAAAACAAAGAAGAGGAGAAGAAGAAGGAAGAGATTAGAGCGATGGGGAAGAAGAAGATCATGGAGCTAGGCATCAATGCTAGTGTCGTAGCTCTCAAATCCTCCACATGCCATCATGTAGATTCAAGTGAGGAAGAAAGTGAAGATGAAGAGATGACCTATCTCTTCAACAAATTTGCCCGGTTCATGAAGAGCAAAATGGAAAAATCTAAGCATGAATCGATGAAGAAGGTGAAGGACTCCCACAAATCCAAAAAGAAGGCATCATCTTCAAAACAAACATATGTGGCCACATGGAGTGATGAAGACTCCACCGATGATGAAGTTGCCCACCTATGCTTGATGGCCCTCAATGAGGGGGAGGTAACTTCTAACTCATCCATTTCAAATTCTTATACATTTGATGAGTTACAAGATGCCTATGATGATTTGCTTTTGGAATTCAAGGCATCATTTTCTAAGAACAAAAAGTTGATTTCAAAAATAAAAATTGAAAATGATTTGCTTTCCAAAACAAATCTTGAACTTGAAGCAAGATTGAAAGATTTTGAACAAAAATGTTTTGATTTACAAAATTTGCTTCTTAAAGTTCAAAAAGAAAAATATTTGATTTCCAATGAACTTGAAAAGAAAAATAGTTTTGGAAAATCAAACTCTTATGTAAGACAATCTAGTGCCCCTAGATTTGTGAATGGAAAATGTTTTAGAAGTGTTTGGATCCCAAAAGGACTAACCACTTCAACTAAAAATGATGAAATTGAAAAATGGATTCCTAAGGGGACAAAATTTGTGCTACTAATGTCTATGGATCCAAAGCAATTTGGATACCAAAAATTACTTGATTGTCTTTTGCTATGTGTGATGGAGAGTGATCAACAAGTCAAAAATTGAGGGGGAGCTCCATGCACACAAAGGAAGAACACTTGAAGAATGAAGGCTTCACATCCTCCCTTGAGTTCAAGTGTGGTAAAATCTAGTTGTTTTTGTGTTTATTTGATTTATTTTCATTTGTGTCAACTAGATAATCATATATGTTGAACTAACATTCTCATGATGCTTTGAGTAAGGGGGAGCCAATTTTCAAAAACCAAAATTTTAAGTGTGTCAATTTTTTTTACCTCCTATGTTATCTTAAATGTCATTTTAAATTCTTTTTGATATAACAAAAAGGGGGAGAAATGGTTTGGTTTGTTTAAAAAATTGAACTTTCAAATGAATAAGGGGGAGTTTTATTTGATTTCATGTCTTTAATCTCTTATTCATAATTTTAAAGTTAAAGGGGGAGAATCCCAAACAAATTTTCAAGTGAGTTTTATTATATCAAAAAGGGGAAGATTGTAGAACTAATGTTTTGATATAATAATTGAAAAATGTTTTGGACCAATTTGAAAAGAATTTAAAACTTAGTTTTAAGTCCAAACAACTTGAAAATATGTTTGAGGTATTTTAAGAGGTTTTTGGCAATGTTTTTCATGCTTTTATATAGCCAAACTTGTGTTTTCAAGCTACCCGTATCGATACGGTTGTACCCGTACCGATACCTTTTTGCCCCAGTTTGGTCACTGTCAAAACCCGTATCAAAACAAGCTTGGCCGTTTCGATACGGATCGGGATCGTTTCGATACGCCTGGTAAGCGTACTGATCCCCTTTCAACCACCCCAACGGCTAATTTCCCAACGGTCATTTAAATGTGAAACCGTACCGATACGCCCTCAAGCGTATCGATACGCCTAGGCTGGCAAGAGCCCAACGGCTAGTTTATGATGAAGGTCGTACCGATACGGGTCCAAGCGTATCGATACGGAAGGCCGCAGAACAACATTAATGAAGGGAAATAAAGTCATCAACGGCTCCAAATCATCCCCAACGGCTAGTAACGGCTACAAACTCAATTGAGAGTATAAAAGGGACCTCCAAGCATCTTGTAATGGTTAATGCTTCAATTGTTACAACATTATGATGTCAAAATTTGTCTAGAGCTTTAATTGTACATTTCTTGCTTAGACAACACTTGTGAGCTTACATTGTTAAATTTGCTCAAGTGTTTAGGTTTTGGGTGAGTGCTTAGAATTGCAAACAAACACCTTTTAGAGGGATTTCTAGTTTGCTAAGTCTTTCTTTGTAAAGAGAGTGTTCCTTCAAGCTTTGGGTAGAAAGCTTTGAGGGTTGTAACGGTTTCCTCCTAATCCGAGAAAAGGGGACGAAATTCTTAGTGAATTTGTTGGAAATCCTTAGTGGGGAGCTAAGGTAGTGGATGTAGACCTTGGTTAGAAGGTTGAACCACTATAAATCCTTGTGTCAAATTGCCAATTTTTCACCTCCCACTAAAACACCCAACTATCCAACTTCTCCACACTTGGCGAGCAAGAACGGTTGATCGAATCGAGCCCCACACAACTCAACAGATTTATATATAATTTTTTGGGTAAACTACTTCATTGACCACCATATTTTTGATAAAGTTGCGATTTGACCACATTATTTTTTTTCGAAACAATTAAACCACCAAACTATTTAATTGGATGCAATGTGACCACCAGCCGTTAAAACATAACGGAGGGAGTGACGTGGCAGTTAGTAAAAATTCGTATAATTACACATTTGGTCTTCGTTATTTATATATTCTATCATTTTAGTCTTAATTTTAATTTAATAAAATAAATTAATTATTTAATTAGGTGTTGATCACCTTATTAGAAGACTTTGTCATTTATATTTAATTTAATAAATTTATTTTCATCTTCCAATCAGGTGGTGACACATGTCACCTGATTGAAGGATGAAAATAAATGAAAAAAAAAACACATGGCAAAGTCACTGGGCCAAAGACACTTTTGTCTACTCAGTGTGTTCGCCTTTGTCTGAGGGCGGTTTGGGTTTTAAGTATTTGTCTACTCAGAATGAGGCTTTCTTGATGAAAATTTGTTTTAATTTAGTTCGCAATACTGATCAATTCTGGGTTCAAGTCTTGCGTTCAAAATACAAATGGTGTACACCGGTTCCTTCTACTATCTCCCGTCCACGCTGCTCTCATTTGTGGAAAGGCGTAAGTCTTGTTTGGGAGGAGGTGCGTAATGGTCTCGTTTGGTCCATCGGCGATGGTTGTACTGTGGATTTTTGGAGCGATGTATGGTTGGGGGAGGTTGGCGCGTTACGCGATTGTGTTTTGGACACTTCTTTGCGTGATGGACTGCCCTCGATAAGCGTTGCGGACATGGTTGTGGAGAATGGCAGTTGGCGATGGAATGCCTTTCAACACTTGTTACCGCGGGATGTATTACTCCGGCTTGCTGCTGTTCTACCACCACAGCAGGTTGGTGTTGCGGATGGTGTAGGATGGAAGTGGGAAGCTCGGAAGGATTTTTCGGTGTGCTCAGCGTACTGAGTCCGTTCCGGTTCCGTGAGCATTCCGTCGGAACCGGTTTGGAAGGTTATCAATCGCTTTAGGGGTATCCAACGTATTAAGGTCTTTCTATGGTTACTTGGATGCGGAAAGTTGCTTACAAATGATGAGAGGATGCGTCGACATTTGACGGCCAGCTCGCATTGTGGTGTTTGCGGGAACGCAGGGGAGTCGATCGACCATCTCTTTCGCACATGCCCGCTGGTGTTCAACATTTGGGTTAGTCTTATACATCCCTCGAAGCTCGCTGAATTTTTATCAATGAATATCCTTGAATGGTTACACCTTAATCT
This sequence comes from Hibiscus trionum, assembly GCA_030270665.1. NCBI lineage: Eukaryota > Viridiplantae > Streptophyta > Magnoliopsida > Malvales > Malvaceae > Hibiscus > Hibiscus trionum. The sequence goes on from BSYR01000022.1 coordinate 38,836,960, forward strand.
CTCAAAGCCGGACTATTTTGCGCGTGATTCTAGCGATTGTGATTTGCGATTTGGAGCAATACTATGGTCTATTTGGAAGTTTCGTAATTTTTGCATATTTGATCCGGAGGCTGCGGAAAAGTTTAATATCCTTGAACATAGTCGATGGTGTGTGAATGAGAGTGTGCGGGCTCTCTCTTCAGCCGGTGCTGTGGTGTCGCCATCTTCTTCCATTGGTCCGGGCGTTGCTGCAAAATGGGTAAGGCCACCGTTAGGATGGCTGAAACTTAATACTGATGGTGCGAGGGAGGTATCGAGTGGATTCGCTTCTTGTGGTGGTGTGGGTCGCGACAACAACGGAGTTTGGCGTTTTGGTTTTGCAAAGTTTGTGGGGATTTGCTCTCCGTTGGAAGCGGAACTATGGGGTGTTTGTGTGGGACTATGTCAAGCTTGGCTTCATGGTTTTCGGAAGGTTATAGTGGAGGTGGATTGTCGGGAGGCTTTTCTTTTGCTGTCGAGGAATCGTTCGTCTACGGTAAACATTGGTTTGGTGCATCAGATTTGGAGCTTGATGCAGCGGAATTGGGTAGTGATCGTACAGCATATTAGCCGTGAGGCTAACAAGTTGGCGGATGGGTTAGCGAAATTAGCTCGGGGAGGTTCACTGGACTGCCGCTGTTTTAGCCATCCACCTGCAGGGTTGCAGCATTTGCTGCTAGCTTATTGTCCAGCACCAGCGTAGAGCTGGCTTGTTTCTTCATTTGTTATAAAAAAAAAAGACACTTTTGTTATATAAAATATAAATAATTAATATAAGTCATTTTTGATTCTTTATGCCAAAGAAAAGTAAATAAATGTGGATTAACGAGATTCGAACATGACATGTTTATAATGCATAAAAAATAATAATTTCTGGATCAATTTTAATTTTTTACGTAATATGTGTGACAACATCTTATTTTTTTTAAAAAAAACTGGAAGCATTTTTCAAGTTGGAAATCATGAAAAGGGAAAGGGAGGGCAATCCACATCCCCACTTCACTTGAAACTGAAAGCACAAAATCTTGAGGAATTGGTTTATAGCTGTGAAGCATATGGTTCCTGCATTCATTATCCTTTTCCCATAATTTGCCTTATCTTACTGCCCACCACGCCTCTGATGTAAGCACCATACCACCAAATGGTTTCAACTTTCAACTATCCAAGTGGGGAATCCAATCATTAGATACATATACAAAATTTTATGTTAAGGTGCGAATTATTAAAAAGTTATATTAAATATAAAGATGTAAAATTACAAAATTTTATAGAGTGTAATATTAAATTATTAATAAAAAATAAAAATAAAATATCTAAATTATAGATGAATTTAAAATTTTTAGAGAATACAACTGTCCCAACACTCCTAAGTTTGTCCCTTGATATATATATGAAAAATACTTTGATAACAAGCCTTTTAGCTTTAGGGTTTAGAGGTTTAGGTTGTTTAGGGTTTAGGGATTTATGTTGTAGTCTCGTAAGATGTAGAATTTAAGGCTTAGAATTTATGGTTTAAGACTTAGATTTTAGGGTGTTGGGGTTAGAGATTTATGTTTTAGATTTTATAGTTTAAATATGATGGGTTATATATATATATATATATATATATATATATATATATATATATATATATATATATATATATATATGTTTGACTGAAGAAATGGTGCTTATGTTTTGCAACTTTCGTGTAAACGTATTTATAATTGGATTAATATCCTATACACTGGCGGTGGAAACCGAAAGTTTTCACAAACGCCTTAGTTTTAGGGTATATGGTTGAGGAGTTTAGGTGTAGAAGTTTAGAATCTATGGATAGTTGTTTTAATTTAAGGTTTAGGGTTATAATTTAGTGTTTATAGGTTAGAGTTTAGTTTTTAGGGTAATATGGTGATGATTTAGGGTTTAACATATAAATCCTAAATTATAACCCTAAACCTTAAATTGAAACAACTATCCCTAAATTCTAACCCCCTACACCTAAACCCCTAAACTCTACACCCTAAACTAACTTCCTATACCCTAAAACTAAGGCGCTTGTGGCAACTTTCAATTTCCACCGCATGTGTATATAATATTTATCCTTTATAATTTTATCAGGTAATGTGATTTCTGATATATATATATGCGCTTAATTCTACAGCTGCAGTTTACCTGTTTCTTAGTTTCAGATGGGTTATGTTATTGAGTGAAATTTTTTGAGACATTTTCTATTGTTTTCATTCCAATTTGAGGGTCCATGAGCATGAACCAACCACGCGGGATGTTTCATGCACTCTTTGGGTTGCTTTTCTTCTTGAGTGCTGCTTGCAGAAACGAAATCAAAATTTAAAATTGGGGCAAAATATAAATGTTTGAAAGTGAGAGACAAATTCATAAATAATATATAATTTTTAAAATAAATTATAAGAAAATAAAAGTAAAAAAAATTGAGGAATTAAAGTGCAATTGCCCCTCCCACTATCCACTGGCTGCTTGCTTCATACAAAAACAAAAATTAATGTGTAGACTATGAGTTGGCAAGTGAATTCAACTGTGATTGTCATTTGTTTGTCTTTTTTTTTTTGTTGAGAAAATCGGGTTTTTAAGGTACCTGTGTAAGTAAAAATTATCTATTTTTTCGGTGTTCTTTTGTATATAATAATACTAAAAAATAAATTATAAACCTCAATCTTAAATTCTAAATCTGAAATCATATATCTTAAATCATAAAAAAATATGCTTCAACCCTAATTTTTTAAACGTTAATCCTAAATTTTAAATCTAAAATTTTAATACGTGTATAGAAAGAGACACCAAAAATGACAGAAAATTTCTAAAAATCTTCTCCTCTTTCGGTGTTCCTACTTATGCCCCAACACTAAAAAATATTACAAAATTAAATTCTAAGCCCTAACCCTAAATTCTAAACCGTAAACCTTAAAAATACACCCTACTCTAAATTCCATATACCCTAAAAATACACCATACCCTAAATTCCCTAAACCTTAACCCTAAACACTAAAACTCTAAACTCTAACTACCTACATACAGGATAAAAATCCTCTGCCCCTTTCGGTGCTTCTACTTATGCCTCAACATTAAAAAATACTAAATTAAATTTTAAATCATAAACCATACACCATATACCCTAAAAATACACTTTACCCTAAATTCCCTAAACCTTAATCCTAGAACTCTAAACCTAATTTTAAGCGTGGAAACATAAATAAAAACACCGAAAAAGTAAAAAAAATATAGATAAAATATTTATTTATTTCTTATTTACCTTCTCATATTATAATCTTCTTATCTTATATATAATATGTTAACAATTAGATAAAGTGGAGTTGGTCAGATCAGATGATGTAACCTGCAAATTAATCTACTTTTTCTAAAGCTATGTTGATGATTTAGGGTTCATTGTTCAACGGGTCTATTTTTAAAATATTTTTTAAAAAAGTTTCGAGATTTTTTTTGGATTTTTATCACATAATATATTTTTAGCTGTGTCATCTCATTTTAGTGGAGGAATTAAACAATACGGGCCAAAATGGTTACGTGATAATTTAGGTACTTGATTTTAATCCTTTGCATCTCTTTTAAAAAAATCAAAGTGTTAAAGTTTTTTAAAGTAATTTCATTGTTTCAAATTTTTATGACATTGTTTATGAAAGTTTTGACTTCCTAAAAACTATGTAATGTAATAAAGTTAAGATTATATTTTGATACACAAATTGTATAAAAAATATATACAATTCTTTGTATTTTAGTTATAAGATTTAAAATTTAAATCTTTAATCCTAAACACCGTAAAACCTTAATCTTAAACCCTAAACTCTAAATTATAACCATAACCTTAAATTTTACACCCTACAACTTAAACCCCTAAACTCTAAACTATAACCATAAACCTTAAATTCTACACCCTACAACTTAAACCCCTAAACCTTAAATCACAACCAAAATCTCTAAACCTAAAAATTACGTGTGTATCAAAACATTTTTCATAAAGTTATTAGGCCAAAAAAATAATATATTATATTTATATGGTTAAAATCAATATATTTATTGTCGATTGCAGTGACTAATCTACTTATTATATATATTCTTGAGATAAATGGTTGATATTAAAAATTGAATATATTATATTATGTACGTACGTAAACTTACATTCTCAAAACCAATTATTATACAAACTTACAAATATGCAAATATTTATAAAAGAAGATAGATAAATTGAATATATTATATTTTGTACCTTAAAAAAAATATCGCAATGCACTACAAAATAAATATAACGCAGAAAGATAACATAAAAATTGTCTAGAAAAATACACACTATCATCTATTATTAAATTTCTAGGGTAAGCATAACAACAAGTTTATCTATGCCTAAGGGCTTGAAAAATAAATGCATAATGCGAAAAAATACTCTTAACGTTTGAATGAATAGTTATTTTAGCCTTTATTTTTTAAAGTAATTTAAGCCGTAACATTTTACTTTGGGTCAAAATGACCTATCCTCAGATGAAAATTATTAGTCAACTGACGATAAATGGCTTGAAATGACGTGTGCACGCTGCGATAGCAATGCCATATAAACAAATATGATGACTTTACATAATGACAAATGAGTTAAAAATAATTTTAAAAAATTGTATAAAATATTTTTTCCTCTGGCGTGTCATTTTGTAAAGTCGTTTCAAGACAGTTGACTAACAATTTTCATCTGCAGAGGCGCCATTTTGACCCAAAATAAAACGTCAAGAATTAAATTGCTTCAAAAATGTATAGGAGTCAAAGTGACTATTTAATCAAACGTGACATTATGCCAAAAATAAATGTTTAATTATGACTATATTAGCTTAATTTTCCTAATAATATCTACTTTTGAATAAAAAACGAAAGGAAAGGACATTTTGGAAATGTCATCACAAGCTTGATCCAAGAGGAATGTTTTATCATTTATGTATGGGCTTCTCATGTGTTGGATCAACAAATCTTTAGCTTCCACTCTACAATTATGTAAAATATTATATTTTGCATATAATCTTATTTATCGTAGGTTTGATTCTTATTTATTAAAGATTGTATAAAAATATGGAAAGATAAAAATATCGTTAATTTTTTTTTTTTTGATAAATGATGAAACCTCGTTAAAAATTTATCTTCATGTTTGATACGATGCCAAAATAAAGTATCCAACAACGGAAGGTGAAAAAGAATACACATAATAATATTGCTGAAAACAAAATCTTTTACAATAATCAAAACGGAACAGGAGAATCTTAAAAATACAACAATAGAACATACAACCCTCTTAAAAGCCTAATCACCTGAAATGCCCGTCAATATAATTAGAATAATATTGATTATAAGTCAAAGTAAGAGTAGTTTAATGATTTCTACCAACGGTAATTGGTCCAAGTGGTAAGCAGCTTGATATTATTTAAGAAGATTTCGAGTTCAAAACTTTGTGTATGTAGAAAGTTTTCGTTGGCAGACTCATCCCTAATGTCAGGTATGCGACGCGAATCAATCCAAATTAATCAACACAAAACTCTAAAAAATTAAAAGGACAATAAAAAATAATTTAATGATTTCTAATTAAATTGGCGTGTGAATTTACTTGTGACACTAAACTTGGTTAGAAATTTAATTATTAGTATGTATATATATATATATATATATATATATATATATATATATATATATATATATAAAGCTTTAATGGGTTTGTGTTAGAAGTCTGTTTCTACTTTCCTTACAACCGTTGAGATCTCATTGAAGCCCAATAACATGGAACTGAGCTTGGTGTTAATGTCTGATAATGTTACATTAAAGTGTTTCATACATTGTCCTAAACTGTATTGGGCTCACTTTGCTTGGTTTATCCGGGTATCTCATTAAGCCCGGCCTATTATATTCGGGTACTCGTTTTTTTATTTTAAAATTAAAAAAAATCACATGTTAAACACAAAAATATTTAAAAAAAAATTAAACTTAAAAAATTATAATACAAACATAAAAAAATTAGGGATTTAAACTTAATTTTAGAGTAAAAATATTAAGAAACATAAAATAAAAATATAATTTTAAATATAAAAAATATATATTAAATTTTATCGGGTCGGGTACCCGGTAAGGGAAAACTTCCGGCCCGTGTCCCGGGAAATTTCCCGGGTCAGGTACCCGGCCCATTCGAGTAATTTTTTTTTCCAGAAATTACCCCACATTTTAGGTTCGGGTCGTCGGGTCAACCGGGTCGGGCATTTGTGCCCACTCCTAGCTCTCAGTAACAAGAATTTAGGAGGACATTGGTTGCTTATCAAATGCTTTGTTGTAGGGATTAGGGATGGAGTCAGAATTATCATATTTTTTAAATTTTATTATTTAAACTAAAGACATTAAGGATTAGGGATTGTTATTATGTCAAGTCATTTCAAGTTGTTTATCGTCAATTGACTAACAATTTTTATTCATTGATGGACTATTTTAACTAAAAATAAAATATTAAGAGTTAAATTAATTAAAAAAATAGAGACTAAAATATCTATTTAATTAACTGTTAATTTTTGTTGGTATTATACCAACAAAAAAAAACCTTCAAACCTAGTTTCTATCAATCTTCTCGTTAGGATAAGTCGCAATTGTCTATAAAACATTTAATTATTTAAGACATGACGGATAAGTGCTTGTGTCCAAAACATTTATTTATTTATTTTTGATAAATAACTTTTTATGTTTTTTTAGATGAGACTTGTCTCTTTCAATAATTAAATTTAAAATTTTGATAAATTTTTGTTTCTCTTCATTTTGAATCCTACATGAATGTTTGGCAAAAGAGAAGATTGAAGCTTGAGGAATCTAACAAGTGATTTCACTGAAAAGTGGATGATGTTCATTTTAGAAGATTCGAGTTTAATCACTTTATATGTAAGGTGTATGTGCATTACCAAATAATTAATAATATATACGAACAAATATTAATTTCTAATCAACTTTAGACTATTGAAGAAAAAATCGAAGCTCGAGAAAGAAAAGAAATAATAAAAATAAAAGGCTGAAAATCCAACAATTAAATAAGGAAAGTATAGTTTTGTAGTAGTAGTAATCAAAATCATGCTCTAAAAGACCGCCATTTTTCCCGGTCAAAAAACTAACCTTTCTCAACGTACAATCATCCAAGTTTCTATATATCCGATCATCACCTGCAAAAAACCAAAGAGAAAAACAAGTTCAAATCGCCGATTCATTCAACCATTGAACAAGAAGAACAAAAACCCGTACTATGTTCTCTTTCCCATCTCTCAGGAAATCCCCACCGTTGATCAAACAAGTAGTTTCCAATCAAAGGTCGAACAGTGTTCGTCGGGTCTGTAACCGATCAAAGGACTCGGCTCCATCTTCTTCTTCATATTTAGCCTTGTTGAAGGAACCTCCCTCCGGTGAAAACGCCAGTCGAAGGGAGGAGCTGCTGAGATTAATCTCTACCGGAGTTCTGATTGCTGGGTCGGGTTTAGGGTTTTGCTACTTTTCTCATTCTTTTGTTTCTTTTGCCGATGCCCCCAACGGGGCGACATGGGCCAGTGAGAGCGTCGCCGATCAGATCGAACATGAGATTCCCGAGAAGAAATCCAAGTTTATATTTGGTGGTAATCTTGTGGGATCGAGGAAGCAACAATTTTGAATCTTTTGAGCTTTGTCATTGCTTAATTTTCTGCGTACAAAGTGTTTGATCTTTTGTTTTTTTATTATTCTAATGTTTCAGAATCATACAGGAGAAGGGTTTTCTTCAATTATGAGAAACGTATACGGTTGCAAAGTCCGCCTGAGAAGGTGTTCGATTACTTCGCATCGTATCGAACACCCGAAGGCGATGTTCTTATGACCCCCGGGGACTTGATGCGGGCGCTTGTTCCGGTGTTTCCTCCGTCGGAATCGAATCGGATTCGAGAAGGTTGTCTGAGAGGGGAACGTGTCGATCCCGGCGAGTTGCACTGCCCGCCTTCGGATTTCTTCATGCTTTTCGATACTAACAACGATGGACTCATCTCTTTCGCCGAGTACATCTTCTTTGTTACACTCCTTAGCATTCCCGAATCAAGCTTCTCCATTGCGTTTAAAATGTTCGATCTCGACCAGAACGGGTGTGTTGCTTCCATCGAATAACTAAAATAATACAAACATGTTCGTTTAACGTTCGCAGTTAGCTTCTAAGAAAAATAACTGCAATGTTTTGATTGTAAACAGAGAAATAGATAGGGAAGAATTCAAGAAAGTGATGACCTTGATGCGATCGCAGAATAAACAAGCGGCTCGCCACCGGGACGGGCGGAGAATCGGCCTCAAAGTTTCGGAGCCAGTGGAGAATGGGGGCTTGGTGGAGTACTTCTTCGGACAAGACGGCAAGACTTGTCTCAAACATGACAAATTCGTCCAATTTTTACGAGATTTACATAATGAAGTATGTGCCATTCAACATAACTCTAGACTTAATACTTGGTAAGAAACTGATTTCCATGTCTGGATTTCGTAGATGCTGAGGTTGGAGTTTTCCCATTACGATTACAAGTTGCATGGAACAATATCAGCTAAAGATTTCGCATTGTCGTTGGTGGCCGCCGCCGATATTAGCGACATAAGCAAGTTGCTCAACCGCGTCGATGAAATCAGCAACGAACCCGAACTCAAAGACGTTCGGATTTCGCTCGAAGAATTCAAGAGTTTCGCCGAGCTACGAAAAAGGTTGCAATCCTTTTCTCTAGCCATCTTCAGCTATGGGAAAGTAAATGGAGTGCTAACCAAAAAGGATTTCCAAAGAGCTGCATCTAAAGTAAGTATTGCTTAGTTAGCTATCTTCCTTTATATCACCCCGACCGAGGGCGGGCGAGTGTCGGACACGAATACGTGTCCGGCACATATTTCTTAATTACTTATCGATGGTGCATTCGTTTGAAAACCGATGAAGGTATGTGAAGTGTCGTTAACTGATAACGTGGTAAACACAATATTCCATGTGTTCGATTCGAATCGTGATGGGAATCTAAGCTCGGACGAGTTTGTTCGAGTAGTGCAGAGGCGGGAAAGGGACGACTCTCAGCCGAAATCGGAACCTAAGGGGATGATATCTTGCCTGCTAAGTTGTGCAAGAAAATGATGAGTTGCTTGTTAAGTCAGCCATGGCCTGTCGTATGTATTTCATGGCTGGTAATAAAAAAATTATATCATTTCATGGTATGGTTTACTTGTAAGTAAATGAATCTCCTCTCTATATAAATGTGGAATAATAAAATTTCTATATTTTATATTTTCTAGTGCTATTTTTATATGTAATCCCTGAATTGTCGTGTAAATTTAGGTAAATTTAAGATACAAATTTGAGGTTAAAAAATAATAAATTTTTAAATTTGTTTAAACAACTTAAAACATTACCCTTTTATTAATTAAATATTTTTTGGGATGTGTAGAAAGAACTTAGGTTTTTTAATTTTTTTTGATTAATTACAAGCCAAAAGCTGTCATTTTTTCTTTCGTTTTCTTACTTATGCTCTCACGCTTGAAATTGAGTTTAAAGTTTAAAATTTTAAATTAGAGTTTATGGTTAGGGTTTAGGGAATTTAGGGCTTAGGATTTAAATTTTAGAGTTAAGGCTTGAAATTTAATTTTATAGTATTTTTTAGTGTTGGGGTATAAATAGGGACACCGAAACAGAACAGAGAATTTTTATCTATTACGTTATTACTTATTAGGTTGTTTTTTTTAATGATTTAGATTATTTTAAGATGAGGAGATTTAGGATTATGAATTTTTATATATGTCAGTTTTTTATTAAATAGAGGTATTATATTTTCATGTCAAAATTTAAACTCATTCAAAATGAGACAAGAATAGTATCTTTAGTCTCTTTATATATGTTAATTAATAACATGTATAGTACTTTTTAAATGATATTAAGGATAAACTACACTTAAAGTCATTGGACTATTAGTAAAATGTTTTAATATAAAGAAGTGTTTAAATTATACATTTTTTTCTTTAAATAGTTAAAGTTTTTTTTATTAAAAATAGGTACATAATATTTTTACCGTTATTATTATGTGTGTCTAACGTTTTATTTTGTTAATATTTTAATGTTGACCTATTTAAAGCATGATAAATATTTTATACACAGACGGTGGAAACTGAAAGTTTCCACAAGCGCCTTAGTTTTAGGCTATAGAGAGTTAATTTAGGGTATAGAATTTATGGGTTTAGGTTTAGGGTATTAATCCTTAAAAGTAATCTGACACTCAATCAGTGCTTGGTATTAGTAAAATAGCATTTTTTCACCTATTTTTAAAAAAATTATATTTCCATCATTTTGACTAACCGTTTATATGAATTCAGTTCACTAACTTTATCACGCCTTCTTTTATACCTAATGCTATTTGCGAGCATAAGGAATTTTGAATTAGTTACAAGATAAATATTATGTTGCAATTAATTAAATCTTTTAGAGAAAAATAAATAATTTGTTCTATTTTATGTTTCAGTTAATTGTTTCAGATTTTTTTTTCCGGATTAAGTAGAGTTACAATAATATTCTCAAGGCGAATGTCAAGATTTAAACTCACAAAAGGTAAAGCGAATAAACATCCACGACCATTAGGCCCAATTAATAGATCTCTAATTGTCTCGATTATTTATGAAAAATAATTCTTATTAATTATTTTGTGCACATTTTCTTAAGTGCCATCTACGTATTCAACCCCATAAATATAAATATTATGTAAAGTACATAAATAGTTACTAAAAAACTTAAAAATAATCTGGTTAATCGTTAATTTTAAAAAAATATAAAATAAACATTAAAATTTTTATTTTGTTATAAAATGGACATTATGTCGTTAAGAGGATGACATGAAAATTAGAATATTAAATTAATGGGTAAAATTTATTGAGTCTATCAATTGTAGCTAGAATTTTATTTTAGTATTTTTCTAATATTTATTAGAAATAATTTTAAAAAATCAGAAAATTTTATTAAAACATAAGAAAATTCGTAATTTATTTAGAAATTTATAATTTTGAAAAGCTAAGAACAGATTTGTTATGATTATAAGAAATAAAAAATATTAATCATTAAATTTTGTTGTACGTTAGAGAGAAGGTAAATAATGAAAAATATGAAAGTTTTATTAAAATTTTATGATTTGGACTAAAAACAAACAATAATTACGATTGAGAAAACAAAGAGCAATAGCCTGGTTTATCGTTGAATAATTATTGGGGGCAACGAAAAAGGATAAATCCAAATATTTGAATTTTCTTTCTTTTATCAAATTTAAAAAATATTAAATGTCATTTTTTATAATCATAAATCAAACTAAAATTAATTTAGAAATTGTCTTTGGAGTTTTTTATGGACTTAGAAAATAAATCAAAGATACAAATCAAAGGAGAGAGAAAAACGTTGAAAGTTATTTTTCTTCAAATTAGAATCAAGTAGAAAAATATGAAAAATTTGAAGGTCATCTTTTAAAAATATAATTTAAATTAATAAAATGTATAAAATTTTAGGGTTAAATATGTTATAATGTTAATTATTTAATGACGTTTTGATTGAAATGATATAAAATGATTAGTCAAATGGCAAAGACATAACATTTAAAAATTGAGTGACAAAAATGTAATCTTACTAATAATTTAATGACAGTAAGTGCAATTTATCTTAACAATAATAAAGCTTAATATACAAATAAATACCTAAACTATATTTCTTGTTAACTTTAGGTGCGTAAACTATTTTTTGGTAAAAATAAGGAGAACGTTTATGTTGTTACAATTTTTTATGTGTCTGGTCTTTAAAGGCTGTTAAAAATTTTATTATCAATCAGCTTGACACGTGATAAATTTTAATTTTTTAAAAGTTTTCTTTTTGGGAAAACTTAAAATTTTTAATTTTTCAGGAAATTTTAGAATTCCCCACAATTCACAAAACAACTCCAAAACCCTAAACTATCTCAAATTCTTAAATCATCACCACCAATCGTTGTCCTTTGAGTCTACCTATTTGGTCACTGGACCCAATCAATCATTTTCGCCTACATGGCGTCAGTCGAACGTCGAATATAAAATCAACATTCGGCTAACACGACATTCATTGTTTCTAACGACATCATGTTACGAAAAATGACTTGTTAGGTTCGATGGTTTAAGGAGTGACAATCGATAATGGCGATTTGAGTTTGAGATATTTTAGAGTTTTAGGAATTATTTCTATAAAATTTGAGAAATCTCAAAATTTTCTAATTAAATTAAAAATTTTGGGTAAAAAAATTATTTTAACTTTTTTAAAAATATAAAACAAACATATCACATGTCATGTTTTGATTTGTTAATGAATTTTTTAACCTAATACTCTATCCGTCCCATTAAATATGTTCAATATTTTTTTTGGTCAAATTTTTAAAATTTTGACTCATGACTTCTTTAAATTTATTATTAATAAAAATACATAAAAATATATTTTAAAATTGAAGTAGTTTAAATATATATATTTTTATAAAATTTAATTAATTAAAATATTTAAAATAATTGTAGTTAAAATTTAAAAAAAAAATTAAAAATCAATTTTGTACAAATTTAGTGAGATTCGAGGAAAATAACATGTACTTGCTCGCGAAGTTACCCAAAACAATCTCAATCAAACCTATATATATTTGGGACGCAACACCCCCACTGGAGAAGTCTTCGTCGTTTCTAACAATCTACTTTTTTTTTTCTGGGGATGGCGAAATTGAGAATCGGAGGGACATGGGTTGGGGTTATCGACTTAGAATTGGAGAATTGGACGGTGGCGATGTTGAGGGAAGAGGTCGCCAAGCGATCAAACGCCCCACGTCCCGACTCTATCAACCTCATCTCCGCCGGTAAAGTTTTGAAAGACGGCGATGGCTCCCAAAAGTTAAGCCAATTGGGTATCAGAGACAATGCTAAGATTCTGGCCAGCCGTGTCTCCGTCGATGAAGGCAATTCCTTGAAACAAGAGTTGCTGGCCGAGGAAGAGCGCTCTCGTAGACTTGCTCGAGTCAAGTGAGTCTTTGCTCAACTGACTCAACTCGTTCTTTTTTCTCTCTCGCTCTTTGTTTGCTTTTAAAAGGTTAATTAATAGAAGCTGGGTGCTCTTTTGATGTTTGATTGGGTTCCTAGTTTTGTTGAAATCATGGGTTTAATCAAAGTTACCTTATTTATTCTTAGAACGAGGAAAATCACGATCTTAAGGCAATTTTAAGGTTAATTAATAGTTTTTTTCCGAATGTTCCATTGCATATTGTTTTGCAAACTACCCGATTACTAATCCGTAGTTATCTGTATTGGCAGGGCAGCTGCCACTGCACTTTCCAAGAGACATGTAGATGGTTCGTTACCAGTTGAAGACTTCAATATTGAACTTGAAAACCAGGGAGGACAGAAAGTACAATTAGGAACAGAGACTGATCAGCGGTATGGCATTTACTCCTAGGGTATTAAGACAGTTGTTGACCCAATATTTTAAACTAAAGTAAGATATGAATGGTCTTTTGAACAGGGCAGTGATGATGGGTTTGATGCTTCATGAAAATGCAAAGAATCTACTTACGAGACGGCTGTATAAAGATGCACTGGAAGTGCTTACCATGGGGGAGGTTAGTTGCTAACATCCTCCCACATTTGCTTCAACACTATATTTCTTGTTTGCATCTGGATTCTTAGTATAGTAGTCTATGAACTTTCTTGTCGCCAATGTTAATTGGATTTGGGGAATAAGTGTAGAATACAAATACATGTACATGGATATAGTCAATTTTTAACATAGATATGATATTAGCTTGTTAGCAAAGCTGGTAATAAGGTTATACATTAAAATATTTTTTTATGAGTTTGGCAATTAATTAATATAAGTACCTTATTCTTTCTTGTAGGAGGCTTTCTCACTTTGTGATCCCAAGGTCCTTGAGGTAACATATTTTTTCTGAATAACTTGGTTCATGCTGTGATTCGGTTTTTTGTTTATAGATATAAATAAAAGCTGCTTTAGCTTTTAGTTAATCCGATATATTCGTGAACATGTATATGTTATTGAATGATTGCATGCTTGTTCTTTGGGTTTGACTCAATATCCTCCACACTTTGGTTGTATGTCTTTGCTTGCAGTTCATTGACAATGTACCAATACTGCAAATAGACATGGTGTGGTGCTATTTCTTGCTTCGAGACATCAGTTGGCTTTCAGTAGCAGGAGTACGGCTTGAAAAAGCCAGAGAAGGACTTGAACGTTGTCATGGGAAGGATTTTTCCCGTGTTAGACTCCTTCAAGCTGGCTCCCAGCCGGAGCTTGCTTTGTGAGTACTTTCAGAAAATTGTTTCAGTGGCTAAATTTCTATGTTTCTGGTCTTGAATGAGAATGCTGTTGGTTGCAATGTTTAGCTAATCTCTTTTGCATGCTATCTTTGTAGACATATGAGGTTGGAGTTGTTGGAAGGGGTGGTGGCATATCATAATGGTCAGTTTGATAAATCTAAAATGGCACTGACATCTGCACAAGCAAAATTCTCACAGGTACAGTTTACTTCAATTATTGTCCAAAGCAGCTAACTCTTTCCAGATATATTGTTCCAGTTCATCTTTCTTTGATGGTTTTATTGTAAAGTAAGGGGAGAACATTGTCACTTTCCCTTTTTTCTGAGTTGATCGGGTTGGTCCAGGGGGCACCACAGTGCCTCTCATCTCAATAACCTATATATACCTTATCAGAATACCTGCAGCTATCCTTTGAGCACAGGTTTAGATTTGGCTTCAATGATTAGATAAAAGGGAGTGCTTATTGTCGTATCTTGTGAACCAAGAATTATAAGACTGGATTTGTAATTTGCTTGCCATTTCTTTTGTTTTTTGCACTTATTTTCTCAACCATAGTTTATTTGCATCCTTCTCCAACATTAAGCCTTACTTTTTTGTGTTGATATCAGTTACAAGTGCCTGACGAAGCCTTATCTCATGTTATGAGCATGGGCTTTAGGGAACGTGATGCAAGGAGGGCATTACGATTGAACAATCAAGATATTGTGAGAGCTGTTGATTTTCTTTTCGAGGAAAAAGCAAAGAAAGCACAGAAGCGGGAGGATGATATCAGGCATAGAAAGGAAATCAAGTGGGTATAATATGCTTAAATTCTGTTTTAATTGTCACTTTCTTTTATGTACAAATAAATAATGTAACAATTTTCAGGGAACTAAAGCAATATGGAGTAACACCATTGAAGAAGGCTGTGAATCTTGAGAAATTGAAAGAATTAGTGGCTATTGGGTGAGCAGTGTAGCTTAACCTTCTCTTTTTTCCCCCTTCTTTTTATTGAGAAGGCTAAGTCATTTTTTATTTGGCAGATTTGAGAAGAAACTTGCTGCTGAAGCCCTTCGAAGGAATGAGAATGATTTTGAGAAGGCATTAGATGATCTGACCAATCCTGAAACTAATTCTGCCATCCAGGTTAACTGCTTTTTTGCATGAAGTTTTCCTAAATTTTCAATTTTATTGGCTACGCGGCTTCCATTCACTATGTTTGTCTGCAGCTTGATATTGAATCAAGGAAAAGGAAAAGAAAGGAACGAGAACTAAATGCTAGAATTGAAGAGCTTGTGTCCATGGGATTTGACAGATCGAGAGGTAACGAGGAAATAGTTCTAAACTGCTATACTGGCATTGTCATAGTTATTTTTCTTGTTATGACGTAGATTGCATTGTTGCCATGGTAGATATTCTAGTAACTTGAGGTGTATTGTGTGTTTGTTTGTTGTGGAAGTGAGTGAACAAATATAAAATTTGTGAGATATATAGCTGAACTCTGTTATGCTTTTCTTATTGTTCGAAACAATTTGAGATCTTTTCTTATCAAAAGAATGATTAGAGCAAATAAAAGTTCCTATATATTTGACATGACAAAGACATGTCACAATCTTATTGCCAATTTTTGGATGATGTAGTTGTGATAAAAAAGAAACGGTGAAAACTTTCTTGTGCACAGGAGAGGATTCGTATTTGAAAGAGTCTTTTTGCTGAAGCCGTTACTTGTTTACTCCCCATAAACTTGACAAGGATTTTTTCTAGTAACATTCTGATATTTTTCCTGGGTTCAGTGGTTGCTGCCGTTCGGGTTGATGAAACTATGGAGCAAACAATGAGTCGACTGCTGTCAGAATCTCCGCCACCACTCCCCACTGTCGATGCAAACAGCATCGAGAATCCTGCTTCCGAGCCTAACAATGTGAACCCGGATAGTGGGAGTACCGATGACCCTGCTGAAGGTCCGTCAACTGCTGCAGATGAAGAACGGGATGTGGAGATGGAAGATGAGCTTGCAAGAGACATAGGGAGTGCCGACGCGTTATCAGACTACGACATTGAAGTGACAAAAGAAGGCGAAGCAATACAGGAGTATTTGACTCTCTTGGCCTCAACAGGTAGCAAGGAAGCTCAATCTTCGGGATGAGAAAATAATTCTGAGCAATAAGCAGTTAGTAGTAGATATCTGTGAATAGACTGATACAGGCCCCAGTTACAGGTAGTAAATGGCTTGAAATTTTAGAATGAAAAAGGAAACAGAATAACTCCTACAACTTCAAAAGGCTTGAAATTTTACATTTGAAACCTTAAATATCAGTTGAGAAATAATTACCCAAGTAGCGTTCATGAAGCTTTGCATGCATGGTATTTGTATACGCTAAAGCCTAAATGTACGTTGTATATCCTCATGTTAGATTGATCTTCGTGTTGACTGAGTCGATTTCGAGTAGCTCGCGATCCGTCTCGATGCTGACGCTGAAAACACTCGGATCACAAAAAACCCTTTTCTTACCATGAAAGGATAACAAAATCATCAATTTCTTTTCAGATAAACCATTCCCTGATTGTCAATAGACAAGGAACCCAGGACCAACTAATGAACAATAAACAACCAGCACGAATCTAGGAAATTCATACATCTAAAACTATAAAATCATTGCCGAAAAAACTGCTCGAATCCGAATTTCCGAAAATAAATATTACCTTCTTTTCTATTAGGACCACTTAACGAATTCTTATTTTTATTATATGAACACTAACAATGATAAACAACACAAATAGACACACAAAAAAACTCTAAAAATTATTATTTGAACACTAACAATGATAAACAACACAAATAGACACACAAAAAAACTCTAAAAATAAACCATTTGTATTCTGTTTGTATTCATAATTAAATATACAAATTTCTATTCATTCGTACGGTTAGTGGCAGAAAATCTGAATTTTCTTCGTTAGTTATTTATTTTATTGAGTATGTCTACGTTGAAATATTATTTGTGTTCGTTCGTATATAAAACATTTTGTTTTAAGATATTATTTTACTGAGTTTGTTCACCTTTAAAATTCTTTTTTTTTTTTTTTGATTAAATTTGGAGGGTTAGAAAAGAAAGGAAGGCAGGGGTAGGAAAGTAAATAGTGAGTGCGGGAATCTTTTTTTGCAACTTTCCGATTCCAACACAACAACCAAAAGTAAAAAGGAACTGAGTTTCCAAGAACAACAGCCAACAGCTGTTGAGGAACTGAGTTTCCAAGAACAACAGCCAACAGCTGTTGCCTTGCCGTTTACCGTTTGCCTTGGAAGTTGCTTCTGAGTTCTGACCCACCGCACCGCACATTCACGCTTTTCACGCTTTTTAATACTTTCTTTTTTTATGTGGCTGAAGTTTCAAGACAATGTAATTATTTAAAATTTAGTTCGTTTCTAAATCTAATTTTTTATTATAATAATTAAATTTTTAACTCTTTTCATTACAATTGTTATTTTTAGCTCTCATTAAGAGATCATGACTTGACATATTAAAATTTTATTTCTCAACAAAAATTATAAAACTTTAATTTTAATCTCAAATTCTAAATTTAATTTTTTAAACTTTACGTAACTTTTATACCGAAATTTCTCTTAAAAAAATTAATATAAATAATGATTAATATCCTATACACAAACGGTGAAAACTGAAAATTTTCACAAGCGTCTTAGTTTTAGGGTATAGGGAGTTAGTTTAGAGTATAGGGTTTAGGGGTTTAGGTGTAGAGGTTTAGAATTTAGGGATAGTTGTTTCAATTTAAGGTTTAGGGTTATAATTTAGGGTTTATAAGTTAGGGTAATATGGCGAGAAATTAGGTTTTAACCTATAAATCCTAAATTATAACCCTAAACCTTAAATTGAAACAACTATCCCTAAATTCTAATCCCCTACACATAAACCCATAAACCATATACCCTAAACTAAGGCGATTGTAAAAACTTTCAGTTTCTACTGCTTGTGTATAAGATATTTATCTTATAAATAATATGATAAAAATATTCGATTAAAATCTTTTTCAAAATATGAGATATATTCTCAAGGAGATTTGGTACAATTACTTGTTTTTAAACATGTTCATATTCTTTGACGTGTACCTAAAAGAAATATTTTCAATGTGGACTTTTAAAATTAAATTCTTTCAAGCTAAGGAATTGCGAGCTATTGCCATGTGTTTTACTTTTCTTTTTAAATATATTGTTATTGTAACCATATACGTAATCAGGATTTTTAGTTTAGAGATGAAGTGTAATAATAATTGAAAATGAAACAAGTTTAAAATAAATTAAAAGTTTTAAATAAATATATATAACAATAAAAAAACTATCCTACAAAATATAGCTTCGTCCCTTATCATAAACACTTTTGATTTGATTTTTTTAAACATAAAATAACATTTTCTCAACATTTAAGATTAAATTAAAAAAAAACCAACCAAATTTATTAAGCTGTGTAATTTGTTTATACTAAATGAGTATAATTAGCTGAGGAAAAGAACAAGTAGAATTAGAATTTATAATAATTAGGATTGGATGTAGCAAAATTGAAAGAAGGTGACAACTGACAAGTGTATTCTAATGACTAATGAGGAATGAAGGCGGACTGGGTCTGGCAGTAGTCAAAACAAAGCTCTGCCTTTGGCTTTTTATCAAACGTACCCAACAAACATGGAATCACTTGGAAAATTAAAAGGGAAAAGTACACACCAATAGTCACTAAATTATGACATAATCATTCTAGTCACTAACCTTTAAAAATTATAAAATTATTGTCATGAAATGATCACTAGACGTTATAAAATAGTTAATAATCATTATAGGGGTGATAATGAGTTTGACCGGCTCGCGAGCTACTCGAGCTCGGCTCGAGTGAGCTCAACTCTGGCTCGGGCTCGACTCGAAACCTTAACAAGCCGAGCTGAGCTTACCCAGGCTCGGCTCGAAAAGCTCGTGAACAGGCTCAGAATCTACATATGCACTAAAATAAATTATGTGTTTGTATTTTCTTTCTTTAGTTGGCTGTTGTTTGATTTTGTATTTTCTTTAATTATGTGTTTGTATTATAAGAATATTTATTGATTATTTGGATTAATCTAATTTTTGGCACTTTTTTCCCCTTTCCGAACATTGAATTTCGTTTTAGTGTTGGTTATGAAAGAGATTTTTAACGAATATTTTATAAAAAAAACTATAGCAAAATTTTTCATTTCGAGCCGAGCCGAGCATGACGAGCTTCGAGCCCGAGCCGAGCCCAATAATATTATTTTCGAGTCGAGCTCGAGCCTAAAATTCCGAGCTCGGTGAGCTTCGAGCCCGAGACGAGCCCAATTACACTGTTTCCGAGCCGAGCCGAGCCTGGCTAGGCTCAGCTCATTATCACCCCTAAATCATTATGTAACAATTTTATAAAACTTAAAGACCATTTTGTAACAATTTGACAAATTTAATGACCATTTTGTAATCTCTAAGAAAGATAGTGACCATAACGATTATTATTTCATAAAACAAAGAACTTTTTGTGGCGTTCACGTCAAGCTGAAATTCTTAAATAAAACAAAAAAAGAACAACACTAAAATATAAACATAATACAGAACAGTTTGTATTCTCCCTGCAACACACACATATTCCATTTTCTCATTTTAAAAAAAAACATTATCTTTCTGAATTTTCCAGGAAAATCTCTACACCTCGAATCCATTTCTCCAGATAAGTCTCCTGCCTTCAAATTTTCTTCTTTGGTTTTGGTTGTGCATAAAGGTCTTACCTTTGAGCTGAAGTTGAGGGCTTGAGGATTCTTTTGCTTCTCTCTAAACTGGGATTTCGTAATACTTTGTTAAGGACTCACAACTCCTGGCCTGGAGGTGGTAAAAATAATGTTTTTCTGTTTTTGTTTTTCCATTTTGGTATCTGGGTTTTATTGGTTCTAGGTGCCTAAGGTCTTTTTTTTGTGTGTGCTTTTCATATCTGGTGTATTTGAACAACTGGTTTCTGAATCTTTTATTCATAGAAAAAGTTGTCAAAAATTGGTGTTTTAAGGTCTCCTAGGAATTAGCAGCCTGGGGTTGAACTTTTAACTTGTATAAGAAGTTAGTTCAATATCAGGGTAGAGATTTTTTTTCTTGTTCCATTTGATTTGTTTGTGAGAATTTCTAGTTTGAGTCAAGTTATATAGTTTGGGTTGGATTTACTTTTTGTTGGATTTGAAATGGGGAAGCATAGTGGAAAGAACAAGAAGCAAACAGGTGATAATAATATGAAGCAAAACAAAGTTGGAGATGATAGTTCGAAATCGTATGATTCGGACACGGCGGTTTTCATTGCCATGTCTCAAGAACTGAAGGAAGAGGGCAACAAACTGTTTCAGAAAAGGGACCTTGAAGGAGCAATGGTGATATATGAGAAGGCTCTCAAATTGCTTCCAAAGAATCACATAGGTGTGTGCCATCTTAGGACCAATATTGCTGCATGTTATATGCAGATGGGATTGAGTGAGTACCCCAAGGCAATCCATGAGTGTAATTTGGCCCTCGAGGTAACACCGAAGTATAGTAAAGCACTCGTAAAGAGAGCTCGGTGTTTCGAGTCTTTGAATAGGCTGGATTTAGCTCTCAGTGATGTTAATGCAGTTCTTAACATGGAGCCTAGTAATACCATGGCATTAGAGACTTCACAGAGGGTAAGAAGTTCACTTGAGAAACAGGGTTTACCGGTTGAATTAGCCCCGGAATCCATTGAACCTCAAAGTGCTACGAATATTCTGAAAGTTGTCGAAGAGAAAACCAAGAAGATCAGTGAAGCTGAAGAATACGATGAACCTCAAAGTGCTTCGAAAATTCCGGAAGTTGTCAAAGAGAAAACCAAGAAGAAAAAGATCAGTGAAGCTCAAGATAACAAAGTTGTGGATCAAATTGAGGAGAAGAAGGTTGATGAAAATGTAGATGAAAAGAAGGCTGAGGATAAATACTTTGAACCACCAAGTGCTTCCCAACCTTCGAAAGTTGTCAAAGAGAAAACCGAGAAGAAGAAGAAGATCAGTGAAGCTCAAGATGACAAGGTTGTTGATCGAATTGAGGAGAAGATAGTTGATGAAAATGTAGTGGAAAAGAAGGCTGAGGATAAACAGGTTGTGGAGGAGAAAATCAGCAGTAACATGGAAGTACCAAAGAAGAGTGTCAAGTTGATTTCGGGTGAAGATATAAGACGGGCTCAGTTGCCACTTAACTGCAGCCTTGTGCAACTAAGGGAAGTAATTCACGATCGATTTCCTAGCTCGAGAGCAGTTCTTGTCAAATACAGAGATGAAGAAGGTGATTTAGTCACAATTACCAGTGATGAAGAGTTGAGATTGGCTGAAATAGCAGCAGAGTCACAGGGTTCTCTGAGGCTGTATGTTGTAGAAGTTGATTCAAAGCAGGATCCATTCTTCGAGAGATTTAAGCTTGAAGAAGTTCACAATCTTGAGATCAAACAAGGTAAGGCTGCTGAAAATGGTGATGCAAGAAAGGTTATGGAGAACGGGAAAGACTCATTTTGCATCGATGACTGGATAATTGAGTTTGCTCAACTATTCAAGAACTATGTTGGCTTCGATTTAGATGCATACTTGAATCTTCATGAACTCGGTATGAAGCAATATTCTGAGGCCATGGAGGACACAGTTACAAGTGAAGAGGCCCAGGACCTTTTTGACATGGCAGCTGAGAAATTCCAAGAGATGTCAGCATTAGCATTGTTCAACTGGGGAAATGTTCACATGTCCAGAGCTAGGAAGAGGGTCTATGTCACTGAAGATGGTTCGAGAGAATCCGTACTTGAGCAGATCAAAACTACCTATGATTATGCACAATTAGAATACGGCAAAGCTGGTAAGAGATACGAGGAAGCACTGAGAATCAAACCAGATTTCTATGAAGCTCATCTAGCTCTTGGGCAACAACAGTTTGAGCAGGCAAAACTTTCTTGGTATTATGCAATTGCAAACGATGTTGATCCGGAAACATGGCCTTCAGAGAATGTCTTGCACCTCTATAACAATGCCGAGGAAAGTATGGAGAGGGGTATGCAGATGCGGGAGGAGTTAGAACGGCAGCGCCTGCACAAACTTTCCAATTCGAAGAATGAACAAAATCAGTTGAAGAAAATAGGATCAAATGGTTTACTCAAAGATATATCAGCAGATGAAGCTGCAGAGCAGGAAACCAACATGAGTGCTCTGATAAACCTGTCATGGGGTACTATACTTTACGAACGATCAATCATGGAATTCAAACTAGGGCTCCCGGTCTGGCATGAATGTTTGGAGGTTGCTATTGAGAAGTTTGAGCATGCTGGAGTTTCTCCCACAGATATAGCTGTCATGGTAAAGAACCACTGTTCAAATAACATTGCACCAGAAGGTATCATATAGACAGAAATTCATAACTTGTGTCCTCAACTGCCATCTGCATAAACCTTGAAAGCATAACTTTTCTTTTGTCACACGCAGGCTTAGGGTTTAAGATCGACGAGATAATACAAGCATGGAACGAGATGTATGAAGCTAAAAGGTGGAAGAGCAAGATTCAGTCATGCCGACTAGAACCATTACTTAGGCGGCGAGTTTCAAAAATTTATCATGCATTGGAGCATGCATGAGGTGCATGTTGTTTTGAGTGGGATTTCCAGGATACCAGTCGATCGAAAGACATATCTAAGTTCTTATTATTTGAAGTGAGATATGAAGTACTGCATTACAGTTAGGTAAGTTGATTCTTTAGTGTAGTAAAGAATCATGCACTTCAAATTTTCACTGTGGATATGTTTGCTTTTAAGCATGGATTAATATCCTATACATTGGCGGTGGAAACTGAAAGTTTTCACAAGCGCCTTAGTTTTAGGGTATAAGGAGTTAATTTAGAGTATAAGGTTTAGGGGTTTAAAATTTAGGGATAGTTGTTTTAATTTAAGGTTTAGGGTTATAATTTAGGGTTTATAATTTAGGGCTTTAGGTGTAAGGGTTTATAAATCCTCGCCATATTACCCTAAAAAGTAAACCCTAAATTAATAACTCCTAAATTATAACCCTAAACCTTAAATTAAAACAACTATCCCTAAATTTTAAACCCTCATACCCTAAACTAACTCCCTATACCCTAAAACTAGGGCGCTTGTGGAAACTTTCAGTTTCCACCGCCTGTGTATAGAATATTTATCCTTATATCCGGGAATAACATAGGATCATTCCTTGTGCAGGTGTTTTTTGCTATTGTCTTTTACATCAAGCATCAGACTACTTTCAGATTCAAGGAAACTATTGGATTCCTGAGAGTTGTGTGATTGATAGGAGCAGCAGGGATCTCATGTTTTTTTGTTGGTTTCTGCTTTTCATCAGTTCCCCTCAAAGAAGTAGAAAATTCATGCTGGATTCAATATTTTATAAATTTTTTTACCAGATTGATTTGTTAGCTCTAGCTGCATGTTTTGCTTGCTGTATTACTATATGCCTTTAAGGATTGTAGTGAATTTATTTTCAGTTGGCTTTTATTCCAATCCAGACGTAAACTTCCAACGCAAATGTGCAGAACATAGACATAAAATTTCTATGTACAAACCCTTTTATTTGGCTAAGTTCCAAATTCAGCAACCACACATTTACAATCACCTCACACTGATCCCATTAGAAAGGGGGCTTTTCACATTTCAATATACACTTATTTAGTAGTTGAGAAAGCCATCCCCAGCTGATAGCAGCTATCTACAATTACAGCACATGTTGCAGTTTCCCCCAGGCTTTTATTCTGGTCGAAAGCTGACAAGGTTGGGGAGGGCCGTTGACTGAAGCTTCTTGATTTCAGCCGCGGTTACCTTGCACGACTCCAGGGATAGTGACCGTAAATTCTTTAGAGGTTTTAAATACGGCAAACCATCGTTCGTTATGTTGGAATTTGAAACATTTAACGACACCAATGCGGTCAGCCCTGTCAAAATCCATCATTAGATGAGCTCAATGACTTCACCAGAGAAGAGGGCAAACGACTAGAATATTTTCATATTCAGGAGCTACTAATAGCAGTACTAAAATAAGTTCTCAACTCATCAATATTCAGACTTTGTTTGCCCAGAATATTTTCATATTCAGGAGCTACTAATAGCAGTACTAAAATAAGTTCTCAACTCATCAATATTCAGACTTTAAATATACAACTCTCCCGTATTCGTCTCTGTATCCATTTACATACACACAGTAATGTTGGTTCTAACAACGGGTTGAAGACGACAAAAACTAAACAATGCCACAAAACCGTGAAAAATAGAAGCAAAACATACCTGAAATCAACTCCAAGGATTTGTTTGTGAGGTTGCAGTTTTGTGAGAGGTTCAGTAGCGTTAAGGATGGGAGATCTTTGATATTTTTCACACCACCATCAGTTAAACCCCCGCCACATATTTCAAGAGACTGGAGGTTCTTGAAGACTGTTTTAGCATATGAAAGAAGCAGGTGTTGAGTGGATCACACGAATGATAATAACCAAGAGGGGGGGTGAATTGGAATTTTAACGATGTTGTAACGGAAATTGCAACTTAAAAATATTGACACGGGAATTTAGAGTGGTTCAAGTTCACCAACCGAACTCTACATCCACTACCTTAGTCTCACCAAGGATTTCCAACAATTTCCACTAAATTGTTCGTCCCCTTTTCCCAGGACAAGGAGGCAACCTTTACAATTTCGGTTAATTTTTCTACCCAAAAATTAACCCAATCCTCACACAATAGAACAAAGAAATTTGGTGGCTAATAAGGTATCTCTCAATACAAATGATAGCCCAATATCAAGCACTCAACCCAATCGAACAAAATAGAAATGAAGGATACAATTGGGATTTCTAGACAAAGTAGGATTTTTGCACAAATGCTTGGATTTGATGTTTTGATATCTTCTTGAGGTTCAATGAATTGTTGCTGGAGCTTCTTGGGGTCTTTTTATAGCCTCTTGATGATTTCCAACCGTTGTGAGAGTTGATTTTAAGATTATAGCCGTTGGGATGCTTTTTCTCCACATTCTTGCACTTTTCCAGCTATGAGTATCGATACTCTATAGTGGGGTATCGATACCTGTCTCACAAGAAAATAGCCGTTGTGTACAAATAATAAAGGGGTATCGATACGCGTTCTTGGTGTATCGATACTGGGTATCGAAACAGCACAGGCTGTATCGATACCTTTTTCTCGACATAGCTCACTGTCAAATTGGGTATCGATACTAGGGTTAGTGGTATCGATACCGGTTTAGTGACCGTTTAAAAATCTCAACGGTTATATTTTTAAACCGACTTTGAAATTAATATTTATAAAACGGTATCGATACTGGTTCATCCGTATCGATACTGATTTCATAGAGTATCGATACTAGGGTTTGCCGTTTCGATACTTGTTCCGACAGAGGCAAACTTTTGCTAAAAAGGTATCGATACTCCTTGATGGGTATCGATACTGGTTGACGTTTTTCAGTATTTTTGCCTTGGAACACTTAGAAAATTTTTGAGTTTGAGTTCTAATAAATCAGTTAAAGTCTTTGGGGTTTCAAAAACTTGTTAAGGGATTTGTACAAACAATTTTAAGTTCTTCAATTTGATCCTTAAAGATCTAGTTATATCAAAATCAAACATAGGTTTTACAATCTCCCCCTTTTTGATATAACAAAACCAAAACTTAAAATTTTTGACAACTTTTGAAAATTAACTCCCCCTTAATATAAGCTTGATATTTCAATTTAGTTAAGACCAAAGAAATTTCTCAAAATCAAAATCTTAACTCCCCCTTGATGTAAGTAAGATAAAACCAAAAATTTTTTTGTGTGAGCTATATCTTCTCCCCCTTTTTGTTAGATCAAAAAGAAATTGTGAGAGCATCAAATATCAAGAGTATAAAGATAAGCAACATAATCTTATTATATCATAAATCCAAAACATAAGTAATCCTAAATCCTAAATAATCAAAGCATAGGTAATAAACTTAATCCTAAGAACATAAAACATAGGTGCATAAAAAAAAATCCTAAATGATATGATATGATATGCAAGGATAGAAGTCTAGGCATTATCTTCATCGTCTTCATCATCGTCATCTTCATCTCCTAAAGGGTCATTGTTCCTCATGCTATTACGCCATTCATCGTGGAAAGCGGCAATGGAAATATTCGAGGAATTTTGCTTGCTTTCGAGAGATGTAAGGCGATTCTCCATACCCGTCATCCTCGTATCAAAAGTAGTTTCCATAGAGGTGAAACGAGTATTCAACCCGGTGAATTGTTCATTTAGATATGTCATGAGATTATCCATATTGGGTTGTGGGACTTGAGGAGCTTGAGGAGCTTGAGGAGCTTGTTGTTCTAAGGCGGCGGCGGCCTCGGGTGGAAGCTCGGTAAGACGTAGCCAATTTCCATTAAAATAATGAAATTTGCTTCGAGCAAGAGAATGTTCGTCGATAGGATCGGTAAGAGTAGAAGCAAGATCAAACGAACAATCAATATCCTTTTGAACAAAGTAATAGCTTAAGGCCGTACCATAGATAAAGGATGTGATGAGAGGAGTTTCACGTTGTTGAACATGATAAGCAATCTCATTGAACATGATCCGAGCAAGATTTGGGCGTTTTCGTTGTCGGAAACTTCGAATCCAAAAATCATCTAATAGACGGATGGTGGAATATTTGCCTCCGGAGGGACGAAGCCACCAAGATACCATCAAATGAAGGATTCGATCATGAGCATTGAGGATGGTTACGGAACCACTAAGAACATGCCCTAAGGCATTCTCATTATCTTCACCTTCATCCTCCAATTTAAAAACTTCACAAATAGACTTGACATCAAGAACTATTTGTTTCCCCATAAGATACGATCGAATGGCAACGACATCTCCATTACGATAAATGCATTTAGCATTAGAGAAGAAAATCAAAACCAAAAGTCGATAGTAAATACCCGGAATAGTGAGAAAGTGCATGAAATTCCAAAGGCGAAGAAGCGGAAGATATTCAAACTTGAAGCGCTCGGAGTCGAGAAAGGGGATGGATACGATCCTCTCCGCACGAATTTTGTAGTTTTCAAATTGGCGGAAATAAGGAAGACCATCGGAATTTTCAAAAGATTGGTTGTAGATAGTAGCATAATCGGGACGAGCAACCGATCCGGGAGTTGAAGAGTCTCCGGCAAGAAGAACTCTTTGTCGTTTCCTTGAATGCTCTTTTGGTGCCATGGTAGAAATTTTGAAGAGAGAATTTTGAGAGAGAGCAAAAGCTTTGATTCAAGGGTTTCTTTTGATTTTTGGTGAAGAATATGAAGGAGAAGAGGCCTTTATATAGCCAAAAACGTTTAGGGTTAATAGGGTATTAAAGAGTTTTAATTTTGGTAAAATTAGATCTCATTAAAATCCTATTTAATACCATCAGCGCGAAAGGGTATCGATACTCCTCAGGGGGTATCGATACGGGGATAGAATTGTCTTTCCTCAAATTTTGACCGTTTAAGGAGGTATCGATACTCATTAGACAGTATCGATACAGGGATAGAATTGTCTTTCCACAAATATAACCGTTGAAAGCGGTATCGATACTTATTAGACGGTATCGATACAGGGATAGACCTGTCTTTTCTCAAATTTGACCGTTGGAAGAGGGTATCGATACGCATGAGGCAGTATCGATACACGTGAAGCGATGAGAAATTCTGAGAATTTGAAATGAAGAACGAGTATCGATACCCATTGGGCAGTATCGATACCTTATGCCCAGAACTTTGCCTATTTGGTTAAAAATAACCAAAGACATGAACTTAACATCTCTTAAAAGTATGTAAATGATGAATGAACAGATCTAAGCATATTTTAACAGAAACATACTCCCCCTAACTATATGCATGGAAGAAATTTGGAGATTAAACACATAAACATGATTATTTCACAAAATCAAGCACATTTAATTAAAAAAAAAAAGAGGTCCTAAAGGTCAAGATAGGCTAGTTAGACCCAACTCTCTCCTAAGGGACCAAAAACGCTCTTTATCTAATGGTTTTGTGAAAATGTCTGCTAATTGATTTAAGGTGTCTACATACTCTATAGCCACATCTTTCTTAAGGACATGATCTCTAATGAAATGATGCCTTATTTCTATATGTTTGGTTCTAGAGTGTTGGATGGGATTTTTTGTTAAACATATTGTACTTGTATTATCACATTTAAGGGGTATGGTTTCTATTTTTACACCATAATCTAAGAGTTGTTGTTTCATCCAAAGGACTTGAGCACAACAACTTCCTAAGGATATGTACTCGGCTTCGGTGGTAGATAAAGCTACACTATTTTGTTTCTTAGAGAACCAAGATATGAGCATACTACCTAAGAATTGACAAGTTCCCGAAGTACTTTTCCTATCGATTTTGCAACCTCCATAATCCGCATCCGAGTAAGCATGTAGGTTGAAGGTAGAGACTCTAGGATACCAAAGGCCTAAACAAGGAGTGTCTCTAAGGTATCTAAAGATTCTCTTAACGGCTATAAAGTGAGACTCTCTAGGACTAGCTTGAAACCTAGCACACAAGCAAACACTAAACAGTATATCCGGTCTACTTGCGGTAAGGTAAAGCAAAGATCCAATCATAGAGCGATAAAGCTTAGAGTCAACACACTTACCTCCTTCATCTTTGTCAAGCTTTGTAGATGAGCTCATAGGAGTGGCTTGAGGCTTCGTGTTCTCCAAGCCAAACTTGTTGAGCATATCCTTTATGTATTTTGCTTGATTTATGAAGGTGCCATCCTTCATTTGTTTGATTTGGAGTCCCAAAAAGAATGAGAGCTCCCCCATCATGCTCATCTCAAATTCACCTTGCATTAGCTTAGAAAACTCTTGACAATAACATTCATTAGTAGATCCAAATATAATATCATCAACATAAATTTGAACTACTAAAATGTCATTTTTATACATTTTTATAAAGAGTGTAGTGTCCACCTTACCTTTTTCAAATCCTTTTTCAATCAAAAAATTTGAAAGCCTTTCATACCAAGCTCTAGGAGCTTGTTTTAAACCATAAAGTGCTTTTGTAAGTTTGAAAACATGATTTGGAAATTTTGAGTCTTCAAAACCCGGTGGTTGTTCTACATACACTTCTTCATTTATAAAACCATTTAAAAATGCGCTTTTAACGTCCATTTGAAAAAGCTTGAAATTATGATAACATGCATATGCAAGCAACATCCTAATGGCTTCCATTCTAGCTACGGGTGCATAGGTTTCATCAAAATCTATTCCCTCTTCTTGAGTGTAACCTTGTGCTACAAGTCTAGCTTTATTTCTCACAATGTTACCACTCTCATCTAGTTTGTTCCTAAAGACCCATTTAGTTCCTATTGTAGATTGATTACTAGGCCTATCAACTAATGTCCAAACATTGCTTCTCTCAAATTGATTTAACTCTTCTTGCATAGCCATAATCCAAAAATCATCTTTTAAAGCTTCTTTGATATTTTTAGGCTCTATGCATGAGATAAATGCAATATGATTCATTAATCTAAGAGAAGAACGAGTGGTTACCCCCTTGGATGGATCACCCAAGATTTCACCATCTTTGACATAGTTCAACTCCCTTGGATAGCTAACTTCCTTTTCCTCAATAGCCAAGTCCTTCAAGGCTTCAAGAGGTGGATCTTGTGTGTCTTCTTCTTTTGGTTGAATCTCATCCTTCTTTGAAGTTTGACCTCCATCAAAGGTATTTGTGATTCCTACATTATCATCATCACAAGAATCCTTCCTAGGAAGGGGATTATCATCGAATACAACATGAATAGATTCTTCTACAACTAAAGTTCTTTTGTTAAATACTCGATAGGCTTTAGAGGTTAGAGAGTAACCTATAAAAATAGCTTCATCACTTTTTGCATCAAATTTACCTAAATTATCTTTTCCATTATTTAAAACAAAACATTTACATCCAAAAGGGTGGAAGTAGCTAATATTAGGCTTTTTAGATTTTAAAATCTCATAAGGTGTTTTCTTTAAAATCGGCCTAATGGTTACACGATTTATAATATAACAAGCTGTGTTTGTTGCTTCCGCCCAAAAATATTTTGGTAAATTATTTTCGCAAAGCATAGTTCTAGCCATTTCTTGTAAAGTTCTATTTTTCCTCTCAACTACCCCATTTTGTTGAGGAGTTCGAGGGGCTGAAAAATTATGGCTAATACCATTTTCATTTAAAAAATCTTCAAATCCTAAATTTTGAAATTCGGTTCCATGATCACTTCTAATATGTGAAATTTTAAGTTCAAGATCATTTTGAATTAATTTTGAAAATGTGATGAATTTTTCCAAAGCCTCATCCTTAGTACTTAAAAAGAGAACCCAAGTGAATCTAGAAAAATCATCAACTAATACAAAAGCATATGATTTGCCACCCAAGCTCATAGTCCTAATTGGCCCAAATAAATCCATATGGATTAGTTGTAAACATCTACTAGTAGAAATGTCATTAATGGATTTAAAGGAAGATCTATGTTGTTTACCCTTTGAGCATGCATCACAAATTTTATCGTTTGAAAATTTTATCTTGGGTAAACCTTTAACTAGGTTTAGAGAGACTAGTTTTTCTAAAACACTTGTGCTAGCATGTCCTAGCTTCCTATGCCACAACCATGCATCATTTTCGTTTTGAGCAACTAAGCATGCATGAGATGTATGAATGTCATCTAGATGCACCATGTATATATTCCCTATGCGATGACCTATGAGCATAATATTATTAGTTTTAATGTCTACAATTTTACAACCGGTTTCATCAAATATAACATTAAAACCTTTATCACATAATTGACTTATGCTCAATAAATTATGTTTAAGACCATTGACATATAAAACATTTTCAATGAGAGTAGTAGAGTGATTACCAATGGAGCCAATACCTTCAATGTGGCCTTTGGAGTTGTCACCAAATGTTACTACTCCTCCACTTTTTGGTTTTAGATCCATGAGTCGACTCTTGTCTCCGGTCATGTGTCTCGAGCATCCACTATCAAGGTACCATGAGTTTTGACTTTGTGCTTTGGCCTTGTAGCAATGCTCCCCCTACAAACAAAGATATTTAAACTTTTGTTTTTGGTACCCAAATCATTTTGGGTCCATGTGTGTTAGTTCCTAAAACTTTGGTTCCCTTAGGAATCCAAGGTGACATAGCAATAATATCATTAGATTTAACAAGTTCCTTAGGAACCCATACATTTCTAATTCTTTTAACTTTACTATATCTAGGATAGTTATCTTGTTTGTAGTAGTTAGTCTTTTTCTTATATTGGTGTGTTCTAGAGGATTTTCCTATGTCATGTTTAACACTACCATTAATTTTTAAAGACTTTTTGAGCTCATTTAGCTCACTTAACACCTTTTGGTGTTCACAATTATTTTGAGATAAAAGATTATTAAGATCAATATTTTCTTTTTGAAAGAATTTAAGTTCATCTTCTAATCCTAATATCTTTTTCTCTATTTTAGAATTAGTTTGAGTAAGTGAGTCATTTTTCTCTTTTAATTCTATAATAGTTTTTCTATTCCTAATAACTGACTCCCTATACTTCTCAACTAATTCATCATATACCTCTTGTAACTCATCATAAGCATCATTTAATTCTTCATATGAAAAATCTAAAGTAGATGAGTTAGAGGTTACCAAGGAGGAATCTTCCTCAAGTGCCATGAGGCAGAGGTTCGCCACTTCTTGTTCGTCATCCTCCGATGACTCCTCATCACTCCAAGTAGCAAGCTTGGCTTTGAGCTTTTTCTTCTTCTCAAAGCCCTTCTTCTTGAGTTGAGGGCACTCCGAACGTATGTGGCCGGGTTGTCCGCACTCGAAGCAAGTGATTGGATCCCTTCCTTCTTCTTTGTTCTTGCCTTTAAAGTCCATTTTCCTTTGGATTCTTCTTCCTCGGTTGGACCTCATAAGGCGTGAGAATCGTTTGGCTATCATAGCCAATTCTTCAAGTTCATCCTCATCACTAGATGAACTTTCATCAAGTTGGGAAGTTTTAGCTTTGAGAGCAATTCCTATTTTCTTCTTTTTCTCCCCTTCAAGCTTCTCCATTCTTCTTTCTTCTTTCTTTTTCTCATCTTCCCTTCCTTGCTTCATGATCTCGTGAGTAAGGAGAGAACCTACAAGCTCATCAAGCTTTAGAGTTTTTAAATTCTTTGCTTCGATGATAGCGGTTCTCTTCCCATCCCAAGATTCGGGAAGTGAATAGAGTAGCTTTCGGACAAGTTTGTCTTCCGGTATAATTTCTCCATAGCCCTTTAGACCATTCACAATTGTGGAGAATCGATCAAACATCTTTGACACCGTCTCATCAAATTCCATCTTGAAATTTTCATAACTAAGATTGAGAATTCCAATCTTAGTTTCTTTGACATCGTTGGTGCCTTCATAGGTGGTTTCAAGAGTGTCCCACACTTCTTTGGCACTTTCAATTGATGAGACCTTTGAGTAGATGTCCGGACCGAAAGCACAAAATAGCATGTGAAGAGCTTTATCATTTACTTGGATCTTTTTCCTTTCCTCTTCACTCATTTCCGTTCTTCTTTTAAGCACCATCTTGCCATCAACATCTTGCTTCAATGGAATATATGGTCCATCCTCAATGACATCCCACACAAGGTAGTCACTTGATTTAATAAATAGACGCATTTTATTTTTCCAAAATGAGTAGTTCTCACCATTGAAGAAAGGAGGCTTTGTGGTGGATTGTGAGTCGTACATGCCGGGAGCGGAGGTTGATGCCATCTCTTGATATTTTGATGATGATCACACTTCTTCCAAGGATCTCCTCTTGCGGTTGTTAATCCTCAAAGAGTTAAGCTCTGATACCAATTGTTGAGTGGATCACACGAATGATAATAACCAAGAGGGGGGGTGAATTGGAATTTTAACGATGTTGTAACGGAAATTGCAACTTAAAAATATTGACACGGGAATTTAGAGTGGTTCAAGTTCACCAACCGAACTCTACATCCACTACCTTAGTCTCACCAAGGATTTCCAACAATTTCCACTAAATTGTTCGTCCCCTTTTCCCAGGACAAGGAGGCAACCTTTACAATTTCGGTTAATTTTTCTACCCAAAAATTAACCCAATCCTCACACAATAGAACAAAGAAATTTGGTGGCTAATAAGGTATCTCTCAATACAAATGATAGCCCAATATCAAGCACTCAACCCAATCGAACAAAATAGAAATGAAGGATACAATTGGGATTTCTAGACAAAGTAGGATTTTTGCACAAATGCTTGGATTTGATGTTTTGATATCTTCTTGAGGTTCAATGAATTGTTGCTGGAGCTTCTTGGGGTCTTTTTATAGCCTCTTGATGATTTCCAACCGTTGTGAGAGTTGATTTTAAGATTATAGCCGTTGGGATGCTTTTTCTCCACATTCTTGCACTTTTCCAGCTATGAGTATCGATACTCTATAGTGGGGTATCGATACCTGTCTCACAAGAAAATAGCCGTTGTGTACAAATAATAAAGGGGTATCGATACGCGTTCTTGGTGTATCGATACTGGGTATCGAAACAGCACAGGCTGTATCGATACCTTTTTCTCGACATAGCTCACTGTCAAATTGGGTATCGATACTAGGGTTAGTGGTATCGATACCGGTTTAGTGACCGTTTAAAAATCTCAACGGTTATATTTTTAAACCGACTTTGAAATTAATATTTATAAAACGGTATCGATACTGGTTCATCCGTATCGATACTGATTTCATAGAGTATCGATACTAGGGTTTGCCGTTTCGATACTTGTTCCGACAGAGGCAAACTTTTGCTAAAAAGGTATCGATACTCCTTGATGGGTATCGATACTGGTTGACGTTTTTCAGTATTTTTGCCTTGGAACACTTAGAAAATTTTTGAGTTTGAGTTCTAATAAATCAGTTAAAGTCTTTGGGGTTTCAAAAACTTGTTAAGGGATTTGTACAAACAATTTTAAGTTCTTCAATTTGATCCTTAAAGATCTAGTTATATCAAAATCAAACATAGGTTTTACAGCAGGTGAAGCAGGTGTAAGAATATTCAACACAGAAAGTGAACACGCGAGAAAGTCTACAATCATGTTATATCCAATCCTCAAGAGGCAATGAGCAAAATAGAACAGTCAAGTTTACCAAGTAAGCAAATAAGAACATCCAGGAGGAAAACATAAGTTAATGGCTACAATGATCATGCATCTTTCAATTATTAATTACTTAAGCCATGGCGATACTTCTGACATACATCGCAAATAATTCGTTCCAGTGTCTGAAATCCTAGCCCCAAAGAGATCTAGATGCACCAGTCCAGTCAAACCTGCATAAGCAAAGTAAAAATGAAGAAAGGTGAGCGTTTATATGCATCCTTAAGAACATTACATGATGGGAAGAGAGAGATCAGTAATATGGAGCCGCTTCGACTTGGCTTTGGGAAAATAAATCAAGTCAATATGACATCTTGATGCAATAATAATTGTCATGGCATTCTTAACGAATAACAGAAAGATACACCATCCTAACTGCAGAATAACACTATTAAATTGGTTTCCATATGATAGCACAACTATGCACCAAGAGCCATAGAAGTAAATGGTGTAAGAAATGCACTACCTTAACACTAAAAAGAATGAATTTAGACCATTAGAATTTTAAGTCACTGTTTATTCATTCCAAGTTAAAATGATATGTTCAAAACCCTTTTAATTTTTATAATCTATTTATCTAAAGTGGTGATGTTAGCACATATATGGATGCGTTCATAGGTTAACGCTCAGTAAAGTTTATGATTCCAATCCTGGCTATCTTGTAATCGTGTTGTGTAAGTCAAGAAAAAGGGGTAGACATCCTACATTTCACAGGTGCCACCCCTAATAAACATAAAAAACAAGGGAAAAAAGAACTCAACATTCCTTTACAACATAAAGACCAGCAAAACGTCTTCTGCTCCAACAAAAGATAAAAATCCAATTTCAGAAGTCATAAATAGGAGCACACAAGAAAGCCACTAACTTTGACACACAGAAGAATAGTTCAAAACAAAAGTGAAAATACTAACTTGTCAAAGCTGAAAGCCCGGCATCTGTAATTTGGCGAGCATCCAAATTAAGTGACTTAAGAGCAGTCAATCCAGACAACTTCTTTAGACCACTATCAGTCACTAAAGTGAATGACAAATTCAAGTTCTCCAGATGAGTCAACCCTTATAAAAGCAGAATCAAGTCAGCGTCATGTATTTCACATTCTAATGCACTGAATATTTCAGAAAAAAGGTAATTTTCTTAGTATCATTCACAAAGCAAACACTATAATATCTTTATAGTGTAATCATAATGAAATCTATCCACTGATATAAATTCAGCATTTAGGCAATTTTCATTCAATTAGTAAAAAACAGATGAAAAAAATATTTCACAGTTATTTTCATTCAAAGTTTAGATATGGTTTGAAGTATTTTATTGTGTTATATTTTAATTATCAAAATAGTTAATATATTTTAGTTATGTTCAACAATTTGAATAATATTACTTGCCACAAATTACATGAAATAAAATGCATTATTTAATGAATTAAAAAAATGAACACATGAGAGGACAATTAAGAAAGCATCTAAAACAAACCCGCTACCAATGTTACTTATGAGAGCAAACCTAATGGGAAGTTATGTTTAGATATATGTATCACTGAACTCAAATCATGTGTATGGCTAATATCAAGAATTCAGACCAGTAACAGTCACAGGTGCAAGATTATAAGAGAGATTATTAACCAGAGAGGTGCCGTAGTCCATTGCTTCCAACTTCAGTATCGGACAACTCTAGACTTTTCAGGAGTGACAGGCCTGAAAATAAAATCACAACATAAAACTCAAATCATGAAATTTTCAAAGCAAAAGGAGATCCTACAATAGTTTAACTAGCAGCAAAATGAAACATGATATGTAAACCTGTCAAATGAGCGAGGCCTTCATCCCCAATTCTACATGAATCTAAATTCAGGCTCTCCAAATTTGTTAATCCTGGAAAGAGAAGTTATACCGGATTAACAAACTTAACATCACTTCAAAAGAAAAGTCACCAAAAGCACATACATAAATGAGTCAGAAATCAGTTAGCACTTATTTTCAGATTTTTTAAACTTAACCGAAGATGCTTTCAGAGCACTATCTTCAAGTGAAGGCCCACATATACAATCTTAGTACCACTATTATAATCTAGTAGTCTCAAGTAAACATCATAATAATTGTCAAAATCGAAAGCATGAGATTGCAATTTGTGAATATCATCATTATAGTTCAATCAAATAGGTTTACCATAATGAGCTGAGTGCCAAATCAATAGCACAAACTTTAACAATAGGGATGTCTCAATCACCATATTTTATGGAAAGACACCGTGCAATTCCATGAGATAACCTAGAAAAATTCATCAACTGAACTAACACAACCCCTAACGGTTGCTCAAGACAAAAAATGAATGCAAATGGACCACTGCCAATAGGAGTTGAACAAAAGGACCACAACACAGCGCCAAGTGGGAGAGAGAACCTTTTAGATGCACTAAGCATGCATCTGTTATGTTGTTAAATGCCAGGTTCAATACCTTCAAATTCTTAAGTCCTGCAAATGGTAGTAAAGACTGTAAACATTCCAACTATACTTAGCAATGTAGTAGTTCTACGTGAAGATTCAAGAATCAAAGGATTAAAAGAATTCAAATACAACCCACCAGAAAACTTGTCGAATCCATCATCGGTTAGGCCACATCTTCCAAGATTTAAGTATGCCAAAGCGACAAGAGCTGTGCATATAAAATAAATAACATATTTAGTATTAACCGAACATGATATATGTTCTCGTGCCTCTTCATAGGGAAGAAGAAGCTTAAGAGATGATTGCATATCGCATGAAATTATTATAATTACTGGAAATTTGGTTGCTCAAACTCCATGAACTTGTTAACAACCCATTGTTTGTTGCAATAAGATAAAGTTTGATCTTCTATACATGATAATGATAGAGAGCTTATCCCCATCCACCTACCTCAAAACTCTAAGACATTACATC
Source organism: Hibiscus trionum (assembly GCA_030270665.1). Lineage (NCBI taxonomy): Eukaryota > Viridiplantae > Streptophyta > Magnoliopsida > Malvales > Malvaceae > Hibiscus > Hibiscus trionum. Next base: position 38,874,463 of record BSYR01000022.1, read on the forward strand.
CACCTACTGGTTTCCCCCATGAACTACATATCATTACATCTGAAGGCACAGCCACATTCAATGTATAGCAGCTACAAAATGTACTATTATATTATCCATGGAGGTAAGTAATGAGAACATACCTGAGATGGAATCCAAGCAAGCAGTTGTAACATTACATCCCTCCAAATTCAACATATTAAGCTTGTGCAAACCTGCTATGGACAGTAATGTTAGTACATAGTATAACATGTTCAATTGTTTAGGACATCTGCTCTTATTAAGATGATAGATTATTAGTTTTAACAGATAAGTAACATGACACAACAGCAAAGAACATTAAGATACCATCACTAGGAGACCCTGAAGACTATGACCTAAAATGTAAGATGTATTAATCATGTGACATTCAATGTATTGGGAACTGAAACCAATAACAATGAATATAAACAAAGAGAAGTCCTATCCTTTTATATATCACAATGGAAGACAATTTGTTTTGTTTGTCCACCACCATGCAAAAGAGCAGGTAGATAAATACCTCCCAAATAAGACAGCCCAAAATCAGTAATGTTACTATTCGATATTTGCAGCTCCTTCAGATTATTAAGCCCTGAAATAAAAGAAAAATGTAAAGCCATAACCAAAAAAAGAAAAAAAATTCTAGTATTTAGCGCTCTTCTGCGAGTTGGGGAGTTCCCAAATCCCAATTATACACGCTAAATCTGACTTGATTATATACAAATAATAATAGTGAATACAGTGACACAACCATCAGCATGCAATGGTTGAACATTCATGTCAGCTTGATCCACAACAGTGATAAAAATTGTGCAACTCTTTGTTAGCTTGAAAGAATGTCCAAAATTACCTGAAATGGCCTTCAGGTCCAAATCTGTAATACATTTACAGCATCTGATATTAAGAGATTCAAGTTTGGATAAACCTGAAAAGAAGGGTAAAAATGACAGCTTCTGAGAATAATTTCTGGAACTCCAACTAAAATTTTTGTAATTCATATAACTACTTGACTCTCCATCTTAGAATACATAATGGTCATATTTTAATGAAACATAAGATTGGATCCTGATTCAGTTTATCTGCCAGCCCACCATCGTTCTTCCCAATATATGATATATAAACACCATAAGGGTGTATTTCCATTTACAACAAACCTTTAATATGTACAAATCCACCATGAATCCCTGTGCACCTCTCCAGGTCCAGCTTTTCCAAGTTAATTAAGCTGGAAAAGGCACGCATTGCTTCAGCCGTAATTGCCGCACTCTTTTTAAAGCTCAAGGATGTCAAGTTCACTAGACCTAAAAGGTCAAGGGGCATAATGCCCACGACCGCAAAGAAATAATGTCAAACAAGAAGCCAATCCAAAGAACTAGCATTGTTATCCTAACTACAGAGAAGCACCATTAAATTTGATTAATATAGATAATATGGAAATAACACGTCTGTAACCAGGGTCATTTAACAGTTTTATGGTTTCTTTTACTGATGTTTACAATACATTTAATAGATACTTCATACTTAACGATTTCGAAACATGCCATTTTTATATTTGAGGTTTTTTCTCTTTTTTTTCTCCTATGAAAAGGGAAACATATTTGATCTTCGTTACCAAAGATCTGTAAATAAAAAGTGAAACATATTTGGTCTTCACTTACAGAAGATTTGTAATTCTTTAATAAGAACCATGTCAAGGTAGAATGTAGCAAAATGTCAGGAACTACCCTATGGTATCAATGATATAAAGAAAGAATCATTACCACTAATATGCTTCAGTCCAATTTCTGAAATATTTTCACAATCGTTAAAAGTTAAGGCTTGGAGACTCGAGCACTCTTTTAGGAGACCCAAGCCAATATCTGTTACATCAGAACCAGATAGATCAACAGAAAGTAATGATGTGCCTTGTGAAGAGATGACATCCATCCAACTATCCTGTACTCCAGGATATTCACCCAACCAAACATCCTGTCAACACAAGACGAAAACCAGGTAAATACCATTCTCTATGAAAACAGTGAATACAAAAATGAATTTTAAGTTGTTCCAATTTTAAACCAGCTAGGGAAAATTTACCTCTAGAGCACAATCACGGAACTTTTGAAGTATAACATCAGTAAGAAGATGGGAGAAAACCAACTTGTTGAAAATTTGTTGACTTATATCCTTTGGCAGCATTGTAAATGAACTATATTGGTCGATCTCCTGTGACAGAAAAAGTATATAGTTTCAAAAAGAGGAGGGTAAAAAACCCAATTCCCATGCCAAATACCAATGTGGTAGACATACTTTACATATTTTATCGATACATAATTCCATGAGGGATGGACCAATGACCACTCCAGGCTGGTGAACTGCCATGGGTCGCAAAAAGGAGGTTAGAAGCCACTTTGAACTACCACTCTTGCCATACCTTCCGGACACTCCTCTTCTCATTCCATCTTCAACGACCTGTTGATCTCTCTTCCTTGAACACACTCCCCCCATTAGTCTAATAAATTATCAACAAATATCATGAAAGAAGAAGAAACACCAATTCACTCCCCATTTTAGAACCATCAAACATGATCCGAACTCTGAAGTCTAAATGCCGCTTAACCTTCCAACACAGCTGGACAGAAGCAACAGCATTACAAAGTCAGCTTTTCAAAGTGAACTACAATGAAAAAAACCAAAACATTAACAAAAAGTCATCATTTATCATTCTCTCACTAGGGTAATGTAACACTCACATTATATATAAATTAAAGGATAGCAGTATTCATCCCAAGCATCGTGAATGTCAAAACTCTATTGGCTCCTAAATTCCAGGGATGGACTGAGGGGTGCTGGTTGCACCCATGTAAATTTCAAGTTCATATATATTTTAGAAATTCAATGTATTTCATATTGATAATCTAATCTCGCACCCTCGATGTTTTTTACCAATTATAAAAGTTCGCAACACTAACATAAAATTCTGAGTCAGTCTTAAATAAACTGTCATGGGTTCATCAAAACCAAACCAAAGCGATTGAAAGCAACGGTTACAGAGAATCTCCTGAAACCAAACCTGTAATAATTCAGGAAATAATCCACTCCGAGCATCGATTAAAATAAACGCAGATACTTCAGTGGAAAAAAACAGAGCTCAAGAAACACTTAACTTGCATACCAAAAACAGCCAACATTCATAACTCATAAACCGCGAGAAGAAATATTCAAAACCTCATTTAAAAGGATAACACGTTAAACCTCCCTCATTAAACCACAAGAAAATTAATAAATGCAAACAAACACATATTTTCTAAAAACAAAATCATACGAAACGATCATCACAAAGTGATTTTACTTTTTACACTAAATTTACCTCTCTACTCTATCATCAACAAAAACCGGCATGTAAAAATTAATATAATCAACGCAATACGTTACAAAAAAAGTTTCCTAAAAAACCGCTAAGGATAACATAAAATTTCACTTTTCTCTAAGGAATCAAACAGATAGCGGAGGGAGAACAGAGATTCTAAGAACCAGAAATCACAGCACCGAATAAAGATCATATTTCAAAAAGAAAATACAGAAAAAGAAGAAGAAATACCTTAAAAACAAGTGAACAGAATCGGAGAGAAGAAGAAGTGTGAATGTGAAACTGAAAGAGCAAGAAAGCAGGGGAAACAAGTAGAAGGAGTGATGGGAGTGTGGAGACTCTGAAGCCGTTTGATGATTGCCACGTGGCGAAACCTTTGATCGAATAGGACAGGTGGTGATGTATGAGATAAGAGCGATACGGAATTGTGGGTCCACTTTGTCTCCGTTCTTTCTGCTTTTTATCACTCGGCTGGACCGTTTCTCGCTCGGCGGCCGGCACAATACAAAACTTTTAATATTAGTATTTCCGTTTTTCATTCTTATTTTATTATTTGTAATTAGGCACGTAAATCAACTGAACGAACATGAATATGTTTATATTTGTTTGTTTGATTTTAATCGAATAAATGAACGAACACGAATAATTAAACGAATAATTTTTTTTATGTTCGTTTGTTAAAGAATACAACTTGTTCGTGTTCGTTTATGTTCGTTCATTTAAATAATAAACGAACACAAACGAACGAATATAAAGGACATATGTAAATAAATGTAAACGAACATAAACGAACGAACATATGTGAATAAATGTACTTTTTAAATATAATAATATTGTTATGAAAATAATAATAGATATATGTGAATAAATTTGAACGAACAAAAATAAACAGATTACCGAACGTTCACGAACGTAAATGAATGAGTGAGTCCTTTTTTCGTGTTCGTTCATTTAATTAAACGAACAGAAAATCTTGTTCATGTTCGTTCGTTTAATAAATAAACGAATATAAATGAACTTCCTGCCGAACAGTTCACGAACTTAGATCACTTGAGATGTGTATAATCACACAAACATTCGATGTAATTTAAATCTGAAAATTATTAAATATTCGATTTTAAAATATATTCGATTTAAAATATTTGATTTTTTTCTTTTTCATATTTACTTTAAATTAAATCGAATATTTATTAAAATCAAATATTTCTATTAAATATTCAAATATTTTAAATCGAATTTCTTTTCTTTTAAATCGAATATATATATTTTAAATCGGTTATTTAAATTAAATCAAGTATTTTAAATCAAATATTTTTTAAAATCGAGTATTTAAATTAAATATTTCAATATTTAATAAAAATATTAGATTTAAAGAAAAGTAATTCGATTTAAAATATATGAATATTTAATAAAAATACTCGATTTAATTTAAATTAAATATGAATTAATATTTCAATTTTAGGATTTATGAATTAATATTTAGAGTGTAAAATTCAAGATTTATAGTTAGAATATATAATTCAAGGTTTAAGATTTGGAGTGTAGGTTTTAGGGTGTTACTGTTAGGAATTCAGGTTTTAAATTTTTTTTAGTATGGAGGGTTGTGTAAAATTTACACAACTTGTGTATCAAAATATAACATATATATAATCCTCTAAAGATTTTTATTGAATTTAAAATAATGTATTTTATAGTAGTATCAATGTTTAGCATACAAATATTTTGCTCATCCCCTTATGTCCTGGTAGTAAAGGTAGATATTCAACATCCTTTAGAACTCGGGTTCAAGCACCAATAATACATGTTATGTGTGTTTTTTTAAAAAGACTAAAAAAGTTGAATAGTTGATATTCAAAAATATATATTCTTCAAATTTATTATTAAATAACAATTACAATACTTTTTAAAAACAATGGTAACGGATCTAACTAATTTAATGTTTCATCATACGATTTCCACGGATCCAATAAAATAATGTAACAATGATGGCGACACCGAGAGTAGCGGCGGCACCGAAAGCATATGTCGGGGCTATAACCAAAATAGCGACGGTGTAGCAAAAAAACGTCAACCCGTAAAGCGGCGACAGAAAAGGCATGATACTTTCAACGACGACTGAAAACATCATCATCGTTATAGCCCAGGACATCAAAAACGCTACCCCGTTCGGAATATAAAAGCAAAGAAAAAGATACCAGTGCAACACTGATTTTACTTCGCTATTATTCGAACCGCCCTGAGAAACGCCGCCCAGAGGGCTGAGAATTGCTTGGTAAGTCATGGCTTGAACCAGTGCGAGTACGACGAGCAATGCATTGATTGTGTCGGGTTTCAACTCTCTAAAGTAATCCGTAATTATTGTTTCGAACATGGACATCTTCGTTTCGAACCCGCTGGGTTTAGTGTTCAGAACTCTCAAGCTCTCCCTATTGTCGGCTACAGTTTGTCTTTGTAACACATCTGATGCTGTAAAGCCATGTATGTTTATCTTCTTCTTGTCGGTTTCCCTGCAATTTATCAACAGCCCGATCATCTGCTTGATTCACAAGTCCATGGTTAGTTCACAGAATACAATTAACCAAGAACACTTTTGAAAAACATTGGAGAAGGATAGCTAAGTGAAATTTTAACAGGCTTTAAATAAAAGATAATTATTTGATACACTGGCATGGAAATTAAATTTAGGCTTTAAAAGTTTCCACAAACGTCTTAATTTTAATGTTTAGGGACTCAATTTATGGTGTAAGGTTTAGGGGTTTAGGTTTAGTAGTTTAGAATTTAAGTATTGTGAATATAATTTAGAGTTTATACGAATTTCAACATATTACACTAAAATCTAAACTTTAACCTTTAAACCTTAAATCCTAACTCTAACCCCTAAATTCTAACCATTGCCCCTAAATTCTAAACCCTTACACTCAAACACCTAAATCATACCCCTTAAATTAAGTCCCTAAAACTAAGGCGCTTGTAGAAACTAAAAGTTTCCACCACCAGTGTATTGTATATAAATCCTTAAATAAATAATGTTTATTTCAAGGATAAATATTTTATACAATCGCCTTAGTTTAGGGTACAAGGAGTTAGTTTAGGGTATAAGGTTTAGGTGTAGGGAGTTATAATTTAGGGATAATTGTTTTAATTTAAAGTTTAGGGTTATAATTTAGGGTTTATAGGTTAAAAACTAAATCATCACCATATTATCTTAAAAATTAAACCCTAACCTATAAACCCTAAATTATAACCCTGAACCTTAAATTAAAATAACTATCTCTAAATTTTAAACTCCTACACCTAAACATCTAAACCCTATACCCTAAATTAATTCCATATACCTAAAATTAAGACGTTTGTGGAAACTTTTAATTTCTACCGCCAGTGTATATAGGATATTAATCCTTATTTCAAAAAAAGGAAAAGAATGGATATGTTATGTTACCCGGGGTTGGTTATTTGCTGCAGCAAGATGCAATGCAGTGTTTCCATCCTTATCCTGCTGGTTCAAGATTTCACTTCTCAGAAACCGAGTATTGTCTTTCTCCCGCCTTTGAATCCATTCCACCATAGTTTCAAAAGCTTCAAATCTGTTGTTTTCTGCAGCAATATGCAGAGCAGTTTGTCTCCGAGTAGTCAAATCAAAGATACATTCGGGACAAAGCTTCAGAAACCGAGCCAGAAGAATAACATTTCCGTAGCAAGCAACGTAGTGAAGAACAGTGAAACCATCCCTCCCTTTCACACGAATAAGATCTTTGTCTACCGATACCAATTCAGTCACCGTATCGGTTCGACCGTTAAGCAACGCTAGATGGATAGGGGAAAAGCCATCCGGGTTCAGTTTCCTGGCAAATGATGGCTTCAAGTTCATCATTTCCATTGCGAACCCGGTGTTTCCCGACACCGCAGACTCGTGTAACGGCGTATCGACGAACTCCATTTCATCTAAACGCTTGAAAACATTGGGGTCGTCGTGGATTAGTGTGTATAAGGCAGCAATGTCTCCGGAACGAGCTGTTGTCTTTAATCTCTCGTCCATTTCCAAGAATGATTGAAAACTTGAAAGGCCTTTTGTTTACTTATATCAAACAAATTGAGTAAGAGATGTTGCTGAGAAATTGTTAGGAACTTTACTAACAACTCACAAAAATCTTACCAAAAGAGAAAGAGAAACAGGAAGAAGTATCAAAAGTAGAGAAGAATATTAGAAAAAGAAAGTTGTTTATAACAATTGGCATAAATATATATATATAGGACAATTTATCATGGACTAGTTGTCTATACAAGTTGGATTCCCATGTGATTGTAGGTTCATAACAAAAATCGTCCAATCCTGAAAAGTATTTCATGTCCAAGATTCTAGTCAGAAGACTCTAGCTCCGTGTACAAGTTGAGTAGGGCGAGTCTAACACGCATTATGTCTAGGATGTGGCTAAAAAATAATAAGTTTTGGAATTTGTTCTCAAATTAAAATTGTTAGATTTATTGATAATATTTTCGGTTGATTTTTGAGTTTTTTTTTTTTGCAAGTATCAATGCTTATTTTATAAATCGATACTTTGTTCTAAACTGAAAATTTATCAAAAAAAACTAAGTATCAATACTTACAAAATAAATATTCTACAGTTCGTTCCCTATGTATAGACGTTGGACCGTCACCTTAACTTGTGTTTAAAAAACCATGGGTTTTATTCGGGTAAACTACTCAAATGGTCATTTAACTATAGAGTCGATCTTAATTTGACTACTATATTTTTAATTGTGACAATAAGACCACATAATTATTTAAGTGGTATCAATCAAATCATCAGCTGTTAAAACTTAATGAAGGGGGTGACGTGACAGTTAACAAAAATTTGTTTAGAGAATCAAACCAAGGTAAGCCTAGTGCATTTTTGTGATATATAATGCTAACTTTAATATTTATTTCTTTTTCTTTGGCATGAACAACTAATTAACACATATATTAAATTTTGTACTATGAATCACAAAAATGCACTTAGTCCAATGGTAGACACTCACACACCACTCTTACTATGCTTGCCCTAGTTCAAATCTTGCCGGTGGCAATAAGTTGTTTTTTTTTCTCCAATCAAGTGGTGACATGTGTCATTACTTAATTGAATAATTAATTTATCGCATTAAATTAAAAATAGGACTAAATTGATGTAATGTGTAAATAGTGACAACAAAAAATGTAATTAAATAATTTTTTGCTAACTGCCACGTGACCCCTCTGCTAGGTTTTAACAGTAGGTGGCTTGATCGATTTCACTTAAATAGTTATATACTCTAGTTATCACAATTAAAAATATAATGATTAAATTGAGATCACTTCTATAATTAAGTGTTCATTTGAGTAGTTTATTATTTTTTTGATGTACCGATCAACCCATCAAACATTTGCCATCTGGAATGGAAGTAGGATAATGTGAACATTCCTAATAAAACATGGATTGCTCACCCACCGCCGCCTAGCTGGTCAAAACAGTCAACAACATGCTTATAAATCAGGGGGCGGATGGTGGTAATGGCCAGATGGGCCTGAGCCCCCAAAATTTTGAATATTTTATATTTTACCTCTTAAAGTTTTGAAAATTTTCAATTTGACCCCTTCAAAAAAATTATTAATTTTTTAAATATTTTTAATTAAGTTCCCTATTAAATATTTGAATTTTTCTTATTAAGTCTAAAAACTTTTGAAAATATTGGTTTAAATTTTTAAAACTTTCAAAAAGTTTAAATTGACCCCTCATCATGTTATACCAAGATCCATCCATGCTCGTAATCGTGAGTTCAAAAGTAGAGGAAAGGCCAACAGGTGTTCCACTTTTTTTTTGTTGAAACCTTGCATGAGAGAATGCAATGCAAAGGGGATTTGGAAAGTGTTTGAATCCCATAGCAAAGTTGTGGATGCTTCCAACTAAATACCTCAATGGTATTCATCTCTACTGTGTAATCATGGATTTAAATAGCGGTTTGTCACTACAATAGCAATATTAAATAGTGGTAGTTGTAGCATTCGAAAGCACTATACTTGTAACCGTTATGTCAGCAATAGCATTTGTTATTAAAAAATTTATGATCAGAATATCTGTAATGACCACAATAATATATGTTATGTTCACAACGGCGATAAACGCAATACGACCGAAAATACGACGACAGTTTAAATCCTAACGTGTTATGCCTTAAAAATTATTGAGGTCAGATTATGATATAAATCCTGGCATGTTATGCCTCAAAAATTATTGGGGTCAAATTATAATATGATTTGATATTTTAATAATATTATTTTAATAACAAATAGAGTCCATTATTAAAATTAATAAATAATATTGGACTAATCGAAGAAAAAACATTATTTACATTGAAGAACTTTGAGTTAAGGACTAATTTCAAAGAATTTCAAGTATGAAAAGTATAATGATAGTTATCATAAGCGGATGTTTATGAGCCACATATTACTTTTAGTTCTGAGGCAATTTTATTTGAATGAAAATCTTTCGCTTTGTTCGATGTCTATTTTTATATTTTATATTAAAAAATTAAATTTGTGGTTTAAATTTAAAGTTAATGTTTAAGAAATTAGAGGTAGTGTATATTTTTTAGTGCTTAGAATTTATAATTTAAAATTTTGAATTGCAATTGACATTTTTTTCCTTTTTAAAGTTGATAAAATAAAATAAAAAACTTTTATAAAAGATTAACCCCTACGCATTTTAACTCTATGATGAATTTTTTAAAATTGTTTATTTCTGAAATTGATAATGATTATATTTTTTATCTAAGATATTTTGTACATAATAGTAATTTATTGTCCTGGTGGCAAAGGTAGATTTTCATCATCCCTTGGGACCCGAGTTTGAGCACCAGTAATGCATGATGTGTGTGCTGTCTTTGACCGTGAAATGTATATTTCATATGGATGGATATAGAACCTTTGACTTCATAATTAAGGGATGAAATGAGCAACCACCACGTCTCACGATTTACTTAATTTTGATACTTAAACAAGTATGTGAAGCTCTTCAAGATGGTAACCGAAGCCATAACTCGCTCAGAATTTAAGAATTTAATGGAGTTAAGTATTGCTGTTAATTTTATTTCCAGAATTTATAGCTTCATCACTGATAAATGCTAAGAGAAACAGAAGATTGTAATTAATGAAAATCGATATTAATTTGCTAATCTTGGTTTTGCTTACTATAAATAATCACACCCAAATTCCTCATTTCAACCACCAAACCAGCACTCCATTGAAACAGGCCATTTACTTGTTAGTTAACCATGTCCATGTCCTCACAAACAACAATTTGGCTGCTCGTTGCCACATTCACAGCCCTTTTGGTCCAGCCGGGACTAGCTGATCTGGTTCGGCTGCTCCCACCGATTCCATTGGGGATCATACCGCACTTTCCAGGACAGCCGCTCCCGCCACCGGAGAGAGCTCCTACGGCACTCGAATGCTTTTCGACTCTGCTTAACGTTCCCGGCTGTGTTGGGGACATTTATGAGTCTATGTGCATTGGCCAATTCGATAGCATCGGCAACAATTGTTGTAAGGCCTTTTCTGCAATCAGTGTAAATTGTTGGCCTATAATGTTTAATGTTGGTCCTTCCTTCCCAACCTTGCTCAAGGAGTATTGTGCTCGCTCCGGAGCGGCTCCGCCGAAGTCTAAGTGAACGTTGTCGGCTTGCTGCCACGGTTCTAAGGTGTTATAGTTTGGAGTAACACATGGTTGATTAACAATGTTTGATAGTTTAGGTAACATCTAAAGCCTAAAGGGTAAGAATTAGCTTAATTTAGGTGCAAGAAGTTGGGTTCAATAATTTAAGTATGAAATAAAGATGTTTTAAACATTGTTATTACCATTCATTACACATTTCTTCCTGCTTTTTCCTCTATATGCTTGTCTTTGACCCTAAGACATTCCTATCAAAAGCAAGTTTGAAATTTATTGCTAAATTACACCTAGGCCTATAAAGGAATTAAACGAACACAAACGAGGGTATGTTTATGTTCGTTCGTTTAGTTTTAACCGAACAAATGAACGAATATGAACAACTAAATGAACACAATTTCTTAATTATGTTCGTTCGTTAAAATGATAAACAAACATAAAAGAACGTCGAGTATTGTTTAATTTTTTTCTTAAGAAATTTGAAGCCGCCTCATATCTTTAAAATAATGCCTAGTGCACTCCTCAAATAAATTTCATTTCTCCATCCAACCTCAATTTTTTACTACAATTAGTTTAAATATAGGAGCAAGCTTCCATTCGAGGAATTCATATGAAATTACACATTCAACTATTTTTTACCAACTCCAGAAATCTCATCAGCGTCTAAAGTGAAAAATGATAAATTTATGAATAACTAGATTGTGTGATTTCAAGATTGGTAGCCGAAGGCTGATTTTTACAATAAAAAAACGAATTTATCTAAAAAGACGCCGTTTATATTGATATTTTTCTGATTAATATTTTTTCAATTTTGCCTATATTAATTTAAAACATTTTAATTAATAAAATTTATAATATATATATATATAAACTATTTGATTAAAAGTTTTTAAAACATATTTTTTTTATATTTTTATGTAATAAACTTTAAATTACTAGAAATAAACGTTTAAAAAACTTGAAAAAAAATAGCAAGTGACAATTTTAGTAGGATAAATAACATAGGGGTTATCCAAATCCTATCCACCCACATATTTTACGATAAAGTTATTAATTTGAAGTAGTATTCTTTGTATTTAATGCGATAAATATTAAATAAAAGTAAAAGAAATATTGTGATATATTTCTTCGTAACCAATTAATGATATGAGTGAGTAAAACTCGACTCGACTCGAAAAATCGTAATTTTTTATTTGACTCGTTTTGATTCGATTTAAAATTTTATAAATTCGACTTGACTCGAAAAAAATTTAAATAACGTTTGAGTTGTAAAATGGAAATTCGAATAACTCGAACAACTCAAAATTTTTAGTAATTAATAGATTGATTTTTAAGTTCGAGTCAAGCCCCTCAGTGTTTCCTGCTATATATATACTAAAATAAACAAAAAATATGAAGAAAAAAAATGTCACATACGAAAAAATATGGAGAAATATATATGTGTGTGCGCATATTTTATATGATTAGAGAAAGTCGTTTAAATTGGAATCAAACCGGACTATAACATGATAAATAATTACAATTAAATTTGTATAAGAACTCGAAAACTCGACTCGAATTAAAAAAATTTCAAATAAATTTTGAGTTGTAAAATATGACGCGTAAACTCAAATAATTCGATTTTTTTTGACTCAAATCAATCGAACGCTCACATCTAACTAATGGTCTTTATAAATAACATTATATAAAGTCGAATTCGCATTTCGGGATTATAGTGAAAGATGGTTTTTCAGATTTGGCCGATGGGTTCTTTTTGTTTTGGGGTTTGTTTTGTTTTTGGCTTGAGTTTTGTAAGTTCAGAAGCTGCTAATGCAACTGTTGAAGGAAGTGTTTTTATCGACGGGGAAGCTCCCATTGGTAGAATAGATGAGGATTTCATTTGTGCCACGTTGGATTGGTGGCCCCCCGAGAAATGTGATTATGGCACATGCAGTTGGGGTCGTGCTGGTCTTCTCAATCTGGTTTTGTCTTTTGCTTCTGTCTGCAATCAATAAAACATGTTTTTTTTAATGTTGTTCTACAATGGGGTATCCTTTTCTTATTGTTTTCAATCTTTGGTTTTAATCTGCAGGATCTTAGTAATAATATATTCTTGAATGCAGTAAAAGGTAAGGGCCATTTGGTGGATATTTCTTAATTGCAGATACTTCATCTGAATTTGTTTATTTATTTACCAGTCCCTGTAATTTTTCAGCTTTCTCACCATTGAAGATTAGATTGGGCGGCTCATTACAAGACAAAGTCATATATGGAACAGATGACAACCAACAGCCCTGCACTTCCTTTGTCCACAACACATCTCAGATGTTTGGTTTTACACAAGGATGTTTACCTATGAACAGATGGGATCAACTTAATTCCTTCTTTCAAAAGACACAGGCTAAGGTTATTTTTGGGTTAAATGCTCTTGCCGGTCGAACTATAGACTCCGATGGTGAAGCCGTCGGTGCATGGAACTACACCAATGCCGAATCTTTCATTTGTTACACTGTCGGAAAGAACTATATCATTCATGGTTGGGAGTTAGGTAGGTGACCACTGATGAAATGTTGATAATATTTCGGTAATTGGATTGAAATGAATTATGTTTGTTATCTTTTTTCTTGTCAGGAAACGAATTGTGCGGGAGCGGGGTCGGAACTCGGGTCTCGGCAGACCAGTACGCAGCTCACACCGCTGCTCTTCAAAGCGTGGTGGAGAACGCATACAAGAATGTCGATTTGAAGCCGTTGATTATTGCGCCTGGCGGGTTCTACGACTCGGATTGGTTCAAAGAATACATAAATAAGACAATCAAAACCTTAGATGTTGCCACTCACCACATATACAACCTTGGAGCTGGTATGATTCATCTTGTACAATCCAGTAATTGGATCTTCTAGGAGCTTAATACTTGAAACAAGGTTCAGACTTGACCATCGTTTTTACTCTCTGTAGGAGTTGATCCTCATCTTGTCGAAAAGATTCTCGATCCATCTGTTCTCGAAGGTGAGTCCGAAACATTCAGCGGCCTCCATAACATCATCAAGAGTTCTCCAACTTCAGCAGTTGCCTGGGTGGGTGAGGCCGGAGGAGCTTACAACAGTGGCCATAATCTTGTAACCAATGCATTTGTGTTCAGTTTCTGGTAAGATCGTAATCTCAATGCTTAGGCCTTTCGGTCCATAAGATTTCTGATTGATATATTCTGGGACATGAAATGCAGGTATTTAGATCAACTCGGCATGGCATCCAAGTATGATACGAAAACGTATTGCAGACAATCACTAGTTGGTGGAAATTATGGTTTACTAAACACCACCAACTTTGAACCAAATCCAGACTACTACAGGTTGGTTATTTTGCTTTCTGAAATTCTTTCATTACTACAGGCCTATCTATTTGAGATATTGAGAATGTTATGCTTTCTCGTTGCAGCGCGCTTCTTTGGCACCGGCTAATGGGAAGAAATGTTCTTTCGACAGGCTTCGCCGGGACTGAAAAGATCCGCTCCTACACTCACTGTGCAAAACAATCAGTAAGTTGGTCATCTCATAAGAAATTATCAAGGCAGGAAATCTTACCTTTCTAAGATTTTGATCAAAGTTTTCTACTACCTTGCAGAAAGGAATCACACTACTACTGATCAACCTAGACAATAGCACTACGGTCCAGGCAAAGCTCGCATTCAATAGTACAATCACCTTGCGACACATTCACCGGTATCGGACTTGGCACCACAAGCACAAAATCCATAAAACAACGATTGTCAAGCTGCCTAAAGGCATTGCTGCTACAATAAGAAGAGAGGAATACCACCTAACAGCTAAAGACGGAAATTTACAGAGTCAAACCATGCTGCTTAACGGAAAGGTTTTAAGTGTAAATTCTTCAGGGATCATACCTCCATTGGAGCCTTTACATGTAACTTCGGCGAAGCCGATAATGGTTGCTCCTTTATCCATTGTGTTCGCTCATATGCCCGGTGTTATTGTCCCTGCTTGCAAGGTGCAGTCGTAGGGGGACTAAAATCGGTTCCTTTTAGGTGATAGATTGATCAAATAGGAAATAGAACGTATTACAGATATTTCATTAGTTTTTTTGGTTCCTTTTAGGTGATTGATTGGTCAAATAGAAAATAGTACGTATTACACATATTTCATTATTTTTCTCCATAGTGAAGAATATAACGCAACATACCTTTTTTTCCATGAACACTGAATTTCTTCCTTCATCTCAGTTTTTTTCCAGTCGTTTTGCTGCAAGTCCTTATTTTTCTTCGATTATCTGTAACACTCAAAAATCCTTCAAATACGTGAAAACATAATAAAAAATAGTATATATATTGGACGTGTCCATGTTTGACACTTACGTCCAAGTAATAGGAAAATGAAATGTTACACCAGAAGAACAAAAAAAATTATGTGAGCAGAAACTGTCATCTTACATTAGCCCACATAATTTTGATGCAGCAAATCATGTAGAGAAATCATAATTAACAAGTGACTTACATTAGCAGTTCCATAAACTGCACACAGATTAATGGCCAATGAAATGTTCAAGAGCCCAGCACACCGAGTGGTGACAAACTCAGAGAGGGAGAGTATTACTCTGGCTGTTTTCTGCGAGCCACATCCGGATCAAGAGATTCAACCGGTGCAAGCGCTCATCAATGCAAGTAATCCCAGATTATACAAGAAAATGAAAGATCATGTCAGTCTTGTATTTCAAAACTCCCAGCAAGGAAGGAGACCTATACAAGCAGCACTGCTTTGATGTTCGTCACTTCTTTGTTTTCAGCTTGTTTTCAGAAGTAGTATCCAAAACATTGAGATTCAAAACCAATAATGAAATCTTAAGGAAATAAAGAAGCTTCACATTGATACCAATGATAATTCAGATGTGTTAGTGCAGTTCCTCTATCATCTTTATTCAACACAAAACCGTTTTATCACAGATTACGGCCTTCGCATTTCTCAACAGAAATATGCAAAAAAAGAACATGCAAACATGATTCTTAATCAAGCTCAGCAAGGGTGCAAACCTATCTCCACTAGACTAACTCTACCAAGCTTGAGCAATCTAAGAACTTTGCCACATCAAAATAGTTACTATGCAAGAGAAGATCTCTTTTACCTGCAATGCTCAATAATCCATGCATTATCATTATAGACAAGAATATTAGAGCAACAGAATAGAGTTGGACAAGGGTAAAAAAATCAAGATCCTTAATATAACAAAAAGTAATAATAGTAACAATACAGTTTTAGTTCTTTTCTATAGATTGACTGACCATCATCATCATAATCAATGTCATAATGAACCCTTCACAAGGGAAATTTTTAGTTTGCCATTTTGGCTTTTGAGAGGATATGGTCTCTAGAGTCAAAATGTGCTACAAACTAAATGTACTTCAAAACGAGAATTAGAAAAGAAGAATTCAACAGAGTCGGGGATCAATGGACCATTAGCCGATGTTTGTTTCCTCTTAAAATATCTTAAACAGCAGTCCACCATGTGTAGCAAAGAAGGGAGCAAAGACGAGTGATTCAACGGCCATTAGCTTGATGAGTATGTTGAGTGATGGCCCAGATGTATCCTTTAGAGGGTCTCCAATGGTGTCACCAATAACAGCTGCCTTGTGTGGGTCTGATCCTTTGGGACCAAGAGTTCTTGCATGTTCCGACGCACCAGCCTACAATTCACAAAAGCAAGAGCATAAATATAGAATTGCTACTTTAAAAATTAACGATCATAAGATTAGCTCACAGGATATCAGTCAATTCAGAGATAAAGATACCTCGATATACTTCTTGGCATTATCCCAAGCACCCCCTGTGTTGGATGCAGAAATGGCAATCTGGACATATACCAAAACAGAAACAAACAATAAGACGAACCTTCTGTAGGAAAAGTCTCATGCAGTATCCTAAGAATTGAACATGCAATTCAAAATCATATAGACAATATCGAGAGTTGTTAACATCACCTGGACACCAGAGACGAGGGATCCAGCGAGGACACCAGAGAGAGTTTCGACACCGAAAAAGATCCCAACAACAAGAGGTGTGAGCATAACAAGGGCACCAGGTGGGATCATTTCTTTGATAGATGCATCGGTTGAGATCTTAACACAGGTAGCATAGTCTGGCTTACCAGTGCCCTCCATGAGGCCTGGGATTGTGTTGAATTGTCTGCGCACTTCCTCAACCATCTTCAAAGCTGCACTTCCCACACTCTTCATGGTCATAGCCGAGAACCAGTAAGGAAGCATTGCACCAACAAGCAAACCAATGAAAACTTTAGGGGTCAATACATCAACTGTTGAAATTGCAGCACGGCTCACAAAAGCACCAAAGAGGGCAAGGGACACCAAGGCTGCTGAACCAATGGCGAAACCCTGGAAAGAAATGCAGAAGTTTCAAATGAATACCTATTAACCCACTAATGGAAAAATAGCTGCTTCATGCCATCCAAAAAAAATAAAAACCGGCTTTAGAACTTGTAATCCAGAACAAACATAGAGATTGCCATACATCAAATAAATTAGAAAAACTATGTCATGTGCTTAAGTGAAAACAAATCAAACCTTTCCGATAGCAGCAGTGGTGTTTCCTGCAGCATCAAGAGCATCAGTTCTCTCTCGTATTCTATGGCTCATGCCAGCCATCTCAGCAATGCCTCCCGCATTATCACTGATGGGACCATAAGCATCGATTGCCAATCCAGTAGCTATGGTGCTCAGCATTCCAAGGGCAGCAACAGCAATGCCATACATAGCGGCAAAGCTAAAACTAACAAAAATGCTGATAGCAATAGCAAAAATAGGAATAATGCAAGACTTGTAACCCAATGCAAGACCAAAAATAACATTGGTTGCGGCTCCAGTCCTGCAGGAATCAGCGACGTCTTGTACAGGGCTGCAGGATAAAATAAAGGAAGTATTAAAATCACTAGTAACAATGGATGACAAAAGGAGAACAATAATGATATCAAGATGAGTTACCTGTATGCATTGCTGGTATAGTACTCAGTTACAAAACCAATAATTAGGCCAGCCCAAAGACCAACAGCAACACATAAGAATAGTTGCCTGCAGAAGAAACTAATGTTACTCTCATTCTAATGCAAGTATAACTGTATAAGACTTTCGACATTTCTCAATAAAAGAAGCACAGAGAGTTTACCAGTTCTTGACCACTTTCTGGTCTCCGAAATTGAAAATGGTGAAGGAAGGCGGAAGAGCTACCCAACTAACAATTGCAATTGCAATAGTCATGAGAATAGTGGAGATGATAAGTTGCCACTTCAATGATGGCTCGATTTCCTTAACAGTCTTGATCTCAAAGAGATCAGTTGCAAATAATGTGGTGATTAAACAAACAATGATACCAACAGAACTGACGAGGAGAGGATATAACATAGGAGTCAACTCATGATTGATGCCAAAAGAAGAGATGGAAGCGACAACAAGTGCAGCACAAGATGACTCGGCATAGGACCCAAAAAGGTCAGATCCCATTCCAGCAATATCACCAACATTATCCCCAACATTGTCAGCAATCACCTGGAAACACAGAAGTAATTCAGATACAAGTACAACCCTAGAGAAGTAACTACTACTCAGTGTCGGATCTCAAAAATGCTACAACATGTATCAGTAGATGCATGTCACTTACAGCTGGATTTCTAGGGTCATCCTCAGGAATGTTCCTCTCCACCTTGCCTACAAGATCAGCACCCACATCAGCAGCTTTGGTATAGATTCCTCCACCAACTCTGCCAAAAAGAGCCATGGATGAACCTCCAAGCCCATAACCAGTGATCGCCTCGAAAAGACCGCCCCAGTCATCACCGTAGTAGAGCTTGAATGCGTTGATGGCAATGTAAAGCACCAAAAGGCCATTTGCAGCAAGAAGAAAGCCCATTACAGCGCCAGATCTAAATGCAGTGATAAATGCCTTTCCAACTCCCTTTCTTGCCTCAAGGGTGGTTCTAGCATTAGCGTAAGTAGCAATTTTCATCCCAAGAAAGCCAGAAACAACTGAAGTGACAGCACCGAGCAAGAAAGATATGGTGCTGAATGCAGCAGTGGCAAGGGCAGGCTTGCACATCCTAGATAGGTCATATGTGCAAGGTTGGCTCTTCATGCTGAAACCCTCTACGGAGCCAAGGAAGAGGAAAATCAAGATTGCAAAAGCAATCATGAAGATGCCAACATACTGATACTCGGTGAAAAGAAATGAAGTTGCACCTGTAAACTCACAAATCAAAATATTAGCTATCTGGGAAGTCTTTCCAAAACTTACAATTAGAAAAGGCAACAAACAGAACGACAGGATATAAACCAGAATTCTTTGTAGGAAAAGCATATTATCACAAACATTGTCTATAGAATAAAGCTAAAGTGATCTTATTATCATCCTCACTTCATTTTACAAAGCAAAGCAATAGAAACAAATTAAAAAGGTAACTTCATCTTGGATTATTAACATTCTGTTGACAAGAAATTAAAATATGTATTAAATCTAAATATAATTTTGCATTTTAACAACAGTACTATTAATTACAAATCTCAGAGAAAGCGGAAACAAACAAGAAAAATAGATTAAAATGTTTCAACCTTGGAAGCATAGAAATGATTCAAAAGCAGTTCACTTTCAAAAAGTGAAATAAAGTGTAAAGCATATCATATCACCAAACAGTGCATCATTTGCTCAAATCAGCTTTTACTATGAGTCATTCATTCATGATACAAAACAAATTTTCCAGCAGTAAAAGAAAAAGAAGGAAACTAAACAAATATTTCGGACAAAGTAATTAAATCATCCATTTCTATGTCCTTGTTAAAAAACACTTTGAGAGTATACAAATTGAAGAGGTATGGCCACTGGAAACTTAATACATGCCCCATACAAATTAAACAAATTGAAGAATTCAGGCCACAGGAAACTTAATTCAGGTCCCATATAAATTAAACAAATATAAGAGCTCAGGCCACTGGGAACTTAATTCAGGCCCCATATAAATTAAACAAATTTAAGAGTTCAGGCAACTGAAACTTTATTCAGGTCCCATTTAAAGCAGGACTTCCAGATCTAGTTCTATTTCAACAAAAAGGATTGAATTTCCTTAACAAACTTAGTTCCTGAACATTCAGTTTTCCATGGAACTCCAAATCTGCAGATTAATTAGTAGGAACAGATTTTCACATAGCAAGCATACAACACAATCATGAGAAAACGTTCAAAGTCTTCCATTGCCATTATGCCTTCTGCTACAACACCTAGAATTTAAACCCAAAAAGAAAAAGGAAAGAAAAAAATGCCTAGATCGTAGATCCCAATTATGTTCTGAATGTGCAAACAGAAAATCATCACAACTTAAATCTATATTGATTGTGATATAAGAAATAAATACACGTGGGTCCAAACTCGACTCCCCCATCACCATACACTTTGATTTGAATAAAAAATCATTGAAGCATACACATTACATATATATACACACACATATAAAGACAGCTTGCATTGCACATACTGAGTTTTTCATGGCTGTTGAATGCAAAAAATAAACATCCCAACATTTTATTTTATTTAAAAACAACACTAAACTAAACTTCAACATAGGAAAACATGATGAAACATAAAACCTCGTGCTCAAAACTATATCTTCAAAGTTTCACAAGACAACACCAAAATTTATACAGACAAACAAAAAAATCACATAGAAAAACATAATGTGAAACTAAAGATCTAAACTTTCAGAACATAAACAATCGAAATGCTTCACAGCAACGAGAAGAAAAAAAAAACATAACCCATTTATTCAAATACCATATTTTCGGCTAAGTCATTCAGCACGAAAACCAAAAAGAAAAACAAGATAAGAAAAGGACCCAAAGGTTAAATTTTTTCAAAACCCCAGATGGCAAAGCCATTAAAAAAGAACAAGTGAGGAGAGCAACAACCTTCAGAGATGGCGTTTTGAATTTCAGCGCATTTAAGAACAACATTATGGTCGTTAAGACCTTCTTCTTCTTCAATGAGGTAATCAGCATAGCCGTTTTTGCCACCGGCACCGCTGTTGGCGGCGGAACCCGGAGAGAGCTTGACCTGGGAAACGAGAACCCATTGTAGGAGAGAAAAGGCAATTCCAATAAGGGCACAAGCCGGGATCAGGATCTCGGTGGCGAGATCTGGCAGAATGGAGGCGGCCATGATTTAAGTAAACTAACTTCCACAAAAGAAGCTAAAACGGAGAGAAAATATGTTTGTAAGTGAGAGGAAAAAATGAGAGAGTATAAATTACATGCATACAGGATAGTTTGTGGTGTTAAATGTAAAAGCTTCGCTGTCCAGAAAGAATGGAATGCCTAAACATAGAAATTTTGTTAACTTTTTTTTACTACCTAATTTAATTTTCAAAAAAATTCTTTCTTTCTTTTGAGATGAAATTTGAAAAATGGAATAAATATTTTTTTTAATAATTTTAAGGATTCCCACTACATCGATTTTATATAGACAATTTCCAGCAATATTGCACCAAACTTTGTTTTTTTTTAAATATGGCGCAAATCATTTTATTTCCAAAATTATTGCAGTATGAACATTACCTTAAAGACTGATACAGCCTTTAGGTTGAAAATTATAAAAATGCCCTTGAAAGGTGGGGTCAGGAGGTTCCGAATTTAGGTATTTTGTGGGACTTTTTTGAAAAAAATAATATTTATAGTCGGATTCAACTGAATCCGACTTTTAAAATACTGTTCAAACCACAATATTTTCGAAAATAAAATGGCTAATGCCATATATTGAGAAAAATCGGAAATAAAATAATTTGATGAAATTTATTCAAACTTGTTGGAAATTTTAAAATTTTAGATTAAGATTTTTCAAAAGGGTTAATTTAAAATTTCAGAAGTCTAATTAAATTTTTCAAAAATATTCAGACTTGATAAACAAAATTAAAACAAAAATTAAAAATTTTGAAAATGTTACATTGATTTTTAAATTTGAACGACTAAATGATAATTGTTCAAAATTTTGGACACGACCCCTCTGATCCCACCATCGTTTGCCTCTAATTTTATAATTGTAAAGGAATGTGTTTAAATTAAAATTAATAAAAATAATCATGGCGTCAAATTTGAAAAAAAAAAATCTCATCTAATTATTTTCATGTGAAGTGTTGTGAATAATTATTATATATGTGGACTCTATATTGAGAATAGGCTTAAATGTACTTTTTGGTGCTTGAATTGTACATATTTTTTAAAGTTGGTATTTAAAAAATTTTTGTTTTGAAGTTGATATTTAAATTAGGGTAAGGTTTTGAGATTTGATTGTAGTGTAAAACAAGAATAGGGTAAGGTTTGGTCCACTGCAACTGCCATACGGCTTCTTTAGTAAAAAAAAAGTACACTGTTCCATGCTTTCCCAACGGAATTAGGTTAGGAGTGTGGTTGAAAAAAAATAATTTATTGCACGGTCCAAATTATTTTTTAATATATTACGCTTTCTATTGGGTTTTTAAAGTCAGATTGTAAGAAATTCGACTATGAATAATTTTTTTTGGATGACTCTACCATGTTTGATAAATATTGTTGAACATCACTAATGCTGAACATCATTGAATACTATTAAATTAATTAATAAAGATTAAGAATCTCAAGGACTCAACATATAATTATAAATTATTTAAAATAAAATTTAAATTAAATAATTTTTTATATATATTATATTTTTTAATATTTTTAAAAATAATTGGATCAAATACCAACCTTAGTCAATTTAAAAACTAAAAAACCCAAAACTATAAACTATAAACCCGAAACCTAAAACCCTAAATCCTAAACTAATGTTCAAGTTTAGAATTTAGGGTTTCGAGTTTATGGTGTAAGATTTAGGGTTATGAATTTAGGATTTTTATTTTTTAAATTGACTAAGGTTGGTATTTGATCCAATTATTTAAAAAAAATAAAAATTATTATATATATATGAAAAGTAAATTAATTAAAATTTTATTTAAAATAAAATTTATAATTATATGTTGAGTCCTTGAAGTTTTTAATTTTTATTAATTAATTTAATGGTGTTCAGCGGTATTCGTCGAGCGTTGTAGTGTTTTTTTATTAAAATATTAAAACCGGTGAGAAGAGATTTCGACTATGAATATTGATTAGGACAAATTTGAGCTGAGTACTGTTCAAAGTCGATTTGTAAATCATTTAAATTATATTTTTAATTAAAAAAATAAAAATACTATTTATGTAACACCCCCCTTCCCGGCCTGGTAGAGAACCGGGTCGGAGAGCGCTACCGAAAAACAATACGGAGATCGGAGACATAAATCCAAAGTTCAAAAATCATTTCGTAATATTTTATTAATCTCTTTTAAGACTTAACACTTAACTTATTAACAACTTACTCAAATTGGGGTTAATTTTAAACTTTTTCAAACTTAGGGACTAATTTGTAATTTTTTACAAATTAGGGGTCCTTATCTGAAATTCCTGATATTATACTGAAATTAAACTTACTAGTTATTAGCTTGTAAAATCTCATTACTAACGGAAGTCATTTACCTATCTGATTAGACGATACAATATTTTAGTGACCCTTTTGTAATTTGTCTAAAACTATTTTTTATTCGAACTAACAAATATCTTAAACACTTAAAAAAAAATTATACAAAACATAGGTAACGTATACACAATAGTAGGCCCACAAGACTAGTATAATTACTTTAACTACTTTGCCACCATACTAGGAGTTTATAAGGACAAAACACATTACTCTTTAATTGTAGTGACTTGCCAACCTTCCAACTAATCCCGATCTCGATCTATTACTTTCTTTAACCTGAAATGTTATGCAATGAATGCATTAGACTTATATAGTCTAAGCGAGGTAGCCAATGACAATGAATGAACATGTTATGTCATGTAGCATGCTTCCAAAAATGATCATAATGCAATAACATGTCATACTTTATATTCATAACAAAGCATAATATCATATCATGAGAATAACATAGCATAATGTATCAAACACATAATATATTGGTACCATTGGATACGCGGATTCCCTGTACACCATATCATGAATCATAAATGAGCCATAGCCCTGAGCCGTAGCTCCATGTATATTCATAACAAAACATAATATCATATCATGATCATAACATAGCATAATGTATCAAACACATAATATATTGGTACCATTGGATACGCGGATTCCCTGTACACCATATCATGAATCATAAATGAGCCGTAGCCCTGAGCCGTAGCTCCATGTATCCCTTACACTTCCATCCTTTTATCTCCCACATATAGGCCGTAGCCCTGGACCGTAGTCCTCCCTTACATGGTGAGCTCGAATAACCCTATGGCATGCCAATTGTATCCAACGTCCATAAATACACACAATTTCACATAGTCCATGATTTTCAAATCATATCATATGAAATAACAAGATGAGCCGTAGCTCCATATCATGTAGCATTTCATAGTCATATTCGAACATATCAAAGTAATGTAAGGTACTTACCAAATTTGCCATTCGAGCATAGTTGCTCTACGTGAGCCCTTAACAAATGCAAACATAATCATAAATAATGCAACGGGAAGGCACCGAGCCTATCCCTTGACACAACTACACTCACATATCAGAACATAGAAACAAAAATCGGAATGACACCGTGTCACCCGAGACAAATGCATCCACACTCACATATAAAAACAATGATCGGAATGACACCGCGTCACCCGAGACAAATGCATCTACACTCACATATAAAAACAATGATCGGAATGACACTGCGTCACCCGAGACAAATGCATCCACACTCACATATAAAAACAATGATCGGAATGGCACCGCGTCACCCGAGACAAATGCATCCACACTCACCTCAATCCAAGCTTAGAGACATTTTCCTTATTCTCCAACTTTGTGGTTTCCTTCATTTCTACTCTTTTCTAACCAAACATTAAAGAAATATATCATTTAGTACATTAGGCAGCTTGCATTGTCCTCAAAGAAATATTTATATAAAATGTTCTATAACTCAAAATCTGATTTCGTTTGTTTTAAATGAAACTAGACTTAATAACCTTTTAAACCTTATAAATTATAGCTTTTATTTCCTCTTATACAATTTATAATGAATTTCTAAAGTCGTTGTTGATGCAGATTTAGGGGCAAACTGTTACCCTGTTTTTATGACATTTACTTACTCAAAAATTCATATCTTTTTACTCACAACTCCAAATAAGGAGTTCTTTACCATTCTAGAAAGCTTATAAACACACCTTTACAACCATGTATGTCACATAATTTTATCATTTCTCTATCAATACAGTTTATTACTTAAACATAGGGCATTTTTAGAAACCTAATTTGCCTATTCTTATTTTATGACTTTAGTGCATTTATAACCTATGTTTCACTACACCATTAATCTTGAGATTTTAACCACATTTACCTTCACATATTAACATTATTTCTATAATCCAGAAACCTCAAAAATAGGACATGTAAGTCCTCAATTTATCAATTTCTATAAAACAGTCCCCTTTTTATTCTTTAAAAATTCTATATGTGATCTAAATGGTTTTAACCTACCAATTGAGACTTAATTCAAGCTTGGCCATTTAATTTAATTCATTTCATGAATCCCCTGTTCTAATCATAAATTTTCAGAATTTACTAACACCATTTTGACCCCTAAACATTTCGAATTTCACAATTTAGCCCAGCAGATTCCAATTTTATTCAGTTTCAGTCCCGTAACTTCTAAGAACAATTCAGAGACCTATACTTAACATTTTTGAGCAAATCATACCTCTATTTCATGTAAAATTTTGTCCCCTACAACTTTGTAGAAGAACACGTTTTCCAGAAATGACTCTAACATGCTCAAAAATGCAGTTTTCTACAGGACAGTTTACAAATCCGAATTTCTTTATTCTTTCTACCCTTATCTTTTACCAACCTTTAATTAATTCAATTTCATGCTTAATATAAATACTAACATCAAATTATAGGTAGTTGAGACTCTAATCTCAACTTTAATTTATTTCACTCACCTTGATAGACCGGTACTTTATTTTTATTTCTTGGGCTTGACGGTTGTTCCGAATCGACCTCGTATACCATGATAATTAATAAAAACTAATCAATAAAACAGTATCGAATATATATAAAAATATTAATCAACTCGATACCGAAACTTAAACTAACTAGAGATTTGAGCTTACCCCGTCATTGGTAGAAATTCGATATTACTATATCGAAAATATCGGACTACCAATCGAACATTGGATCGTATGCTACTATTTTTTTCTTTCTTTCTTTCTTTCTTGCTTCTTTGCCGTGAATTTCATCAATCTCCCCCCCCCCTTATACTAATTTTTGGTGTTACTATTTCACCTACCAATTCTTATTTTAATCAACAAATAGCCATCATATTTCAATTGTCAATTTAGGTGGATTGCCGTGTACATCCATCCATTTCCTTCTTTCTTTCTTTTTTAATATATATAATAATAATAATAATAATAATAATAATAATAATAATAATAATAATAATAAACTAACTATTTAATCTATTTTGGGTACCAAATCAAACCAACCCTTAATCGAAATAAGAAATATTTGTTTGTTAGAACTTGACCTTGATTTATAAATTATCTCGAATAATCTAAATAAGATCGAATAAATTATTTAATAGTAAAAATATTCGGTCACCGGAACTTAATTCCGACTAGACCGGTTTTTTTTTCTATTTATACCCAAACATGGACGGCAAACACCCCCTTTTCTTTTCTTTTTTTTTTCTTTACCTACTCCATAAAATAATAATAAATTTAACCTACTCCATAAAATAATAATAAATTTAACCTACTCCATAAAATAATAATAAATTTTTACCTCGGTCATCGGAACTTAATTCCGACTAGACCGGTTTTTGGGATGTGACAACTCACCCTCCCTTAAGAAAATTCGTTCTCGAATTTTCTCCGACAAGAATATGCTCATCTATACGAGCCTGACTGAACTTAGACATCTAAACATAAAGAGATCGGATTAATCGGCAAGTCACAATACTCAATAAATAACTCCTAGGTGGCAAAGTAACTTAACACACAATACAAACAGACTTAAGTTTAGTCCAGAACCGACTAAACTCTAGCTCTGATACCACTAATGTAACACCCCCTTCCCGGCCTGGTAGAGAACCGGGTCGGAGAGCGCTACCGAAAAACAATACGGAGATCGGAGACATAAATCCAAAGTTCAAAAATCATTTCGTAATATTTTATTAATCTCTTTTAAGACTTAACACTTAACTTATTAACAACTTACTCAAATTGGGGTCAATTTTAAACTTTTTCAAACTTAGGGACTAATTTGTAATTTTTTACAAATTAGGGGTCCTTATCTGAAATTCCTGATATTATACTGAAATTAAACTTACTAGTTATTAGCCTGTAAAATCTCATTACTAACGGAAGTCATTTACCTATCTGATTAGACGATACAATATTTTAGTGACCCTTTTGTAATTTGTCTAAAACTATTTTTTATTCGAACTAACAAATATCTTAAACACTTAAAAAAAATTATACAAAACATAGGTAACGTATACACAATAGTAGGCCCACAAGACTAGTATAATTACTTTAACTACTTTGCCACCATACTAGGAGTTTATAAGGACAAAACACATTACTCTTTAATTGTAGTGACTTGCCAACCTTCCAACTAATCCCGATCTCGATCTATTACTTTCTTTAACCTGAAATGTTATGCAATGAATGCATTAGACTTATATAGTCTAAGCGAGGTAGCCAATGACAATGAATGAACATGTTATGTCATGTAGCATGCTTCCAAAAATGATCATAATGCAATAACATGTCATACTTTATATTCATAACAAAGCATAATATCATATCATGAGAATAACATAGCATAATGTATCAAACACATAATATATTGGTACCATTGGATACGCGGATTCCATGTACACCATATCATGAATCATAAATGAGCCATAGCCCTGAGCCGTAGCTCCATGTATATTCATAACAAAACATAATATCATATCATGATCATAACATAGCATAATGTATCAAACACATAATATATTGGTACCATTGGATACGCGGATTCCCTGTACACCATATCATGAATCATAAATGAGCCGTAGCCCTGAGCCGTAGCTCCATGTATCCCTTACACTTCCATCCTTTTATCTCCCACATATAGGCCGTAGCCCTGGACCGTAGTCCTCCCTTACATGGTGAGCTCGAATAACCCTATGGCATGCCAATTGTATCCAACGTCCATAAATACACACAATTTCACATAGTCCATGATTTTCAAATCATATCATATCATATGAAATAACAAGATGAGCCGTAGCTCCATATCATGTAGCATTTCATAGTCATATTCGAACATATCAAAGTAATGTAAGGTACTTACCAAATTTGCCATTCGAGCATAGTTGCTCTACGTGAGCCCTTAACAAATGCAAACATAATCATAAATAATGCAACGGGAAGGCACCGAGCCTATCCCTTGACACAACTACACTCACATATCAGAACATAGAAACAAAAATCGGAATGACACCGTGTCACCCGAGACAAATGCATCCACACTCACATATAAAAACAATGATCGGAATGACACCGCGTCACCCGAGACAAATGCATCTACACTCACATATAAAAACAATGATCGGAATGACACTGCGTCACCCGAGACAAATGCATCCACACTCACATATAAAAACAATGATCGGAATGACACCGCGTCACCCGAGACAAATGCATCCACACTCACCTCAATCCAAGCTTAGAGACATTTTCCTTATTCTCCAACTTTGTGGTTTCCTTCATTTCTACTCTTTTCTAACCAAACATTAAAGAAATATATCATTTAGTACATTAGGCAGCTTGCATTGTCCTCAAAGAAATATTTATATAAAATGTTCTATAACTCAAAATCTGATTTCGTTTGTTTTAAATGAAACTAGACTTAATAACCTTTTAAACCTTATAAATTATAGCTTTTATTTCTTCTTATACAATTTATAATGAATTTCTAAAGTCGTTGTTGATACAGATTTAGGGGCAAACTGTTACCCTGTTTTTATGACATTTACTTACTCAAAAATTCATATCTTTTTACTCACAACTCCAAATAAGGAGTTCTTTACCATTCTAGAAAGCTTATAAACACACCTTTACAACCATGTATGTCACATAATTTTATCATTTCTCTATCAATACAGTTTATTACTTAAACATAGGGCATTTTTAGAAACCTAATCTGCCTATTCTTATTTTATGACTTTAGTGCATTTATAACCTATGTTTCACTACACCATTAATCTTGAGATTTTAACCACATTTACCTTCACATATTAACATTATTTCTATAATCCAGAAACCTCAAAAATAGGACATGTAAGTCCTCAATTTATCAATTTCTATAAAACAGTCCCCTTTTTATTCTTTAAAAATTCTATATGTGATCTAAATGGTTTTAACCTACCAATTGAGACTTAATTCAAGCTTGGCCATTTAATTTAATTCATTTCATGAATCCCCTGTTCTAATCATAAATTTTCAGAATTTACTAACACCATTTTGACCCCTAAACATTTCGAATTTCACAATTTAGCCCAGCAGATTCCAATTTTATTCAGTTTCAGTCCCGTAACTTCTAAGAACAATTCAGAGACCTATACTTAACATTTTTGAGCAAATCATACCTCTATTTCATGTAAAATTTTGTCCCCTACAACTTTTTAGAAGAACACGTTTTCCAGAAATGACTCTAACATGCTCAAAAATGCAGTTTTCTACAGGACAGTTTACAAATCCGAATTTCTTTATTCTTTCTACCCTTATCTTTTACCAACCTTTAATTAATTCAATTTCATGCTTAATATAAATACTAACATCAAATTATAGGTAGTTGAGACTCTAATCTCAACTTTAATTTATTTCACTCACCTTGATAGACCGGTACTTTATTTTTATTTCTTGGGCTTGACGGTTGTTCCGAATCGACCTCGTATACCATGATAATTAATAAAAACTAATCAATAAAACAGTATCGAATATACATAAAAATATTAATCAACTCGATACCGAAACTTAAACTAACTAGAGATTTGAGCTTACCCCGTCATTGGTAGAAATTCGATATTACTATATCGAAAATATCGGACTACCAATCGAACATTGGATCGTATGCTACTATTTTTTTCTTTCTTTCTTTCTTTCTTGCTTCTTTGCCGTGAATTTCATCAATCTCCCCCCCCCCCCTTATACTAATTTTTGGTGTTACTATTTCACCTACCAATTCTTATTTTAATCAACAAATAGCCATCATATTTCAATTGTCAATTTAGGTGGATTGCCGTGTACATCCATCCATTTCCTTCTTTCTTTTTTTTAATATATATATAATAATAATAATAATAATAATAATAATAATAATAATAATAATAATAATAAACCAACTATTTAATCTATTTTGGGTACCAAATCAAACCAACCCTTAATCGAAATAAGAAATATTTGTTTGTTAGAACTTGACCTTGATTTATAAATTATCTCGAATAATCTAAATAAGATCGAATAAATTATTTAATAGTAAAAATATTCGGTCACCGGAACTTAATTCCGACTAGACCGGTTTTTTTTTTCTATTTATACCCAAACATGGACGGCAAACACCCCCTTTTCTTTTCTTTTTTTTTTCTTTACCTACTCCATAAAATAATAATAAATTTAACCTACTCCATAAAATAATAATAAATTTAACCTACTCCATAAAATAATAATAAA
The DNA here is from genome assembly GCA_030270665.1 of Hibiscus trionum. Taxonomy (NCBI): domain Eukaryota; kingdom Viridiplantae; phylum Streptophyta; class Magnoliopsida; order Malvales; family Malvaceae; genus Hibiscus; species Hibiscus trionum. The sequence continues at coordinate 38,905,349 of BSYR01000022.1, forward strand.
TTTTTACCTCGGTCATCGGAACTTAATTCCGACTAGACCGGTTTTTGGGATGTGACAACTCATCCTCCCTTAAGAAAATTCGTCCTCGAATTTTCTCCGACAAGAATATGCTCATCTATACGAGCCTGACTGAACTTAGACATCTAAACATAAAGAGATCGGATTAATCGGCAAGTCACAATACTCAATAAATAACTCCTAGGTGGCAAAGTAACTTAACACACAATACAAACAGACTTAAGTTTAGTCCAGAACCGACTAAACTCTAGCTCTGATACCACTAATGTAACACCCCCTTCCCGGCCTGGTAGAGAACCGGGTCGGAGAGCGCTACCGAAAAACAATACGGAGATCAGAGACATAAATCCAAAGTTCAAAAATCATTTCGTAATATTTTATTAATCTCTTTTAAGACTTAACACTTAACTTATTAACAACTTACTCAAATTGGGGTCAATTTTAAACTTTTTCAAACTTAGGGACTAATTTGTAATTTTTTACAAATTAGGGGTCCTTATCTGAAATTCCTGATATTATACTGAAATTAAACTTACTAGTTATTAGCCTGTAAAATCTCATTACTAACGGAAGTCATTTACCTATCTGATTAGACGATACAATATTTTAGTGACCCTTTTGTAATTTGTCTAAAACTATTTTTTATTCGAACTAACAAATATCTTAAACACTTAAAAAAAAATTATACAAAACATAGGTAACGTATACACAATAGTAGGCCCACAAGACTAGTATAATTACTTTAACTACTTTGCCACCATACTAGGAGTTTATAAGGACAAAACACATTACTCTTTAATTGTAGTGACTTGCCAACCTTCCAACTAATCCCGATCTCGATCTATTACTTTCTTTAACCTGAAATGTTATGCAATGAATGCATTAGACTTATATAGTCTAAGCGAGGTAGCCAATGACAATGAATGAACATGTTATGTCATGTAGCATGCTTCCAAAAATGATCATAATGCAATAACATGTCATACTTTATATTCATAACAAAGCATAATATCATATCATGAGAATAACATAGCATAATGTATCAAACACATAATATATTGGTACCATTGGATACGCGGATTCCCTGTACACCATATCATGAATCATAAATGAGCCATAGCCCTGAGCCGTAGCTCCATGTATATTCATAACAAAACATAATATCATATCATGATCATAACATAGCATAATGTATCAAACACATAATATATTGGTACCATTGGATACGCGGATTCCCTGTACACCATATCATGAATCATAAATGAGCCGTAGCCCTGAGCCGTAGCTCCATGTATCCCTTACACTTCCATCCTTTTATCTCCCACATATAGGCCGTAGCCCTGGACCGTAGTCCTCCCTTACATGGTGAGCTCGAATAACCCTATGGCATGCCAATTGTATCCAACGTCCATAAATACACACAATTTCACATAGTCCATGATTTTCAAATCATATCATATGAAATAACAAGATGAGCCGTAGCTCCATATCATGTAGCATTTCATAGTCATATTCGAACATATCAAAGTAATGTAAGGTACTTACCAAATTTGCCATTCGAGCATAGTTGCTCTACGTGAGCCCTTAACAAATGCAAACATAATCATAAATAATGCAACGGGAAGGCACCGAGCCTATCCCTTGACACAACTACACTCACATATCAGAACATAGAAACAAAAATCGGAATGACACCGTGTCACCCGAGACAAATGCATCCACACTCACATATAAAAACAATGATCGGAATGACACCGTGTCACCCGAGACAAATGCATCTACACTCACATATAAAAACAATGATCGGAATGACACTGCGTCACCCGAGACAAATGCATCCACACTCACATATAAAAACAATGATCGGAATGACACCGCGTCACCCGAGACAAATGCATCCACACTCACCTCAATCCAAGCTTAGAGACATTTTCCTTATTCTCCAACTTTGTGGTTTCCTTCATTTCTACTCTTTTCTAACCAAACATTAAAGAAATATATCATTTAGTACATTAGGCAGCTTGCATTGTCCTCAAAGAAATATTTATATAAAATGTTCTATAACTCAAAATCTGATTTCGTTTGTTTTAAATGAAACTAGACTTAATAACCTTTTAAACCTTATAAATTATAGCTTTTATTTCCTCTTATACAATTTATAATGAATTTCTAAAGTCGTTGTTGATGCAGATTTAGGGGCAAACTGTTACCCTGTTTTTATGACATTTACTTACTCAAAAATTCATATCTTTTTACTCACAACTCCAAATAAGGAGTTCTTTACCATTCTAGAAAGCTTATAAACACACCTTTGCAACCATGTATGTCACATAATTTTATCATTTCTCTATCAATACAGTTTATTACTTAAACATAGGGCATTTTTAGAAACCTAATCTGCCTATTCTTATTTTATGACTTTAGTGCATTTATAACCTATGTTTCACTACACCATTAATCTTGAGATTTTAACCACATTTACCTTCACATATTAACATTATTTCTATAATCCAGAAACCTCAAAAATAGGACATGTAAGTCCTCAATTTATCAATTTCTATAAAACAGTCCCCTTTTTATTCTTTAAAAATTCTATATGTGATCTAAATGGTTTTAACCTACCAATTGAGACTTAATTCAAGCTTGGCCATTTAATTTAATTCATTTCATGAATCCCCTGTTCTAATCATAAATTTTCAGAATTTACTAACACCATTTTGACCCCTAAACATTTCGAATTTCACAATTTAGCCCAACAGATTCCAATTTTATTCAGTTTCAGTCCCGTAACTTCTAAGAACAATTCAGAGACCTATACTTAACATTTTTGAGCAAATCATACCTCTATTTCATGTAAAATTTTGTCCCCTACAACTTTGTAGAAGAACACGTTTTCCAGAAATGACTCTAACATGCTCAAAAATGCAGTTTTCTATAGGACAGTTTACAAATCCGAATTTCTTTATTCTTTCTACCCTTATCTTTTACCAACCTTTAATTAATTCAATTTCATGCTTAATATAAATACTAACATCAAATTATAGGTAGTTGAGACTCTAATCTCAACTTTAATTTATTTCACTCACCTTGATAGACCGGTACTTTATTTTTATTTCTTGGGCTTGACGGTTGTTCCGAATCGACCTCGTATACCATGATAATTAATAAAAACTAATCAATAAAACAGTATCGAATATATATAAAAATATTAATCAACTCGATACCGAAACTTAAACTAACTAGAGATTTGAGCTTACCCCGTCATTGGTAGAAACTCGATATTACTATATCGAAAATATCAGACTACCAATCGAACATTGGATCGTATGCTACTATTTTTTTCTTTCTTTCTTTCTTTCTTGCTTCTTGAATTTCATCAATCTCCCCCCCTTATACTAATTTTTGGTGTTACTATTTCACCTACCAATTCTTATTTTAATCAACAAATAGCCATCATATTTCAATTGTCAATTTAGGTGGATTGCCGTGTACATCCATCCATTTCCTTTTTTTTTTAATATATATATAATAATAATAATAATAATAATAATAATAATAATAATAATAATAAACTAACTATTTAATCTATTTTGGGTACCAAATCAAACCAACCCTTAATCGAAATAAGAAATATTTGTTTGTTAGAACTTGACCTTGATTTATAAATTATCTCGAATAATCTAAATAAGATCGAATAAATTATTTAATAGTAAAAATATTCGGTCACCGGAACTTAATTCCGACTAGACCGGTTTTTTTTTTCTATTTATACCAAAACATGGACGGCAAACACCCCATTTTCTTTTCTTTTTTTTTCTTTACCTACTCCATAAAATAATAATAAATTTAACATACTCCATAAAATAATAATAAATTTAACCTACTCCATAAAATAATAATAAATTTTTACCTCGGTCATCGGAACTTAATTCCGACTAGACCGGTTTTTGCGATGTGACAATTTAAAATCGGATTCCTTTCGATCCGATTTTAAAATTACTATAAAATAAATATAGTAGATTTGCAAATAATCTAACTTGTTCAGTATATTTGAATTTTTTTCTTCCAACTACATTATTAATCCAAGGTTTCCATGCTTTCCCCTTATTCTTTTTTCTTTTCTTTTCCCGAGAAAAAGACGAAAAGGAAGCTTCCATCATTTCTTTTCAATGTCGCTAATTTGAAAATTCCTTTCTTTCTTTCCATTTGAAAACCGTCCTTCTTTTTTATCCTCGTGGTTTTGAAATGTTGGCAATTGTGTCATTTTTATCTTGATAAACTATACAAATAATGATTAAACTGACATTTTAATATTTTTATTTATTATTAAAATTTATCAAATTGTTATAGAATAAACAATAAATTAATCTAATTGATACACTGTTAAAAAATATTTCTAGAAATTAATTTTTAATATAACATCAAATACATATATGTTAATATAACTTTTAAAATTTTACAATAAAAAATTCAAATAAAAATGTTTTTAAGTAATCAGTTATAATACATATATTATACTATATTATAACCGGCTAACCGCTAGCTAAATTATAGAGTCCATAGTTTAGACAGATTGAAGAAAATTAAATTGGTTTTGTTAAAGAGTCAGGCCACCGAACAATGCAGCTAGCAAATCACATCAATTAATTATAAATTATATCATTTTTGGTGCTTAATTTAAATTAAAAAATCGATGTCAAATTGTCCTTTTAAGTTTGTTAAAATTAATTTAATCATGTTGATGGTATAGCTACAAGAACATGTCATGACTAAAAAGGTTGTCCATGAGTTGTAAATTGTAATTAGCTTTTAAGACAAATTACCAGCAAATGAATTATTTAAATAAAGTTTGGATTAAAATATAAATTACAAATATGAAAACACACCGCTTCTTTATTTAATCAGAATATCTTTATAGGTTTACATCAAGCTAATAATAATAATAATAATAATAATAATAATAATAATAATAATAATAATAATAATAATAATAATAATAATAATAATAATAAATCATGATTGGTGGGTGTGTTTTTGCTGCAATTAGAATAGGAGAAAGGGTGCACGTAACTGCTGCTGCACTACAAATTAAATTAAGACCGAACATTACTACCAATTGACAAAGGATGTTGAACTAACCAACCTAGATTTTTTTCGGACAAACCTTAAATTTAATTTTAATCCTATCTAAAAAAAATATTAAGGAAAGAAAATAGAATATTTTTAGTAGGCCTAGCATCACAACTTAAGGAAATACAAGGGAACAAAGATGAGCAACTTAGCCAGCCGTCCAAATATGTCTTATTGTAAAACAAAATATGTATGTCTAAATTTAAACAAAAAAAAACTATTTCATAGTCTAACTAGGATGACAAAAAAATCGGATCTGATGAGTTCCAACCCGACCTAATTTAGTAGGGATGATTTTTTTTTTTAGTTTTTGATTTTTCATGTTGGGTCGGGTTTTAAAAAGGTTTAAGTTGGGCCAGTTTGGATTTAGAGTAAAAATTTCCCGATCCGACCTGGTTTATTATAATTTTATATATTATATTTAATATTTTTTATTAAATTTTATAGGGTGAGTCGAGTTTTTGTTAAAATTTCAAGGTTTGATTATGATTTTATTGTATCACATTAGGATAAAAATATATTATACTCGGATCGAGTCAGAGTTTAGTCGAAATTTTAAAACTTCAGGTCGAGGTTTGGGTGGCTAAAAACCCTCCCCGACCCTTCTCATTGTCATCCCTAAGTCTAACACACTCTTTTAAAATATGCCATTTAATAAATTTCAATATTTATAATATGTATTTTATTCTCGAATTACATATAGTTATATATATACTTAATTAAATAGATATGTAATTATATTTCCAAGACAAATGTTGAGATTCAGATCCACATAAAATGAGATAATATTAACACCCTTGACCACTTAGCCAATTAAGTAGTTGCACATATAATCATATATTAAAAGAATATTGATGTGCTAAAGTTGATTTAGTGAGAATATTTAGAATTGATTGTTGGTTAGGTGAAGATTGCTTAACATTATAAAAGACCATAAAGTTGAACAACTTTATTACATGACAACTTTGTAATGAAAGAGAAAGTATTGTTGGTTAAAGTTTAGATAATGCATAAATATATATACTTATAAAAGATGGAAACCGTCTGTACTTTATCGTGCCCCATTTTAAAATGGTGAGTTTAGGGTTTAAGGTTAGAGGTTGTGGTTAGGGTCTATGAAATTAGGAGTATGGTGTATTTTTTAGGGTGTAGAGTTTAGGGTTTAGAATATAGAAATTAGGGTTAGTGTTTAGAATTTAATTTTTAAGTAATTTTTAGCGTGTGACATAGAAGGGGACATGATTAAGGGGAGATAAAGGAGATGGTGGTGTAGGAAAATTCCATTTGGATAGAACCCACCCACTAAACCCGTTTAGAATTAAGATTTAAAATTTAAATTTAAAATTTAATTTTAAAAAAAAATATATACATATACATGTGTAAATTCATCACGAGTTACTGAAAGGGTTTATAATGCCAAAAGGGCCCAAAATGGTCCAAACTAGTAATTCTAGTGCCCAGAGTATTGAAACTCTGAGCAAGAGTTTTGAAAATACTCTACAACATGAATGAGAGCTTAAATAAACACAAGATGGATCAAAAACAATACCATATAGTCATTTGTGCGACGTGAGTCGGTCTGAATTAGTCAGGGCGAAGTCTTAAAAACAGGAAGAACAACTAAAAATAATACCATATCAAATTAGGAGATATATCAACATAAAACATGATAAGGATTGAGAAATGAGAAGAGTCTAATGTTTCTTAAAACACTTCAAAACTTTAAATTGATCCTAACTCTCTTTCTAGGTAATCTTAAGTTCAAGATGATGGTTATGAGACGATGAAGATGAAGAATAAGTTGACATGTCAATTTAGGAGCTCTTCAAATAATTTTTTCCCACGAAGTTTAAATTTTTAAAAATAATGAACGAAAAAAATGACATTGGAAAAATATTAGATGGAGAACGCTGCCAAAACATAAAAGGGTAGATACGTGGTGTGGCATGTCTAGGGCGCGATTAAAACAAGATAATTTCAAAAATTGTTCACGAACTGAAAATATTAGACTTATTAATAATATTTTCGGTTAGTTTGTGTATATATATAAATTTTCAGTTCGAGACAAAGTATCGATACTTAAAAAAAAATTCAAAATACCAACAAAAAATATTATCAAGAAGGCTAACCTTTTTAGTTCGTAGACAAATTTCAAAATTTATCGTCTTTTAGCTACACCCTAAACATACCACACGTTAGACTCGCCTACGAATATTTTCAATTTTCTCTCCCATTAAATCTCATTGAAAGAAAGAAGGAAATTGTCCAGTCCCTCAATTTGCAAAGCATCCTAAAAGGAATCACATCATCTTTTGGGCCAAAGAAGAGAATGGATATGAATGGGCCCAAAACATTCATAACCCAACAAGCCTCAAAATCCTCATTCGAATTATTCGATACTCAGATCCGAGACTCAAACCTAAACTTTAATATCTAGACCAATGTAAAATCAGTATAAAATTAAATAATTTTACATTATCCTAATTCAAAGATAAATCTTAAAATGAAAGCAACGAGTGGCTCCAGTAAAAAATAGATGTTGTTCATTGTAACAAACTTGAATTCAAACACTTGTGTGTGCAAAATGTGTATGTATTGCTAAAGAATTAAGAAAAAAAATATAAAATATGCTACTATGTAATCACACAAATATATTAAAAAAATTTTAAAATTACAAAATATACAAAACCTAATCTATTTAGAGATGGACATTTTACCCAACCCAGCCCTATCGAGTCAGATTTTTTTTGTAAAAACTTCAGGCTCGGGTTGGGTTTTATTAAGGGTGATTTCGAGTCATGTTGAGTTCGAGTTTAGGGTGAAAAATATCCAACTCTATTTCATATGGGTTAGGATAACTTACACAGTGTAAAACTCTTTAAGTTTTACATGTTTTTTTGGATCATTGGATGTGGGAAATGGATGACTGAGATTAACTCCTTACTTTGTTCCCCAAGTGATAATCTTCACATATTTCACTGTTAATCCCATCCATCCGTTTCACTCATCCAACGATCCAAAAACATGTAAAACTTAAAGAGTTTTACATTGTGTAACTAGATCCTATCTCCACATATATATATATATATATATATATATATATATATATATATATATAATTTATTTTTTATAATTAAATCCTTAAAGTTTAATTTTTTAATAAACCAAATCGGATTCGTATTTAAGTATATAATTTTTGAGTCGGATCGAGTTTTTAAAAGATGTGGTCAGATCAAATTGAGTTTAGAGTAAATATTTTTAAATTAAATTGGAGTCGACCAAAAATCCAACCAGTGCTCATTCCTATTTATCTATTCCAGAGACGTATTAGATGGAAATTAACACAATCGAGTGCTTATTTTATAGCCAGCTTAAAACTGCTTCTCAGCCTGCTCTTATCATTTCCAATTACCCATTTTGCAGCGATTGATTGTCGTTCTGGGAATCGGATTTGGTGCTTTCAACTACTAATCCATACGAATGGCTTCATCCGTTTCTTCCCAACATGATCAGGTGCGTCTTCGTTTATAAATGCTCTAACTTTCCCTCTCTTTTGTTCTGGAATTTTGGGTGTTTTTCACTCTTCTTCTAACGAGTTTCTTCATTCAAAATGCTTTATTTGAAATCTCGAAGCTTGTGTTGTATAGTTTTCAGAACCCACAAAACATTCCTACCCTCTCACTCTCTCTTTGCTTCTCAATTGAGCTTAAAGACTTAAAATTTCAATCCCAACATCTCTTTTCTTTGTAATTGAAATGATTTCATGTTGATTTTCCATTTCAATTACGTACATGTCAAAACTGTATGTGGAATTATGAGTCCCCAGCGTTTCTTTTTGCTTCTTAGCTTAACTAACTTTGTTATATTTGGGAGGTTCATTTATATTTCTTCTTTACCTATGCAGGTTCTAGTGGAAGAAAAATCCTTTGCAAGAATTCTGACCTTTAACCGGCCTAAGCAGCTCAATGCCCTTTCATTTCAGATGGTATGATGTGTTCTTTAATAGGGTGCTTCAGCTCTTTCAATATTTGGGAATTATCATTATGTTATACAACGAGTTTTAGGATCAAGTTCTCTTTTTTTTTTTAGTTTTCCTTTGTGTTATTTCAACCTCAATTGCTATTCTGCATATGTCTATTTTCACATGACTTATCTGGGTATACATGATTTGACTGTTTCTTCAAGAGTTTTTAAAATTTTATGTTTACTTACTGTTGTGGTAGCATCTTGTGATTTATTGTAATAATAGTGCATTAAATACAAATCCTAAATTATATGATTATGATATAAACTAGTCCATTTTATATTACAAAAATATTCAATTTTGTTTTTCTTGTGTTGGCCAATATGCATGGTTTGCTTATGGTCCTATGTCGATAGTTGATGCTCAAACCTTGAGAAGTACAAAGTTTGTTATTATCATTCTTTTTACTAGTATCGATACAGTTAATTATAACATAAAAATTCCAGAAATAAAAAAAAGAGAATATCAAGGTGAATTCTTTTGTGCCTACCGGATCATGGGAAAGAGTTCCTAGGTGCATCAGATGTGGCTTGGTCAAATGTTTGTCGCCCAAGAGGTTTGAAATGCTATTATTGGCTGGTGAATTCTTAATGCCTAGGCATGCCTTAACTACACTGGATCAAGCATTTCTTTCTTGTTATTTTTGTAACTGCTAGTTCATATGGTTTCTTTTGCATGTCTTCTATGTTAATCGTCAACTGCAACAACCTATCAAATTTCTCTTTCCAATAAATTATTGTATTCAGGATTTGTACTCTGCACTTTGTAATCATGCTTTTCTTCTCTATTTCTCTATTTCTTCATGACTGTCATAAATTGTCTGTCAAATAGTAATAATGTTTTCTCTTTCAATGGTAGATTTCTCGATTATTAGAACTTTTTCTTGCCTATGAGGACGATCCTAATGTCAAGCTGGTAATATTGAAGGTACGCACCTCTGAACATACAACTTCAGTATCATTTTCTTTTACTTTATTAAAAGAAACAATTTGACAAAAGAAAAGAAACATGAAATTGTAAGACATTTGAGTCTGATGACATTTTTCTGGTTGCATAAAAGCGTGCCTGGTCTCTGCTCTTAGCTCGTTTCGAGTCACTCAATCAGATTGTTTGACAGCACATTTTCATTTTGGGTTTGGCAGTTTTACTTGCATATTCTTGGAATGTCAAATAGAAAGGCTATATGTCTTTTTGGTTAACTACTGTAGCACATCAGCTTGGTTGTAGATAGTCAACAGTCATGATTGTGTTTAATTTATAGTCAGTGTCAGGATTCCTGTTCGAAGTATAATTAGGGTTTATATATTAGCATTGATATTCCTTAATGTAACCAAAGTGTTGAAAGACTTGGTTAATTTCCGTGAATTAGGTAAGCTTTTTATATTTATTTTGGAAGAATTAATAGGTAAGAAATTATCTTATTTAACCCTTTCGTAAGACTAGGTTCCTTCATTGATTTTGAAAGCCAATGTTTTAGCATAAAAGAGAATATACCTGATAGCTGGCTATTTGTCATAAGGGGAAAGGAAGATCATTTTGTGCTGGCGGAGATGTCGCAGCTGTGGTACATGATATTAGGGCAGGTATGGATTCTTTCATTTTTTGTGGATGCCAGATAGTACTAATCCTTTAGATCTAAAAGGTTAATAAGTTACAATATTAGTTTGCTGTCACCTTTGTTTCCTCTTTTTCCACCTCATGTTTGCTATCATTTGTAATTTCTCTTTTGCTAGCATAGTGGACTAACCACATTTGAAGAGCCAAATGTGTCTTCCTATTCCTCCTTGTTTGTTGGAGGAATTTAAAGTAAATGACCTTTTTTGTGCATTTATGTGCTTTAGGTGGATGGAAAGCAGGTGCCAACTTCTTTATGAAGGAATTCACCTTAAACTATTTGATGGCAACCTATAGCAAACCACAGGTAACCCAAATGGCTTTAAGGCGCCATCTGTTTCTCAAAAATGTTCTTCCATACAAAAAATGCATAAAATTATTCTTCAAATTCATATAATAAATCCTCAAACAAGTTGCGAACAATAATGAAATGTGAATTTGAGCATAAAAGAATACAAAATCTGGCAATTTAGCAAAAAAGGAGTGAAAAGGGTGAAATCAATTGATAAGGTGCTATACATTTCTAATACATACATGTATATATATAACCTGAGTTTGAGTATAAAAGAACACAAAATCTGGTAACTTACCAAGAGTGGAGTGAAGAAAGGGTGAAATCAAATGACAAGTTGCTGGGCAGGGTGTTTGGGTTTTGATCTTAGATATTTATTTGGGGGGTAGGGTGTGGTGGTCGTGGGGAGATACTGAGGGAGAATGAGAAAGATGAAACTCCTCATTGATAAGAGGAAGACAATGGAAATTGTAAGCGAGAAGAGGAAGACAAAATTCCAGTTAAACAAACAGATCCTGAGTAAAATTTCATAAAAAAAACAGTCAAGGCTATGCTGACTTTTGTGTATATCATGTATATATATGATTTTTCTAATTGTGAGAACGCAAATCTCATTGAAGGTTTCAATTCTTAATGGAATCGTTATGGGAGGTGGGAATGGTGCTTCAATGCATGGTAGATTCCGTGTTGCAACTGAGAACTCGGTATTTTTCTCTTTTGTCTCCTTTGAAAAACTTTATAAGCTCCTTGCATAAATTAGAAGAAAAATGTCTTTGTTAGCATTTTTAGCCAATTTTTTCTTTTTTATTTATTAAAAAATGATAAGACTCCAACTACAATAATGTGATGTCTCTTCCCTAGATCTTCTCTACTTACATTTTCTAGAGAGAATCAGATGCTAGGTGTAGCAGATTTGTTTTCTCTTTCTAAATGTTTGTATATTGGATGTTGTGTAGCTTTTTGCAATGCCTGAAACAGCTTTGGGACTCTTCCCGGATGTAGGAGCCTCCTATTTCTTGTCAAGACTCCCAGGATTTTTCGGTACTCCTATTTATATGCTTGAATATCTTATACATGCTCTTATTTACTTTTATTTTTAAAATTACATATCCTAAGGCTAAACCCTTTAAAACATAATACGAACCTTTGGTTCATCTCTTTGGTAACATTCTGGATTTTGGCTCCTTATTCAGTTACCAAAAAGAAAAAAAATCAAAGGCAGTAAGGCTCCGCAAATTGGGTTCTCGTTCATGATAGCCGCAATAACTATCTTTGGCCTTGTTTGGGTCTATTTTGGTTCACAGAACTGATTCATGTTGTATTCATTTCTTCTAGCTAGCCAAAAACTTGTATACTGGAATTTTCTTTATGTTTAGCTTCACATATTGTCATCATCTTCTGGCAGGAGAGTATCTCGGTCTTACCGGTGGCAGATTGGACGGTGTAGAAATGCTTGCATGTGGCCTTGCAACTCACTTTGTCCCATCAGCAGTATGTTTCTCAACCTAAAATACGGTTGAGTTCAAAATATATGAGACAATGTAGATTTATACCGGTTGGTTGAGAAAATATGATAGAGGAAGTTAGCATGCCTGTTTCCTCTTATTCTTTTTAAATTTTTGACATTAGTCTTTGGAAATTAAATTGTAGAGTTACTGTCACCTAATAAACATAATGCTTCTATATCATATAGAGCTACTTTTGTAAGAATAACCAGATTCATCTTTAAGGGTTTCATAAATAAGTTTCTTTGTTTTATAAAGCTACTTTTGTAGGTCAAAAAAGATCTTTCCTTTGTTTTATTTGTGCCTTGTGAATTAAGGGAAAGCTGCACCATGATTAGTTTAGGTACAAGATTGTTTTTCCTGCCGTAAGAAAGGTTTTGATCCTACTCGTTTTTCTTCAGAATCCTCAAAATCTCTGCTTTATATATCCAAAATAGGCTGTATGAATTCTCTTGCTTTATGCCTTAGAAAGCTCACTTTATTGTTTATACTAATAATTTTTACATCTTTTCACTTAATCAACAGAAATTACCCATGTTAGAAGCTGCATTATGTGCTGTAGATTCCAGTGATCCAGCAACCATTTCATCAATCATTGGGAAATACTCCGAGCGACCCTCGTTGAAAGAGCAGAGTGTGTACAATCGGTTAGTTTTCTATAACAATGCATTTTCCTGTATAATTGTTTGATACCTGCTTCCAACAAGGAGGGATGGGGGAGAGAGAGATCTTACATATTGGTAGTAAATATAAGAAAATTTGAGTATCTAACCCTGTATTTCAATTCTGTATTTCAACAGCCTGTTTCGGTACATTATTTAGGTTGTGTTCTTTGAAATCCAAACTTGCTAACAGCCGACTGACACGACTTTTTAAATCCTCATTATCATTGGTTACATGGCTGCAGATTAGATGTCATTGATAGATGTTTCTCTCAAAAAACAGTTGAAGAAATTTTATCTGCTCTTGTAAGTTGATAATTTGATTTTGTTTGTTTTCGGAAACATTAATCCGGTGATCTCTCTTGATGCTTCTTGCACGAGTTTACGAAGTTCCTTGCAATTTGTGTACCATCAGTATATGCCACCTAAAACTAAAATCAGCGTACATGCTTACACAGGAGAGGGAGGCTGTTGATCGAAGGGACGGTTGGATCTCTACGACAATTCAAACACTGAAAAAGGCTTCACCTACAAGTCTTAAGATTTCTCTTAGATCAGTAAGTCGACGTATTCATATTGATTGGGACATGCCAATGATATCATTATTTTCTTCAACTACCTTTGGTGTATTTATCATATATTTTGAGTTCAGTTCATATTGAAATTCCGCATTAACGATTTTAACCATAACAATTGCATGGTCCTTGTCAATGTTGCCATATGAATATATTATCCTTGTACTCCGGTAGTGGCACGACTGAAACGGAAAAGATAATAAGCCTTGTTTATCAAATCATTCTTCTACACAAGGAAATTGACTTTCTTATATATTAGTGAATAGTGGATCCTGGATTATCTGATTAAGAGTTTGTTTGAAGCTTGATGAGTTGTTTCGGCTTAAGTTCACTTTCTCTTACCAGATTAGAGTAGGGAGACTCCAAGGAGTGGGTCCATGCCTCGTTCGTGAATATAGAATGGTTTCCCATGTCATGCGCGGAGAATTCAGCAAAGACTTTTTTGAGGTTTCAGCTGCCTCAAATTTACGCTTTTTAACTCGCTTTCGTTCTTCAACCGATTAAAATCCATCTTCCTTAACAGGGTTGCAGGGCCATACTACTGGATAAAGATAAGAAGCCAAAGGTTAGGATTCTCATTCCCGAATCTTCGATCCTTAAACATTATGAAGTTTGAAAAAGCCGACCGACGGACTGAGTCACCTTCCCCTTTTTTGTTTTACCAGTGGGAGCCGTCGAAATTGGAGCTGATCACCGACACTACAGTTGACAGCTATTTCTCAAAGGTGAAGGATGAAGATTGGGAAGATCTGAAGCTTCCTGCTAGATCCAAATTCAACTTGCCACCATATGTCATTGCAAAGCTTTAGATGACCACATAAAATGATCATGGAAGTGGTAATGTCTTGTAATAAAACCAAGTCCACTGGGGTAATATTATACATGTGTGCATGCCACTCCTTGGGTGAGTAATAAAAAACATAACTCCGAATTCATACGAGACCAATAAATATTACCAACAGTTAATGCTTCTGTTAATAGTATCCCATGTCAAGTAGAGCTGAGCAAAATGCTACTCGACTCGGAAAAAAAATAATTTTTTCGACTCGGCGCGAGGTAAAAAAACTTGACTGGACTCGAATTTTTCTTGATATATATATGTATATAAAATGAAGAAATATATGCCACGTATGAATATATATATATATATATATATCTTATATAATTAGAGAAAGTCGTTTAAATTGGAATTAAGTTATATTATAATATGATAAATAAGTGCAATTAAATTTATCCCGGTGGAAACTAAAAGTTTCCACAAGCGCCTTAGTTTTAGGGTATAAGGAGTTAGTTTAGGGTATAGGGTTTAGGGGTTTAGGTGTAGGGGTTAAAATTTAGGAATAGTTGTTTCAATTTAAGGTTTAAGGTTATAATTTAGGGTTTATAGGTTAAAACTTAAATCCTCTCCATATTACCCTAAAAACTAAACCCTAACATATAAACCCTAAATTATAACCCTAAATCTTAAATTGAAACAACTATCCCTAAATTCTAAACACCTACACCTAAACTCATAAATCTTATACCCTAAACTAACTCTCTATACCTTAAAACTACTATACCCTAGAACTAAGGCGCTTGTGGAAACTTTTAATTTCCACCGTCAGTGTATAGGATATTAATCCATTAAATTTATATAAAAACTCAAAAATTCGACTTGATCGAACACTCACCTCTAAGCGCAAATAGATATTGCAAGCACCATTTGATTGGAGGCTACTCGCTTGAGAGATTGGGAAACCGAGATTATAGCGGAAAAGAGAGTGCAGTATAAAATTTTCAATATACAAATGGTAATGATTGGTGTAGTAGGATAAAACAGTAATTCTTTAAGTAAAATTATGATTCGAATTTTGAAGTTATAAATAGTACAAATTGAGTCGGAATAATCATCCATAATGAATCTCTATAATATCCAATCAGATTAATTAGGTAATAAGTTAGATGTTGATAATTATTTTGAATTAGAACAAAACTGTTATTATATCGAATTACATTAGATGTCGATTTCAATTTTAACGACGGATTAATACAGTTATAACAAAATTTAAATCAAGTGATTAAATTGTAAATTTTAAAAGATACTCGTTTACAACAAAATAAATAATTGAGTGACTCAAGTTATATTTTATCCAATAAAATATCAAGTCTTTCTCCGGAGAAATTAGTGACAAGAATACTGATATAGCTGAAAAGAGAATGCAGTATTTCTAAGTAAATGGACGGCTGAGATTATTCGAGTTTAAAGTTTTTGAACATTCTTCATCTTTCCTAGACTGCTCAACCATCTTTTCACTTCATTTCGACATTGATTCACTGTTTAATTTGATAGATTTATTTCCATTTCGGATACAATTTAGGAGACAACCACATTGCTCTCAACATGTTTGAGTTTATGCCTGAGTAAGTTCCAATTGTTCTACCGTAGCCTTTAACTTAAACCCCAAACCCTTAAATCTAAATATATACTCGTACACCAGCACCAGCAGCATCCCAAGAGAGAAAAAGATACACCAATGGCAACAAGTAGTGTTGTAAGTAAAATAGCAAGGGAAATAGGGATGGCAGTGCAGAAAGCAGCAAGAAGAAACAAAGGATGGTGGTACGACCCCCACATGGCTGCGGCCACAACTGCCGTTGCTCAACGACTTCCATTGGTTGATCTCGTTGCCGAGATCAGAGACGCCAGGGTATAATTTAAAAAAAAAAAAAGAAGCTTTATTCTTCTCTGCAAGATGAAACTTTTCAGTAAACTTGTTGAATGGTTAACCTTTTCAGATTCCTTTATCATCCGAGTATGAGCTGCTGAGGAACTTTCCTTCTCTTGCTAGACGAATTGTTGTCATGAACAAGATGGACCTTGCTGACCCAAACCAAGTAAAGGTTGGTTTTTGTTTCTTGTGTTTTGCATATTTCAATTCCAATTGACTGTACTATTAATAAAATGTTAAATATTCTGTATAAGTTTTCACAAGCGCCTTAGTTTTAGGGTATAGAGACTTAATTTATGGTATATGGTTTAGGGGTTTAGGCGTAGGATTTAGACTTAGTTTAGAGTATATGGTTCAGGGGTTTAGTTGTAGGGTTTAAAATATAGGGATAGTTGTTTAAATTTAAGGTTTAGGGTTATAATTTAGGGTTTATAGGTTAAAACCTAAATCCTCACCATATTACCCTAAAAACAAAACCCTAACTAAACCCTAAATTATAACCCTAAACTTTAAATTTAAACAACTACCCCTAAATTCTAAACCTTTACACCTAAACCCTATACCCTAAACTAAATCCCTATACCCTACAACTAAGGCACTTGTGGAAACTTTTAGTTTTCACCGCCAGTGTATAGGATATTTATCCTTAATAAAAATACTCGACTCGGTTGATCGAGTTTGGTGTCACTTAATCTGCGAATGTTGATATTATGTTTCATCTTTTAGGGATGGATGAGATATTTTGAGCAACAAGACTGCATTCCTTGTGGAGTCAATTCCCACAACAAGGACAGTGTGAAAGGGGTACCTTTTCTTTCTTATCTAACCACTAAAATCTCCTACATTCAGTGTCAAGTAACCCTATGCCCTTTCTTCTCCCTCTTTTTTGATGAAATCTTTGTTCTTGTTTAGAATATAAACAATTGTTAAGCAATTCATTTCTCACAGCTGCTGAATTTTATACAAGCTCAAGTTAGGGGATTGTGCAAAGCTAATCATCATTCTAGTGAGACTATAACAGTAATGCTTGTAGGGATTCCTAATGTTGGTAAATCAGCACTAGCTAATTCTTTGCATCAGATTGGGAGGATTAGTGCTGCAGGTGCCTTAACCCTTCTTAAATCCTCTCATTTAATTTTCTCTTGTTCCTCTCCTGCTTAATGAATCTTTAATTGAAATCTAAAACACCCCATGTTCTTTTTAGACAAAGGAAAGTTGAGGCATGCAACTGTGAGTCCTCAGCCTGGAGAGACGAAAGATATCAGCAGCTTGAAGGTATATATGCCACCATGTAATAATGGTTTTTTTCTTCTTAATTTAGATTCCATTTTCTCCAATATCATGGAGTAATCCATGCTCAACTCTTTTCTTCAGGTTGGTAGCCATCCCAACATCTATTTATTGGATACTCCGGGCATTTTGCCTCGCACGATTCATGATGCCGAGCTTTGCTCCAAACTAGCATTGACAGGTGAAGTGATAACCATTATTTTTCCCTTTTAAGGGAATAAGTCCATTGTAATGGTTAAACTGTCTGAGGTCAAGTATTTCCTCTATTAAATCCAACAATCCCCCCCCCCCCCCCCACCCCTTTTTTTTTGCAAATGCAGGGGCAATTAGAGATGGTTTGATTGAGCAGAAGGAACTTGCTCAATATTTTTTGACCATTCTTAACTTAAGTGACCAATATAAGAAATGGGTGAAATTTACAACCAATCAGAGTAGGCTAAACCGCAAAGAAGAGGCCTCCATTAACTCGGAGACGAGACAGAAAAGGCAGCATCTAATGGATCACACTCAGGTATGGACACTTGTGTTACAAATCAACCCTAAAACAAAGAATCACAAGTTTAAACAAACTTATTCCAAAAACAGAGAGCTTGGCTTTGGCCTTGATTGTTGTCCGAAGATCCAAGCCCGGGTCAAGAACAGAGACCATACTTATGTACGAAGAAAATGACATGATGCTTGACTTGTTGGTGCAGGACTTGACGGTGCATGATGTTCGTGGAGCTATCTTTGATATCATTTCAACTTTCAATGGTAATCTAGAGCTCGAGGACGACATGATAAAACTTATCGAGGCACAGTTGGTAGCTTTGAGGTCAGCTTTCCATGTTCCAGAAGAAGGTGAAAATGTTGAAAGTAAAGTTGGTGTCAAGTTGCTAGATTTGTATCGCACCGGGAGGCTTGGGCATTATACTCTTGATCCGCTCCCTGTGACATTTTATAATCCTTTATAAGCTATATATCAATAATCTCATAGGTCATTTTCCTGTACAAACACCACATATTGTTGGTAAATGTGATATAAAACTTACTTGAATAGTTAAAACCATTTAAGCACTGCATTTAACCACCTAGCAGTATAATTGTTACCATTAGGTTTCATGGCTGTATACTTGCAAAAACTAACTCAAATAAGAAGTGCCCTCAAACAAGAATTCGAGTCAAGTTGAAACAAAAATCATTCCAACTTAAATTGCTTTTTTACACTCTCAACATTTAAATTTCAAAATTATTAGATAGCAAATAATCCAAGTACTACACAAGACAAATAAAATGAAAAAAGAAGAAGACCGGAATGACTCAAATCTTATCATCATGTTATATGGTTATGGTGGCAGTTCATAACATGATGATAAGATTTAAGTTGCAACAAAGTCCAAGTACTTTAGCCTAATTCATAAATGCAACTTCGAAGAACAAGACAACTATTCACGGCATGCAAATGTAGTTAGTCCATGAAGATTGTTATACATACATACAAGAGGTAAATGCTCCCTATAAGCTTACCTTGCATGAAGCCTTATTATGCCCGACTCCGTTGCATCGAGTGCAACAAACGGATCTTCTGATAATTCCCTGACTTTTGTTCCGTCTTATTTTCTTTTGTTGTTGGCCTAATGGTCGTGAGATGCATGGAGGCATTATCTGCTCATCATCATCTTCTTCAGGATATTCTTCGATTCCACCAAGGTGAGCAATGGTCAAAGCATGCTTTATGCTCCCAGCAAATGTTAATCGGAAGCTATCTGCTGTGAAGTACCTTGAACAATAATCATACACATTTCTACCTGTGCAGTTAAAGACGGCAATTGCATGATGGCAAGGAAGGCCAGTTGGTTTCCACATGGCACAACTGCAGTGTTGTTTAACAATATCCACAACATGAATGGAATTATCATGAACTTCAAATAGGGTGTCGGATGAGAATAATACTTTCAGACCATGTGCTTTTGCAAATTCTTCTTGTAACACTTCCTGCTTTGATGGTGTAAGTTTCGTAGTCCAGTTACTTGATTCTGTTCGACGACCATCCATTAACTCCATAATTTTACATCTTATTACTTCTATCTTTCTCATGATGGGTAGTTCTCGTGCTTCATCTATCCAGTCAGCATATGACTCTGCAATGTTGAGTGTTATGTGATTATAAAGCTCGCCCTTGAAAAATGCATTTGCCCAGTATTCAGGCTCATTTTGCATGATCCAATCATAAGCACTTGAAGAAACCCGTTTAATTTGTTCGGTGTACATCCTAAAACCACCAAGTCGGACTGCTTTCGCTGCAGCCAAGAAACACCCAGGCAATGAAGCTCTCCCTTCTCCATGGAATGGTCCCTTCAAGTTTTGTATGAAGCTGTCCATCAAGTAGAATAACGAGTAACCATGGTGAGCATTCTCAAATGTTTCAAGCACATGCTTCATTAATCTCTTGTCTCTATCAGAGACAAAAGTTAGAGAACGAGAAGTCGACACTGCAGATTTCAGCTGCTCCAAAAACCAATGCCAACTGTCTTCATTTTCATTGTCTACAATAGCAAATGCAACAGGGAAAATCCCGTCATCACCATCCAGTGCAGTGGCCGTGAGCAGAATTTCATGGTATTTTGATTTCAAAGGGATGGCCTCGAGGAAAAGAAGGGGACGGCAACCACTTTGGAAACCATAAACTGTAGCATGGAAGGATAGAAAAAGACGCTGAAATCTTCTATCATCTCCAACAAGAAGCTTCGTAAAACTACCAGGATTTGCCTCCTCTATCTTCTCACAGTACCAAGGCAACTGACCATATGCTTCTTTGTATGAACCCTGAAGTTGCTGCCGAGCATCTTCAATTCCACGCCATACTTGCGCATAGTTCAGCTCAAGCCCAAAATCACGAAGAAGGCCATTGGCAATTTCTTTTGGTTTGTGGTGTGGGCTATCTTTTAACCTATCCTTAATTATATTCACCAACCAATTTTTAGCTGGAGTGGCGGTCTTCCAAGACTCGCCATCACAAGTATGTGATTCGTGCAGCTTTTTAACCCTAAACACACTGGCGGATGGGACCCAAGATGCATGAATCCTCCAAGGACAGCCTTCTGCTGCACATACGGCACTAGCACGATTAGTGTCATTCTTTCTTAATTTATAACCAAACCGATGTGCAATAGCATATTTCTGTAGAGCATCACGGAATTCCGCCACACTTCTGAAATCCTGGCCTTCACCAGTAATACAATTTTTCCAAAACTCAACCAGTTTCTCCGGTGAAGCATCACTGGGAGGAGCCAGGCTCATATTATCAGCTACTGCAACAGAATTGCATTTCCTGGCAAGCTTTTTCCAGGATATAGTTTTTCTTGTCTCCTCAAGATTGTCGGCAACAGTAACAATGGCAAGACCATTTGCACCACTTCTCCAGGAGGCAGTGCGCCTTCGTTTCTTGACACTATCAGCAGGAGAAGCACTCATATCAAATATATCTGTGCTACAGTCAGTTGCATCAGTGACATTGACCTCAAAAAGACCATCAACAATGTTAGGGCCAGCAGTACGTTTTGATGTAATTGCTGCTCTAGTGGGGCTTCGGACTGTTGCATTGATGCCTGCGAAACAGTCAGAAGGGGTTGCTATACCAACGGGAACATCCTTCAGGCCAACAGCATAGCGAGCACCTTTGGGAGTAGCAGAACCCGCAGCAGAGGTGCCGCTTTTTTTTGCGCCAGTTTTCCTGCAAGTGATGACCGACCTTAATGAAACTGTTGATTTTACAATTTCCACAATTAACCACTATGCACAAATACTGAGGCAAACCAAACTCATCAAAGAACATAGATTTTTTCAGCACATTCTCATTTTGGTTGCTGATGCAAAGATAATGCATGTCCTTATAATTTAAGGTGACAAAAAGAATCTAGAAGACGCTGATAATTGCTGGAAGAGTGTCATTACCTCTTAGCTTGCATGTCGAGATTTACAGGAGCAAAGCCTTTTGTCCCGGTAAGGAAAACATCTGCAGTCACAGAGTCCCCATGAAAATCATACATCCTCTTTAGGTCTTTGTCATTAGCCAAAGTAATTAGAGTTCTCCTGTTTCCGGGGAGAAAATACTTGATAGTCAAAGATCTATATTCCAAGTTATATTTTTCAGCTAATTTGTACTTGAGATCGTCGAATACTGTTTCAGGACTGATATCTAAGGCATGTGCCACACCTCCAGAATATGACAAGGATCCATCATCTTTCGGAACAAATTCACCACCATGCTGGCAAATCAAGATCAGCTTCTCCCGCACCATTCCAAATCGCTTCTTAACATAAATGAAAAACAAAATAACAAATAGATTACATAAAATCATAAAATAAATTAGAAGTTTTTAACTGTTACACTCGCTTTACCAAGCCAAATTTTAAAATCATTACAAACCATACATGGCCTACAACCATCAGTACATTAATACTATGCGCAAGGCAAACAATGGTTTCGGCATAACAGGAAAATGTCAGGTCTTCTAATCATACAACAGTTACACAAGAGTTGGCAATTTAGTCCAAAAGACAGATTTTTATTGCAGTCAGTACCAAGCACCATGACATTCCTCCAAGACAAACTTACAAGTATGTACTAAGCAGTCACTAAAGCTTCAAACAACAGAACCATAAAATTGTCTTAAACCATCAAACCAAGGCAAGCCACTTAATAATTTATCATTGCAAGAAAAAGAAAAATGTTACACCATAGACAAAAAAGGAATTTATATTACTTAAAACTTAAAATCTATAAGTAACATCCCATAACTAACCAGTATTATTTAAAACAATTGTTCAAAGCCAACATATAAAGCAGCTAAAAGGGTTATCGATGAAAAAGGCTGCCAAAAACCATGCAGGGACGGAGCTAGAATCAAATATTGGGACGGGCAAATTACATAAGTTCAGAATAATATGGACTCATTAAGTATTTATTCTCAAAAATTATAGGGGTCAAAGGCCTAATTGACTTAAGTTTAAACTATAGGACCTATAATGCTATTAGACCAAAAATTTTGGCTAGAATTCTCTATGTACACCCGTCCCTGAAACCAAGGATTATGATAATCAGATCAGCAAAAACCCAACAACAAGCAGAACCTTTAACGAAAACCCAATAATCTAAACAAGAAACTAAATTATATTTTCGACTCAGCTGCAAGGATTCCCAGCGCATGCAAAATAATTAAAATAATTAAACCAAATTACAGCGTGCAATCCTAAAAAAATTGAAACGGAAACACAAAAATTAAAAGAAATTAGCAATTAAAAGAGGGAAATTGAATGGTAAAGGGTATAGAGGGGGAGTAAAAGGGGGGGAATTTACCAGAGAGGCAAAGTCAGGGGCTTGGAAATGGAGGAGAAGAAGAAACCCTAAAGCTTTGGGGTTCTTTTTGAGAAATTAGGAAAAAAGAAGAGTGAGTTATCGAAGGAAAGAAGGGAAGGGGTGTGATTGGGAAATAAATAAAAAGTGGGGGATTTGGCCATTTAGGGGGTCAGCGTTGGAAGAATAATAAATTTCTAAGGGTTGTTTTGTAATTTAACGAAAATATGTAATATTATTGAAAATTGCGATGGTAGGCGAGTGGTTGATATACAAATTTAGCATTTTTTTAATTAAATATGAAATTAGCTTTCATCTCCCATTATTTATTGGAAATAGCACAAAAAAAAAATAATGTTTCAATCAAAAGAATAAGGCGAGTAAAATTTGACTCGATTTGTAATTTTATAAACTTGATTTGGCTCAAAAAAATTTAAATAAGGTTTGAATTATAAAATGAGACTCGAGTAACTTGATATTTGAACAAAAGTTCGAACAACTCAACTTGAGTCAACTCGAAAAAATTCAAATAAGATTTAAGTTATAAAAATAGGACTAGTCAACCTAACTAATTCGAAAATTTGTAATCTACTCAATTGAATACTCACATCTCTGGAGAAAAAATTATACGTATTTTGTTAAAAATAAGAAACATGTGCGATTTGTGTCGAAGACACATATCAGCACAAGTCAGGTGGAGCGACTGTTGTGGCACATGTATATAAAAAAATTTCAATCAAATATTCGAAACTATTCAAAAAAATATGCGAAACTATTCTTTTTTTTTCATTTTAGTCCTATAATGCACCATTTCAACCAATGGCGAATCTAGGGGTGGGCCTACCTAGGCCATAGCCCACCCATGCCTAAAAAATATTTTTTATTTTGTCTTAAAAATAAAAATTTTAAAGATTTTTTTATTATTTTTTGTTTAATTTTTATGATTCTTAAATTAAAAGTTTTTGGTTCCATTGTTCTCAAAGTCAAACTTGAAAATTACCACAATTTTTATCCTTCCATTTTTATAGGTGTGTAAATGAACAGAACATGCGATGAACTATTCGTATAATGTTCGTTCATTAAGTTAAATAAACGAGTATGAACAATTTTTTATGTTTATTTAATAAACGAACAAACACGAATAAATGTGTGTTCGGTTTGTTTATGCTTATGAGAATGCTAGTTTATTTATTAACAATGTTTATTTTATAAAAATATTAAAATACTATCTTTTTGATTTTATATTTGAATTTCAACTCATTAATCTAAGAAATATATATCATATTTGTAATCACTATTGATAATTTCACAAAACAAATTATGGATAGTGTGCTCTTACGTCGTGTTTGGTACATTAGATGTCAAAGAAAAGTGTTGTGTATAAAAAGATGGATGAAAAATTTGTTGCTACATCGAGATCCACTAATTGACCTACTGGCTAAGGATGCTCATATTGCCCTATCTTGTATGGGTTTGAATCTCGGTATGAGAATGTAATACCTTTCTAATTAATAAAAAAAATTATTGCTACATCAAGGTGTTTGAGTTGTTGAAAATTGTAATATATATTATTGACATTATATTCAGTTTTAAGTTTTAACTATACTATATTTATTTAAAATGAAATATAAAGTTGCACAACTAAAATCTGTTCAAATATGCAAATATTGTTTTTGAGGAGACAAACTCATAATTATAAACTTTGAATAAAACTAGATTAAGTAAAACAAAGTTTAAATTATTAAACAAATGGTAATTTTTATGACATCCAAAACAAGCAAAGAACTAATCACTGAAATTAATATTCAATAAAATATATGCTTATAAATAATAATAAATAAACATAAATTTTAAATACACTGATACTTATTTATACCATTGTAAATAAATATTGCTAATTTTTTACACTTATTTATTTTCGTTAATATGTAATAATATTATTTTAAATTATTACTCTATTTTAAATTAAAAACTGTATACATAAGTTATATTAGATAAATTTTTTGTTTTATTTATATTAGTCCAATCAATAATATTTTTTTAAATTCGTCACTAATTTCAACGTCACCTACGTTAAAGGCGCGCTTTGTCATATATGCTTTCGAAAGGCATGATTCAATAAATAATGGGTAATCTTCACCAGTGGTCCCTTTCGTTTAGGGTGTGTTCTATTTTGGTCACCAGAATTCAAAAAAGATTATTCTGGTCACTAACGTTTAGAATCGTTTCTATTTTGGTCACTTAGCCGTTAGTCTCCGTTACATTAAAAAAATAGTTTCTAATTTAACCCCCAAACTTTCAAAATTTTATTTTTCACCATCTTCCCCAAAAATTATAAAACTAAAACCCCATAAAATTAAATCAATGGCTATAACCCACAACTACAACCCAAAAATTATACATTTTACCTGGGAATTTAAAACCCATATATGTTCTCAATGCATAATTCTTATTCTCTTGACTAAATCTGTAACTGGGGGCTTAACCGGTGTTCTGCATGCCAGCAGCAATACCCTTCATGGTCAAGATGAGGGTATCCTCCAACCCTGGAGCATACTCACTTTTCGGGTTTAGTTTCACGAGTTCATCTGCAGGTTTGTTTGATTCCATAATCTCTTTGGAGTTAAGTGGTTGCAACTTCACGTTGTAATCCGGGTCACGGATCTGTTTCAGTGTGTAGGCCTGGCAAACATTTAGTGTTGTTATGTATGATTCACGCAGCCGCAGTCTTTGCCTCAGGTATGGATTCCCTTCAAGAAGATCCTTGTGCGCAGCAATCTGGTAATAGAAGAGAAAATATATGTTACTGGCCCATTGTCAATAATTGTCAAAGAGTTATCTGAACTTGGGAACCACTGCAGGACATGGATTTAGCATGAATGTGCAATCACTTTAAACAAAGTTCAACAACTTTTTACACCGCTGTAAGAGAGAAATATATTTATGTTGCTTATGTGTATAATATACAAAGTTCAAAAATTGGGGGAATGGGTTGTAGTTGTGGGTTATAGCCATTGATTTAATTTTATGGGGTTTTAGTTTTATAATTTTTTGAGAAGATGGTGAAAAATAAAATTTTGAAAGTTTGGGGGTTAAATTAGAAACTATTTTTTTAAAGTAACAGAGACTAACGGCTAAGGGACCAAAATAGAAACGATTCTAAACGTTAGTGACCAGAATAATCTTTTTTGAATTCTGGTGACCAAAATAGAACACACCCTAAACGAAAGGGACCACTGGTAAAGATTACCCATAAATAATTAACAGTGAATATCGTTTTGGTATTTGATTTTTGGGTAAATTACAATGGAGATCATTCATTTATGGGTAATTTTATATTTGAGTCACCTAATTATTAAAATATACATTTGGGCCACTCAATTATGGGTAAAGTTACATTTGGGTCACCCAATTATTTAAAGATTATATTTGGGACACTCAATTATGGGTAAGGTTACATTTGGGTCACACTTCATATTTAAAAAATGTATATCCAATTGTTTATTAGGTTAATTAATAACTTCAAATGAAATACTCTAATGTTAACATGATAGGCAAGTGATTTGGAAGAAAAAAATGACTAAATTGATTCAATTTCTCAGTTCAAGTGCTTAATTGGGTGTAAAAATTCAGGGGGCTTAATTGTGTTTTTTTCTTCAAAAGTTCAAGGCTTTTTACGCCCTTAATCCTTGAAAAAACCGTCCCTTCAGGACCGGTTCGATAATTTTGCCATTCCTAGAAAATCCGACTACAATATATTAGGGGTGTGCATTTCGGATATCCGATCCGAAAATCGGATATCCGAAATTTTTGGATCAAATATCCGAATTTATAACTTGATTAAATTATTTTTTAAACTTGGCGATCCTATCCATGAAATTTTTAAGTTTTCGAATATAACAATCAACAAATATAACAAGATTTGTATCCATGAAACTTTCAATTTTTCATATATAACAAGTAAAAATATCGAATATAACAAGATTCATATATATATATATATATTGAATTTCCGGATATCGGATATCGATCCGAATGTGAAATAAGTATTCGTATCCGATCTGAAATTTTCAGATATCTGATCCGACTTACTCGAAAAATAAAAAACAGATTGAATATCCGAAATTTTAGATCAAATAAACGGATCGAATCAATTGGATCGGACTGATGACTGTGCTGGGCCTCCTGATGTCATATTGTTTTATTATATTGGGCTTTGCGTAGTAATCTTCAATCTCAATATTCATTATGGTAGTTGCAGAGGGGATTCAAAACTACGGAGTACGGCCCAGTTAAATGGTTTTATCTCTAAGAAATCAAGCAAAGGCCGGTGAGTTGATTGATTACTTCAACTCGGGCGTTGAGTTGAAGGCGTTTGTTGGCTGTAAGTTGCTCGATCTTTTTCTTCTGCTTCCCCCCATTTCAACCATATGATTGAATGGATCAACACCCAATTGGTTGGTTTCTCTAAGATTTCTACATGTACTGATCTCCGCCATTGTTATGCTGGGTTTTCCTTGATTTTTCAATTCATGGCTTCTGTAATTTGATGGGGTGCTGCTATATTTTTTAGATCTCAGGAGAATTTCTTACTTGTGTGGAAAAAGTCTTAACTTTTGATTGTAATTTGGTGTTGTACTGTTGTTCTTTGCAGAAACATTTGGTTGCCCTCTTTCTTTTGAGTGGAAAATCCCATTGGTTTGTTTGTTCGGAAAAAGAAATCTAAGAAAATGGTATTTGAAGCAATCTCTGTCCTTATGCCCAAGGATTTAAATTGTGGTTGCGGCCGGCGCATTTATGGCGGTGGCGGACTGCTATTTAAATCCCTGCTTATGCCCCTTCTTCTTCTAGATTGTGCATGTAATTCGCAGTAGTTTAATTCAGATAATTCGGCTTGTATTCGCTTAGAAATGGTTATTTAATGCCAGGTTTATCACTCTAGTTTTGTTGATGAGGAAGGAATTACTAAAGCTTGTGGCTTCCCTTTACTTCCTTTGAAAAGTCATATAAGGGGTCCTGCTCCCGTTTCGGATCAAGGTTAGATTTATCACCATCATCAGGTACTTCTCAATATTATATCCTGGTAATTCAAGATGGTTTTTTGCAGGTAAAACGGATATTGTTGATGAAGCGATCACATTCTTTCGTGCCAACGTGTTCTTTAGAAACTTTGATATTAAGAGCCCCGCGGATAAGCTCCTTATATATTTGACTCTCTACATAAATGTGGCTTTGAAGAGGCTTGAGGGCTGTAGGACCTTGGCTGAAGGTACTAAGGCAATCATTAACTTGGGCTTGGAAGACGTTCCGGTACCCGGAGAATCGGGTTTTCCTTTTCCAGGGCTCTTTGTTCTTCCACAGTCTCAAAAGGAAGCAGGTTAATCTCTTACCATATTCTTTTACATTTTGATATATTATATAAGTTGCATAGATTATTGAAGTGTTGGGTACTTGTGAAACATGTTCCAAGTATCATACCGAGTCGTGGTGAACTCTTTTAGTCAGTTTTAGTCGTGGAAGATTGAGAATTATGCAAATAAAATATACTTTCTACTTTAGGGTTATAGTTTTGAATATTATGTGATGCAATTCTTGATTCTATGCTTATCTTAACTCGGGGGATCAAGTTGTTTTTCAGAGCCTCCCTTCCGATGATGGAATTAAATCAAGTTGTTTAAAAAGCCTCAATTTCGGTGAACATGAAACCGTAAAATCTGTTGATTTTCCAATAGTTCTTTGAATAAACGATTAGTGTTGTAGGAAGTATGCAACACTTGGAATACTTTGTAGAACTTTCCGTTTCCGTCTGCTACCTCAAACGCTTGATCCTTTGTGATGTTATTTACCTCTTTGAGTACCGAGGTCTCGATAATTTGCTACCATATAATTCGTTGATTTCTCAAATGCAGAACTTCTTAGGAATTATCTGAAGCAAATAAGAGAAGAAACAAGCGGAAGACTGTTGAGCGTCGCCTATAGGCCCAACGGAACTCCGAATAAATGGTGGTTAGCTTTTGCGAAAAGAAAATTCATGAATATAATTGTTCCATGAAAAAATATAAATGTTGTATGTTCAATCAAAAGCAACATGTAAAAGCCTTCCATAAGATATGTTTTGAAATGTCTGTAACAAATTTTATGGTTTCTGCCTCTGCTATTAAACTGGTTTTGGATCTGCCTTTAGCTGTAAGAATTTCCCCTGTCAGTGATGTTATAGGTTAGCAGGGACTGTAAATTGTAAACATTTTGTAGTTCCTATTAAATGAGACGAGGAAGATTGCGAGATACTTGAGTCAAAGTTCGATTCAATTGGACTCGAATTCAGCTTGAGTTCTTAACGAGTCAAGCTGTTAGTTGAGCTACTCAATACCCGACTCAAAAAACTTGTGAGTTACTCGAGAATATAATATATTAAATTTTTATTTTTTAAAAAATTAAAGTGAACTAAAATGCATGGTGTTGGAATAGGGCCGTAAATGAGATGAGATGGATTGTGAGTTATTCAAGTTCAATTCGGTCAAAGCTCAGTTAATACTTGACTCAATTGATCTCGAGTTCGAGTTCTTAACGAGCTGAGTCAAGCTCAGCACTATTAGACTCAACTCGACTCGAGTTCTTAATGAGTTGAGTCGAGTTCATCATTACTCAAGTTCGACTCGGTTCGTTTACATAAGAGGAAGAATCAGTGAAATCTTCCAAATTTGCTAAAATAAGTAAATCCTAAAAACATGAATGACAACATGTGGGTTTCTTGTAGAAAAGACTTTGATCTTTAACCTTTTGGTCAAGGTGAAACTGAAGTGTTTGTACAAGGTGGTTGGTATTTGATTAGACTTGCCAATCCGAGTATCTTGTTGTTTTAGTGCATATTTATGTCGTATTCATGTTTCATGTGGTTTGGTTAAGGGCTGAGCTGGCTAAGTTACTAACACGATTAAAATTTGACTCGAAAAAATTGAATATTTTGACTTAACTTGACGTGAAAATGTAGATTTGACTTAATTCAAATCATAATTTTATAAATTTGACTTGAAAAAAAAGAAGATAAAGTTTGAGTTATAAAAAAAACTTCGAATAACTCAATTTTTTATATTAATTAGTGGATTAATTTTCAAGTTCGAGTTGAATCTCTCAATGTTGCCTAATATATGTGTATCGCATATAAAAATACGAAAAAATATATATGTATATCATATATAGTTATAGAAAGCCGTTTAAAATGGTGGTAATTATTTCATACACCGAAGGTGGAAATAAAAAAATCACTAAGTGTATTAGTTTTAGGGTTTAGAGATTTAATTTAGGGTTTATGTTTAGGTTTGGAACTTTAGAATTTAGAGGCTATAAGTTAAACCATAAATCCTGAACTATAAACCATAACCTTAAAACCACACGTTATGACCTTAAATCCTAAGTTATAACCACAAATTGTAAAATTTAAACTAAACTTCAAACTAAAACCATAAACCATTAAACTAAAACGTTTGTAACAACTTTTTATTTCCACCGTCAGTGTATTGAATATAAATCCTTAAATTGGAACCAATTACTACCATAACATTATGGGTAATTATTCAATACACTGACGGTGGAAAATGAAAATGAAAGTTCCCATAAACGCCTTAGTTTTAGGGTTTAGAGACTTAGTTTAGAGTGTACGTTTTTCGAGTTTAGGTGTAAGAGTTTTTAATTTAGGGATAGTGGTTGCAATTTACAATTTATGGTTATAATTTAGGGTTTATAGATTAGAACTTAAATCTTCACCATATTATCCTAAAAACTAAACCCTAAACCCTAAATTCTAACTATAAACCATACATTATAACCACTATCCCTAAATTCTAAATCCCTATACCTAAACTCCTAAATCCTACACCCTAAACTAAGTCTCTAAACCCTAAAACTAAGGCATTTATTTGAAACTTTCAGTTTCCACCGCCAATGTATAGAATAATAATCATAGCATTATAAGTATTTATAATTAAATTTGAACAAAACTCAAACAACTTGACTTAACTCGAAAAAATTAAATAAAATTTAAATTTTAAAATAAAATTCTTAAACTCAACTAATTTAATTTTTTTACTCGATTCGACGAATGCTCATTCCTAATCAAGTTATTGAGATCTGGGTTGGTGGGTTGGCCACTTACCACCTTGTTGGCACATCGGTGGTTTCCCACCGCAATGATACAGAGGAGGGAGTGTATAAAGGAGAAATGGGGCTCATCCTCGCATGCCTGCTGAAATTATTGGAGGCCATGTGATTTCCAGAGGTTCACAGGATAAGGATTAGAGGTCGAAAAATTTGAGCTTGTTTCGGCTCGTTAATAACTCAATAGCTCGTGATCTGTCTCGTTTTATTTAAAGCTTTATTAGGAAACAAAAAATTTTGATATACAAGTTGTATAAACTGAGTTTACACAAGTTTATTAATTTTAGGATTTAGAGGTTTAGGTTGTTGGGTTTAGAATTTAGGTTTATATTTTAGTATTTTAGGTTTAAGAAATTATATTATTAATTTAAAAATTAAAAATTTTAGTATATTATATATCTTAAAATATATATATAATTTAAGCACTGAGTTAAGTCTATAACCATTGTAAAAGATTGGCACAATTTATTATATTATATCATAAAAATAAAAACACCAAAATTGAATGTTTCCTTCTTGAGCAAGTATTCAATAGCTTTTCTATTTTCTCTCTATAGTTTCTTTATTTTTTAATGCATAGAAAATGGACATATTATTATTATTATTGAAATAAAATATATAGGAAATCAAGATCCGATACACACCCCAATATTTTCTCATCAAACTCAGTGCTCCTTCACTCTATTTTGAACAATCTCAGCCGTTGATCTTCCCCTTCCCTTCCCTGATCCAGATCCATGACCCTTATGTCCTTCATATCTAGGGTTTCCATTTCCAACGCTCCCATCACCTCCCGCCACCACCATGTCTTCCAAGATCAGCGGCCACATCTCGCCTCAGCCGTGTCCCCATCTCCTCGACTTCCGTTCTCACAACGGCTCCAAGCCGTTTCGCGCCCTACAGGACTGCATCCGCATCAAGCCGCCCGGCGGTCGCGCCGCCATAAGGAGGGAACCCTCTGAGGTCCCACGGTGCGGCACGTGCGAGGAATCTTCCCGTCCGAGACTGTACGCGTGTATCTCCTGCGCTGCGGTGTTCTGTCACGCGCCTCTCCTTCACTTCCACGCGTCGGATCACGCGCTTTCCTTCCCCGGTCACGAGATCGCCGTGGACGTCGATCGAGCTGAGCTGTTCTGCTGCGCGTGCCGTGACCAGGTCTACGATCGCGACTTCGACGCTGCCGTTGTCCTCGCTCAGACGATCAACGCCACCGCAACCACCTCCACGTCCGGATCCGCAGCATTGCAACGCAACGTTGCCGGATCTCAACCGGAGAATCTACGAAAGCGGCATCGAGTAGATTACCGCCCGTGGGAGCCAGATTCAGGAGAACACATCTCCATAGGAAACCAATCGATCCCTCTCCACGACTCAACCAATGCGTCATTGGTTTCGTTAACACAAGTACCTTGGGGATTACGTGGATTAAATAACTTAGGGAATACTTGCTTTATGAATTCGATTTTACAAGCATTGCTCCATACGCCGCCGTTCCGTAACTATTTCTTAAGCGATCGGCATAATAGATATTATTGTCAGCAAAAAAATAGTGCTATTAATGGCACTAAAAATTCAAGATTGTGTTTGGCTTGTGACATGGACGCCATCTTCTCGGCTGTTTTCTCGGGGGATCGGATTCCATACAGTCCAGCTAAGTTCTTGTACAGGTTAGTTTTCGTCACCATAATGCCTTTTTTTTAAAAAAAATCTGAGAGTGAATGTGAAGAGTAATAAAAAAAGAAACTTTTTTATATAGTTTGAGTTGCTAGTGTTTGTTTTGAGGTAAACGAAGTGGGATTAATGTAAAATAAGGTTTGTGTAGTTGGTGGCAACATGCGGCAAATCTGGCTAGTTATGAGCAGCAGGATGCCCATGAATTTTTCATTTCCATGCTCGATGGAATTCATGAAAAGGTGAAGGATAAAAGGAAGTCCAGGAGTCCAGGTGACTACCTTTCTTACTCGTAGCGACTTTAAGTATGTGCGTGCCGTCCTTCACGAAATTGTGTAGGCACTTGAATGCTTATGTTAGGACTTTTCATGGGTGGAGTGTATTGTTTATAGGGTAATCCATAGATTGAAGCAACTCCTAAATATAAGGAATTTGATTTTGGGTCCTCATCTTCTTAAGGTGTTTGCTCTGAAATGATCTTTATCGTTTGCTAAAGATTAGTTTATTCAAGAATTATGTGAATCCACATAATTAGTTTATTAAAATAGCTAGAATAATTGGCTGGCGAAAGGAGTTAGTTGAAATGCGGAAACCGTGTAGTTCAAAACTTGGTGCTATGTTAGTACAGCCATATCAGCTACTGTTAGTCTGTCCCTCGCTTTGCTGTTTTTAGTATTTATATTTTTAATCGACATCTTCAAAGATTTTGATTTAGATCAAGAAGTAACCCTGATATTAACTGCAGGGCATGAGTTTAGGTATCTTCTTTCTTGCCCTAGGAGTTGACAAGTGCACTCAGATTTAGGACTGCAGGCATGATGATGTCAACTGCCTTACTCCTGTAAGTCAACCTTCCTTAGCCTACTTGGTTTCATCATAGGAATTTCTCACCTCACTTAATTCTCACATTACTTCCCCTTTGTCGTGTATAGGATCCCATCCTCTAACAAAGTTGTCCTGGTCTGAGTAAAGGAGAGAGAATTGCTTTAGTTTTACAACCTGCCTGAAAGCCATTTTTGTCACGTGGTCATCTTGTTTATGCATAAACTTTCTTCAAATGCCTTGATTGGGCTATAAGAAGTCTGGAGTCTGTTAAACTTGAAGTTTGGACTAGTTGTCTGCAAGGTTGTCTCAACTTAAATCATCTTCTCTCTGACTCGTACTGTTTCTCCACTAGTTTCTTGCTATTTTCTGGTTGTGATATTAATGTCTAAATTTAGATTATTCCTTGGGACCTGTTATCGTGCGCTGCTTCAAATTTCTTTTTTTAATGTTTGCCTGGAATCTCAAGTTAAATATTGGAAGCAGAGGAAATACTAAAGTACTAACCATAAGTTGTCATTGAGCTTTGTTGAGCCTGCAATGAGTGAAACATTTAATATCACTCTTGTTTCTTGTTAAGGTGAATGCAGAACTAGCATCCTCTGTTCTTGGCAAAAATAAAGTTGAAAGGCGTTTTTTGGTCCATTACTTCCTCAAACTGTAGTTGAAAGTTAGCGTCTACAATTGTAATTGATTTCTGCTGAAACTTGGCTTTGTGCAACCTTTTTAGAAGCATGTAACTCTTTTTTTTGGTCATTCTTACTATAGGATTCAATCAGCTCAATTTATAAAAATTGAATGCACATCCACATAAATAGTTTTTTTTTTTTTTCTGAATGAAGAGCTTGTCTTTGCTGCTTTTGATGCCATTTTTTTTATAAATGAATTAGAATTTTAGGTGATATATAGTTGGTATTGTCATGACCCCATTCCTTGATGCTACAGGCAGTGGAGATTGTTGCATTGCACATAGAGTATTTTCCGGTATTCTTAGATCGGATGTCATGTGTATGGCTTGTGGGTTCACATCCACAACGTATGACCCATGTGTAGACATCTCCCTGGATTTGGAACCAAATCAAGGAGGTTCTGGGAAGTCTTCATCTGCAAAATCCCATAATTCTTGCAATGTTGAGGTAGATTGCATGGGTCCAAACCAAAACTGTGGGATATCTACCTTAAAGGGTTGCTTAGAACGATTTACAAGAGCTGAGAAGTTGGGCTCTGACCAGAAATTTTTCTGCCAAAAGTGTCAGGTGAGGCAAGAGTCCCTTAAGCAGATGTCAATAAGAAAACTTCCTCTGGTTTCATGCTTTCATGTTAAAAGATTTGAACATTCTTCGATACGAAAGATGTCGCGGAAGGTTGACCGGTATCTGCAGTTCCCATTTTCATTAGACATGACTCCGTATCTTTCTTCTTCCATTTTGAGGAGTCGATTTGGGAACAGGATCTTCCCATTTGATGGAGATGAACAAGATGCATCCAATGACTTGTCAACCGAATTTGAGTTGTTTGCTGTCGTCACACACACAGGTAAATTAGATGCCGGCCATTACGTGACTTATCTGCGGTTAAGTAACCAATGGTACAAGTGTGACGATGCTTGGATTACTCAAGTTAATGAGAGCATTGTGAGAGCCGCACAAGGATACATGATGTTTTATGTACAGAAAGTGCTATATTATAAAGAAAGTGAAAACCAAGCTGCGTCATGAGAATTTTGTCTGTGGTTAATATGGCTAGCCGTGTATACGAGGAAAAAGAGTTCCATCAAGCTGCTCAACTCAACTGTTCAAAAGGCTCGGCGGCTTGTTCTTTTGAAGCACATGAAAGGGGTAATTTATAATACTCGATTACAGTGTTAAGCGAGCCTAAATTTTTGAGGCACTCCAGTATTCAGGAAAATCAAGTTTATGAGGTATGGAATCCTAAAATCGGTTTATTTCCCTATTTATCAGTTCACTAATTGTTTCTCACATGGCATACCATCAGACTGAACTGCAAATTTCCTTTTTTATGAAGGCTAAGGGTTCATTTTCTTACTAATGATACAAAGCCTGATTTTTTTGTCTGTGAAAACCGATAAATATACATTCGAGTTAAATCTAAAACCATTTTGATTGCAGGATCATCCATCATCATTTATGGCATTTTGGAGAGTTGATAAACTGTAAACCATAATCACATTAAATCGAAATATCAAAATGTTGATGATGTCTTAGCAGTAAGCAGTAAGCAGTTAGCTGGAAGTGGTTATTGTTCCTTTTTACTCAATGATCAATGATAGTTCTTTGCTTCATTTGATTGATTTATCTGCCCTGGTAGTATTTATTTGTGTTAACTAGAGGGTTGTCTACAGTGGCGGATGCTTATGTAGTTTAGGTGGCCTGTGCCGACCTTGAACTTTTTAAATTTTACACATTTGACTTTATTTTTTTAATTTTATGAATGTCATTTAAATCTTTATGAGTTGTGGCCACCTGGAATTTTGAGTTTTATGTGTGTTCACTCTCAAAAATATTTTTGAATCCGCTGCCGGTTGTCTACATTTGTAGTGTTTATGTTTTTTGATACAATGCTTAATTTACTTGCTATTCTCTAACCTTGTATAAAATTGAAGCATATTTCGTGTTTAAACGAGTTTGAACTCATGCCTTTTAGAGGACTGTTAACGATGTTGATTGTATTAAGATTCACTGTCGGCTTACAAATATTTTTTGCGGGGTTAATTTTGATATACAAGTTGTGTAAAAAATTTTATACAATTTAAATTCCGAACCTTATCATTCTTAAACCTTAAATTTTACACATTGCATACTAAATCTTAACCCAAAGCCTTATATCACGTTCTTATTTTCTAAATTGTTTAACCCACTAAGTTTTTGGAAAAAAGAACCCCACTAAGTTTAAGAGAATCTTAGTATTGTCAAAGAAAATTTATGGAAGCTCAAAAGATTATAACTTGAAAACAAAAAGGGTATATAAACTTGAAAAAGTAAAGGACGAATTAATTTTTTAATTCTTTGTTAATGTTTACAAAATTAACACTATAACAACAAAAGTGGAGTGCTCACTTGAAGAACTCAGATCACAATTAATTTCAGACCCTAAAAGAGAAGAAACGTCTTTGTTAAACAAGAAGGCACCAATATTTTACCCATTGTTATACAACCATTTTCAATTGCATAGAACAATTTGAAATCAAAACCTTCACACAAGTCATCAGTGGTGGATTCAGAAATATATTTGAGGATGGGTACATACAAAATTTTTAAATTTTAAAGTGGGCACAAACTTTAAATATTACAAAAATTTAAGGACTAATTTATAAAAATTAAAAAAATAAGAATAAATATGTAATCTTTAAAAAGTTTAGAGTAAACAAGGTCCCTCTCTATACTATACATGAATCCGCCATTTCAACGCATATTGCGATCCGTCCCAAAACAAAATGTGTACCATATTGAATACTCTTCGGTCATCAACATGTTATAGCAATAAATAAAATATAGTAAAATAACAAAAAAACATACCAAAAAACTACATGGGAAGAAGATAACATAAAAACAAACAAAAAAAAATACAATGAATCCCTATAAATTATTATTTGCAATTGCATGCTACTCCAATTATAGAAAATCATTATGAACAAAGATATTCTCCATCTCAAATCTATTGGAATATCCAATTCAAAGACTAGTGAAAAGGCAAGAATATTCTTTGCGCTGGATAAACATCACTTCTTTTATTTATTTTTCATATATTTTTTCTTTTGTCCAATAATTCAGAACAAATGTTGTATATTTTTAATAAATCAAATTAACTCATTCCCATAAACCAACCTATAATAAAATTTATATATTAATTTAAGTGAAACAGACGTAAAAAAAAATCCATAAATGAATGAGAAGGTTGGTTAAGCCTGGTAAAGCATATTATCAGAATGATTCCTCAATTAATAATCGCTTCAAATTTTCATAAAACCAATGAACATGAAATTAAATGAATTATAT
Source organism: Hibiscus trionum (assembly GCA_030270665.1). NCBI lineage: Eukaryota > Viridiplantae > Streptophyta > Magnoliopsida > Malvales > Malvaceae > Hibiscus > Hibiscus trionum. The sequence goes on from BSYR01000022.1 coordinate 38,943,168, forward strand.
ATATACATATATTTATTTATTGTGGAAACAACAAATGTTCTAGATTCACTCGTGATTCTGCTAGTATTTCAGCTTTCGGTGAAATTTAAACACCACCAGCTCCTTTCTGTTTCATTTCACTCAATCATCTGTTTCTCCGTTGAAGGAAAAATGGCGGGTAACGACTGGATAAACAGCTACTTGGAAGCTATTCTGGATGTGGGTCCCAACTTGGACGACGTGAAATCGTCGCTGTTGCTCCGGGAACGAGGGAGGTTCAGTCCGACTCGGTATTTCGTGGAGGAGGTCATCACCGGATTCGATGAAACCGATCTCCACCGTTCCTGGGTTAAGGTACAGACTGCTCTTCTTTCTTCCTTAACAATCTCTTACAATTTAGTATTGAATATATATGGCTATGTTTCTGTGGGCAGGCTCAAGCTACGAGGAGTCCCCAGGAGAGAAACACTAGACTGGAGAATATGTGTTGGAGGATCTGGAATTTGGCTCGTCAAAAGAAACAGGTGCTTTTCTTTCTAGAATGTGATTTAAGATGTTGGATTGTGAACTGGCTATGGTGGTGCTGATGAGTGGTTTTCTTTTTCCACCATTTTTTTTTAAATTCTAAAAAACTAGTAGCAGAAGCGACAAGCAATTGGACCTTAGTTATCTTGTTTTGGTTGGATATGAATTACAATCTGATAAAATGAGCTCCAGTGTTCTTCGTTGCAATGTGGGTATGCTTAGGGGTGGGCAAAAAACCCGATTACCCGGTCCCAGACCCGTTGGATTTTTACTCGGAATTGGTTTCGGTGGGACTGGGACTAGATCTAAAATTTAGGTTCCGGTTGTAATCGGGACCGGAACTGGATCTTGATTTTTTGGACCCGGTACTCGGTCGGTACCCAATGGGACCAAGACCAGTAACGGGTACCTGATACTGGTTGGGTACTGAATGACGTTAAAGAGTTGGAAATAATTGAATGCGCTCCTTTTATTTCTCTTTATCGAACTTTCTAGTGGTCTTGCTTGCAATAGATAGAGTTCTTTAGTTTATTCTCTCTTTATATATGAATATTATGAGTATGACTCGTTTTAAGACTTCAACCTTCAAGCCTACAATATTTTAACTTTGTTATTTTAATATTATTATTGATAGTTGATTTTTTTTCACTACTGCTCAAATTTTATTAATAATAAACTAATTGACCGGGTACCCGGTATTGGTACCGGTTCCCACTAGTACCAGGACCGGTTCTTGAAATCTTAGACCCGGTCTGACCGGGATTGAGACGGGATCTAATTTTCAGGAACTGGTGGTTACCGAGACCGGGACCAATTCTGGACAAATTGGCCGGGTACCCGATCTTGCCCACCCCTGGGTATGCTTATCTAATTTTCCTTTTATTTGGGAAAGGAGGGGACTTGAAACAAGCTCTTTGAACATAACAAACAACTTATTCAATTGGTCCGGTGCTTCTTTTTTCAAATTTAAGTTGCTTAATGCTAAGCATGGGTTGTTGTTATTTTGATTCTTGTAGCAAAACAAAAATTTCCTGCATACTGCTTAAAGTTAAGAAATTTGTATTCAAACTTCTTCGGACTTCATAGTTTAAAGCATGAACATTCCCTTCTCAGAAGGGTGTGGGTTGGGGTGGTTAATAACTTAATATCAACTGGTGAAAGTTGGAAATTTGATTTTTCTCCTAATCTTAAGCTTTTTGATATATCTTTCTTTTTTAGCTCGAAGTAGAGTTGGCCCAAAGAAAGGCTAAACGCCGTCTTGAACTGGAAAGAGGCCGCAGAGAAGCAGCTGCCGATATGTCTGAAGACTTATCAGAAGGGGAGAAGGGAGATATTGTCAGTGATGTATCAGCTCATGGTGAGAGCAATAAAAGCAGACTGCCTAGAATAAATTCGGTTGATGCAATGGAGATTTGGGCTAGTCAGCAGAAGGGGAAAAAGCTATATATTGTATTAATAAGGTATGGTTATGAACTGAACTCTAGTGCTTTAGTGTTTGTTCTTAGACGTGCACAAAAACATAAATTCCTAGTTTTGTGTTGCAGTATGAACTTCTATTACTATAATTCATGTAAATGCACGCTTGAGGTTAGGATGAATGCTTGTATAATGGTCTTTAATATTTCTAACAATTGATGCTGATGCAGCCTTCATGGGCTAATTCGAGGTGAAAATATGGAGCTTGGTCGGGATTCTGATACTGGTGGACAGGTAATTTGGTCATGGAAACACTCTTTCTCTTTGATTTTTGGTCATGGAAATCTTGTCTTATTACACATGCTGATACCTGAAAAATGTTGAGCTTATGTTGTCTGTAGGTTAAATATGTTGTGGAACTAGCAAGGGCTTTGGGCTCAACGCCAGGAGTTTATCGGGTTGATTTGCTGACTAGGCAGGTTGCATCTCCAGATGTAGATTGGAGCTATGGTGAACCTACAGAGATGCTGTCACCGAGAAATTCAGAGGACTTTATGGATGAGATGGGAGAGAGCAGTGGTGCTTATATTGTCCGAATACCATTTGGTCCTAGAGATAAATATATTCCCAAAGAACTACTGTGGCCTCACATCCCTGAATTTGTTGATGGTGCACTTAACCACATAATACAAATGGCTGGTGTTCTGGGTGAGCAAATTGGTGGCAGGAATCCAGTCTGGCCTGTAGCTATCCATGGACATTATGCAGATGCGGGAGACTCTGCTGCTCTTCTATCTGGTGCTTTAAATGTACCAATGCTTTTTACTGGCCATTCACTTGGTCGAGATAAGTTGGAACAACTTTTAAAGCAGGGCCGCTTGACAAGAGATGAAATAAACACAACATACAAGATTATGCGCCGAATAGAGGCTGAAGAATTATCCCTTGATGCCTCTGAAATAGTCATAACCAGTACCAGACAGGAGATAGATGAGCAGTGGCGTTTATATGATGGTTTTGATCCAGTACTAGAGCGCAAATTGCGTGCAAGGATCAGGCGCAATGTCAGCTGCTATGGAAGGTTTATGCCTCGCATGGCTGTAAGTTCTGAAACACTATGTACTTTTCAAGGTGCTTTAATTGGTTCCAAGCTGAGCTGTTTAAACAGGTGCATCTAACCAGCTTTGGAGCTTGGCTTATGGATAGCATTACACATCTAGTGTGTGTTATTTCATGTACTTATCTGGGCCAGATATGACATTTTCTTCTTGCTTCACCCAGATAAACATGCAGGCGTGTTGATTGTCTTGTTAGGTCATAAAATGTTGATTATAAATCTTTTTGTACAGATTATTCCTCCTGGAATGGAATTCCATCATATTGTTCCACAAGATGGTGATATGGATGGTGAAACAGAAGGAACTGAAGAATATCCATCTTCGCCAGATCTACCTATCTGGTCCCAGGTTGCAATCTTTCCTTAAGCATTTAGCACAAAGTGCTTCATATTAATGTGTCAAAAGCCAAAGAAATGCTACAATTTCTCTTGCTACCATTGCAATCGATACTAGTTCTGAACTTGGTCATTTTGTAGATAATGCGCTTCTTCAGCAATCCTCGGAAGCCTATGATACTGGCCCTTGCTAGGCCAGATCCCAAAAAGAACATAACAACGTTGGTCAAAGCCTTTGGAGAATGCCGTCAGCTACAAGAGCTTGCAAACCTTGTATGTTTGAATAGCTAATGTGTCTTGGTTGAGGAAGACAGCTTCTTCATTCTGACAGAGAAATCTTTTGTTATAAGATTTTTCTTGCTTGTGCTGAAAGCAGTAGTGATTTTGTTGCTGCTTTCATTAATCATACTTTTTTTTCTCTCTCCGTTGCTTTACAGACGCTTATCATGGGGAACCGAGATGGAATTGATGAAATGTCGAGCACGAGTTCTTCAGTTCTCCTTTCTGTACTTAAGCTTATTGACAAATACGATCTCTATGGGCAAGTGGCATATCCTAAACACCATAAACAATATGAGGTTCCTGACATTTATCGTCTGGCAGCAAAGACAAAGGTAACTTGCATTATTTACATCAATTTGATATATGGTTTGGTGTTTTGGTCTACTTCATTTGTGGTGCTCATACTTTGAGCTCATTTTCTCTGTTTGATTTCTTTGTTGTTTCAAAATTGTTTCCAAGTGCTAGCTATGTTGTATTGACCGTGTTGTACTCAGATTCTTAATCGTATTATTAGAAGGAACATGTTATTGCAGCCATCGTCTATGTTCAATTAGTTTTCGTCTTAAAACATAATTTATCTGATATATGTTTATAACTTCGATTTTTAGATTGCTGAACTTGTGTTGTTTTGCCTTGTGATGAGGAGGATATGATGACTTGGATTAGTTTTGTTAATGCTATCATTAGATACAATCTAATAACTTTTGTTGAGTCTTTGGTTGTTATGTCCCTCCCCACTCTATCCTCTAAATTGTTTTAATTTATCCTCTCTCTCTCAAGATTATCTGCAGATTTCTGTTTCTGATCCAGCTTTTTTATGCAGGGCGTTTTCATTAATCCAGCTTTTATTGAACCATTTGGGCTTACTTTGATTGAGGTACTCCATAAAATAGGTTATAAATAGTTCGTAAATATTATCTTAGCTTTGAACCATATATGATTGTGGTTCTTTCGTTACAGGCGGCAGCTTATGGTTTGCCTATTGTTGCCACCAAAAATGGAGGTCCTGTTGATATACATCAGGTAGGACTTATCATTTGATGTGTTTATTGCACATCAAAGAATTACAAGCATTCACAAGACTTCATTTTAAATCACAGTTTTGATAATCATTATGATATGTTTTCGCAGGTGCTCGATAATGGTCTTCTTGTTGATCCTCATGATCAACAGTCTATTGCTGATGCCCTTCTTAAGCTTGTTTCAGACAGGCAGCTTTGGACAAGATGTCGTCAAAATGGTTTGAAGAACATTCACCTATTTTCATGGCCAGAGCACTGTAAAACTTACTTATCTCGAATTGCCAGTTGCAAACCAAGGCATCCACAGTGGCAAAGGAGCGACGATGGAGCTGAAACTTCAGAATCAGATTCACCAAGCGATTCGTTGAGAGATATGCAGGATATTTCTTTGAATCTTAAGTTTTCTCTGGATGGAGATAGGAGTGGAGCTAGTGGAAATTATAATTCTTTCGATTCAGAAGGAAATGCTGCTGACAGAAAGAGCAAGTTAGAGAATGCTGTTTTATCATTATCACGGGAACAGAAGGCTGGATCTGGAGACAAAGCAGAGGATTGCTACAGCATAGGAAAGTTTCCAGCATTAAGGAGGAGGAAACATATATTTGTCATTGCTGTGGACTGTGATTCCATTGAAGATCTTGTTGACACCATCAGAAAGATTTTTGAAGCTTTGGAGAAAGAAAGGGCTGAAGGCTCTTTCGGTTTTATATTGTCGACATTCATGACAATATCTGAGATACACTCTTTTCTGATCTCTGGAGGGTTGAACCCTAGTGATTTCGATGCTTTTATCTGCAATAGTGGCAGTGACCTCTTCTATTCGAGTGTTAATCCTGAAGATGGTCCCTTTGTGATTGATTTCTATTACCACTCGCACATTGAACATCGTTGGGGAGGGGAAGGATTGAGAAAGACTTTGGTTCGTTGGGTGGAATCGATTAATAAGAAGGCAGAGAACGAGGAGCAGATCGTTACTGCAGCTGAACAACTTTCGGCCAATTACTGCTATGCTTTTCAAGTGAAAAATGCAGGACTGGTAACATTTTCTCATCAAATAAAGATGAACTTAAGTTTACATTGTGATCATATATTCTCATATGTTTATGATGTTGGTTTTCGTAAATACAATGGGGATTGGGGAACATCTATTTATGCTTATGCTCTTCTCAGGTTCCCCCTGTTAAGGAGCTCCGGAAGTGGCTAAGAATTCAAGCCCTGCGATGTAATGTTGTTTACTGTCGAAGTGGAACCAGGATAAATGTAATTCCGGTGTTGGCATCTCGTTCCCAAGCCCTCAGGTGGAGTTTTTCTTATGTTCGTATTATTAATGCTGTGTAGCCATCCAACCGAGTCAGCTGGTTTCTTCATTGATCATCCGGAGTTTAGCTTTTAACAGTTTTAGTTTGTCTTGCTTAACATGTTTCCATCTGACGACCTCCGTACGCATTTCAGGTATTTGTATGTTCGATGGGGTATTGAACTGTCGAAGATGATGGTTTTTGTTGGAGACTCCGGGGATTCTGATTATGAAGGGCTGCTTGGTGGGGTGCATAAAAGTGTAATATTGAAGGGAATTTGCAGCAGTGCAAGCAATCAGTTACATGCCAACATAAATTATCCCCTCTCCGATGTAATGCCAGTTGACAGCCCCAACATCGTTCGGACATCTCGAGATTTCACGAGCTCCGATATCCGTGATTCCTTGGAGAAATTACTTAAAAGCTAGAAAAGCCATGTCCATGCCTCCATTCAAGATTCACACCAGACCTGTTTGCCATACTATCATTCCTTTCTCCTGCGCCTGCTCTTAACCCGGTAAGGTGGCACTGGCATGTGATGAATTGTGGACCTGATTGGTACTCCTCCGTGCCGACTGCCGAGGAGGCGAGGACGAGTATCGAACTCTTGATTACTGGTAGGAGAGATCCTTATCATTTCATATTTCATCTTTTAATACCTTATGATACCATATATATGTATATCGTTGAGTACCATATAGATATGTACATCTTTTAATACCATATACATTCGTTAATGAAATATGAGACTCAAATAAATGAAAATATATTATTTGTTATGAATATTTATCTATGTGGATGTCTATCATGATTAGAACTTTATCAAAGGAGTTTGATTTATTTATTATTAGGAATATTATCTCTATGAATTAGAGTTTAATGTATTATGTACTTCTTATGCCTATAAATAGATGATTCATTGAAGGCATTATATACAACTCTATATTTTGATAATAATACAAACCTCCCTCTTTCTCTCATCTCTTTGGTTTCTCACAAACCAAAAGACGAATCGACAGAGACGAAGAGGTTGCGTTTGGTGTAAATTACGTGTGTTTTCTCTTGTTCCTAAAAGGGTTAATTAGCGGTATGCTTATTCATACTTTTACTTATATGATTATATTTGATATTTTTCATATTATTATTTATGTCATTTTATTTGGTAAAAGTTAATATTTTTAACCGTGTTTTGAGTTTTACATGATATGCTTAAATGGCTTGGAAAGAGATGTGATATAAAGGGACTATGAGAAGTTATCTCGGTCATATGTTATGTCTCCATTGTCCACGAGAGAAAAATCAATATCGGTAAATTTTAGTTTTATTTTTATTCTTTATATTATTATTTTAAAGTGCAATAAATCATGATGATTTTGAATTTACAAGAAGATTATTATAAAGTCTATATTTGCTCGAAAGCAATATTTCTTCTTCGTTGAAAAACTTGACCATAGACTTCTCCCAATTTCAAGTTACGAAAATTCTTCTAGATGCAAAAAGTTTTATGGGAGACATTCCTTGAAGTGAATGCAAAGCATGATGTTTATTCTATGCGATTATCAATGATGGGACATTCCCTGAAGTGAATGCAAGCATGATGTTTATTTCATGCAATTATCAATGATGGGGCATTCCCTGAAGTGAATGCAAGCATGATGTTTATTCCATGCGATTATTGGATCTGTTTCATTCCCTGAAGTGAATGCAAACATGGTAAATCATTATTCAATTAGAGACATAATTTCGATATAATCCAAGTATAATTGGCTGGACATCCCGTTCTGCGAGGCTACTGGTCTCAAAGGAGGTTTTTAAAGGACCTTGTGGACAGGTTTAACAATGCCGCGTACGAGGATTAAATCTTTGTTCTCTGTGATAAGGATATGTGAAAAAGGTTTTAAAGGCCCACTGGTTCTACTCCATTCCTTGAAGTGAATGTGAGATTATATTATGGAAGGAATAAAAAATCACATTAAAAGTTATAAGGATGACAAGAGTGATAAAGATCATTCTAAGGAAGTGAAATCATTTTACCAATGTAATGTTATAAACCATTGGTTTCGTACTTATCAAACGCTAAAGTATTATGGACTTTATCCATAATCATGAATGATAAATGAAATAAAATATAAACAAAATTTGTTTATAGCGAAAATAATTATGGCGTTATTGGTCCAACTCAATTGGATATTGTTAATTTTCTCATAACCATTGAAGGGAATAATTTACCATTTATTTATTTTCCTTATAACCTCTAACAGGAATAATTGGTTTTATTTTATTTTATTTTTTTTTATGTTAATTCGTTCTATTTATTATTTATTTATGTTAGTTTGCTTTATGTTTATTTATTTCACATATTATTTATTTACGCTTTATGTTAATTTATCATTTGAAGAATATGATTACTTCCGGAATAAAATATACAATGAATTGTGGCTATTTATGCCTAGAAATGTGGCTATTTATGCCTAGCAGATAATGCAAGTACTCATATTGTACTTAAGCATAAGAAATATTTTCCCATTTAAATGCAAGGGGAAATAGGAGTAGTATTTCTCAAAGTACTAAAATATCAATACTTCGGAAGAGCACTTGAAAGTTTATCTCTGATAGATAATCGACTTGATATGATGTGCTATATTTTATATTTTTCATTCCTCGAAGTGAATGATACAAAGTACATATTTTCATTACCTGAAGTAAATGAAACAAAGCACATTTTGAAAGGTGCACAATTATGCATTTCTCGATTAAAATGCAAGAGAATAATGTGAGTACTATATCCGGAAGTACTAATATCACAAAAGGCTCTGGTTGAGCAAATATGTTATTGTCAAATGGAACTTTATTCCATATTCACAGTGCGTTATACTCGTTAAAGTCATAAAGAGAGCAATATGAGTTCGCAAACTATCCCTTTGGGAATTATAGATAACATATGTTATCAATTGGCATTTGAAATAAGCCAATATGGATATAAGTTTTGGTAGCCAAAAAGTCAGTTGAAAGCTCTAGAAGAGCTATATATTGCTACCAAAAGATAATTTCAATTGAAAGCTCCGAAAGAGCTAAATATATTCATATTTAAAGGAACAATTTTGATGGTCGTACTAGACATGTACGAGTGAGATTGAATTACATGTTATGGTAAACAAGGAGTTTACAAATTCAGAGATACACACACACACACACACACACACACACACACACACATATATATATATATATATATATATATATATATATATATATAGTTGGCATGATCGGTTAGACCATCCTGATCAATAATGGTGCAGAAATTATTGAGATTTACATGCACGTGTATTAAAAGAACCTGTAGTTCTTGTAGTGCTTATTCTCAAAGGAATGGATTAAATTCCACTTATTAAAGAACGTGAAGTTCTTGTGTTACTTAAAGGAATTGATTAATTTCACTTACTAAAAGAACCTGAAGTTCTTGTGTTGTTTGTTCTCAAAGGATATAGATGATCCCACTTACCAAAAGAATTAGAACTTAAAGTTCTTGTACTGAAGTTGAGACTGTATGTCTTGCACATCTGAACGAAATATGGGCCCATATATCCACAAATGTGGAAAGTTTTATATGATTTTAGTAGATGCATCTACATTGTTTTATCGACTTACAACCAGAAGTCTGTGAGATTGATTCTAAAAGATTCAGATTATGCAGTTAGACTATTCGTCTTGAAAAACTAGTGGGTTTATATTTTAGGCTATATCAGTTGTTACAAAGCCTATTGATTATGAAAAATATAGTTTAGCAAAATTTCAATTGGATGCCTCCTATTTAATAGCTAAACTATGAGAACAAAAGAGTTATTATTTATACGGTGTTTCCATATAGCAACATTTATACGCATCAAGCCAACGAGTTATAATAAACTCTCCATTATGATTGGTTTTTGGTCAGAAACCATACGTTTCCCATTTTATGATTTTTGAATGTGCGATATGAATTGCTCCACCACAACGCACAAAATGGGTGAATAAAAGGGTTGAGAATATATATTGAGTACGAGTCTCCTTTTATGTTTAAATTCTTAAACATTAATTGGAGAATCATTTATGACATGATTTTTCTCAACATCAGGGGGAGATAATAATCAGCTGGATAGAGGAAAATGAATTATCATTATCTAGATCCTCGTATATGAACTAGAAGTTCATAAGATAATTTATGTTATTACATGTCAACTGCCAGACATATTTACTGACCCAATGAGAGTAATTAAGTCTCATATACCAGCTGAACGCTCTAAGTTTAAATTACATGTTAGAGCGAGAGAATATAAATCATGCCTGAAGCATGATAGTTGAAATGGTTCCAATGATCAAAATTCTCGTAAATAGAAAGTAATATGAGATGGTCATATATTGGAGGCGGGTGCTCCTGAAGAGACCCAAGACATAACAAATAATAAAACTCTATAAGAGTTTCAGGTACCTGAAATAAAGATTGAAATCTTGAAGAGATCTCGATGAGTTATGTCATTACGAGAATGGAACCAGAAAATTGGAAAGTTGTCGACAACGATTTTACAAACAATTTTACATAAAATACTTCTATAGAAGTAAATAAAGAAATCGAGGATCTTGTATAAAATCTATCCAGAAGTATAAATATTGAATTGGCCAATGTTGAAAGACGCTTTGAACTTCTAAAATAGAAGTGTTTGGACCAGCAGTCCAAACACCTAAAGGTGTAATGCAAGTGAGGCACAAATAAGTAGTCGTAAATACGACTTGAACTATGATTTATGAAAAGTTTTAATTACTTCATGGTGGATGCAATTACTTTGGCAGTTATTGAAAATTTTACATGCGTCTAATTATTTGTGGATCCATATTTATCCTTGAAGGATCTAAAATGCTATAAGCATTTGGAAATTTCTGAGGAAATTTATTTAGACATGTCTCATGAATATTTTGGCGCATTTGGTATAATCGCCTTAGTGAATACTAATTGAGAAAATACTATAAGAATGATCAGATTTCCTTATGTATTTTATAAAGGAGTTTGGATCAAGATCCATTACGATAATTTTAGAACTCCTAAAGAGCTTCAAATTGGAAACTCATGAAGTACTTTCAATACAAGTACTTGAATCTTGACATCAAGTTTATCTCAACCTGAAGATCGAGTATTTTTATATATTTCTTTTGTCTATGAATAAACATAAGCTGAAAGAATCTTAAAGAAGATTCAATATGAATAGAGCATATCTATTGAGTATCCCAATAGTTGTAAGATTGTTGGATGTGAATAAAGATAATTATATATTTTCTTGGTCTTGAAGTACTATATATTAGTTGGTCAAGAAATATCTATGATTATACAAAGATCATTACATTTAGATCTTCAAACATTCGTTGATGCCTCCTCAAATGTCGTAGAAATAATTGTTATGCACGTGGCAAGCCAAAAAAATGTGTTTGACTAAGACCATTGACCCAACATATCCAAAAGATATGTGGATTTACTTTTATAAGATATGATAAAAGCTATCTTGTGTGAAGATAATGCAAGATGTTTATCTCAGTTTGAAAGTGGATACATCATGGAACATATTACTCTAAAGTTTCATCCCTTACGATCTTTAGAAAAATGATATTCAAGATTAAATTATGAAGATTCAAAGATCTTCTGTGATGTTTGCATGAGGGGGAGTAAATATGCGTTGCACTCTTTTTCCCTTAACCGAGGTTTTGTCCCAATGGGTTTTCCTGGTAAGGTTTTTAATGAGGCAACGTGGTATGCGTATCAAAGATGTGTGTACTCTTTTTCCTTCACTAAAGAATTTTTTTTCCCACTGGGTTTTTATCTTAGTAAGGTTTTAACGAGGCACATTATCTTCATAAACATCCAAGGGGGAGTGTTATGAATATTTATCTATGTAGATGTCTATCATGATTAGAACTTTATCAAAAGAGTTTGATTTATTTATTATTAGGAATATTATCTCTATGAATTAGAGTTTAATGTATTATGTACTTCTTATGCCTATAAATAGATGATTCATTGAAGGCATTATATACAACTCTATATTTTGATAATAATACAAACCTCCCTCTTTCTCTCATCTCTTTGTTCTTCTTGTTCTTATTCTTGTTCTTCTTTATTTTATTCACAACATTATTAAAGTTTTTTTATTGAATTGAAGTGAACGAAAATTTTCGGGTTTAATTTATTAATTCTGAAAATTTTAATAGTTAAAAAATAAAATAAATAATATTGTATCAATATTCTTTATTAAGTAGATTTTAACATTTTTCATACTTAACATCTTACTGTGGTAAAAGTTATCGGCTCTGTTTGGCAATTAGCTGATAGCGGATTACATTAGCTGATAGCTGATTGCATTAGCTGATTTGACTAGCGGATTGTATTAGCTGATTGTATAAAAGTGTTTGGTAAAATTAACTGATAGCTAATAGCTGTTTGATTATTTAAACAAGCAAAATGACATATAAGGACATGATTATATTTAATACTTGTTTGAATAATTTATCAGTTATTAGTATTTTGTATCTAATAAATATTAATTAGATTTGTAAAAATTATTTTTAATATAAATTTCCTAAACATATTTGAAAGATTTATATATTAATTTATTATTTATATAATTATTAAATTTTTTATATGCACATATAAATATGTGATAATAAAAAAATAGAATTAACTTACAAATGTCACCATATAAATTAGTAGTAACAACAAATAAGTTCAATATTTAATATGTTATTATTTATATTAAAAAATATTATTATTTAATTTAGGTTATTTGGAGATTTTTGTTAATTGTTAAGGGTAAAAGAGTCATTACAACTCTAATATCAAAAGGAGCTTTTTCAAAATTAGCTTTTTCACCCTAATCCGCTCTTTCAATCCGCTATTTACCAAACATCAATATTAGCGAATTTGACTAGTCAAACCTCTAATTATACCTCAAACCTCTAATTTTTGCCCAAACAGCTATTTACCAAACATGGCCATCATGTTTTTAATTATCACTTATTTAATAAAATAAATATAAATTATTTTTAAAATGTATTTTAATTTATAAAAAAATATTTTAATATACAAATTTGTTTATGTTTACGGAACTTTATAAATTTTATGTCTAAGAATTTAGTTTATGGTATGAAGTTATATTGCACAGATCAGAATTTAAAATTAAAGATTTAAATTTTAAAATTTTATAATTTAAATATAAATAGTTGTTAATTATTTTATATCAAAATATGACACTTAAATTATTTATATTAATATTTTTCTTTTCATCCATTTTTGTGTTTTTGAAAAATGATTGAGTATGACATTGGAAAAGGTTATAAACTTAAAGAAAAGCGGATATGGTAATTTTAAGAAACACAAGTTCAAATCACTTTGTTTATAAAGAAAAAAAATTCAAGATAAAGGTTTATAATGCAGGTAAACAAATTTGATTTGAATATATTCCTAAAAATACGAAAACTAACGTCTTTAGATCATAAATAAGACCAAAGGAAGAAAAGGTAAGAAACTTAATTCAAAGACTCGAAACAAAGTAAATAGAACACACCACCCAAGCTCGACGTTGAAGGTAAAAATCATCAACAAACATCATTAAAAATGTATATTACAGAATTGGGGCACGTTGACAACACGTTTATTACCACAACTCAATCGCGAACAACATCGATGACTAAACTTGCACCTAGATCCAGTTTGAGCGTCCAAAACAGGAAGATCAACAGAATAATTAAAAGAGCGCCATATTGATCAGTTGTGACGACGTCAAATTTAATCCTGAAAGAAAAACAAATAACAGAAAAATGTGCCAAGAGACAAAAGAATACATACCAAAAGGTAGAGTAAAGCGTGTTATAAAGATAAATTTATTAAATTAAAAAATTAATATTAAAAAAACAAAGAAAATAAATAAAAGAGGGTGACCGGCGGTCGACAATAAGCACTAAAAATGTCACCGCCGACCATAAAATTAAACAAGAATGAAAATAATAATAATGACACTAGAGAGAAAAAGATAAAGCTGCTAGGGTTACATGAAAGTAAACATTTAGAGAATTTTATATCAAACCAAAGCAAGTAAGGTAAAGAAGTAAAACATATATGTAGAATTTATATATATATATATATATATATATATATATATATATATATATATATATATATAAATAATGCAAGAAATAATTGAAAAATGAAATGGCGAGTGTAGATGGGGGACCCGGCCCGACCCGAAAGATGCCCTAAACCCTCAACGGTCACAGTTTGAGTTGGTTTTACGAGGATTCTTGTGGCAACTTGCAGTGCAAAGCGGAGAGCATCTTCAACAACACAAAGCCCAACGCCTCACTGTTTGAGATCCCCAGCTGTTCAAATTATTCCCCAATGTCTGATAACGCCTCCATGGACGGCCACCCACCCAATCTTTCCTCCATTCCCGCCGGCGACTCCTCTCTCTGGGCCGACGCTTCCCCTCTCCTTCAAGCCGCCTGTACAGGTCCAATCTCTGCCCCTCTAAACCCCAAACTCAAAAGGAAAGGAGAGCCCTCTCTTTTGATTTGATCGGGAGATCTGATCGCTAATCCCTCAACCCTTTTGCTTGTCGAGTAAATTCTTGTATAGTTTCTGCGTAACTGAAGGGTGGGGAGCTATTGTTTTTGAAAAAGGTTTTAGCTTTATGAAAGTTAAAGCTTTCTCCTTTTTATTTATGATCACCCAAAGCGAGAAAAATATTCTTGTATCAAAGGTTGTTTTTTTAGTGATTCTATCATTGTTGTTGTCGAGCTTTGCAAAATATAAAGCGAGAATGTGGGTTTTTTTGAGTGATGATTAAAATCTTATTTTCTGGGTTTCGCTTTAACACTTAGTTATTCAGCAATGTTTGGTGATCACAGGTCTTAGAGACGGAGAGCTCATTCATGGGGACAATTTTAATCTTTTTGCTGCCATGTCTGCTTTGGAGGTGTTGATACTTTCTTGATTACTGACCGTGATTCTTTTATCATTGTTATAGTGTGTTGGAAGTTATCATTATCTTACTTAAGATGATACTTGCTATCTTTTAGTTTTTGCCATGTTTTTTTTCATAACTTGATTTGTTCGCCATCAGTGTTCGAGCTATTAACATATTTACACCAAGTGTGGGTGTGTTGCAATGGTCACCTAGACACTTGAATGCATGATCCTACTCTCATATGTGAAGTGATGTATAACCCTACATAAAAAGAAGTGCTCCCATCTAATATATTTTAATTGGTTTGCTTTTTCTTGTTAACTTTTAAGTATTTCTCTATATTTTTATGCTCTAATTATATGGTTTTCATTGACTAGTTTTTGTTTATTTTTATTAGATAATGGATCCGAAGATGGATTCAGGTATTGTTCGTACATACTATTCTATTGATGAGGCCATTGAAAATGGTGCTGCTCCTATTCCTATCAGCCCTGACAGCACAATTGATGTCCAATGCACTATTGATATCATGGACCATCTTCTAGCATGTGAGGTATTATCTTGCTCATTCTCATTTTTTTGGGGGTTGCAATAATGGCTGTTTTGATTAGTCTTGAATTTGTCTCACCTATTCCGAACTGTCCCAAATGCTTCCAAATAATCGTTCATGTACCTAAAATGAGTGTGTTTATACTGGTTCTTTTGGTGCTTATGCCACAGACATCTATTTGTTCCTCTCTCTCTCTTTTTCTATCTAAATTGTAGTCTTTCATGGCAGGCAGCATGGCATAAGGGTCATTCCTTGGCACAAACTGTCTTTTCTTGCATCTATCTTCTGAGGCTTGATAGGACTGCTCCACATGCCTTACTGCATTCTTATTGCAGAGTTGTACGTGCAACCTGCAAGGCAGTAGTGTCGGTTGTTTCAGATGCCCGTACACATGAAGTAAAGTATTCCAACAACTCTTTTTGCCTCTTTTCATTTGAAAAGAATAAAAGGCCTCAGTTTTTTCACATTATTCATTAGCAAATTGTTGTGGATGACAAAGTATTTTGAAATTTGCTTCTAAGATTAAGATTAAAAAGTATTATGAAATTTGCTTCTAGTTTTGATATTGAAGGTGTCAAATCTGAACAAGTTTTATTTATCAAAATAATTGGTCCTTGTATCCAAAAGACCTTGGGGGTATAAAGAAAAGGATGGGGATAAGTAGGTGAGAATTAGTTTTGAAATTGAAGGTATCAAATCTGAACAAGTTTTATTTATCAAAATAATTGGTCCTTGTATCCAAAAGACCTTGGGGGTATAAAGAAAAGGATGGGGATAAGTAGATGAGAATTAGTTCAGGGTACATATTGTAAAATTATTCTTCATTTAAAAATATCATCTCATACTCTGGTGGCAGAAGAGTTTGTGTTGCATTCATGATCATTATTCATTGGTTCTGGTTCTTGAAATTTTTATTAAATCTACATGTTTAGTTGTGAACACATTCATTTGACAGGAGGAGGATCTTTTTACAATGGTATATGGTCTCCCTTTAAATGGGGATGGAGATGATAAGTGCTTGTCAATGTTAAATGCTGTTGAAGAGACAATATCTCGCCAGTTACGTGCATGCAAAGCTGCATCGTCAAAAAGAAGATTACCAGAAGGTAGTTATGCTTAGCTTTTATTTGTTTCTTACTGAGGGAATCTTCATATCTGAAAAATCACATTATAAATAACCTGCACCTTGTTCCTAATTTGCACTGGTCATTATCCTCCCTTGTACTCTTTAAACTTCCTTGCAATTGGTATGTGTGTGCTTTAGAGGTTTAATATAGAGCAGTTATTTCTGAATTATTGCATTTAGACTTTTTTTAATTGGTGACTCAAGTTGACAATCTAAAGCTTATATTTGTGTTTGGTCTTTAGTAAGATAAATCTAGTTCTGATTTACCCTTTTATTAATATCGATCCTTTATTCTATAATTTTTTGTGGAATTTCTCGTACTATAATGAGGGGAATGATAAATGACGGAAAGATTCACAGGAAAAGTAGTAAAATGCTTTCCTAGGTTAATATTTCATCTTAAAGGTAGGTCATGTTATCCAAACATTAGACTGTACTTCATTTTTCCTTTGGATCCAAAATAGGAAGTTTTGCATTACCTAATCATTCCAGCATCAATGGGCTACTGTTGAAAAGACTTGTTTTTTTGTCTAAATTCTGGTTTCTTATCTTCATTCATTGTAAACTTGTAATAGATTATTTCTTAAAGATAATTAAAATACAAATTTTAATTATTTAAGTGGCTATATCGATGCAGATTTGGAGCCATTACAGTCCAACCCCAATCTGGAAGAAGGATTCTGCAAAGCTTTGCTGTGCCGTTTACGCTTTCGTAAGGTCTTAAGCTGTGTTACTCTTTTATTACTTCTCCGAATACATTTATCTTTCTGCGGTTGTGCTTTTGTATAGAAGATTTGCAGGCCTTCAGAATATCTTTAGTGGATCTCCTTTCTTGTAATGTTTTATTCCCAATCAGTCAAAACTTTGATTGTTGATTGCACATACAACCTTCAAACTCCATTAAATTATGTATCTTTTCCTAATATGAAATTTTGAGATGACAGTTATTTATATGGGACAGTACATTAAGGAGGGTATATTGTCACACATGGAATATGTTATGCATGTTGTTTTCCAAACTTCTACGGCCAAAAATCTGTTTGTTGTTTTCTTCTAGCAAATGTTTTTAAGGAGGGTACCATAAGCATTAACCAGCCTTTCCTTTGCTTTCAGCATTTTTTCCACATCCTTGCCTGCATGAAACGACCTCAGGGGAGAGGTCTGGAGTCAGCAAGAAAACATATAGCTTCCTGCATGACAGAGCTGGATTCCATTCTAAAATCAGCGGACTTTGTAAGGTCTTGTTTTGGTGAATCTTGTGAAGGTGATATAGATGAAAAAACTACTGCTTCAGGTCATGAACCAATTGGATTTGATGCTACGCTAAACAGTAGATTATCTGCCCCCATGCCACCACGTGCTATTAAAATTCTTAGTTGGAAAAAGGTTAGAAATTTTTGTAGTTTAATTTTGATTTCTTTGAACCTACTTTCATTATTACAATAATTGCTCTTTTGTTGCTTTGGCAGGCCGTTGAGTATTTTGTAAAACTTCTTCATGACCTAGATGCTATTTGCTCTTACTCATTGGATCCTCATTTAGAAAGTCTTCTCCGCTTTGTGGTTCAGTTCCAGAAATCTCAACCTGATTTGGTGGCACGATCTCATCTGCAGGTTAAACTTTCTTGACTTCATTTTTTATTGGACAACTGCCCTTATCTTTTAATCTGACTCATTATTGAACCCTTTGTTTGGAGACTCTCAGGCTTCTATTGTTTTATTAAGAAAAAGTTTCTTGCTATTTTCTATGTCTGTCTTAATGAATCTTGTGAAGGATATGCTCTTCAGAGCATGCTGCAGTAGTTATCCCTTGAGCTCCCTTGGTCAAATACACATATTTGATTCTTCTTGTTTGGGTGTTGGTTCCTTAATCAGTGCTTCATTATTTCCCTGATTCCTTCATTTAATGAGGATTTCTGCATAAATGTTTTAACGCAATGCATCACTTATCCAAACATGGGAAGATTCACCCATTAGGCATTGTTTCTGCACTCAGGAGGACATATATGGCTGAACAAAGACCAGGCCACAAGTCTAACTGACTATCATACCTGGTATTTCCAGTTCTCGAAGAATACAGTGGTCTTGTTGTTTTGCCACACATTACAAAATGATATTGACTATATTACTGGTTAATGATCAAAGATTGAGAATAAACAGTTCGGAATTCAATGATTCTAGCCTGATTTTGTTTCTTCCTCTATTCAAATTACTTGTTTTTAAGTACCAGATTTTCAGATTCTTAATCTTGTGAATATTGTTTAACAGCTTCTATCGGTTCAAGATGGGAAACTCTATGGACGCGATCCTTTCTTTGCAGTGATAACTAAAGCTGCAGCATTGCCTGAAGCCACCAAAAACCATGATATTCAGAAGAATGAATCTATCGTGCAGCTAGGAATGGTTATGACAATTATCATTAAGCTATATGTTTCACTGTTGTTTTCTAGTACAATTTTATTATGGATGTTGCTAACAACTGCCCTAGCTTAGGTCACTTGTTAAGGTTGGTTGAGTTACTAGTAATAGTAATATTATATATTAAATGCCTTAGTTAATAGCTAATTTCATGAACTCTGATGGTGTTGGCAATAGTAGCTTATCCAATACGGTAATCTGTAAGAGTGCCCTTAGGTCGCTCATTACCAAAACCCTTTTCAGATGGTATTGGCATTTATTTCTCTCTCGCTCTCTCCTCTTGGGATTTAGAAGCATAAGGCTACTGTCTTGATCAGAATGCTAAGCTTTAATGTTACATACACCAGGCTTTGAAAATGTAGTGCTTTCATCTAATGTATGTTCAATGCTATTATTTATTGCAGTTGGTAATGAATTTGCTCAAAATACTTTGTACAAATGCTGCCTGGCAGAGGCGTAAGCTTGGGAAACTTTTGCAAGATTGGCGTGTTATCTATTTACAGGTTTGTATCGCGTCAGTTTCCAAATACATCTCATTGCATTGTCGCCATCTTCTCTAGCACATCCAACCTTCGTGCATGTTTCACAACTGTTCTGTTTAGATTTATGAAATCTAATTTCCTTTGCTGTGCTGTTTTTCTCGTGACTTTATTGTGGGATGCCTCCTACTCCTACCTTTATCATTGACATAACCAAGGGCTATGTAGTCCTGAATGTTGTATTATTTGCATGCATAATTTTCGTAAGTTTTTTCATTTTTTAGTGTCTGCATCTTTAAAGCACTCACTTATGAAGTCAATGAAACACCATCCTCCTTTTGTCTGATTCATGAGATCAAACAAATTATAAAAAGAATTGGGTTTGGAACCTGCATCACATTCCAAGACAAAGAACTTGTAGCTGATTGGTTGGTTAAATGGAGCTTAAGGTAACATAGGAGGTTGTGAACTATTGATGAACTACGGCAAGGAGCCATTAACCTGTTAATGGCTGACGCGATGGGATCGCTTTACTGAGGATTCATTTTGACTAGGGTCCTTCGATTGTAGGGCTTTCCCCTCCTCGACACCCAAAAATATAAGCACACCCTTACGGCCTCATCCAATCAGGAAATAAGAAAACAGGAATTCTCTCTTTTGTGTTATATTTTAACCTTACCCTATCAACAGCTATTGAAGTAAATCTAGCTGCTGCTTTTTTGTTTACTTTATGTGCCGCTTGGCTCAATAATCTGATTTTTTTTATCATGTCTTTGATTTATCAGCTTGAGCTTGCTTTCAGAAATGAGTTTGGAGAAGTCTCAAGCAGTTCAAACGATGAGGTGTGATGCTCTTTCTTCTCTTTTTATTTTCCTGTGGTTTACAATGGTCAAAATTTATCATTAGTCCCTATACCATGTCTAAGTTATGGATTTAGTCCTTGTAATCTAATTTGAACAATTTTAGTCTCTGTGGTTAAATCATAGGGACTTAAAATATGATCAAATTAGAGAATATGAACTACATATACAACTTAAACATAATACATAGATTAATCATTAATAGCAGAATTTGACTTAACAAATTTCAGAGCTACTGTTTGAGTCAAGACCGAGATTCAATTTTGAAAAGTATAGGGACTAAAAATGATCAAATTAGATTATAGGGATAAAATCCATAACTTCTGTATAGTACAAGGACCAATGAAGAATTTGACCGTTTACAATTAACAAAACTACTAGCTTCTTAAATAGATACTGAAATTTGTGCATTCTAACGGGTTGGAATTGCCTCTTTTCCTTTTCTTTCTGAGCATTACTTTTGTAAAGGTTGAAGGACTTATGCTAGATAATCCCTATAAATTTTATAATAAAGAGAGAAATTGGCTATGAGTTTCCCTGAGTTGTCTCAGATGCGCAGATTCATATATTAGTGATGTACTTGTTTTTAAAAAAAAGATTGGGACCTGCAGAGTACTTACTGCAAGTTTATTTCTTGAGATATTTTACAGAGGAAAAATACACCCTATGGCAACAGATTTCTATATCTCTGGGAAAAGCTTAACATTCATGAAATTACAACATTTAAAAAGGCTTAAGAATGGTTAATCAACATCTTTGTTGCTAAGCAAGTCTTGCACAGAGAAAATAGATATCTTAAGTCAGTAGGTTGGTTTTTTCATGGGGGTAACATTTAACAGAGTTTGTGCTTCAGAACTTTACAATGAAATAATCTGTAGGGTCTTCATCGGCAAGATTGCTGCTGTACTCTACAATAACAATAACAAATAATTTACTTAAATCTTATTTTAATGCATAACGTCTGGAGAGAGGTGTTTACTAAATAAATACTTTTTTAGTATTGCACAAGAATGGCTCTTTTTTTTAAATCATTATTAAAATCAAGAGAAACTAACACACCTTAATGTTTCAGTTTGAGCAGAATGGTTTAGATATTAGTCCTATGATTTAGTAATAATCTTTGCAAGCAGCATTGTTCGAGTTAACATCAAACTTTTAAGTTCCACTGTTATCATTAAATTGTTCCATGTGCCTTTGGATATTCGGTGGGACACCTTTTTATCAATTTTCTTCGTATTCTTTGATGCTTGACAAATTCCTTGCGGTTTGCAGAATATATGCATGAAAATATTCCAACATATCCTCCTTTGGGTGGAAGAGCAAACATACTGGATAGCTTTTCGTTTTCTCATATTGGGTTTTGAATTGGAACTTTATTCTACCAGTGAATACTGCATGGTATATTGGTACTTGTATGCTGTCTTAATCAAGCTTGCAGAGAAAACTCATCTTAAGATGGCTGTCAGCTATGACACTGGTACTCTTTTTTTGCTATGATATTGTCTAGAGGCACAGCAGTTTTGTTAAATTTTCACATCCAAAATATTAAATAAAGTATCATCAATTGATCAATCAATTTGTAAATCTGAGTATTTTGTTTTTCTTTTCTATGACCTGCATGCTGTTAATTCTAAACAACCAAATTTATGAATGGTGTTATGATCAGCTAAACGGAAGGGGAAGAAGAAAAAGGATTCTCCTAAAGATTTGGCTAGGGAATCTCGGATCCCGCCGGCAGTATTGTTCCTTCAATGCTATATATGTCTTGCTGAAGGACTTACAATGGTAACATTACTTGTTTTATCTGGAAATTGTGATGTTTTAGTGATTGTGAGATATAGCATAATCATCCAGTCTAATCCAACCCTGTCTATCCTCGTTTTTGTGAGAGGAAAGCCTTCCAGTCCAGTCCAAGCCATTGTCATTTTTAGTTTAAACTGCAGATTTATGAGAAGTTGGTCTGCAATTGTCCTGAACATTTATATTTAAACAGCAGACGATACTCATCTCTCGTATCAATATTTTGCTTCAATATCATCAACTCATGTTCTCTATTAATCTGGTCAGTCTCTTTCCAGATGCTTGCTGCTTTGAGGAATGAAATCTCAGTCTTCCAGAGTCCGGGCCCTTTTAATACCGAGCAGGAGGTGAAGTTTTAAACTCCATATTTGCGCACACAAACAGTCTCTCATAGTAAAAAGATAATAAGTTGTAGCTACGGTGTCATTTCGTAGCTAGTTTATTTGACTAGAAGCATTTGAATTCGAAGTTCACTGTATTACATCGAGAATGTGTTCTAGCTAGTTTCAATACTGCATTGTATTAAGTTCTCAACCATGTTAACTTCTATCCAGAAATTTGCTCAGCATTTTGAGCTTTTACAAAGAGCCTGCATTCCCGATCATGTTTCGTATCCGTCATACAAGGAATCAACAACTCATGCTCGTTTTTCTGTGAGTATTGGATAAGATCTCTCCGCACTCCGGGGCTCTCTCTTATTTTTCTTTTGCTCATGCATTGGATTTCACATTACCTATTAATGCAGACACTAGCAATGTACAATTACTTCAAGGATGCTCAGAGGATGGTGAAGGAGGTGAAGAGTAGTTTCTCCAATGATCCGGACAGATTGGCGGAACTCCGAAAACTAGAGCAGGTAGCAGAGCACAACAGTGTTGCACAAAATCTCATATGTCGGTTAGGAGCTCTCGACCCGTCACTTAAGGTGTCCTTTGAGTTCAGCCATCATCCATTCTTTGCAACTGTTGTTGTCAAGAGATCTTGAAGGTGCTTGTTTCTTCTGATGATCTCTGCCAATTTTGAATTACTTTTATACATAGGTGTAAGAGTCATTTGAGCCCCCTGGTGTAGCCATTGTAATATTAGTATGTTTTAAATTCAATGTTTTTTATTACATAAATAATATAATTGGAAATTAAAAGCCAAAAAAATAAACTCATTGTTTTTCTGTTGGTTTTGTATGAAATAAACTTAGCCTCCTTTGGTTTGAAAAATTCCTACTTTCCCCTGGGTTTATTTATGATGAATTTATCCTTGTTTGATTATGTATTATTCTATTTTTTTAAAAATATCTTGAATCATTTTTATATAATAAATTTCAGTTGGAATAATAAAATCTATTTACTTATGAAATTATTTTAATTTTCATTAAATTAAGTTATAAAATATATTTTATTCCAATATAAGCATATGTTAAACTTTATTTATTTTAACAATTCCTAGTTAGGGGAGAGAAAGGGGAAATTTGCTCCTACTGGGTCTAGAACCCGCATCTTAGGGGGAAGAAAGGTGTCAACTAAAAATACTTAACAACTTGTTCTAGAAGTTGTTGACAACACAATTTATTTTTTAAAATGTTATGAATGATACTTATTTTCATTTTCTTTCTTTTTAATAAATGTGTTATGCAAATACATATTAAATATTTGATACACGGTAAGTGTAAAAAATATTCACACAAGCATGCCTATTTTCAAATCAAAAAGTTAAAATTTAAATTTCTAGTCCTAAAATCTTAAAACCTTAACTTCAAAATTTAAACTATAAATTCTAACCATGAGCTTTAAGTTCTAAACCCTACCACTTAAACCTTAAATTAAAACCCTAAACCCTACTACCTAAACCATGACTTCTAAATCTTAAATTAAAACCTTAAACCCTTAAATAAACTTGTTTGGGGATTTTATTTTTCACTGCCAATTTATATAATAATAATCTTAAATATTTTATACTTAATTCTAATTTTATTTTACGTATCAACTTCAAGGTGGATTTTGTTTCTCTTTCCTTTTATTTGTTTTATATTTTATCCAATTATATATATATATATATATATATGTCTAATTAATGTAATTTCAAATGCTTCAAGTGCTTCAAGCAGATGACAAGGGTAAATTATAGTTTTTACCAATCTCAGTTAATAAATGGATAAAGGTTCTTAAGGTCATAGTAGCAAATCATCACTGAGCTAAAACAATCACATTTTCATACAGGAACAACAAACTGACTCAAGTGCTTAAAGATTCAATAGGTAAACTAATCGTATTTGTTCTATAAATTCCACTTTTCATTCACCTAATTTTGCATCTTCAATTGGGGGTATGAGGAGTTCAATGTAAGTATCCCACAGTTTAAAAAAATCTGGATGAAAACTTTAACATGTTCAAATAAATGGATTGCGCCGTTGCCGGGGATCTAACCCACGTGACAGGCGGGAATACTCACCACTATACTACAACTACCTTGCTGTAAGGTTTGTTATTTATTAGTTATATAAACACTAATTATTTCCCTAAATTTCCCTAGATTATTTGAACACCCCTAGAAATAACCTGTTGTTTGTTTAAAACTTATAAAAATACTTTTGGATGTTGTAGGTATAGGGATTTTCAAATAATTCAAGCTCGACATGTTTCTGTAAGATTTTTTCTCTTTGAAATTTGAATTTGGATCATATCGGATCGTGATTTGAAGAAAATATGGTCGTGTTTAGGTTAGAGTCAAATTTAAAGTAAAAAATCTTCGAGCTGATCTGGCCCAAGGTAATTAACATATCTTATAGTCATGTTTAACAGCTAGCTAATAGCTGATAACAAATATTAACTAATAGTTGATTGCATTAACAAATTCTATTAAAGTGTTTTGTAAAATTAACTGATAGTTGATAGTTGTTTGTTTATTTGAACAAATAAAACGACATATAAAAATATGATTATATTTGATACTTATTTAAATAATATGTTGGTTATCAATATTTGATATCTTTAATATATATTAGATTATAAAAAAAATTAATATAACATTACTAAGCATATTTGAAGTATGTATATTAATATCTTATTTATAAAATTATTAAATTTAAATGACCTTTGAAGCTTACTCTAATTTATTTGAAGGGAAAACCATTATTTAAATTATATATATGAATATGTCTTACTATACACTATCATTATTCAAAATCATATTTTCTATACAATCATCTAAACTTAAAGAAAGCTTCTCATAGTGGCTTTTTTAATTTAAAAAACTCTCGAATTTATTAGTACAATTTTATATCATTATTCGATCTATGACCATGTCCATGTCTATGTAGGTGCTTATTAAATTATGCAAGTTTTTAATTAGTTCTTTTTTTTTGTTTCGACTTTTGAATACGATATCTCTTGTCCGTATATGATTTTTTGATCAGATAGAGGGTTTTACGTCAAATTTGAATTTTGGAGGCGATATTATTGAAAGTGATAATCGTAACCTTAAATATGGATTGTAAATCAAACATGAAAATTAAAAAAAAAACACACACACACAAATAATCTTTATTATATAAACTAAATATTTATAAGATAAATATTTTAAAATTAATTTTTAACTGAGTTGATCACTTTAGCTCTATGACATAAACTCCTAATAAGCTTTTAATCAATATATTATAATAATTGAATGATAATATAATTCTCAACATACAACGTGCCATGCCATGCCATGTGCAGTGCTGTTCATTTTGCCACAAATGATTAGGTTCTTTCGCATAAATCTGAAAATATTACTGGGAAATTGTACCAAAAAATAAAAGGAAACCCTAAATAATTGCATATCCACATCATCATCATCATCATCATCATCATCATAATAATAATAATAATATCCTTATAAATTTCGGCACCCACTCTATCGTTATGTAAGTCCTTTAACAGTCTCACAGTTCTTTGATATCGTTCATTTTTTAAATTTTCTGCGTAAAAATTCTCTAACTTCAGAATCTTTCTTAAAAAATTATAATAGTTCATTCGAAGGCTACCTCATTATGTCTTCTGGCCAACTATTATCCTGACAAGACTAACGTCAAGCATGGGCGGAGCCACAATGATCATTGGAGTGTCGGTTGACACCCTAATTTTTTTTTGAAATTGTATTTTTCTATATAATTTGTATATAAAAAACAAAAAATATGTGTAATTGACACCCCATTACAAATAAAATGACACCCCTTTATAAATAATTAATTCCTCTTAAATACTGTTCGAAAAAATGACACCCATTGAATAAATTCTTAGCTCCGCCCCTGACGTCAAGTTCACTTGTTTCACCAATCAAAGTTTATCGTCTATCGTATAAACCTTCTTGTCGAACTAACACATCAATAGACATCAATCTATCATGTCTATACTTAACACTAATCATTAAAGGCTACTGTACCTAAATTATTATTTATTTCTGCATAACTTTTTATTAAAAATATTTTATGTTAACCGTATTTTAACCGCACCATAAGAGTACTGGACTTTAGCCCTTCTCTTGGGATGCAGGTTGCAGGCATCTGTTAACTTCCTTAAGGGGAAAAACAGTCAATAATATGGCATATAAATGGCAATTTATATCAATTATTGAAGTACCACACCGACCATATAAATTAAAGGATAAATATAATCAGTGGTACTTAATTCTAACATTTATGTGCAAATGGTACTAAACATTTTTTTACAATTATGTAATTAACTTTTTAATGGTGCAACTAAATACTTAATTTTTTAATGTCCGGTCAATTCGTGTCTAATGTGACCAAACAATGCCCTTTCAAATATGTCACACTAGTCTTTCGTAACTGGTTTAACGGTGTTTAACGGCACATTAATTTATTTGTTATAAATAATAATTTTTTTGCTCGGCAATGCATAATTTTATTAAAGAAAAATGTACATTCTTACCAAACTGAGTGCCCTTACTTTTACTCATGTTTCAGTGACCATTTATATAGTTTCCCTTTTATTTTTTCGAGGGGTAAAAAAATTAAATATGTCTGAGTTTTAGTACACTTACGAAATTTAAAATTTAATCCTTATATTTAAATTTTGAGACATTTAAATTTTTATACTCTTAATGATTTCAATAATACTGGTCCAATGAATAGCACCATTTATTTTTAACGTTTGTCTCACTCACATAAGAAATTGACATATATTAAGTCTCCTTTTCTTTTGGATTTAACCAGCGGTATCTAATTTTTAATTGACTAATTCGGATCAAGTGGTACAGAGATTCATTATGGGGACGATTCTCCCAACAAATTTTTTTCTATTCACAACCCTCAAGACTCGAACCCCTAACTTTATTTAAGAGATCTAGTGTCTAACACCACTAGATCAATTAGTTGTTGGTCTAAGCCTCATTGACATAAGTTCTTGCACTCTTATTGATTTAACGATATTGGTCCAATTGGTAACACGATTTTTTTCGTTAGTCTCATTGACATTGAATTTATATACTCTCATACTTTTTTGTGTTATTTGTTTTGGTATAATCATCTACATTTAATTTATTGATTGACTTATTTGTGTCGGATACCATCCTCTTAATCTGATTTGTTCTATTTACAACGTCAAGATTTAAATCTTTAATCTTACTTAAAAAATTTAGTGTCTCATCTTATTAAAACAAATACTTATCGGTTCATGTTGTGTTATTTACTTAATTGGTTGTTCGCAAAAAATTAAAGATGTTTTTAGTTTTTTTTAAATAGTCTTAAGGTGGATTATAAAGTAATATTTGTTTATACTTTTTGTTAACTCTTTGATAAGACACACACCTTGTAAAAAAATTGATTGAACCCAAATCTCCTATGATGAACATTCCTTTTTTCTATTGAGACCACTCATTAAATTTTTATAAATTCGCCCCCACTAACCAAAAATCCTGCGTTCGTCTCTAAATATTATGTTGAATTCAATTATATTGAAAATTTGCGAGCAAAACAATAATCTACATTCATGATCCCGAAACAATAAAATATTATTACACTAAACTTGTAACTTTTACGGAGATAAAACTACAAACCCTCTCAAAAATCCCCTCGAGATTACATATTTCTCAACTTACTTGATCCTCAAGTCTAAACTTCACTATATGTTTATGTCTCTTACTTGATACAAAGACAATTTAAGCACTAAAGAATCTTCTTCGCTAAAATTTTAGACTATTAAAAATATCTATTATATGAAATATACTTAATAATTATGTAAATAAATAAATAAAAATTGTTTTAAAAATAAAAATCAATTGAAAAGCGGATGATGTTCATCGTAAAAAATTCGGGTTCAAGCGCTTTGTCGGCAAAGTGTGTGCATTGTCAAAATATTATAAGCATGTATAAACAGATACTATATTAATCACCTTTAAATTATTAAAAAATATTTGTAAAATTATTTTTACACTAAAATTACATCAAATAATTATGTTAATATTAAGACAATATAAGATCAGTCCAGCCCAGCTCATTGAGGCGAGGGAGACAAAGGGGACCGACCGATCACATCAGGGGAGAGGAAAGCAGATTCACGGTCACGGATGAACAACAATTGTACAAGAAAAAAGTCCACTTTCTCTCTCTAACATCTCTCACTACAAACCAAGCATACATATACATGTATGATTGTATGTTTTGTGCGATATATATATATAATCGACAATCAATTAGTTTAGTTGGATTAGATGAGGGGTAGATCTATGAGCGCAGGCTCGGAGTCACTATAATAAATGAGGTATCACATGACACCGAAATTTTTTTGAAGAAACTTTTTTTCTCCTTATAAATTTAATAAAATGGTGTTAAAAATAAAATTAGCACAACTTTAAAGGAATATCGGTAGCCTTAGAGAAAATAACACCCACTATTTGTTACCATGTACTTAAAAAAATTCTTCGTAAATTTTTTAAATTTTGACACCCGAACTAAATTTTCTGGCTTTGCCCCTGGTTAGGTCCCTTAAACAATGTCAAGGGTTTAATTCTTGACGAATGAGTGGAAAAATCTAAGTTGAAAAAATCACCTCCATATTAAGCCTCTGTAAAATCCGATTCGAATTTGTATATATATATAATGAAAACTATGGGCTGCCACCCCTCCCCCACGGCCACCCTCATCCCCCACCACCACTCACTCACTGCAACCACCATTTCACATGTTCTTCTCTTCAGTTCTTCATGAGAGAAAAGGGCATTCCTTTACCACAAGTTGGCCAAGGAAATCTGTCATCAGTTGTCAAGTCCCCATCTCAATTTTGTACAACTAAATATACTATCTTGTTATCTTTGTACAACTAAACATAGTCTACTATCGGTTGATCTGGAAGAGTCGTCTCTATAATAGACCTCGACAGTATTTCATTCGGATTAGTCTATCAATAAATCAGATATTAGTAATTATAGTGAAATAAATGTATATTATCTTGTTGAATGTTTCACTAGTTGTTCAAATTTACTTAATTCTAGCTTTCTAGAGTTTAAATTTTTGCTTAGTAGTTGTTCTTTTTAGATTTAGAACATATATATAAGAGGATTGATTTGATCATTGATCTTTCAAAAATTATAAAATGGTCATTAATTTTATCAAATTGTTATAGAATGATCATTAAATTAATCTAACCGTTACACTACTTTATAACATCCAGTGATCATTTTGTAACCGTTCAATAAATTTAATAACTATGTTATAACTTTTGAAAGATCAATGACTAAAATAATATTTTTTTCATAATTTAGTGACTATTGGTGTACTTTACCCAAAATAATTTTTTTATCATTTTTATTACTCCTTTTTATATAGATTCATGTTTCTTGCATTGATAGTGTATAATTGATAAATATAAAGGCTTAATAGGTAAATTAACCCTGAATTATATTAGGGTTTTTTTTAGTCCTTAAAGTTTATGGAATGGATTTCAAATTTCCATTGTAAGAACAATCCAACAATTTCAACAACGGCGGTTGATCAAAGGTTAATGAAAAGTAATAATATATATGTGGTGTTACTAGTAAGTTGCTTAATATATATATATATATATATATATATATATATATATATATATATATATGTGTGTGGTTTTACCGGTATTTGTTATTTTTTAACCTTTAAATAATGCGTGCACACTTTGTAGATAATCTGCTCAAACTTAAGTTTTTCTGGGGTAAACAACACTTTTTTCACTAGAATTACTCGGAGGGTTCAAAGCTATTGTTGCTTAAGATAATTTTTAATTAATAACTATACCCGTTTCAATTTTCATGAGTGCTATGAAATTAAATAATGCAGATGAATAGTTTTTTTTATCAGCAAGAAAGTATGATTTTATTAAGTGAAATCATACAATCAAAGATAACTCATTAAAAACGTCCTTAAGCGTAAATGGAGGAAAAGAGTACCATATGACCATGTTATACCACGAGAAAACAAAACACCGAAACAACACCCCGAAACACAAACATGGACAAATGTTGAACCAAAAAACAGCAACACCCCAATGCCAATCCCAACAGCAGACGCCCAAAGTCAAAAACAACTCCACTCACCCAACACCCCCTAACTCCAACATCCCTCGCAACCGAACCAGACCACCTACGACCACAACCTCTCACAACCCCACACGTTGCAGCAAAACAGAACCATGTCGTAGCTGTCAACCATGACGTCTAGCCAAGACATCCAACAACCACACAATATCAAATGT
This sequence comes from Hibiscus trionum, assembly GCA_030270665.1. NCBI lineage: Eukaryota > Viridiplantae > Streptophyta > Magnoliopsida > Malvales > Malvaceae > Hibiscus > Hibiscus trionum. Next base: position 38,974,079 of record BSYR01000022.1, read on the forward strand.
CGTAACAAGTTAAATATCAAGGCAAGTTAATGCAGATGAATAATCGGTAATAAAAGGAAGAAAAAAAACAACAAAATCAAAGTGCATTTACATGAACCAACATAAGTAAACAAATTTTAATAACGTTCGAGCACATCATTTTCAACGATTGATCCAAAACCCTAACTATCTAACTTAATATGATAGCACAAATATACAAATGCAAGATATTTATTTCTGGATCAATTCACCATACATCCCTAAACTATTATTTTGTTATCGAACTTTAAAATATTCTAATTAAGTCCACAAAGTATCATTATTGTATCAACCAAGTCCTTCTGTCAGCCTTGTCAATTGTCATTAGTTTGAGCCTTAAATTTCAAACAAATTTGGGATGGATCCAATGTGTTAAAAGAAAAAAGAAATAGCCTTCCTAAACTTTAATGACACCAGAGGGGACAAACGATAAAATTGTACATAAGCCCTTCAAAAATTTATAAAATTATAAGTTAATTCACTGTAAAACTACATTTTAATCCCCTAAAATGATAAAATTATGATTTAGTTATAAAAATTGTAAAGGTATAAGCTAATGCAATGATAAAATTACATTTTGACTCCCACAAAAAGAAATATAATTCACTTTAGACCTCCATAACTTTTTTTTTAGCTTTGCCCCTGGACTAACGCATCAAATCCAAACATGTTTAAAATTTTCCAGTCATATTTGACCAAGTATTGAAACTAAGTTGACAGGTAAACTGAAAGGACATAATTGATACAATACTTAATTATACTTTGAAAATTTAATTAGAACGTTTTAAATTTTAGAAAATAATTTTAAATCTAAACATTAATTTGAAGATGTTAGATGGAAGTGAGCATATGTTATATGATAGTTAAATCCGATAAACAGATTGAATTAAATTGTTTTTAATAAATCAATTTAATTAATTTGATTTACAAATAAATTAATTTCAAATCAATCAAATTTAAATATTAAATCAACGGAGTGCTAACCTACAAGATTGTCTAATTCAATGAAAATTGACCAAAAATCAGTTGGTTCTTGATCTTTCTAAATCAAACAAAAGGTTAATGGATAAGTAATTATTTGTTACACAAGTTGTATAAATTTTTGTTTATTTCAATCATAAAGCTTAAAATTTTACCTCCAAAATTTTAAATTTAAAATTCTAACCATAAATCTTAAATATCATTAATATATATTGAATTATGTAAAATTTATTTCACCCAATCTATGTATCAAATAATTTTCCTTTATCAGATTAAGATGAAACATTAATAATATATCAGCATGGGTTAAAAAAGGCATAGTGATATAGATGAATAGAGCTAGAAAATTTAAAGTACGGCATCAGAATTTAAAAAATAATACGAAATACTCTTTTAAAGTGGTGTTAATATTTTTTTAAAGTCGTATCAATTTTATTCTTAATATTATTTTATTGGATACATATTCTATACACAGGCGGTGTAAACTGAAAGTTTCTACAAGCGCATTAGTTTTAGGGTATAGGGTTTAGGTGTAGGGGTATAGAATTTAGGTATAGTTGTTTAAATTTAAGGTTTAAGATTATAATTTAGGGTTTATAGGTTAAAATTTAGATCCTCGCCATATTACCTTAAAAACTAAAACCTAACCTATAAACCCTAAATTATAACACTAAACTCTAAATTTAAACAAATATCCCTAAATTCTAAACCCCTACACTAAACTCCTAAACCATATATCTTAAACTAAGTCACTATACCCTAAAACTAAGTCGCTTGTGAAAACTTTCAATTTGCACCGCTTGTGTATAGGATATTTTTTCTTATTTTATATAAAAAAAAGTTGACACTCTTTCCATTGGACTGATGTGCATTGCCAACTAGCTCTGCCCATGTTCACGTGATACTGCTTCTACTAGGCTAATTGATTTTTGTTTTCTTGCCCTCTTCATTGTTCTTATATAATTCCCTACTTCTCTACAAAAGTTTCACTCATTCTTGCAATCAACTTTGGTGCTCTTAGTTTTCTTCAAAAATGGAGTCCACCAAATTCTCAGCTCTCTTTCTGATTTGCATGCTCTTCATTTCCTCCGCCGCTCCGATTCTCGGTTGCGGTTCATGTGGCAAACCACCACCAAAGCATAGGAAGCCTAAAGGGAAGTCCCCTAAAGGCCCCATTATTCCTATCCCTCCCATTGTTGGACCCCCAATAAACTTGCCACCCGTTGTCCCTCCGATTTTGAAACCACCCGTCGTACTCCCTCCGGTGACCGTTCCTCCGATCGTGAAACCACCCGTCGACCTCCCTCCGGTGACGGTGGTGCCTCCGATAACCACGAAGCCACCGAGTGGGAAACCGTGCCCGTCGCCGCCTACTACTGCCACATGCCCCATTGACACATTGAAATTGGGTGCATGTGTGGATCTGCTAGGAGGGTTGGTGCACATTGGCCTTGGTGACCCGGTTGTGAACACATGCTGTCCGGTTCTTGCAGGGCTTGTGGAACTGGAAGCTGCTGTCTGCTTGTGCACCACTTTGAAGCTTAGGGTTCTCAACCTCAACATATATGTCCCACTTGCTCTTCAGCTTCTTGTCACTTGTGGCAAAACACCCCCTCCTGGTTACACTTGCTCTCTCTAGATCCAAGTTAAGTTACCTTCAATATCTATATCTTCATACATACATACATACATACATACATATGAACCCACGGAGTGGCTCCAAGATGATGTTCATCTTAAGAAATTCGGGTTCGAGCACCTGTGTGTGACTTGTCAAAGGGTTAAGAAAAAATATGAACAGATATTGTCATATACATATATAGTAACTTTTTCTTTGAATTCACTTTGTTGCTCATTTTGTGCATGTTGTACTGATCTTGCAGGTTGCTAGGTTCACGGATGCATGATGAAAACGACATGAGAGGATGCCGTTTTTTCTTTTTCTTTGAATTTTCACTTTCTTCTTCAATTGGATTGGATTTGAAGCTCAGGTGGCTAGCTTTTATTAGTGTACACCGGTTGTTGTTTTAGTTTTCAGACATTGTTTGCAAGTTGTGTGTTTGTGTGTTGGACAAATGGAGCAATCAAGAAATATTATTCTCTCACTTCATCATTTTCTGCTACAATATAACAACTCTGGGGTTATGATATGATAATGTTTCTTATTATAAAATAAATATTTATATTATAAAATGCACATAAAAATTGTCGACCGTATCTTAGCTTAACTGGTATGGTTATTATTTTAATATCTACGAGGATTTGAGTTTAAGTATACTTAAGTGTGCATTATAACATTTTTTGTTTTTGAACTCATCAAAACTGAGACAATCCTTTTTCTCTCTCAGAAAATCAAAACTCTTTAGCTGTGTAATTAGTAATTACAAAGAAACATGAGAGTTTAGGTATAGTTAATAAAAGGTTGGAAATCGTCTCCCTCCTTATCATGCCCCCTTTTATGTCCCCACTTTAAAATAGTGAGTTTAGAGTTTAGGGTTTAAGGTTAAGGGTTGTTGTTAGTGTTTAGGAAATTAGGAGTAGAGTGTATTTTTTAGAGTGTAGGGTTTAAGGTTTAGGATGTGGAAATTAAGGTTAGGGTTTAGAATTTAATTTTTAAGTGATTTTTAGTGTGGGGCATAGAAGGAGACATGATTATGGGACAGAGGATTTTTACCCTTAATAAAAAAAAGAAAATTATTCAATACATATAAATTACATAGACCTTTCTGTTATAGGGGTCGAGCTAGGGATTTAGTGTAGACTTTAGTATTTAAGATTTAGGGTTATTGATCTAGATTTTAGTTGTTAAAGAACAAATATATTTGTCTTAAAGAGACGAGACATCGAACATCGAAAAAAAAACGAGGTCTTAAGATGTAAAACGATGAGACTGCACATCCTATTAAACATGTCTTTTAGAAAAAGGACAAGAGTCCTAAAAAATTCGAAAAAAATAAATGGATAAAGGATGATAGTGAAATTTTGGCTTTAGTTTATGGTCAAATTAGATACTAACCCTTTTATCAGCGATTCACATATCAATTTAACAAGACTTAACAACCAAATAGGTTACCCAATAAATTTTAACGTAATTAATATTTAGTTTTCACAAACTTTCACGGCAAGTTTTAGTGTGAGTCTGCGGTACAACAGTTTAATTTAAGGTTTGAAAATGACTCAACCAAAATATTATTAAAAGGTATAACATTTTCGATTGGTACAAAAAATAATTTAGGTTACAACCGAAATGTTACAAATATAAAACTTAAAATGTTACCTCACAACCGAAATGTTATATTTTTTTTCGGTTGCAACCTAAATGTTATCTTATCAGAAAATGTTATACATTTTGATAACATTCCGGTTTTACCTTTCTAGTCGTTTTTAACCCAAAAATCGATGGCGTGGGGAAACCATGGGCACATACCATATGGTTTTGTCTTGAATCCGTTGGCATTATTCAAATGTAGCAACCGGGAGGTGACCGGACAATGTGTTTACCGATACATTTTGGATGAAAATTGTGGTGAACCATGTTCAATGGGTCCTTTTTACCATCTTCCTGTCTTTTATTTTCAACCACAGTGCGGTCATTCAGGCCCAGGAAATGCCAATCTAGAATTGTACCTCGTTTACTTTTTATCTTATAGGTAAGGGAAGAGCATTAGATCTAAACGAATCGAGTTAAAAATTGAGTTTTTCGAGTTTACGAGTTTTATTTTACAACTCAAATTTTATTCGATTTTTTTCAATTCATGTCGAGTTTTCAGATTTCTATACAAATTTAATTGTAATTATTTACAATATTATAATACAGATTGATTTCATTTTAAACAACTTTTTATGTCCATATAAATACAATTAAATATTTTTTTATATTTTTCCATATGTAGTGTATAATATATATATATATATATATATATATCAAACATAATTAAAGAACACGACTCGGAGTTAAAAATTAATCCACTAAATACAAAAAATTTTGAGTTACTCGAATTTCCATTTTAACTCAAACTTTATTTGAAATTTTTTTGAGTCGAGTTTATAAAATTTCGAGTCAAGTCACAATGAGCCAAGTTTTTTCGCGTCGAACCGAGTAAAAAAATCGATTTTTTCAAGTCTAAATCGAATTTTGCTCACCTCCAACTTATATAGGATTCCATCACAAGAGAGTGAAACAGTGGCCAGTAGGACCAATTTCTCCACCTTTATGTTCTGTAATAACGTGTGGTGTGTGTTGATACTTTGTTTTGTTTCTTTCCCATTTGGCTACCAAATTTCCTGCAAGGTTACTTATTGAAAAAACAAAAACACCAAACCATGTGTATGCAAGTAAAAAACCGGATTAATCGGTTCATGCAATCGTTCGTAAAACCGGGTTTTTATAACATTTTTGGAGATTACAAATGGTAGGATGAATAGAAAACACAATATCTCTATGAAGGGATTGGCCACTAAAACACAAATAATTAACCCTGATTTCGGAAAACTACATCTCAAATTCTCACAGGTGGGGGGCATCAGCTCTTTACCAAAACAATCAGCCACCCCACTGAAAAATGAACCCTAGGTATGGGGGAATATGAAAAATAAAATGAAAACCTGATTACCTGAATTGAGCTATATTTTTATATGATACAAATCCTTTAAAAAGGATTGCTGATCTACCTGCTAACTAGCAGCTGAATGGTGTGGGCCGCAATCATGAGGAGGGTTTGTCGAATTGTTGACTGCTGGGTAGGAACCTGACATGGCTACAATGTTTTAACTTGGACACAGCTTCTTGTGACTTACCGAGCATGAGATCGACGTATATCGCGGTCATGGTGGCTTCGCTGCTGTTGGGTATCAGGAATAATGCTTGATTCACGAAACGGTGGGCCTGGTCGAGGTCACCTTGTATTGCAGACACTGCAGCAAGATTTGCGTAAAGCGTTCCACGTGCCTCTTCCGGCTTGAGAAACATGAAATCCTGTGAGCCCTCGGGGGGATGATTCTTGGAAGCAGCTGCTGCTCCTACGTTTGCTTCTTCACAATCAACAAGTTTTTCCACTCGCCACTGCTCACAGTCCTCCTGACCAAACGGTAATTCGACATTACTTTCCCCAGACAAATACACGGACAAGTGCTCCGCAGCTTCCTTAGGTTTGTTCAGCAAACAGAGAGCCTCTGCCGCATAGACATGACCTAGAAAGACGTAAATTCTTGAACAACCTGGTAGTTCTAAGAGAGATCGTGCTGCAGAGAGCGCCTTCAAAGGATTTTCCAGTTCTAACTCTACATATGCCAAGTTAGCAAGAAGAGCTTGCTTAATCATCTGGTTTTCTCTTCTGCAAATATCTTCATAATAGGAGATGGAATTCTGAAAACTCTCCTGATTAGTTCCCCCCTTCGGCTCTTTCAAATCCCCATTTGAGTTAATTAGTGCTGCTGACATAGTTGAAGCCTTGGAATCGGTGCTGGGCAAGTTCTTGGAATCACTTGATTCAATCTCCTCAAAAGATGAGTTGGAGGGTAAAACAGATTTTGAATTACTCAACTCGGAACAGTTCAACAAGTGCAGTGCATTATAAAGGCACTGCCTAGCAAGGGGTAATGAAAGCTTAGGCTGCCCATCACCACAAACGTCCTTTTCAACAGAATCTACATGTCCATTTCTTGAATTTCCATTTTCAATTAGAAGTTTCCTCCACCTACCCTTTCCTATAACTTTGACTCGAATTTCTGATCTGTCTGATGGAGCTGAACTTCCTTTCACAAGTCCTTTCTCTGCAGCCATTAGACAACATTCTGCGAGTCGAAGCCACAATAGGGGTCTTTTGTAGAAAACCGAACTTGCCTTCTGGAAACAACGAGCAGCAAGTAGTGGTTTCCCACAGGCCAAGTGCTGCAACCCACAGTTATACGTTATGAGGAGAGATTTATCCTGTGAGAATGTTAATAGCTTTAGAGGCTTCTCTTTCTGAATAGATGAACAATTGCTCAATGCCTTGGAAAAGAACACTGCAGAGGTATAATACTTTCCGAGTTGATAATAAATGCAGCCTAGATTGTTGTTAAACATGCTTGACATTGCTGCATCTGTCTGATTACTTGATGCCATTAACAACTTGATAGCTTTTCGATAGTTCCCACGAGCATACTCAAGCTGGGCCTTCAAGAAGAGAGCCATAGATGAATCTCTCCCTCGAGCAATGTTCATTGCATGCTTAATTTCACGCTTTGCTAGCTTTACATTTCTAGTGAGAAGCAAAAACCGAACCTTGTAAAGTTGCAACTTGAGCTTCATATCAACACCAGAGATAGATCTATCAACTCTGACCCTGCTTAGATCATTTGCAGATGTAAGACCAGCACGCCTAGCTAAGTTATGTCCTCCGATATCCAGTGTAGAAAACATTTCATCCAGTCGATCCTCCGATAAAGTTCTAGATAGAGGACTCTCAGGGGCATTTACACTAGCAGCTAAGTCTGGACAAGAAACATCTGAGACCAGTGAGCCGTTTGGATCTGAGGCTGATTTTCCAACTACATTCAAGGATTGTTGCGCAGCTGTGTTACCATTTTCCCCTTGGCTCACATTGGCAACGCCAAATGCTTTTTCCAAATAATTCAACAGATCCTAAACAGGATTAAAGCAGTTTAGTATCAAAGTTATAATATACAAACACTAAACCAGCCATTAAAAAAACATCTACACCCACAATGAATTTCATAAAGGATAATGCCAAAAATTCAGGATAGATGCTAGGAATTATCTCCCTATATGCATTCCAAACCATGTATGGCCCATAATTATTAGACCATTCTCACCAATAATTCAGTACAAAGTCCTTCAAACAATAAAAGATATAGTGTACTAAAATTTAAAACAGAATAGGAGTTTGGTCAGAATGTAAAAAACGGGTTTAATTGTCTCACAATAAACAGGGTGAACCTAAAACAGAATCCAACAGACAGGCCTAAACCAAGTCACCAAGCCAGGTTCAACTGCTTAAAATATGCCAAGCATGCTTATCCCTAGAAAATAAAGTCACCAATTTCATCTACACTATATATAAAACCCCTGACTAAGTATCACAAGTCAAGGGACAGTCAGGGAATTTACAAAAGAAAATTGAAGTTATTCTAATAAATAAAAGTTCAAATGTCTTTGCCTTTTAAGTTGAAAAAGTAACTACCCACATTTTTTCACCTATAATTTAAACACACATTTTTTACACCCACAAAGTCAGGCAGATTCTTAAACCAGAATGACAAGCCTCAATTCCAATATATTTGGGTTGGCTGTAAGAGCCAAGACAAATAATTTCATATGGCAGACGGTTTTCCTAATCTCTAATTATTTCTATCTACCACCGTCCTATTTTCAACTTCTAAATCTAATTGTTTCATATCATTATTTATCAACTTCCAACCATGTCTTTTGTGGCCTCCCCTTTGACCTTTTATCTTGTGCAATGTCAATTTGGTCCGTCTTTCTAACAAGTTCACTCCTCCATTTGCGTCCAATATGACCAAACAATTGCAAGTAGTTTTCTCCCCCCTTATCCTCAATAGGAGCTATCCCAACTTCCAATGGATCACATTTGTAACTCTGTACTTCCTAATCTTACTACACAATCATATTTAACATTCACATCTTGACTATACTTAACTTTTGAATGCATTGATTCTTGTTCACCGACATTCTGTACCATATAGCAAAGCAAGCCTGACCGTCATCCTATGGAACATTTTCAACTTAGGTATATTACAATCATACACGACTTCTAACCACTTTTCCACTAAAGCCATCCAGCCTTGACCCAATGGTTAACAGACTGCGATAGCAAGCAGAACTAGAAAAAAGGAATTAATTAGTTTGGTTTCAATTTGAAAATCTTAGAACAATTAATTAACCTTCGCAAAAAGTAAAATCTAAAATGTGAAAGAAATATAAAAACCATTATCATAAATATAACTTATTATATTATTTAATATATGCTAATAGTAGAAATAAAAGTAACTCATAAACTAAGAGCATTTCCCGTATCATTTAATACATGCTAATACAAACATAAGCACAAACCACAAAATATATGTTCTGAAAAAGGACTAAAAGTTGAATCAAAAGTCATAACCTAAGAGCATTCCTAGTATCATTTAATACACACCAACACAAACATAAACACATGTTGCAAAAAATACATACACAACCACATTTAGGTTCCCAGCTGTTTTTGGTTTCAACAGGAAATGTTGAAAGGAAGTAGGAACATGCATAGCATGGTAAGGACAAGTATGAACGAATATGTTCCTTTTAATGTTACAATTAGAGGAGAATTTGAACCTGAATTGCAGCTTCTGGTAAAAATAGATCTTTACTAACAATAATAGTAGAAAAGGGGAAAATTTTCAACAGTTGCAAGAAAAAAATGAATTAACCCCCGGGCAAATTATAAAAATTCTTTCCTAAAAAGGAAAATAGAAGTGGCCTACTCTTCTTCAGTGTGTGCGAATACCAACAAATATGAAAAGTCTTATTCTAATATAGAAAGAGAAAGTACCCTGTTGTACATAGTACTTATACAAGCAAGACGCAATAAACACTTAAATAGAAATGAACTAACCACCAGGCAAATTATAAAAATTCTTTCCTAAAAAGGAAAATAGAAGTGGCCTACTCTTCTTCGGTGGGTGGGAATACCAACAAATAAGAATACAGTCCTATTCTAATATAGAAATAGAAAGTACCCTGTTGTACATGAGTATTTATACAAGCAAGTAGAAACAAACACTTAAAAAACTAATAAGACAGTGTAAGAATATGCATAGTAATCCTAATCCGTATAGGAGTTAATTTATTAGTTTAGTAATCCTAATCCGTATAGGAGTTAAGTTATTAGTTTAATTGCTGTAGTAGTATTCTAAGTTTTTTTAGATAGAGTAGGAAGACTAAACCTAGTAGGACTCCTTATCTAAATTAAAGTCCTAGCCTATATAAGGCTGTAAGTATCTTTGTATTGCATCAGATTTTTAATCATCTAATAAAACAGAAGAATTTTCTGTTTATCTTCATGGTATCAGCCTAAATTCGATCCAATCAATTTTTTTTTTCTTTTCTTTCTCTAATGGTAAATTCCGGTTAAAGTGACCTGCGCTCTTTATCCTCTACATCTTCTTCCTCGATGGCAGATTTGTTGGAACCTTCTGGTTCGACTTCTTTGTGCCATAGGTTCACAGGCACAAATTATGTTCAATGGTCCCAGTCCGTTAAACTCTTCCTTATCGGGAGAGGAACTCTAGGATATGTCACTGGGAAAACTTCAAAACCTGCTGCAGCTGATGAAGGTCTGGAAAAGTGGATCCAAGAGAATGGTCGGATCATGTCTTGGCTCATCAATACCATGGTCCCTGAAGTTAGTTCTCAGTTTCTTCTCTATGAGACTGCCAAGGAGATTTGGGATGCTGCTCGGGATACTTACTCCAACACAAACAACAACTCAGAGTTGTTTGGGATCGAAAGCACTGCTGCTGCACTGAAACAGGATGGGATGACTGCTACTCAATACTACACAACTCTCACCAATTTGTGGCAGCAAATTGACATGTATGAAGCCCATGAATGGGAGACCCCAACTGATGCTGCACTATTTCGAAAGATTAACGAACAGAGAAGAATTTTCAAGTTCCTCAATGGCTTAAATAGGGATTTTGATCCAGTCAAATCTAGGATCCTTGGCCTTAATCCCCTTCCTTCACTGAGAGAGGTCTTTTCTGAGATTCGAAGAGAGGAAAGCCGTCGCCTCTACATGATTCCAGAAGCCCCTGTTACTGACAGCTCTGCCATGGTCACACAGTCTACTTCCACCCCTAGAACAAAGAAGGGGCGAGCTACATGTAACTACTGCAAAAAACAAGGCCATTTAAAGGAAAATTGCTGGAAATTACATGGGAAGCCCTCTGACTGGAAGCCTGACAATAATAAAAACAAATCTGCCTCCTCTAATGATGGTCAAACTACTACTTCCGGTGGTTTTACTAAACAACAAATGGCTCAGTTACAAAAAATGTTCAGTAAACTAACCGACAATATTGAAGGTAATTTGGCAAGTACAGAACCTGAAGGTATGGATTACAATCCTTCCCCTACTGCTTTTCTTTCAACTTCAAATATATCTACTTGGATTATTGATTCTGGAGCCACTGACCATATGACTGGTAATAAGGAACTGTTTTTTGATCTCCATACCTCTTCCTTTAAAAACTCCATTAAGATAGCTGATGGGTCTCACTATAAAATCCAAGGAAAAGGTTCTGTCTTTCTTACTCCAGATTTACTTCTGAAAGATGTGTTATTTGTGCCTGATCTAAAGTGCAACTTATTGTCAGTGAGTAAATTATCCAAGGATTTTAACTGTGTCCTGAAGTTTAAGGGTTCTGATTGTGTTTTACAGGAACTGGACAGGAAGAAGACGATTGGGAGTGCTAGCTTGCAGAATGGTTTATATGTCTTCTCCAGTATTCAATTCCCTCAAAACCCTTCTTCTACAGCTTGTATTTCTTCCTTAGGACAAGATGATATCATGTTGTGGCATTTTAGGTTAGGCCATCCAAATTTTTTCTATCTTTCCAAATTGTTTCCCAAGTTATTTATTAATAAAAAACCTTCCTCTTTTAAATGCCATGTTTGTCCTCTTGCAAAACAAACTAGAAATTCATATTTACCCTCTACCTATAAACCCTCGCATCCTTTTTCCCTTGTCCACAGTGATGTTTGGGGTCCTTCTCGTGTGAAGAATATTACTGGGGGTCGTTGGTTTGTCATATTTATTGATGATCATAGTAGGCTTACTTGGACATACTTGTTAAAAGAAAAATCAGAGGTTAGTCAAGTCTTTGAACAATTTTATAGTATGGTTGAAACCCAATTTGAGACTAAAATTCAAATCTTTAAGTCTGACAATGGGGGGGAATTTTTCACTAAGTCCTTAGGTGAATTCTTCATAGATAAAGGCATTGTCCATATAAGTTCATGTGTTGATACTCCACAACAAAATGGGATTGCGGAAAGAAAAAATAGACATCTTTTAGAAGTAACCCGAGCTCTAATGCTTTCCAACAATGTTCCTCATTACTTGTGGGGTGAGGCATTATTAACCTCTACTTATCTTATTAATCGTATGCCTAGTAAAGTATTGAATTTTCAAACACCCAGGGATGTATTCTTGTCTTTCTTTCCATCCTTCAAACCTATGAACTCTAATCTTCCCTTGCGTATCTTTGGCTGCACTGTGTTTGTACAGAATTTCAGTCCTACGAGATCTAAATTTGATCCCAAGTCTTTGAAATGTGTCTTAGTTGGATATTCTTCACTCAAGAAAGGCTACAAATGTTACCATCCCCCTTCTAAAAAATTCTTTGTTACTATGGATCTAACCTTTTTTGAGCAGGAACCTTATTTCTCCAAGACTGAAATTAAGGGGGAGACAATTGGTAATAATTTTCAGCTTGTTCCTACACAAGTTCCTCTCTCTTCACCTTCTCATTATCCTCCCTTACTTGAGTCTCAAACTTCTTCCCATACTCCTCCTAACTCATCACCTAACCCATACCTTTCTCCTGCATCAAAACAGTCAACTCAAACTTCTTCACAGCCTCCAAAACAATTGCAGGTCTATACTCGGAAAAGGAAGACTATTCCAGAAACTGTTCTGCAATCTAGCACTCGTCAAGAATTAAATTTCAGTCCAGTTACCTGTGAAGAAAGTGAAGGTAATGAATCTGTTAATATACCTTCTCATCTTCTTTATGATTATGAACCTATTGCTAAGAGAAAAGGGGTGAGACAATGTACCAAATACCCTATCCAAAGGTATGCTGCCTATGGAAGTTTAATGCCTTCATTCAAAGCTTTTACAGCTTGTTTAGACAAGGAACAAATTCCAAAGAGCTATGAAGAAGCAGTTCAGAATCCTAAATGGAAGAAGGCTATAGAGGAAGAAATTGAAGCACTTCAAAAGAATGGAACTTGGACTATTACAGACCTACCCCAGGGCAAGAGGACTGTCGGCTGTAAATGGGTATTTACCATCAAATATAATTCTGATGGGACTATTCAAAGGCACAAGGCAAGGTTGGTCGCAAAAGGGTTTACTCAAACCTATGGGATCGACTTCAAAGAAACTTTTGCTCCAGTGGCAAAATTGAATTCAGTTCGAATTCTTCTTAGTTTGGCAGTAAACTGTGACTGGAAACTACATCAACTAGATATCAAGAATGCATTCCTAAATGGAAATCTTGAGGAGGAAGTTTACATGGAAATTCCTTCAGGGGTAAAAGGTACAGGACAACCTCAGAAAGTTTGCAAACTAGCAAAATCACTCTATGGACTTAAACAATCTCCTAGAGCCTGGTTTGAGAGATTCACCAAGGTTATATTGAAGAATGGGTTCAAGCAATCCTCGGCCGATCACACCTTGTTCAGTAAGGTAACTTCTTCCAATAAAAGAGTAATCTTAATTGTGTACGTGGATGACATAATTATGACAGGAGATGATGAAGAAGAAGTTAGCAAATTGAAGAACTTCTTAAGTAGAGAATTTGAAATCAAAGATCTTGGGAGTTTGAGATACTTCCTAGGCATGGAGGTAGCAAGAACCAGCAAAGGGTTAATTATCAACCAACGAAAGTATATCCTGGATCTTCTTAAAGAAACAGGTTTACTGGGTTGCAAACCTGCAGACACACCAATGGAGGCAGGCCTAAAATTCAACAAACCAGGAACTGGTCTTGCGGCTGACAAAGGACTCTACCAAAGATTAGTAGGTAAATTGATTTACTTGTCCCTCACCAGACCCGACATCTCCTTTCCAGTAAATGTCATAAGTCAATATATGACAGAGCCTAGACAAGAACACATGGATGCAGCAAAGAGGATCTTGAGGTATTTAAAAGGGACACCAGGACACGGCCTATTTTTTAAGAAAAGTCAAGACAGAACTGTGAAAATCTACACTGATTCAAGTTGGGCAGGAGAGCTCACTGACAGGAGGTCAACCAGTGGATATTGTTCCTTTGTTTGGGGAAATTTGGTGACTTGGAAAAGTAAGAAACAAACGGTGGTTTCAAGAAGCAGTGCTGAGGCCGAACTTAGGGCCCTAGCCTTGGGAATATGCGAAGGAATTTGGCTATTGAAATTTCTTAGAGAGTTGGGAATGGCACAAGATGAAAGTTTTGAAATTTTTTGTGATAACCAATCCACTATTCAGATAGCCAAGAATCCTGTACAACATGACAGGACAAAGCACATTGAAATCGACAGGCACTTCATTGCTGAGAAGTTGGCTAAAGGGACAGTCTCTCTCAACTACATTCCTACAGAAGAACAAGTGGCAGACACTCTCACAAAGCCTCTGCCAAAAGCTCTTTTCAGCAATTTTTTGTCCAAACTGGGATTATACAACGTATATTCACCAGTTTGAGGGGGAGTGTAAGAATATGCATAGTAATCCTAATCCGTATAGGAGTTAATTTATTAGTTTAGTAATCCTAATCCGTATAGGAGTTAAGTTATTAGTTTAATTGCTGTAGTAGTATTCTAAGTTTTTTTAGATAGAGTAGGAAGACTAAACCTAGTAGGACTCCTTATCTAAATTAAAGTCCTAGCCTATATAAGGCTGTAAGTATCTTTGTATTGCATCAGATTTTTAATCATCTAATAAAACAGAAGAATTTTCTGTTTATCTTCAGACAGTTCATATATGAGGGCTCTAAGTGCAAAATCAGTTTAGATATAGACATATAGTTACTTGCATAAATAAAAAATATAGAAAACATGCGTGCATTTAGAAGATGATTTGTAATAATAGATTATGTTGGACCAAAACCAATCTTCACGGTTTAACTAGTACTGTATTACAGAAACATAGAAGATTGGTATACCGAAAACCTAGGAGAAAATGGTTAGCTACAATCTTGCAAGAACATGTTGCATGTTTTTAATGTTTTCATTTTGATAGAAGTACCCAGTACCTTTAAGAGTTGGCACTACGTAAAATTCATGTTAAAAAATATCATTAGGAGGTATCCTTTTTAATGGTTTGTCAAATAAAACATTTCAAATCACCCAATAGAGACCGAGCAAGAGAAGACAGGAACCCTTTGATGGATGAGTCATTCCTAAAATCAAAGGAAAAGGAAATAAAACATTTAAATAAATTAGTTCATTTATTTGAATGTTCTTAATGGGAAAGCACTTTGATCTCCTCCAGCAACATGTGTATCAGAATTGTAAGAGCATAAGTTAGCTCTTTATCTTTCCCAGACAACCAAGTACAAGGACAACTTATGCTAGCTAGCACAACATCCAGCAACAATTGGCAGATTTGAATATTTTTAACTGGAAAGAATTCCAAGTATC
The DNA here is from genome assembly GCA_030270665.1 of Hibiscus trionum. Classification (NCBI taxonomy): domain Eukaryota; kingdom Viridiplantae; phylum Streptophyta; class Magnoliopsida; order Malvales; family Malvaceae; genus Hibiscus; species Hibiscus trionum. Next base: position 38,989,485 of record BSYR01000022.1, read on the forward strand.
ACACAACAAATAATTAGAACTTACCACAGATTTTGAAGCATCATGACAAGCTAGCACAACATCCAGCAACAAGTGGCAGATATGAAGAGCTGTCGTCTGTAATGCATATATAAATAAAAAGGGAAGAAATTAAAACAAGCTAAAAGATGAACAGATGTTAAAAAAAATAAAAACAATATGAAGATAAAATACCTCATCTATTGGTTCAATGTTTTGATAAAGAGGTTCAAGAATTGATAAGGCCTTTGCATATTCATGAAGGTGGAACCAAATGATTGCCTATATTAGATCAAATCAGACCAAAAGTGTTAACTGCTACTCCAAGCTATCGATGAAAAGATTATTGCTCCCGAAACTCTTGAATGTACAAAAAGAGGGCATACCATGTTTAGAGAAGCCACAGAGGTATCAAATTCATCTGTGTAAATAATACCGGCACTATTTGTACCACTTCCTTTTGAACCTGAAGTAACTTTATTTCCAACATGGCTACCAGACTCCACCTGTTCCTCAGATGCAAGAGCAAGCTCCTCACTTCTCTTCTGAAACAACAAACAAAAACTATTAATTCCAGTGTAAATATAAATAAGTCCTGGACATAGCAATGCAACAAAAGCTTTTCTCCAAACAGCAATCAACCTCCCACTCAAAATTATGTTTTACCTGTTTGAGAAACAGGGAGAAAGTAATGAATCCATCACTTCTATTAGAGTGCAATACAAATAATCTCAAAAACGCAGGCACAAAAAGTCTCATGTCCATCAAATGGGGCCGGATACATAAATTATTTCTACCAGAAAGAAACACCAAGACTAAATACTAACTAGCAGCGGTTTTATACAAGCTAACCATAGTTCAAATTGTTAAATGCCCAACACGTTGATATCAGTATATTGCAATTAAAAACAACAGACAAATAAATCTGTTTTAAGTTAAGAAAGATGCTTCACCCAAAAGATTCCATTTGAGTATTAAAAGATAATAATTTTTTGCTTTCCCTTATTTGTTTAAAGCCTTGCAGTATCTGCAACACAGTTCACCACAATCCATTCCCCAAATGGAGGCAAGCAAACAAAACCACAAAGTTATGAAATCGATGAACAGGCCAGGAATATCATTCTTCCAGGAGCATGACTAGATTAATGAGAAATTAGGATGGAGAGCAAAGCCAATTAGCCACATAACTAGAGGGTGGTAAGAAAAAGGTAGTACCTTGACATTGTTAAGGATTTCAAGCAACTTCTTTGGGTCTGAGCAACCATCCCGGAAAAACTCTGCAATTGCAATATTATGAAGAACCTGTCGATAATCATTTGGTTCCAAAACTTAGACTGTGCAAAAAGAAAGGGTAAAAACTGGTGAAGCTAAAAACTCTACAAGCAACTATAACATTTGACTAGTGCTGATTAGTGTAAGCTTATTATCCTATACACTGATAGAAGAGTTATTAACATATATAATGAAATCGCCATATGAAAATAATTAAACCTGGTGACAGGTTTTCAAAAATTCGCCATGAATGTACAAAACGATAATCATTAAATATATAAATAAGGAAAGCAATATTGGATTAAGTTAATTGTTTTAAGAAATCAGCTGTTAATCAAGTATTAGATAGCCAGAAAATTACACAACAAAAAGGTAGAAAACAATATCCAAATTCTCACTATAAAAAGCAAAAAAGATCTAAGAAATAAATCGATTCAACCGCATTCATGAAAGGAACCAATGCATGCATATGCGTAAAAATAAATTGAAATAATTTACCTTGGGATCGTTTTCTTTCTTCGACTTGAGCTGATTCAAGACATCGACGCACTCGGCGAACTTCCTAGACTGAAAGTAAAGGGCGGCGTCTTTAGCGATGGCGGAGGTGACGGAAAGGACGGCGTCGTCGTCGCCGGCGGCGGAACCATCTCGATTCGGCGCCGATGAAGATGATGAATCTCGCAAATCCATGAGCAGATCAGACCAATCGAAGGAGATAACAAAAATTAAATTTAAAAATAAAAAGATAAAAAAGGATCTCAGGCGTAGAGGAAACCCCTTAGCTTCTTTAAACAAGGAAATGCACAGTTTTTTAATGAAATCACAATTGGGGAATAATGTTTTGGTCAAATTAAACCATTGGCCACCGAATTATTATCTCGTTTCTAATTAGGTCACCAAATTATTTTTCTACAATTTGGTCACTAACGTTATGTTTCTTTCTATTTTGGTCATTAATCATAAATTTTGATAGTTAACTTAATAGAGATAATGATGTGATTTGTTATAACAATAATTTTAGTCTTTGAAATTTGTGCATTTTTATCATTTTGGTCCTAATTTGAAATAATTCATTAAATTTAACCTTCAATTATAAAAATTATATTAATTCGGTCATTTTTTATTTCTAACTTAAACCCTAGTCTTGTTTTCACCGCCTCCTTTGGTCATTGTTCGATGTCGTCTTTATCACCTTCTTCCAAATAGACCATCGGACAATCGAAGGATAAATTGGGTGGAAATTAAGAGCGGTGAAGATGAAGAAGTAAATGTAACATTCGAATAATGTTACATTTCAAAAATTATATTTTCAAAGATAATTTTATATTCCATAATTAAATACACTCTCAGCGTTGGCTAGGAAAGAGGTTCCTCCAGCTGTCGATACTACTCCAACAGAATAGAAAACTTTCTATTATATCTAACACTCCGACTTTGTCTCTTACTGTTACTGACATGTTTATCAACAATAATAATTTGAGGAGAGCCCGACAGTACTCTTTTATATTCTCATCAATATTAAATAACATTATAATTTTTATTTAAAAATATATTTTTATTAAATAATGTAATAGATAGACAACGTTTTCAACATTAATAAATTTAGTCGTTTATTGTCAGTGGTGGCTCTAGGACCAGTTGATAGTCTATTTTATCTCTCCACTTCAATTTTTCTACTATATCTTCTTTCCCCTTTTTTCATCTCTCTCTATTTTGTTAAATGTGATTTTTTTTCTTATTTAACAAGTCTTTCATTGTTCATAATATTGTCTAATACGTGTTAAATCTTATTTTATCATTTTTTTTTCTTCAAAGGTGGATTTGTCGTCATTTCTCTAGTTGTTGTTTATTGGTTATATTGTCGATATATTCTTCTTTTGGAATCTTTATTAGTTTTCTCATTTTTAATTAATGCTTGTAATCGTCAAATATATGTTATATTTTTGAGTTGTGATCTAATTGTCAATATATTGTTATGTTTTATTATTATATTAGTGTCGATGTGTTTATCTTTTATTATTAATAATAATATTTATTTGTATCTTTTATTTATTTTTTGAATTGTTTGATTATTCTTTTAATTCGATATTATTATATGAGAATTTTTCCAAATAGTTTGAAGGTGAACAAGGCCACAATTAAGACTTTCCTATACAACCTGCGAGACCATTGCATAAATTAGTTTCAACATATGGAAAATTGGGCTTAGCCCACTCAAAACACTATGCTTATTTGGATTGAACTGAACAATTTTATGTTCATCTATTTGCTTAAGTAACTCAAAGTTCAACTACTTAGTTGATGTCGATTCGAACATGAAAATTTGATTAATTAAAAAATAAACACGATTCGAATTGATCTGGTTATAAAAGTTAATGATCTAAAATTCTTTCAAGATAGTTCAAACTATAAAGTGAATCAATAATGTAGCAATAATGATCTAAAATTCTAAAATTACCGATCTTGAGCCTGCATGGTCACTTCCGTGGCATAGAAGGAAAAGACAATGACAATAATGTAGCAAGAAATCCACTATAGTCAACGCATATAGATCTAAAATCGAAGATGATTGGATGAGGGCAAAACAGGGACAGGGTCAAAATAACTGTCGAAAGAGACGACAGAAGGCATACCCACTTTTAAAAAAACATGATAGAACAACAAACGGTAAGGCGTTGAACACACAACCCAACGATTTTCCCAACATCTTCCCACCAAAGAGAGACTCGCATAGAGCCCTAAGCATCGAGAGAGAGGTTCCACAACAAAACGCCTTAATTTTAAAGATTAGGGTTAAAATTTAGGTTTAAAAGTTATGGTTTTAGAATTTAGGGGTTGTAGTTAGAATTTAAGATTTAGAGTTTTAGAGTAATATGGTTAGGGATTTAGGTTTTAACCTATAAATCTTAAATTCTAACCTCAAACTATAAATTCTAACCACAACACATCAATTCTAAACCACTAAATCTAAACCCTTAACATCTAAACCTTAAAATCTAATCTTAAACCCTAAAACTAAGGCACTTGTAAAAAAAATTATTTTCACCATGTATATAGAATTATTATCCTATAAACTTTAGAACAATATAATTATTGCTTTGTACAGTTTTTAATTTTTAATATTTTTTTAAATAAATAATAAATAAAATGGAGTCTTTTAAGTTTTTTTATACAAATATACTATTTTTAATTAAATATAAAAGTAGCATTCAAATAACACATATTTGTATCATATAAGTTAAAAGGTGTGTCATGTCTCCACATCTTTTTAAGGCACTTGGATGTTTAAAAATATCCGGCCCGAATCATTTGACCCGTCGACTCGCTTACGATTGAAAATTATCGGGTATTTATTTAAAAATACTTAAAATTTTTGGGTCGGGTATCCGACCCGTATTTTTTCTCCAGTAGTTGGGTCAGCTCAGGGCCGAATTTTTTTTATGACCGGGTACTCGACTCGGTAATTTTAAAACATATATTTTAAATTTTAAAATTTTATTTTATTTTATGTTTCTTACTGTATTCCCCTAAAATTAATTTCTAATTTCTTTTTATACTTGTATTATATACTTTTAAGTTTTAAAATTTTCAAAAATAATTATATTAATTTTTCAATATGAGATTCGAAAGAAAAATTATGTTCGAGATTAATATTTTTAATACCTTCTTTCATCGATAAACTTTAATATATATACATATATATCCAAATATTTTTCTCTTAAAATTAATCCTAAATCAATAATTTTTTTGTTTGAAATATATATATATATATATATCATGAAAATTTTATGTGTTTCCTGTGTATTTTTTTAAATAGATTAAAAATATAAAAAATAAACCGGGTATCTGGTACCCGATTTTACGGGTACTTGAAATTTGCGGGTACCCGATTTGCGCGTACCCAATTTGTATGGCCAAGGTTTCACTACCCGAAAATTTCGAGTAACCGATTTTGAGCACTCCTAATAAGTAGTAAACACAATTCGAGTCAAGTAGTGATAGCAACTCACGTGTATAATTTACAATCTCCTTAAATAATATATTTTGTATAAGAATACATCAGAGAGATCATATTATAACAACTTTTTTAGAGAAATAATAAGGACTGTCTTTATAAGAACTTAAAAACTTGGTTCACTATTTGGGTTACCTCTCAATTATCCATTTCAACCTTGACTTTGAAACATTTAATAATTTTTTTAATATACATGTCCATCTAATAGTTCATATTCGGAGTGTGAGGTTGTCTCTCCCAATAATGCCGTCTTTAAGGTTTGAACTCGCGTCCTCACCTTAAGAGTACAATGTGGCTTACTAATACACACAACACTGGTCGGTGAAACATGTAATAATTTAACATTTCATAACCTTAACTTTGAAACATTTAATATATGGGTAACGTATATATGTAATAGGAAAAAATTATCTAGTCAAACTAACGTTATTCAAAAGAAATAATCATTAAACTTAATGATTTTACTCAATTAAGGGAAATGGAAAATTAAAATTTCTTCTTAGAAACAACTGCACTTAAGGCAATTAAGTCAATGTTCAATCAACTTTCCTTAATCCGTGTTCAAAAGTAATAAATTATGAATATATTAAGTGGTCCAGCTAGAAAATAGAGCGTTGTTATTAACGAAATTTAATTAATTGGTTGATTAATTCAGATTGGATACTGCATAGATTAATTATGAGGACAACTTTTCCAATCCAATTTATTCCATTCACAAATCACAATAACAAAATTCAAACATTTGACCTTATTTAATAGATCCAATGTTTCGGCTCCCTACTTAATTACTATTTAAAAAAAAAACAAATGAAAGAAGCCAGTTTCTTACAGAAAAACCGTTTAGTATACCAAACAACATCATATAGGCGTGAGCTTTTGTGTCGGTTTAAGGCCGTAAATGAAATGAGACAGATTGCGAGTTATTCAAATTCAACTCGATCAAAGCTCAATCAATACTTGATATAATTGAACTCGAGCTCGAACTCAACTCGAGTTCTTAACGAGTTAAATCGAGCTCAACACTATTAGACTCAACTCAAATTCGACTCGAGTTCTTAACGAGCTGAGTCGAGCTCGGTATTACTCAAGCTCGACTCAACTCGTTTATACCCCAAATCGGGTTGATTCATGGTAATTGAAAAATAAAAAATAAAAAAATAAAAATTAAACTTTGTAAAGCATTTGTTTTGACGTAAGCGTCTCCCACAAGAAGTGGCCTTTAGGATCAAAGACCGTGAAACGTGAAACGGTAATGGTCTCTCTTACTTTAACTAGTGGTTAAAGATTTAATTTTTATTCTAGATATAAAACAGTTTTAAAATTTATGGTGAACGTTTGTCTCTCATATGAGCCAACAAAACATAAAAGGATGAGTCACTGAATTCGATCCAGTAGACATATCGGAAAACCAAAAATAATACCGTGACGCGTTAAGCAACAGATGGTTCGATTACTAGATAGGGTGGCTAAGCTGGCTAATCATGATTACCAGAATAATAATATTTAAAACGACTATGTAAACCCTGGATTAAGACAGCTTCCGGTTCTAGGTCTGTTTTGTTGTTGCTTTTGCATGCAAATCTCATGGAAATATTGTTGAAATACTGATAAAGTACAAAACAACAAATCTTATGAGATGGATGGATGGAAATACTTTGCCCTTTTCGGTGTCTTTATTTATGCTCTCACGTTCAAAATTAAGTTTAAGGTTTAGGGTTTTAGGGTTTAGAGAATTTAGGGTCGGTGTATTTTTAGGGTATAAGGTTTATGATTTAGAATTTAGAATTTAAGGTTAGAGCTTAAAATTTAATTTTGTAGTATTTTTTATTGTTGGGGCATAAGTAAAAATACCGAAAAAGGATAGACAATTTTTATCCGAGATGGATGGGGGAGATTACGACAACTTGAAATTTGACCCAAACACAATCATGTATCAATAATTGATGAATGATCCAACCTAGCTTAGTTGTCTTTGATTATGACTCCATTCCAAATTCTATCTTTAGGAATCCCTTATTTTGATCTAAAAGTTAGGACGAATATAGTTTAATTTGATAAATATTTAAATTAATAAGAACTAAACTTATCATCAGACAAAAAGAAATTGACGGACACATATTTCTCTCATCCCTTTAACAACTTTATCCCCGAGTTTCATGATTTTTACTCGGTCATAGTAGGCCTGGAAAGTTATGTACATGCACAATAAGATCGACTACATAAGGTAAAAAAATATTTAAAAATTGAGTTAAGTTAAATGCTAGAAAAAGAAAAGCAAAATTTTAATTTTATGCCAGTGGAAAATCACACGAGGAAAGTGGATTGTTGTTGTACTTCATGGGTTTAAGTCCTGTTAGACTTATTTTTTATTCAAAAGTTAATATGTTTCGCACACAATAAGTCAACAAACATATTTTACATGTTAATTAACTGAATCGTTAACCGTAATCTTTAATTGATATAATTGTTATATTTTACATGTTAATTAACTGAACCGTTAAAGTTAAACAATTTTGTTACATGAACCATTAAAAATGATGGTTAATGGTTAGCCTATAGGTAGGTTAACATTTATTACATTATTTATACATATATTTTGTTCACAAGATTGACTTCTCAAAACTCTCTTATAATATAATATTTATCGGAGAGATAATTTTATCATTATCAAAAGAAGCAGTGAACATGTGAAAAAAATTGTATGTTAACCTATAACTGAACCATTAATAATAATTAACCGTTAATGATTAAAATAATTAACCGTTTCTTAACAGTTAGATTACGATTCAATAACTATTATAACAATTAACCGGCCGTATAAATTAAACGATTCGATTAACCTAGTGGACCATATGGATCCATGTCACAAAGTTTTCAACATTAAAATTTGAGGTTTAAGTTTCAGAAACTTATCCATATATTCCAACTGAATTTGACCACATTCAATGCTAGCTACTTGTATTCTCAATTTGCTCTTGTAGGAAGACAACCTCTTTTTGTCCCCTCCTCAAATGGAATAGATCTTAATCTTGGTTTACTTCATCCCTCCAAGTATATATCTTTCCCACCATTTTTTCCTATTTTTTCCTTCAAAATATACCCATTTTTCATTTCACATCATAAATAATTTGGACCAATAAAATCACATCATATGAAATGACAGGTGGCAAAAACAAAAGGATAAAGTATATAAATGGTCGCCAAACTATTTAAAAATATATAAAATGATCACTAAACTTTTAAAAGTTATATAATGAGCATTAAATTTTAGTTTTTATTATAAAATGGTCACTGAGCCGTTAATTGACATCAAATGAATGACGTGATAGTTACGAAAATTTGAATAATAACACATTTAATCCTCCATATTCACACATTCAATCAATTTAGTCATAATTTAACCCTCATTATTGATGTTTAAATTGATTAAATGTGTAAATGTTGAGGATTAAATGTGTTGTTATACAAAATTTTGTAACTGTCGTGTCACCCAGTTAACAACGATTAACGACTCAGTGACCATTTTGTAATAAAAAATAAAATTTAAATGTCATGTGACACATTTTTTTATAATTCCTAAATATAATCCTAATCCTACCTAAAGAGAAGGGGAAGGGAGGAAATTGTTCTTAATGAGTCGAACTCTTGACCTAAGAGAATATGAGAAACAAAAATAAACAGTTTCAACTTGATCAATCGACCAAATATACTTGCATACACCAATTATTTTTTTTCATAATACAAAATGAGAAAACATCTATACTTTAATGTCAAACCAAAAAGTTTAGAATGCAATATGGAAAATTGGTGATGAATTTGATATTTTATATTATTTTTGGTGAATGATTTGATTTTGATTTTATTATATTATCATATAAGCTTGGTCATAAAGAAATCATCTACATGCATGCATATTAAAGGATAAGGTTTCAATTTCATTAAAAAAATCTAAAATGATTAACATATCTGATCTGATTTTCATAGGAAGGGGCGGCCCACTTGCTCTATTTGCTCTGCTGCTGCCTCTTTTCCCCCATAAAAATCACTGTCCCACATCAAGTCCCCATACAAGGGAATCATCCACTTGATTTTATCCAAACCATGGCTCCATATTGAGGTAAAACGATCGAATAAAGTCAAAAAAATTTAAATTAATTAAATTAGCGAGCCTTGTTTTAGATATAATATTGAAAATATCTAATATTTGACTAGTTAGTCATTTTGGTCATTGTTCTTTTTTAAACAATTTAACTTTTAACATTTTATTGTTGGTTAAAATGACTTCTCTATGGATAAAAACCGATAATTAACTAATGGCAAACATATCAAGATGACTTAAAAAAATAACACATTAACTAAGAAAAATAATTTTATAAAATAATATAAAGTATAATATTTTTTTGCTAACGTGTCATTTTGTCAAGCCATCACTTTTGTCTATATGATATTGCCAATGTCAGTGTACAATGTCATGTATGTTTGTTACGCCATTTTCAAGTTGTTTATTATTAGTTGACTAATATTTTTTTCATTTATAGAGGAGTTATTTTGTCCCAAAATAAAATGTTTAGGGTAAAAGTTCTTTAAACAAAAGAATACGTACTAAAGTGACTATCCAGTCAAACTTTAGGGGTATTTTTTGTATTATGCACCTATTTTATAACTTTGAAACATTTTCGAGTTGAGTTAAGTTAATTCGACTTGTTCAAGTTTCTATTCAAATTTTAGGGGTATTTTTTGTATTATGCACCTATTTTATAACTTTGAAACATTTTCGAGTTGAGTTAAGTCAATTCGACTTGTTCAAGTTTCTGTTCAAATTTAATTATAAGGGTTTATAGTGTTATGAATATGATACTAATTAGTTCCAATATAAACAGTTTTTATAACCATATACAATACACATATATAATTCTTCATATTTTTCGTATGTGATATACATATATTAGACCGAATTGAGGTACTCAACTTGAACTTAAAAATTGATTCACTTATTACTAAAAATTTTGAGTTATTTATATTTTCATTTTATAATTCAATTTTTTTTTACAAAAATTTTCAAGTCGAGTCAAACTTTTAAAATTACGAGTTGAGCCGAATGTTTTCTCTTCGAGATGAATAATTCATTTTTTTTAGTCGACTCGAATTTTATCCACCCACATTTTCAATTAAATTCATTGGATTTTACCAACACTAACATAATCTCAATAATTTTAGAAATTAACAAAGAGATTATTCATGTATCAATATTATTTTACTAGTTAAATAGATTATTATTTTAAAAACAAAATATTAATAAATTTAGAGTTAGAAAATATACTTTTATAATTTTTTAATAGTTTTAATGTGATTACATGATAGTATCTGTTCATATATATTTTTTTTATCTTTTGACAATACACACAAATTGCCGACAACGATTTGAACCCGAGTTTTCTCAGATAAACATCACCCGCTTTTCCACTTAGACCACTTATAATATTTATATTTTAAATCTATAATTATTATATATTTAAATTTATATAAATTGAACCCATGCTAAGCTGACAAAATATATGATGAATATAAAGATGTTTGTCGACGTGAAGGCAAAGCTATTTTTGGGTTTGAAGTCAAAGAATAATATTTAGAAAAATCTTACCTTGCCTTACAAAAAAAAGTTACAAAAGATGAACTTTCAAGAAAGTAAAATATATAAATAATCATTAAATCAAGTAAAAGTATTATTTTAATAAAAAATTTAGAAGTCGAAATGTTATAAAACAATTATTATACATTATAAAACAATGATAAAAATTGTTAGAAATCTATCAATTAATTTAAAGATTAAAAATGTTTATATTATTTTATTTTGTATAAAAAACGATGAAATTTGTACAACTCAATAAAACTCAGTGATATTTTTACAAATTCAATAATTTTTCTTTTCTTTTTTTGAAATAGCCACTGAATTTTCATTAGACTATAGAAAAATTTAATTACAACGCAATCAAGAAGAAGACAATTTGGGTTAAAATGACCCAAAAAGTTCTTACAACTCAAAAACAATGAAAACGAAAATTTTTATGGAAATATGCATACCGACGAAAATTCAAAAGCTTCATGAATTTCATTGTCTCTGTCCAAACGAGACACATAAAGAAGGAAGGAGTGGTGCGCGATCTATTATGTCAGGCAAAAGGTACAGGTACCTAGGACTAATTTTATCGGCAAACAACCATCAACGTTTGGGGATAAAATATTCCAAGTGACCACCGACAACACCATGAATCAGAAACTAGCGCCAAGTGAATCTCTGTGCGAACAACAATCGAACGTTAGGGTATGCTGAAACCTGCCACGAAGAAAGATGAACCAAACCAAAAAAATAAAACAAAAACATGTCACAAAGACAGAAGAAGAAACGTGTCACTAGGACAGAGAAAAAGCGTGCTACAGAAGCAGAGATTCTTATTAAAATAAAAACAAGAAATTTGATAAAATCGGTGGTCGACAACCAATATAAAGATTAATTGTCGACCATTGATTAAAGAGATTGAACAAAAAAAACGGTTAAAATTGAAACAATTTTGAGAGAGAGACTATTAGAGTTTTTTGAGAGAGAGGAGAATCTTATATTAATTTGATTTATCCTTTTAATTTTTTGAAAACTTGGATGAGAAAAATATCAATTTTACTTAAATCTATAGTAACCATTGGCGTATTTTATAAAAGAAAATACAGCCGTTGATGAGGTGCTAAATTCAAAAAAGACGGAAGCTACGCGTCTGGTTTACATACGAGGCGCGTGAGAAACGTCAAATGTTGCTTACGTGGACACTAATCATCCCGCAACAAAATCCAAAACAAGACGAAAACAGTCCCTTAAACGTGACTAAAAAAAACTCTCGGGCTCGTTAAATTACGTGGCAATCTTATCAACCGTTACATGGCGTAACAATTTCTCGCCGTTGGATTCATCGGCTAAATTCTTAAACCTAACAAGAAATTGGGAAAGCATAAAGTTATTATTTTTAAAAATCGACACTGGTTGAAGGGGGAAAAATGGTGTCAAATACTTGTTACTGTTCACGATTCTTAGCTATAAATAGGAGTCGGAGTCTTTCTTTCGTTTACCTTCACTCTAAATCTAAACAACCTCCGAATTCACTATTTTCTCCAAGCTTTTCAAAGCTAAATTTTCAAAAGCGTTTCAATTCTGGGTTTTCTGGATTTTGCAGAGTTTCTCCTAATCCAGCGTTCTCGGTATCATCTTTTAAGGTAATTAAAGCTCGCATTTTTATGCGTTTGATGTTTTGTTTAAACGGTTTCTGAAAATGGGTAATTTTTAATTTTTTGGAATTTCCAGAGAAGTGATTTAAAGAAGCAAGAGGAGGAGGAAGAAGAAGGGATGACGATTAAACCGGCAGTTCGGATCGCCGAGAGGAAATTAGTCGTGAAGAACCGGACAATCCTAACCGGAGTTCCCGAAAATGTGATCGCGACGTCCGGTCCGGATGAGGGGGTTTTCCTGGGAGCGGTTTTCGACGAAGAGAACAGCGGGCATGTGGTGTCCATCGGGACTTTACGGGACGTCCGGTTCATGTCGTGCTTCCGGTTCAAGTTATGGTGGATGGCCCAGAAAATGGGGGATCAGGGCAAAGACATACCTATGGAGACTCAATTCCTATTGGTGGAAACCAAAGAAGGGTCCCACCTGGACTCGGCCGGAGAAAATCAGACCGTTTACACCGTATTCCTTCCTTTGATCGAAGGCCCGTTCCGAGCCGTTTTACAAGGGAACCAAAACGACGAACTCGAGCTGTGTTTAGAGAGCGGCGACGCCGACACCAAAGCGTCGTCGTTTACGCATTCGGTTTATATCCATGCGGGGACCGATCCTTTCAGTACAATCACGGAAGCAATCAGGGCCGTCAAATTACATCTCAAAACTTTCCGGCAACGTCACGAGAAGAAATTGCCCGGAATTGTTGACTATCTCGGGTGGTGTACCTGGGACGCTTTTTACCAGGATGTGACTCAAGAAGGGGTCGAAGCTGGGCTCGAGTCTTTAGCCGCCGGTGGGACGCCGGCGAAGTTCGTGATCATTGACGACGGATGGCAATCCGTCGGCGGCGACACGAACAGGGAAGACATTTCGTCGTCATCGGCCGATCAGGCAGAAACGAAACAGCCGCCGTTGCTTCGTTTGACGGGGATAAAAGAAAACGAGAAATTCCAGAAGAAAGACGATCCGGCCGTGGGGATCAAAAACATCGTCAACATCGCGAAAGAAAAACACGGGTTGAAGTATGTGTACGTTTGGCACGCGATCACGGGGTATTGGGGAGGAGTCCGGCCCGGAGTTGAGGAAATGGAAGGATACGGGTCAAAAATCCGGTACCCGATGGTTTCCAAAGGAGTGGTGCATAATGAACCGGGTTGGAAAACCGATGCGATAGCGGTTCAAGGGTTGGGTTTAGTGAACCCGAAGAATGTGTACAAATTTTACAATGAATTGCACAGTTATCTGGCGGATGCCGGAATTGATGGAGTTAAGGTGGACGTGCAGTGCATTTTGGAAACCCTCGGCGCCGGACTCGGTGGTCGGGTGGAGTTGACGAGGCAATATCATCAGGCGCTTGACGCATCGGTGGGGCGGAATTTTCCCGACAATGGGATCATCGCTTGCATGAGTCATAACACTGATGCACTCTACTGGTAATTTTCCTGGCCTTTCTTTCAACATTTTCTTTTCATTCTATAGTAATTTGATATTTTGATGTTTGAATTGTGTTGAAACAGTTCGAAACAGACGGCTATCGTAAGAGCATCGGATGATTTCTACCCCCGGGATCCAGTCTCGCACACCATCCACATTGCGGCGGTGGCCTACAATAGTGTTTTCCTTGGGGAATTTATGCTGCCGGATTGGGATATGTTCCACTCTCTTCATCCGGCCGCCGATTACCACGCCTCAGCTCGTGCCATTAGCGGTGGCCCCATCTATGTCAGGTAAGGACTAAGGAGGAGTTGCCTAGCAGAAATCGATTTAATCTGATTCTTAGTTTACAGTTTTGAGTGACTAAATGTTCAAGCTTTTGTTTGTAACAGTGATGCCCCCGGACGACACAACTTTGAGCTCTTGAAGAAACTGGTGTTGCCTGATGGGTCCATTCTCCGTGCTCGTTTGCCTGGACGGCCTACTCGTGATTGCTTGTTTACAGATCCAGCTCGTGACGGTGCTAGGTAAGATCAGCTCTTTAAGTGAGACTTTAGCCTGCAGTCTGCATGTTTATGATATCAATTTGTATAAAAGAACTTTGATGTTGGTTTATATAGATATGAAAATTCCACCATCTCTGTTTTTCTTTGATTGCAGCTTGTTGAAGATATGGAACATGAACAAGTACACCGGAGTTCTCGGTGTTTACAACTGCCAAGGTGCAGCATGGAACAGCGCTGCAAGGAAAAACACTTTCCACCAAACCAATACCGACTCCATATCGGGCCACGTAAAGGGGCGTGATGTCCATCTCATTTCCGAGGCCTCGTTGGACCCTGAATGGGCCGGTGACTGTGCAGTTTATTGTCACCGCACCGGTGAACTAATTACCCTTCCATACAATGTATCCATGCCGGTTTCCCTCAAGGTCCTCGAGCATGACATCTTCACACTAACACCTATCAAGCACTTGGCACCAGGATTCAGTTTTGCACCCTTTGGACTTATTGGCATGTACAACTCCGGTGGTGCCATCGAGGATCTAAAATATGAAGTTAAGGATGGAGCCAACCTATCCGAGCTTGATATCGGATATGAAGGTGAAAGCAGCAGTGTTGTTGGTGCGAGGGTGGAGAATTCTAGCAATGAACTGGTAGGAAAAGTTTGCATGGAGATTAAAGGTTGTGGAAACTTTGGTGCTTATTCATCAGCCAAGCCAAGAAAGTGCAGTGTTGGATCTAGTGAAGTCGAGTTCGATTATGATTCGTTGTCTGGATTGCTGAAGTTCAGCTTGGGGAAAATGCCCGAGGAAGGGCAGAAGGTCCATGTTGTTGATGTTGAGTTATGAGTTAGATGTAGCAGAGTAGTTGTATCAGATTCAGAGTTGATTTTGCTCTGGTTGGGATTCTATCAATAGTCCCTCTTATTTTTTACCCATTTATTAGGTTTCATGTATTAAAGATGGAGTGAATTGAAATAAAAGTTGATTCTTGCTATTAAAACTTGAGTCGACTATCCTATCTAAGAATTAAATTTACGGTTGCGGTTGCGGCCGTGCTGTGAACATAACTGTATGCGATTGTGATAGTAGTCGAGATCCTATCCACTAGGATCCTTGGTTTGCTATTTGAAATGTTCGACGTAAAATCAAATAGTCAAGAGATCGTTTCGATACCACCTCTCTATGCATGAGACAGCAAGAAAATCAAAATCTTAAAGCCATTTTTCATTTATTTTCATATCATCCTTTTGATTTTGATTGCTCAAACTTGAATAGAACAACTTTGTCCTGAGATGTAAGTGAACCAGGAGAAGTGTAAAAGCTTTAAAACAAGGCATGTAATATTAAAAACTACACTAGCAATTAAGGTTCTCATGTCCATGCATCCATACAAATACAATTGTTTTCTAATTGTACAAATTAAATGCTTAACAGGTGAATTTATATGTCCAGTACAGCACCCTACCATAAGTAAAACAAGGACTACATCTAAAATTCCATTTTAACAAGTGCATTTGATGATACTTCAGATCCATAGTGCAGCCAGTCCTTGGCACAGATCAGGGCTTCCGCGGTCTCTGGTCGCAAGGAGCTCCGGTACTCGTCTAGTTGCTTGATTGTGATATCAAAGACCGAATCAGGAGCAGCAGCGGATACTGGAATCGACAAAATGTCACGAGCCATCTTTGAAAGCGTTGGATACTTCATCTTGTTCAGCTTCCACCACCCTAAAACATCAAAATCTTGGACACGAGGCAACAAGGACTCTTCCAAGTATTGATCCAGCTCAGATTTCATCTGCTGGTTACTGGTCTCCATAATGTAGGCATCGAAATCTGAAAGTCCTTGACCCGAAAGAAGGTTTCCTTGACGAGACTCGTCGGCCTTCCCATTTCCAGCATTGCCTTCTTCTGCATATGTTGGTGTCAGAGGCAGTGGAAGTGCTACATATTCAAGAAAGAGCTCATGAATTCCATCGTCAACAATTTTGATATATGCGGGAGCGTCTTCACCATATATTTTTGTGAAACTGAACTCGACAAGCTTCATCTTGAAACGAGGATCCATGATCACAGCAATTGCCAAAATCAAGCTACAATCCCTCCAGTACTGATCAATCTTTTCCTGCATTGACTTACCAAGGTTGCTGATGAAGGGGTCCTCGTTAGTGATCGAACGACCCAAGTCTGCATGTATTTTCCATGCTTCGTGAAAGAATGTTATTGCAGTAGGGTTAGTTGTAGTTGTAAGGATGCTAGCTGCATCAAAGAGAGGTTTCAAGAGAGTGCATAAAGTCTCAGACAGCTTCCAGTCTTCCATTGATGGAGCTAGCTTATAATCCGGATCGGAAGTATCCAAACAGTTAAACACTTCCTTCAATTCAGTAGCAGCTGCCAGCATTTGGTATGTTGTGTTCCACTGAGTTTGATCATCAAGAATCAGGCTCTTTTCACTTGGCACTTGAAGGTGGTCTTTAACTTGGACAAACTTTTCATCATGGGATTCTGAAGTCTTCACGTACTTTACACTATCACGGATTTTCTTGACGATCTCATGCCCTGCACCAAGCACATCCTTTGCCATGCTGCTCAAAGTACGAGCTATGCAATTTCCAAGTAACAGCTGACCATTAAGAATAAGGGGATTCTTCGTACAGAGCAGAGGTCTAAGATTTTCCAGCCCAGCTTCACTTGTCTGATGATTGAAGGTGAGGGAAAACAACTTGCCTTCCAAACTCCAGTCTGACAGGCAGGCAGCAACAGCATGACTTAGAGCAGAATCGGAATCGGGATATGGTTCCATTATGACATTGAGAACCCGTCTTTGCAACTTCCATTCGAAATCAATGAAGTGGCCAGTTATAAACACATAACCCAGCGTTTGTTTCGAAGTCCACATGTCTAGTGTAAGACAGACACGCCCAGGAATACCCTCAATACACTTCATGACGCTTTGCTTTTCCCTCAGGTAAGTTGCAACACAATCCCCTTGAACGGTGTTGAAACTGACTTTGTCAAACCGAGGCTGAAGATTCTGAACAAAAGCTATGAACCCAGGATGCTCAACCATATGAAGCGGGTACTCATGCATTATGATCATTCTTGCAATTTCATGGCGGCAACGGTCCTGATCAAATGGTATGAAAGGTGAACCCGAAGACCTATAGCGTCGCTTTCGTGGTTCACTTCCACCAACCCTTGGGGTATATGGGGTCGATTGATTGTTATCCTGGTCACGTAGGAGCGCCGGACAAGAACCTTTAGCAATGTGACGTTTGAGGTGGCTGGTCCCTGCTACCTTGGAACCAGTACTATAAGCGAAACTTTGTTTGCAATGCTTACAGCACGCTCTTCTACATCCAGCACTCACATGTTCGATCGTAAAGTATTCCCAAACCATGGACTTCTTCTTCCTTCGCTTAGGCTGTGTTTCAGGAGTGATGAGGGCCAGCTCATTGTTATTCTCCACTGGGGTAGTTTCCATTTCCATCATTTCTGCCATTTCGGTCTAGAAGTAAAATTCGCAGCTGAGAGCAGAAGGAAATTTTAAAAAGGAATTCAAAACATCCATACATAAAAGAAATAGAAGAGTAGTTCCAAATTCCAATTACCAGTAAGGTTTACAAAACTCAAAATGCTAAATGTAAAGGAAACAATGAGGTTTTGTCGAAAAGATCGGTTTGACACATCAACAGAGAGAATGAGAGAGAGAAGATTCATAAAGCTCATCGAAACAGACTCTTATCAGCTTTGAGCTGCACCATTACAACTTTGAGCTGAAAAAACAGTCTGGATTGAACTTGACCTCTTTGTCGAAAAGGATGGTAAATTAAGCCGCATACTAATACTATATGGAATAATCCGGCACGGAACTATTAAGGGCATGGGGAGCCATGCCCCCAATTGCAATTTTAGTTCAACTAGTTTGAATACTTGTGAAATTAAGTCTTGTCCCCCAAAGTTTTAGATTAAATAATTATTAGGTCCCTGTTAATTTTGAAGTTAATCGAAATCCGTCCCTTCCATAGTCTAATCCTACTCCTCCTTCCTGGTATAGTTGATGAACAACAGTACAAACACTGAACTCTAAAATTCTACCATTATATATACCCACAAGCTAAGGCATTTCACATCTAAGTGGACCAGGGCTAAACTAGGTATTTCACATCTAAATGGGCTTTTTCGACATAGTTTACATTTTACATTGCACAGAAGGGAAAAGAAGTAGATCTAGGGTTTCAAAATTATAATTAAAAAAACAAAATAAACATGAGAAAAAGGAAAAGCCCAGATCAAACCCAATTCGATTTCAAAGACGGAACTCAAACGCAATCTGCCCAGATCAAGAACAATGAAACACAAAATTAAGGAAAAACTAAACGTTAAAAACCCAGATCAACAACGAAAGCAAAAGAACCCATCAACATTAAAGCATGAAATCACCAAACGAACGCTATATAAATAACAAATTAGTTCTAAATCAAAAAGTCCAACTTCTGCAACTTCTATAAGAACAAAAAAACCCCAACGATTTCACATGTTTGACAACACAATCGAGATCAACAATCGTTAATTTCACTCACAACACTGAAAACACCAAACGTTTTAAGATCAATTCAACGCCCTAAACTCTACAACAACGAAGCAAACATTAAAACAAGAAAGATCGGAAACAAGGGGAGAGAGCCCAAAATTACAGTGAAAGGAATGAAGAGAAAGATTAGGTAAGGGAAGGAGAACTTTACCGGTCAAAGCCCCAAAGAGAATCGATCCGGGAGCGAAAAGGAAGGCCGGAAAGTGAGGCCCGTTGAAGAGCGAGAGATCTAGGGTTTTGGGGGAGGAGGAAGACGGCGAAGATTTGGGCTTACAACAGACCCGAAAGAGAAAGGTAATTGGACCTGAAACTTGTTGGTTTGGGGGGGATAAGGTAAATTTTATGGGGTTATCAAGTTAAAAGGGTGTTTTTTTCTTCAAAAAAGAAACAATCTTTGCTTCTTCTTCTTCTTCTTCGTTTTGGTTTTGGACTTTTGATTTAGGGTTTGGTGTGAAGAGCCAATTTGACTTTGAAAGGCAGCCCAATGGCAATAATGGCTGATGTGTCCACTAAACAATCATTTTTATACCTTTGTCCAAAGCCTTTTATGGTTATCTATGGCTAAGGCCAAGCTATCTCCCGATTGTTTGTGGGCAAAATTACTCAAATATACTCCTTAAAATAATTATTTAGATAAATGTCCCTTTCAGTATAAAGGTTTTAATTTAGGCAAATTTTATATTGAGTAGGTAGGTAAAAAAGAAAGATTTTAATTTATCGCGTTTATTTTACACAGGACTTGCTTTTCACTAAATGCCTAAAAAACTTAATTTATGAATTCGTGTTTATTTTATACATAATTTATATTTAGTTTTTTTAAATAGTCTAAATGTGACTATAAGGTAGTATTTGTTTATATATATTTTTAATTAATTGACAATGCACACACTTTACAGACACTATAATTGAAGCTTTGTCTCCTATTATAAAAATCATCAATTTTTTTTACTAAGACACTTGTTAGATTCAACTTACGTTTATTTTATAAGAGGGATGAAGCAGAAAAGAACCGCAACAAAAAAAATACATGAAAGACAAAACAAAACTTCCAAAATCAATGAAAGAAGTAGAGACAAAAGCAACGCCATCATACCCACAATCTTTAGATGCATGTAGCTTCTATCAATATTTAATATTGGGATTAATATCTTGTACACTGGCGGTGAAAATTAAAATTTTTTACAAGAGCTTTAATTTTAGGATTTATAGGTTTAATTTAGGGTGAAGGGTTTTATGCGTATAGATTTAGAATTTAGGGACATTGGTTAAAATTTAGGGTTTATGGTTAGAATTTAGAGTTTAGAGGTAAGGGTTTAGTTTTTAGGGTAATATGGTGATGATTTAGGTTTTAATTTATAACCCTAAACTATAAATTTCAACCACTATCTTTAAACTCTTAAACTATACACCCTAAACTAAGTCTCTAAACCCTAAAACTAAAACGCTTGTAGAAACTTTTAGTTTCCACCGCCAGTGTATCAAATAATTACCCTTAATATTAATGGTTGTATGCTTGATGTATATAAGAGCTCATCGACACCAAGGATCGTCTAAGCTCTCATATGTATTCAAATTGACTGTTACGTGGTTCATACACTTCGGATGTGTTTGAACTAGGAGTGTTTAAATTTGGGTATCTAGGTCTTCGAGTACCCGAAGTACCGAGGACCTAGGTCTTCTGATAGTGGTTTAGCCGACCCGTGTTTCGGTCCGTGTTGGTTGAGTACCCGAAAGTTATGGGTACCAATTTTTTTTTAATAATTTACTTTATTAGATTAGAAGAAGAAAAATATGATTTACTTTATTAGATTTTTTTGTTAGGGGTGTTTAAAATATTTTTATTTTCAATTAAATTTTTACCATTCATCAAATTTTATGGAAATCTAATTGAAATTATTAATAATTTAGACTCCTGGAAAATTAAATTTATTAAAATCAATTACTAACACATTTTTGGATTAAATTTCAAAATTATACATTGAATTATATGATTCAATGTGTATTATAATACATGACATTTTTTTGTTTTCCTTCCGGTTTTCAGGACTTCGCCCTGACTAATTCGGACAGACTCACGTCGTACACTTGACTTTGGTGAATGAGTCTTCCAATGGAAATTTTTTGCATACACAACGCCTCGAACTCGAGACCTGCTTAAGCGATATCAAGCTGTTTACCACTTGGACCAACCTCGTTGGTTAAAATACACGACATTTGATTTCATATATATATATACATATATAATTTTTTTTTTTTTGAAACAAGAGCGGTCATTGAATTTCATTTCAAGAGAGAGGATTACAAACTAGTCATACCCAAAGCAGCAAAAGCACATAGTATATAAAATACATAAAAAAGAAAAGGGTAAAATACGCAAATGGTTACTAAACTATACCCGAAAAAACAAAATAGTAACCAAACTTTCAAAAACTGAAAAATGGTAATTAAACTTTATGTTTTGTTACAAAATTGTAACTGTGCCGTTAAAGAGGTAACATGGCTGTTAAAAGTTTTTGTATAATAGCATGTTTAGTCCTCTATAGTTACACATTCAATCAATTTAGTCACAATTCGAAGAAATCCAATAAATTTAATCCTCAATTTTTATACATTGTTATAATTTAGTCATGATATTCAAAATTGAAGTAATTTCGAAATATCAAGGGTTGTTTTTTTTAGAATTGGGACTAAATTATAACAATGTGTAAAAATTGAGGGTTAAATTTATTGGATTTCTTCGAATTGTGACTAAATTGATTGAATTTGTAACTATAGAGGACTAAACATGCTATTATACAAAAACTTTTAACACCCGTGTTACCTCTTTAACGACACAATTACCATTTTGTAACAAAACATAGAGTTTAATTGTCATTTTGTAGTTTTTGAAAGTTTGATTACCATTTTATTTTTTCGGGTATAGTTTAGTGAACATTTGCGTACTTTACCCAAAAGAAAAAGGGTATGAAAAATTAAAACAAAAGCCTTCACTCCATAGAAGACTGTGCAAAATCTTCAAATAAAATCAAACAACCGTAAAACTTCGACCGGGATACTTTATGAAATCTTCAATACTCTTCGCTGCAAGCATCGGACACATCGGCAAAACAACAATGAAAAGGCATCAAACATTGATAAGACCACCGATCATCTTAAAAAGAGATAACTGCCATGAAAACAGGTATACGTGTCACTAGAACAGAGTAAAACTGTGAAATTGCAGAAACTGCAAAAGATACAGAGATAGAAAGTGCAAGAATTGCAGACATATAAATTGCCATAAAGCAAACAAGAGATTGAGAGAAAAGCAGATATAAACATATTTCAGTCGAAGTAAAGCACATAAAACTAAAAGCAAAAGTAAAAGATAAAACAACACAAACACTCATCAAAATGATGAGATTTATTTATTTACAAAACCAGTCGACGATAAAATCGTCGTCGAAGAGAACTCAAAGTGAAAAAAAATTTAGAAAAGATGAAAAAAATATTGCCTCGGAGAAAATGAAAAAGATAGAAAAAGTGAGTATAATTTTAATTTCTGATCATATTATATATATATATATATATAATTAATTTTAAATTCGAAGTTTCTTTTATATGTATAATTGCAAAAAAACAAAAACAAAAACAAATCTATATATATATATATATATATTATTTTTTTGAATGGTCTATATATATCATTATGTACTAACTACTAAATCGAAAAAAAAAATTATGTATAATTTTAATATATGTATACATAAACCTTTTCTAAGTTCTAACCATTTCCATTTTCCCTAGTAAACCGACCACAGACCAAAACCTGCATATCCTCTGACGCACGAAGCACAAAAATGTCTACAAACGACACCCACTTCTCACAACTCCAAATTGTTAATTGAAAACATATCACAAATAAACACAATACACGCTTTAAATTAATATTAATTATTTGTTAGTTTAACGAGAAAAAGAGTTAGATTTTCTGAATAAAACAAAACAAATTGAATTATGGTGTTATAAATAGAAAAATTAGGGACGAGCAAAATTCGGCTCGATACCAAAAATTGAAAATTTTGAATCGACCCAAATTTTATAAATTCGAATTGATTTGTCTTGACTCAAATTTTATAGACTTGACTAGAAAAAAAATTCAAATAAAGTTTTAATTATAAAATAGGATTCGAATAACTCAAAAATTAAAATGAGTTTTTTATAATTTAGTCTCTCAATTTTATATTTTATTCAATTTAATCCTTCAACCGCAAATCTTTGCAAATACATTCTTTACATCAATTTCTTAACTTCTTTTTAGAAAATAATATCACCCTCAAAAATATCACCCTCAAAAACTCTTCTTTTAAGAAAATAATATTATAAATATATTATATAATTTTAGATGATATTTGATTTGTTAAATCAGATAACAAATTTTAGTTACACTTTTGAAAAAATGCGAAGAAGTATATATGTATACAGTATATCGGATATTGATACCCTAACTTTATAAATATTTATAATTATATTTGAACATAAATTCGAACAATTCGACTCTACTCAACACGAAAAGTTTTCAAATAAAGTTTGGGTGATAAAATAGGACTCGTCAACTGACTTGATCGATGCTCACTCCAAGAAAAACTGGATTGAGAGAGTAGTTTCCATAAAATACATTTACAATATTCTATTTAGATTAATCTGCTAATGAATCTGATATCAATAGTTAATAAAAATACAGTAGTTTGAACTAATTAGAAGATGAAATGGATGATTGCAAAAGGAGCGTGAGGCTAGTAAAAGAGAGAGAGAGAAATAAATCATGTCACTTTTTTTTCGTCTCACCACTAAAAAATTAAATTTTAAATTCTAATTTTAATATCTAAATCATAAATCTTAAATCTTAAACCCTACCTACCATATACCTTATACTTTAATTTTAAATAAATCTTAAACCTTAAACCTATTTTTTAATATAAAAACATAAATCGAAACACCAAAAAAGAACAGAGAATTTCAGTTCGATAAAAGGTAAAGCTCATTTGGATAAATTTCGTCTGCCCCTTTTCGGTGCCCCTACATATGCTTAAACACTAAAAAAACACTACAAAATTAAATTCTAAGCTCTAACCCTAAATTCTAAATCTTAAACCCTACACCCAAAAAATATACCCTACCCTAAATTCCATAAACCCTAACCACACCACCTAACCTAAAACCCTAAACCCTAAACCCCAAAACCCTAAAATTAATTTTAAGCGTGAGGACATATGTAGGGGCACAAACTCATTTGGTTTTGTTTTTTTTAACAATAATTTTGAAAAGGGGGCCTTAACGTGAGAGCACCCTTGATTTTGAGATTGATGTTGTGGTGGATGAATGTTCCACGAAGTTGGCAAGGGAAGTGTCGACCCCCCGACAAAGCCACCTCCGGTCCGATAAAAACGGGGTGTACTGTCTTTACCAACACCAACGTTCCTACTTCCTACCGTGGGGTCTTTCCCACATGCCTCCATGTGAACACCCCCTTTCTCTCCTTCTTGTCTTCCTCCTTAATCAATCTTTAATCTCGATTACATTTAAGCTTCATTTTGTGCATCTCACGCTCCTCTCTTTAGGTAAAAACATTAGACATTTTTGTCGTGCCGCTTCGAACGCGCGTATATCACATTAGATGTTTTGTCAAAATACAAGTATTATATTAGATGCACACTACAAAAAAATATACATATACCGACGCCAATTTATACCGACGGACAAAAAGCGTCGGTATAAACAGCATATAATGACGGAATATAGCACTGTCGGTATAGGTTTAAAATATACCGACAAATAATATGAGCCGTCGGTATAGGTTAGCCATATAGCAACGGTTCTGTTCTGTACGTCGGTATAGGTTAACCTTATAGCGACGGTTTCATTCTGTTCGTCAGTATAGGTATAGGGTTTACCGACGTTAAATATTATCTGTCGGTACAGGGTGTAAGTAAATTATATACCAACGGAATATCGTGCCGTCGGTATAGGTATGTTTAAAATTTTGGATTATTTAAAAAAACGATCGAAACATAAAATACCCAAAAAAAAAAATTAAAATCCCTAATCCCCATTCTCTCCCCCTTTGCTCAATCGCTTCTTCTTTGCTCCTTCACCGTTGTTCAAGTCAGCGTTGCACCGCCCACCAGGTAATCATCTTATTTCTTTCTTTTCTTCGCTGCTCCTTCCCCGTTCTTCTCTGCTGGTAATTAAAATATCAGCGTTCTTATTTTTTTTCTTTGCCGATAGAATATCAGCGTTGCACTGGGAATCATCTCAACATACTAGAGTCTCTTTGCCCGGGATGTCTAATATGGCATGAACTATTACAAGCTCTTGGAATATCTTCTATATTATTTGGTTTCCAACGGACACCCATCACTTCTGAAAGTAACAGGTTTGAAAATCAACCACTCCCGGTCCATTTATTCTTGAAAATGATAAATAATTTTCTTTTAACAATGCATGATGCAAGCTTGCTGGTAGTGTCAGAACCATCTTGTTTAAGTAAACCAGAGTGGTTAGCAGGAAGAAATACCTAGATAAGAAGATAATGATATTTATAAGTGTGGTTTAGTTGACTAATGATTATTTATAAAGATTCAAGCTTGTCTAATTATATATTTGAATAACCATTGTTAGTACAAAACCTGCCTCAGATTCAAACTAGAAGAAATGTCTGGTGTTTTTGATGTTTGTCTAATTATATGTTTGTCTATCATGCGTTTTTGTTTAGCCCCATTATCATGATAAATGCACATAACTCTTGCAATATGTGGGGGGCTGGGTGTGTGAATGTGGTGGAATTTAATTAAAATAAAAGCATCAATGAAGTTGCATTCTACTAAAAAAACCAACCAATTAGTCATTTTAACCATTTAGTAATAAAAGAAAATTTAACCAGCATTGACTAAATTATTTTTAGAATGTTTCTTCTCGAGCATTCTGAGAGTGGTGCCGTGCAGCAAAGTGTTCACCTCTCAAAAATGCATTAGTGGCAGCTCTAGAATGTTGAGATGCTGACATGTTTAGCAGGTAGAATACATGAAAAGGAATTCTCAGCATAGCAGAATGTACAAAATTTAACTTCTACGATCCCATATCAACAACAATCAGTACAATACTATGGCTGCAGGAAATATAGAAATAAGAATGTCCTCCAAACTTTGCAACATTCACAGATGATAATAAAATTTAGAATTCCAATTTATTTGTATAAATATACAAACAGAGATTCCTAGATGTACTCTAAAGTGAGAATATGTGTATGTTCATGAATTTATCTACATGGTAAATTAGACGGTGGTCCTTAAAATTGTCTCTAGACGGTGGTAATTGAAAAATATAAAGAATGAAGATAATTGCATGCTTAGGTGGTTTGTTTGACTAATGTTAGGTGTTAAGAAATTGAAGATGAGCTAAGTATGTTATGTTATAGATTCTGATTTACTATGACAAAGAAACAAGTGTTTTTACATATGTTTTTAACCATGTAATTAGTGTTTTGTGAAAGATGGGAGCTTTATCTTCTTGGTTTTTGGGTTTCTTGTTGTCTGAATATATATTCCCATATGCCACATTTCTTCTGATTTTATTTATTTATTCCTTTTCATTTCCAATTCTGTTTCTGAAATTCCACTCTTTTGTGATCAATTGAATAAAATCCTTCTGAGGTCTAAACTATCCCTTCATGACCCCACAGATTAATGATAAACATTACCAGGAATTATCATAAAAACCTGATTAAGAACATCAAGTATTTCTTGTAATAATTCGATCTGGTATATACTGCAAGTAAAGCAGAATGTGTAGTTATAATCTATTACAAGTTTCTGGATGCAGAACCATTTTTTTCCTAGCATGCTAATAGCTGTTTAATCCTTCTTTTTTTAGGTTATGTAAGTTTAGTTTTCAGAAATACAGATTAGTATCTAGAGCATGGGGAAACCTGTTGCAGATGAAATTATTCTCAGTTACAATGACGTTGTTCTTAGACGATCGGACCTTGAAATCCTCAGTGGTCCATATTATCTGAATGACAGAATCATAGAGTTCTATTTTAGTCTTCTATCTTCAAGTCATCCTTCACAGGACATCCTGTTGGTTTCACCATCGATTGCTTTCTGGATAACTAACTGCCCCGTTGTTAATGATCTCAAAGGTTTTTTGGAACCCCTTAAATTATCAGATAAGAATCATAGAGTTCTATTTTCATGACTTTTTCACACATGGAACATAGTTAATTCTTACATGCCAACCATACCTTTGACTGTTCTAACTTGTGTGTCTGTAGACTGTATGGATAAGACATAATGTGTAACAATGATTAAATTGTCTCTTATGATATACTATGCTTAACGAATACATAATGTGTAATAGTATGATGTTCATTGGTAATACAGGTATGGTTGAAATCTAAGGTTGCGAAATTAGAAAAACTTTTTGAAACTTGCTTTCTACCCTACTTTCAACAACAGCGTCCAGATCTACATGTGCCCGATATGGATGCTTTGCTTCGTATGGTTGATACAGAGGTATTCAAAATATTTTTCTTTCTTATTACTCCATTCATTTTTTATTTAAATTCATTATTTTAATTACTTTTAATAGGCAACATCTGATGCTGGTAGTGCTTCAGCACCAGTCAATTGTATCAGTCCATCATTGCCTTCAACAAATCAACAAAATACAAGTAGAAATGATGCTGGTAGACAATAGAGGGTGATCTTCAATTATTTCTAGCTTTTATTATGTAAGTTATTAAGAAACAAAAATATTTGTTTGCATATTACTTTTGTTTGTACTAAACTCGTAGGTACTTGTTTTATTGATTATGTATTACATACTTTTTTTATTCGAACATTAAATCTAATATTTTCCCTTTAAAATGAAATTATTTTTGTTATAGTTATTTTAGTAATTTTAATATTTAAAATAAAAAAATATTAAATAAAAATAATGGAATATATTAATAATTATTTAATATTTAAAAAAACAAAAAATACCAATTAAACCTATACTGACGGACAAAACTGTCAGTAAAAGATAACCGCTAGGAGCTATACCGACGGACAAACCGTCATTATAGATAACAGCTATACCAACGGACACAACCGTTGGTATAGATCTATACCCCTATACCGACGGACAAACCGTCATTATAGATAACAGCTATACCAACGGACACTACCGTTGGTATAGATCTATACCCCTATACCGACGGACAAACCGTCATTATAGATAACAACTATACCAACGGACAAAACCGTTGGTATAGCTATTCTGAGCCTATACCGACGGATCGAATGCGTCGGAATATATACCCTAATTTGTCGGGGTAGTCCACACCTATACCTACGGCTGTGTCCGTCGGTATAAGTTCAGAATACCTATACCGACGGTTGTGTCCGTCGGTATAACTTCATACCGACAAGCGTATTACCGACGGCGCTTTGTCTGTCGGAATTTCCCTTTTGTCCGTCGGTAAAAGTGTTTAGGGTATATACCGACGGATATTTGGTGTTTTACCGACAAATTTATGTCTGTCGGTATATGTCACTTTTTTTGTAGACACAAGTATCACATTAGATGTATTGTCAGTATATTTATGCCAATTATGATATTGTACCTTTAGAATATGATGTATTATTCTTAAGTGATGCGAGCTGTTTCAACTAATCTATTACAATTCTGTTTGAATAGTTATACTTTAGGTTAAAGCTCATTTTCTCTGAGTTCTCAAAAAACTTCTAAAGGCAACGAGGAACTCGAAGAAAATTTGAAATGTTACATAATTATAAAGAAAGTTATCATTCGATCATGTTCAACCGATGAAAAAGTGACAAAAAAATGTTTTCAAAATCAAGTTCAAAAGGCCTTTGAAAAGGAGTCATTTCTCCAAGGATTGATGTCGACGATTCTTGAACTAAACTCTTTAAGTTTTATACGTTTTTGGATCGTTGGATGGGAAAACGGATAGCTGAGATTAACTCCTTACTTTTTTCTCAAGTGATAATTTCATATATTTTACGGTTAATCTTAGCTATCCGTTTCACCCATCCAACAATCCAAAAAATGTGTAAAACTATGAGAAGTTTACATTGTGTAACTAGATCCTATCCCTATCCATATATATATATATAATTTTTTTTATCACATGTGACTATATAATACCATCATAGTTTAAAAGCATTATAAAAATGAGACTAAATGAGTGATGGGTTGAAAATTTAAGTATCAAATGAGACAATAAAGAAATTAAATTATTAAGTTGGTGTATGTGCCAAATTTAAGTAGTAAATATAAAGTTAAGCCAAGAATAAAATACAAGATTGGGAGATTAGGAGCAGCGTGAATGCAGTTGCTGTTAAAGGCGCGTGGACGAGAAAATTAGCTGGTAATACGTGGACAGATCTAAAGGAATGGCCCACGTGTTAGCCAACATTAGAGTAACAGCCACCGTCAGATCCGGCAATGTGCATCTAATATATGAAAATAGGATTATTCTCCTGGTTAGGCTTAATGTACTTTTTAATATCGCAAAATGGTTAGAAAATAACATGGTTAATTATAAGATTCAAAATTATTCTTTAGTATTTGTTCAATGTTTATACGTATTTTTAATCCTTTGATAGTGCACATGTACCTTTCAAACAAAGCGATTAAACTCGTATCTCATAAAATGAACACACTACAACAAAATAAGTTTTTAGCGGCACTTTTAGTGGCATTTTTAGAGTAAACGCCACTAATTTAGTACACCTCGCGGCGTTTATAAAAAAACGCCACCAAATAGCAAAATTCGCAATGTTTGCAATAATGCGCCACTATAAAATATGTTTTTGATGTTTTTGGTAAAAACGCCACTATAAAACATGTTTTTCGTGGCGTTTCTTCACAAGCGTCGCTATATCCTATAACTTTTAGCGGTGTTTTGAAAATCAAACGCCGCTATATATCTTAACATATTGTCGCATTTTCTCCACCCAAACGCCGCAAACTGTTGCGGTGCTGGTTTCAGCGGCACTTCTTACGACGTTTTTTTAGCGTCAGAAGAGTTTTTAGCGGCGCTAAAAAACGCTGCGATAAGGCTAAAAATACCGCTAAAGACCTATTTTGTTGTAGTGACATCATCCGCTTTGTCACTGAGACCACTTGTTGGATTCTCATAGGATGACCTTCTTAAATCAATTTATCTACTAAACTTGATAGGAAAGAGGAATTTTTTGAAAATGTTAAATGAATAGGTTTCGATTTTATCATATTGGGATTTGGCCTATAATATTTTGATGAATTTTTAAAAAGAATGTATAGTTATATTTGAGTATAAGGTAATATATGTGTCCGATTTTGAAACAATCGACAAAATATATTTTTTTCTGACAAATTGTTTTTTTGTATAAAATAACGATAATAACTCATATTACGAATTTAATTTTTTTTTCCGGTAAATATGATTTTATTAAAGGTAATTAAGTCATACAACCTGGACCTAATTTAGTTATTTGTAAATAGAATTAAGATTCACTTACAAATAATGAAAAACTATGAGTTTTATATGGTTTTTTGAATTGCTAGATGGGTGAAATGGATGACTGAGATTAAAAGTTGAAAATAAAGAGATTTTCAAGAGGAGAAAAGAAAGAAGTAGATAATCTCATCCATAAATTTACATTCATCCAATAGTTTAATTTTTTTGAATAGTCTCAAGATGATTACAATATAGTATCTGTTATAGATATTTAACCCTTTGACAAAGCACATATACCTTGCAGACAAAGCGATTTGAACTTAAATCTCCTAAAATAAACATCATCTGTTTTTTCACTAGAACCACTTGTTAATTTCTCCAATGGCTTAAAATTAGTGTGAAACTTATACATATAATGATATAAAAAAACACCTACAATAATATTTAACATTTTTTTTTTTGCTAGAAATGAACAAAACAGCAGGCTAATTCACAGATGTTAGGTTCTCCAATAATTTTTAACATACTATTAATATAGAATAAACATTTAAAACAATAATAAAAGAAGCTATCTTCCCCTCCCAATATTCTTCTCGGGATTGGTGGTAAAACAAAGAAAAGTCTCTCATTTCCGCTATAAAAACTCATATCCTCCCTCATTACTCTACAAGTATAAGCTCCCCTTTCTTCAATCTCTCGCTCCCTTTGATTAGCTCTTTTTTTTCTTTTTTGGAAGCCATGGCTGGTTGTCAAGCTTTAGGGTTTTTCAAAAAAACAACGGCCGTGCGAAGAAAAAGGGAAAAAAAATGGCCCTCTTGGTATTCTTCCACAGCTTTCTTGAACTGCGACTTTGTCGTAGATCGTTGGTTGTCGTCGTCGTCAATGGTGCATCCATGTGCGCCGAACACAACCTATTTCGTTGCGGTTCAAGAAAGCTGTGGGAAGATACAGACAGGGCCAAGAAGTAAAAGGTTTTAAGCAGAGATTTAAATTCGGCGTATTTTCAATGTTCCCGATGAATGTTATTGCGGTCACTGTAGATATTTATTTTCTGCTACTGCCATATAATGGATGTTATTCTGGTAATTAGATATCGCGATTGCTGCTACTGCTATATAACGTCTGTTGTTACGGTAACGGGCCGTTATTTGAATCCCTAGACTTTCAAGATCGATCATCCACTAGCAAGTAGTTTTCTTAACAAGATTTCACTACAAATTGATGACAACTACACAGATTATAGCTCGGTAATTCTGAACCCTAAATGGGTTTTGTATGCAGTAACACTGTAAACTTAAAAGGGAGAGAAAGAGAGGTAAGTTTAGTTTTGTTACTTGGAATTTTCTTGAGTTATAGATTCTTGTCTTTGCTGAGTAATTCTCAACACTTAGTTTTGGATCTTCTTTATGTTTGAATTGTCTTGACTTTGTTTTTTTACCAGTGTAGGGTGTGCCCCTCATCTGTAGGTTCCACAGACGTACGAAAAAGGCTCTTTTACTTGATATTTGTAGTTAAAATTTGCTTACTTATCAGCTGACCAATCTGCAGTTATACTCCCACCAATAAAAACATTAACTTCCAGTCAAATTTCATACATTTCCCAAACCAAAAAGACCCCATTATTCCAGTCAAATTTATCTTTCTTGTGACTGGCTACATGATTCACTGCTGTCTCATTAATGGTGGAATCCATGCTTAGAACTGCCTTTTTACTACAACAGGGTTTATATAGTTGTTGACTAATCCGGATCGAGTTTTATAGAGGTCTAATATGGGGCAACCCTCTAAACCTAGTTTCTCCGTCCACAATGTCAGGATTCAAACTCTCGATTTTACTTAAGGGACCTAGTGACTCATCCCGTTAGACTAACTGGTTGTTGTTTAGTTCTAGCTATATTGAATGCTATATATGGACCACTCGAATTAGGCTTTGCCCTACCCTAATCTCTCATCTCTCTCAAGTTTGTTGTCATATCCATCCATTGCATTTCAATGTGAAGTTGTTCAGTGAATGAATGAACCTTTAGGAACTTAGCAGATTAGGGTTTTCTTTTCCCTTTGTCTTTATTGGTTTTGAACAGTGTCCAGATGACAACTTAGCTGCCAGAAAAAAGGGGTTCTGGGTTGGCCTAAAGACATGTTGTGTATCTTGTCCTGATAGTACCAGGGGATGTTTGAACATCAGATCTGATGTTTGTTCAAAGTTTTCTTTTTTACAGATCATATGATAATAGACAGATACTTTAATTATATACATAACAGATCCATTGGTTCATGTCTTAATGCGGACAACTAGTTTTGCTTATATTTTAATCATGTAGTCATCCTTTTGTTTGGTATTTGCTTGTTTTTAATGCCATATATAATAAAAATAACAATTACTTTATGATACATGTTACTGATGCAAATGTAAAGATTAGTAGTAGTATTTTTTATGGATTAATATGCTATACACAAGCGGTGGAAGCTGAAAGTTTCTACAAGCGCTTTAGTTTTAGGGTATAGGGAGTTAGTTTAGGGTATAGGGTTTAGGGGTTTAGGGGTAGGGGTTTAGAATTTAGGGATATTTGTTTCAATTTAAGGTTTAGGGTTATAATTTAGGGTTTATAGGTTAGGTTTTAGTTTTTAGGGTAATATGGTAAGGATTTAGGTTTAAACCTATAAACCCTAAATTATAACCCTAAACCTTAAATTGAAACAACTATCCCTAAATTCTAACCCCCTACACCTAAACCCTTATACCCTAAACTAACTCTCTATACCCTAAAACTAAGGCGCTTGTGGACGCCTGTGTATATAATATTTATCCTTTTTTTTTATATCACTGGTATTCTATCTTTTGGTTGACTAATCTAAATCAGATATATAAAAACTAATTATGGGGTGGCTCTGCTAACCCAATTGCTCCATTAACAACATTAAAAGTTAAACTTCATACTTTACTTAAGAGATCTAACACCTCATCCAACTAAACTAACTAGTTGTTGGTCATACAGTTTCTGTCCATTAGTGTAATTACCTTAACCTAATTATTATTATTATTATTATTATTATTATTATTATTATTATTATTATTATTATTGTAGCTCAAAGATAAGATTTGGGGATCTAATTTGTAATTAAACTAATGTATAAATGCTATTGGGCAACCCAAGCTATACCACTATTCAAAAAGTTGTATATAATTTATGTATAATTCTCGTAGCTTTAGAAGATGCAAGATGAAAAAGGCTGTGATTGCCTCGTGTTTAGTGAAGTTATACTTAAAAAAATCATAGTAATCATCTCATGAGAAATTATACTATATTCTATAAACACTAACATCTGATTCATTAGTCATTAATTCGAATCGAATATCACAAAATTTACATTATATTGCTGCATTCACAAAATTAAGAGATTTAATATCTCATCCCGCTAGACTAACTACTTTTTAACTACTGCAACTGCCCTTTATGATTTGCTGCCTTTTTAGCTCTCTTAATAGATTGAAGTTTTCATTTACATGTAATGGCGTCTAGTAAGGGAGAGCAGCATGAGCTACCGTTCAAGGCCCCCACCTTCTATTTTCATAACTTCATTTATGGTGATTTCTTACCAAAACAATAAATTGTTCAAGTTAATGGAATATATTTTCGTTCTATAGAGACCCATTTTTGCGTTTTCACTCAAAGCCCCAAAAATATACGAGACAGCTATGTTTACATGAATCGTGAACTTCCTCATTTGGCGATTGAACTGCAGATATAAACAGTGCGATGGGGTTCAGTTTGGCTCCTACAAAGGTCGTAAATCTACTAAAAATATTCCCTCTGATCTCGATGGTCAACAAAGTTGCCATTTATCGTTGTTGTTGGGTGACGCACTTTTGGCAATGGAGATGAAAACAAGGGCAGATGCGGCCCCGGCCATCTCCTAGTTTCACTGGCTGTCCCATTTCGCCATTATAAGCTCCAATGGTTTTAAAACAAAAGAGTTATGCCTCAACAGCGACGTGACTCACAATTTTCCCCAACACATGGGGGCGCCCATTATTGCTCTGCCCTGCCCTTTCCCTTTCACTTTGTCCTTATAATGCCATGCCCCCTCCGGCCCTCCCGATGTTTCGAATTTTTCCTCGCCCTCCCGCCAGTTGTATCCTGTGGATATCGATTTCTCAACACACAAGCTATGTTGTTTCCGCTCTTTATTTTTCTTGAAATACTTACGACCCGTACCGATACGTATGTGAAATAAATTTTCTTGACCCGAAGTTAAAAACATAGTCATGATATCATGAATTTAAAGGTACAAGAATATGTTCTGAGTCGAAACTTGAAAGCACCTGAGACTAGAAGAGTTGAAGACAGAATCTCAGTACTTGAAATGTTTGCTTTACATGGATGGCATATTCATTTGAAAGGCAAATAATTTCGGACCAAAATAACTGTAACCCCCTAGACCCGCCTATGCGTTACGACGGATCCTAGGAAGTTACATTAGGGTCACAGGAGTGACCCACGGTAAAAATACACATATTAAATTATAACGGTAACTTTCGTTGAAAATACTCCTTCATGAAATCATTTAAACATATAACAGGATTTTAGAAAACGTTTTACAGACACTATCATGAAACAATAATAATATGCATGCCCACTAACTATGCCGGTACCGTACTCCAAAAGCAACGCCGAGAGAACTCCGAACACTGATGTCAAACATTAAACCTTTAACCTGCGATGGTAAAAACAACGTGAGCTTGGAAAAGCTCAGTAATACAAGACTACCAAGAGATGCTATAAGCTCATGCAGATATATGGTAGGCATAACATTTTCATGATGATTTACTTAGTAACGGTCTTCATTTCTTTGTCGATATTTCAGGTAACGTTATACTTGAGGATAACGGTACTTGTTCTTTATTCAATCATCAAGAAATAGACGGTAATTATATGCTATTAATGTACGGAGGTGGAATTAGAGAGTTCGGTTCCTAGTGTGTTCAAAACGGTGTAGGTAAAAGATGTACAACAACAGTATAATATACATTTTCAGTTCAACAACATAAAGTTCAAGTAACAATACGGTACGGTTTAATCATTTATCAACCCTCATCTTAGGAACGGTACGGTACGGTACTACCCTAGCCGAAGCATAGGAACCTGCAACGGTAACGGTGAGGAATTACCCTGGCCGAAGCATAGGAACCTGTAACGGTAACGGTGAGGAATTACCCTGGCCGAAGCATAGGAACCTGTAACGGTAACGGTATTACCAGCTGGATCAGAGCTGAACCTACGGTCACTTCATATTCTATCCCAAGTACCCCAGTAACAATTAATGCAACGGTTTGGTTAATCAATAGCTGTATTTTAGTAATATATCATCCATATAGCATGTTGGTCATATCATGTGCACATAATCGGTATTATAACATGTAACTCCGTATGCAAAAACAGTTGTGTAGACACATGGAACACACTAGGTGGAATTGTTTATTTCCTTGGAGATACTTGACATTTACGGAAGATATCATATTAACTTTTGATAGTTGTACGGATCTTTGAAACAAGGCCCCTATTAAAAGAGGGGTTTGTACTAACGGTTCAAACCAAATAGTCAGGAGATGATACATCAAGATCGCTGAGAGTTTAGGCATATCATATGTGATTTAGTCATTTAAGCCTACCAGGGGCATTATGATCATTTTATCATACATGGGCATTTTGGTAATGTATACCAACAAGACGTAAACGGTAGCTCAGAAATTCTATTTGCTCATCGGG
Organism: Hibiscus trionum; assembly: GCA_030270665.1. Taxonomy (NCBI): domain Eukaryota; kingdom Viridiplantae; phylum Streptophyta; class Magnoliopsida; order Malvales; family Malvaceae; genus Hibiscus; species Hibiscus trionum. The sequence goes on from BSYR01000022.1 coordinate 39,025,824, forward strand.
TATCCAACCTAGAGGTGACAAACGGGTCAATTGGTTTGGGTTCGGTTCAGGTCATTTCGATTTCAGTTATTTCGGGTCTGATATTTCCGGTTCAGATTCGGTTTCGGTTTTGGTTCGATTTCGGTTCGGTTTTTTTTGTTCGGGTCCATTGCGTTTCAGGTCATTTCGGGTCGGTTGATTTCGATTCGGTTATTTTCGGTTCGGTTAATTTCGGTTCGGTTGATTTCGATTCGGTTATTTTCGGTTCGGTTAATTTCGGTTCGGTTGATTTCGATTCGGTTATTTTCGGTTCGGTTAATTTCGGTTCGATTGATTTCGGTTCGGTTACTTCTGGTTAAATGAGAGATCAGTCATTTTTAATCAAATTCTTAGGTTGGTGAGATTTTTACACCCTATATATGACTTATTAAAGTCAATATATTTGGCATTTTAGTGATTTGTGCGGTTGTTCATATTTTATCTTTCTTTATTTCTATTAATCGGGTCCATTCGGTTCGGGTCTATTCGGTTCGGGTCCATTCAGTTTAACTAAATTCGGTTCAGTTTCGGTTCGGTTTATTTCGGGTTTCAGATCAAATTTCGGATCAGATTTCGGGTCAATTTCGGGTTAATTTTCGGTGTCAGTTCGGGTCTGGGTTCGGGTAATTTGGTTCGGGTTTTGGTTCTCGGGTCAAGTTTGCCAGGTCTAATCCAACCAGGCATTCAGAGATTTCTACATTAAGGATTTTCACGATATCCGATACATTCGGGGCTATTTTGATTACTTTGGTCAACGAGGGCATTTTGGGTCTTTTAACAATTATGGGTGATTCGAAATTTCCTGTCCAGGTATCTTTCACATTTAAACATCTCACACAAATGCTCAGAATTGGAGATTAGCTGCCTCATTCGAGCATTTCGATCTTATTTAATTTATCATACTCGTTTCTACATTCGATTTAACTTGAGCAGATTTAACAGTACTTATCATCATTTTTATGCATGCATTAACACATACCAACATGCTCATAAAGCATACAAGAGGTAGTAGAGTATTACCTTTAATACTTGCTATATCAGTCGATCCTGATACTCCGTTCGATCACTCTCGAACTCGAATGCGACGTCCTCAACATCCCGTAAATAAGGAACTTGAATACCCAAAATGAATCCGAGGTTGCCGGATTCGACGAAGCTCCGATGAAGGGCTTGCCGGCGTCGAACACGCGATCAGTCGGTTGGGTTTTGCTCGCCTTGCTACGGGGAATCCAACGTCGGTGAGAACGCAGCGAACGGACGCCGATCTACCCCGGAAACGATGAACGGAGGTAGTGCGGGTTTGGGGTTGCAGTCGCACCTTTCGACTGCTCTCCACGGCGCACGACGTCGATCCAGGGCGAGTGGCGGCCGTAGCTAAACTGGTGGTGCTACGGAGAACACGTCGACGGCAGCGGTGTCTATCACTGCTAAGCGGTGCCGGAGATCGAGGCGGACGGTGGAAAGGGGAACGGTTGAACGAGAATGGGAAGGGTCTCCAAAATTTTAGATCTGATTTCTTTTTTTTTTTTTTTTTTATCTGATGCACCTTTAATTCGGGGAAAAAGGGGGTGGTTGGGATATTTTTGAACTTATTATTATTATATTCGGTTCAAGAATTTAAGGTATCACATAAATATAAATTAATGCAGGTTATAACCATCAATAGCTTTAGCCCAGTTGGTTAAGGCTTAAGCATAATAAGCTAAGGTCACGGGTTCAATTCTCTCAAACACCACTTTCCTCCTTTTTTTTTTTTTTTAACCACATTACATGGGTGTTACAATTCTCTCCCCCTTAAAAGAAATTTCGTCCTCGAAATTTATCAGAGTTGGGGAAATACAGAAACTACTCTTTCATCCATTCTTGTGCTGCAACTTATCCATCAGAACATACTTGTTTCTCGGGGATCTTAGACGGTCACAGATCAATCTGGTAGTGTCCTCAAACACTTAGGCTGTTTTGGACCCAAAGCCATCACATCATACATCTCATGCGAACTAATCATATTACAGTATTTAAATCCATGCAGAACTTTGTACGAAGTCAAACGAACAATTGTCTTGCAGCTTTTTATTATATGCGGTCTCAGTCAGGGATGCAAAACCTTTCCAAAAATCACAGAATAATCATACCTCCTAGAAGCATCTCCTCTAGGATATGAGTTAATCTACTAAGTCAACCATCAATTTACAGATGAGAATCTGTACCTGAAATCCAAGCTTCCAACAGAGCCTTCCCAAGTTAAGACGTAACACCTAATTTCAGTCAAGCATGATATGTATAACTATACACCATGCCACATTATCGTAGAAATAACTTTCTCCTTGGAAATCAAACATAATCATTATCACCGAGCTACCTTACATGAAATCTTATATCAGTTACCTTATATGATCAAACCTTTATTCTATATCAAATTCATATCTTTAATTCCACACGCATTAACCATCTCAGTTTCTTTATCTGGATTCAAATCCATCAATTTAATCCAATTCGTAGACAGACATTACCAATATTCCTTTCCAGTACAGATCAAGCTATTATGGACAGAACGATTAATTGCACTTATCACAGGAAATGATTCGACATCGGAGTCTCGGCTTGATGGAGTACGGTTATGATATAGGGGCATGCACAAACCAAACAATCCTATGACAGACGATCGACCGATCTACCCAGAAAGACGCAACTCTAAGCTCTGATACCACTAAATGTAACCCCCTAGACCCGCCTATGCGTTACGACGGATCCTAGGAAGTTACATTAGGGTCACAGGAGTGACCCACGGTAAAAATACACATATTAAATTATAACGGTAACTTTCGTTGAAAATACTCCTTCATGAAATCATTTAAACATATAACAGGATTTTAGAAAACGTTTTACAGACACTATCATGAAACAATAATAATATGCATGCCCACTAACTATGCCGGTACCGTACTCCAAAAGCAACGCCGAGAGAACTCCGAACACTGATGTCAAACATTAAACCTTTAACCTGCGATGGTAAAAACAACGTGAGCTTGGAAAAGCTCAGTAATACAAGACTACCAAGAGATGCTATAAGCTCATGCAGATATATGGTAGGCATAACATTTTCATGATGATTTACTTAGTAACGGTCTTCATTTCTTTGTCGATATTTCAGGTAACGTTATACTTGAGGATAACGGTACTTGTTCTTTATTCAATCATCAAGAAATAGACGGTAATTATATGCTATTAATGTACGGAGGTGGAATTAGAGAGTTCGGTTCCTAGTGTGTTCAAAACGGTGTAGGTAAAAGATGTACAACAACAGTATAATATACATTTTCAGTTCAACAACATAAAGTTCAAGTAACAATACGGTACGGTTTAATCATTTATCAACCCTCATCTTAGGAACGGTACGGTACGGTACTACCCTAGCCGAAGCATAGGAACCTGCAACGGTAACGGTGAGGAATTACCCTGGCCGAAGCATAGGAACCTGTAACGGTAACGGTGAGGAATTACCCTGGCCGAAGCATAGGAACCTGTAACGGTAACGGTATTACCAGCTGGATCAGAGCTGAACCTACGGTCACTTCATATTCTATCCCAAGTACCCCAGTAACAATTAATGCAACGGTTTGGTTAATCAATAGCTGTATTTTAGTAATATATCATCCATATAGCATGTTGGTCATATCATGTGCACATAATCGGTATTATAACATGTAACTCCGTATGCAAAAACAGTTGTGTAGACACATGGAACACACTAGGTGGAATTGTTTATTTCCTTGGAGATACTTGACATTTACGGAAGATATCATATTAACTTTTGATAGTTGTACGGATCTTTGAAACAAGGCCCCTATTAAAAGAGGGGTTTGTACTAACGGTTCAAACCAAATAGTCAGGAGATGATACATCAAGATCGCTGAGAGTTTAGGCATATCATATGTGATTTAGTCATTTAAGCCTACCAGGGGCATTATGATCATTTTATCATACATGGGCATTTTGGTAATGTATACCAACAAGACGTAAACGGTAGCTCAGAAATTCTATTTGCTCATCGGGTATCCAACCTAGAGGTGACAAACGGGTCAATTGGTTTGGGTTCGGTTCAGGTCATTTCGATTTCAGTTATTTCGGGTCTGATATTTCCGGTTCAGATTCGGTTTCGGTTTTGGTTCGATTTCGGTTCGGTTTTTTTTGTTCGGGTCCATTGCGTTTCAGGTCATTTCGGGTCGGTTGATTTCGATTCGGTTATTTTCGGTTCGGTTAATTTCGGTTCGGTTGATTTCGATTCGGTTATTTTCGGTTCGGTTAATTTCGGTTCGGTTGATTTCGATTCGGTTATTTTCGGTTCGGTTAATTTCGGTTCGATTGATTTCGGTTCGGTTACTTCTGGTTAAATGAGAGATCAGTCATTTTTAATCAAATTCTTAGGTTGGTGAGATTTTTACACCCTATATATGACTTATTAAAGTCAATATATTTGGCATTTTAGTGATTTGTGCGGTTGTTCATATTTTATCTTTCTTTATTTCTATTAATCGGGTCCATTCGGTTCGGGTCTATTCGGTTCGGGTCCATTCAGTTTAACTAAATTCGGTTCAGTTTCGGTTCGGTTTATTTCGGGTTTCAGATCAAATTTCGGATCAGATTTCGGGTCAATTTCGGGTTAATTTTCGGTGTCAGTTCGGGTCTGGGTTCGGGTAATTTGGTTCGGGTTTTGGTTCTCGGGTCAAGTTTGCCAGGTCTAATCCAACCAGGCATTCAGAGATTTCTACATTAAGGATTTTCACGATATCCGATACATTCGGGGCTATTTTGATTACTTTGGTCAACGAGGGCATTTTGGGTCTTTTAACAATTATGGGTGATTCGAAATTTCCTGTCCAGGTATCTTTCACATTTAAACATCTCACACAAATGCTCAGAATTGGAGATTAGCTGCCTCATTCGAGCATTTCGATCTTATTTAATTTATCATACTCGTTTCTACATTCGATTTAACTTGAGCAGATTTAACAGTACTTATCATCATTTTTATGCATGCATTAACACATACCAACATGCTCATAAAGCATACAAGAGGTAGTAGAGTATTACCTTTAATACTTGCTATATCAGTCGATCCTGATACTCCGTTCGATCACTCTCGAACTCGAATGCGACGTCCTCAACATCCCGTAAATAAGGAACTTGAATACCCAAAATGAATCCGAGGTTGCCGGATTCGACGAAGCTCCGATGAAGGGCTTGCCGGCGTCGAACACGCGATCAGTCGGTTGGGTTTTGCTCGCCTTGCTACGGGGAATCCAACGTCGGTGAGAACGCAGCGAACGGACGCCGATCTACCCCGGAAACGATGAACGGAGGTAGTGCGGGTTTGGGGTTGCAGTCGCACCTTTCGACTGCTCTCCACGGCGCACGACGTCGATCCAGGGCGAGTGGCGGCCGTAGCTAAACTGGTGGTGCTACGGAGAACACGTCGACGGCAGCGGTGTCTATCACTGCTAAGCGGTGCCGGAGATCGAGGCGGACGGTGGAAAGGGGAACGGTTGAACGAGAATGGGAAGGGTCTCCAAAATTTTAGATCTGATTTCTTTTTTTTTTTTTTTTTATCTGATGCACCTTTAATTCGGGGAAAAAGGGGGTGGTTGGGATATTTTTGAACTTATTATTATTATATTCGGTTCAAGAATTTAAGGTATCACATAAATATAAATTAATGCAGGTTATAACCATCAATAGCTTTAGCCCAGTTGGTTAAGGCTTAAGCATAATAAGCTAAGGTCACGGGTTCAATTCTCTCAAACACCACTTTCCTCCTTTTTTTTTTTTTTTTAACCACATTACATAGGTGTTACAATAACTCTGAACATGGTCCGCACATAGCGGAGATTAAATGAAATAACTCTTAACGAAAAACTCACACATGATATTTATGCATGGTGGACTTAAACGTGTTTGGATGCCCAAAAGCGGAGCGATCGAATTAAACACAAAGATTTGAGTGTTTGGACTCATGGACTTCAAAGAATGAAGTCTAATGTTGATTCAAGGTGATTGGAGTTGAACCAATGTTTTAATTTATTATTTCTCTCATGTTAAATTTTTTTATTCGCAGCGCTTTATTGTCTCGATCATATCTTAAACTTTGTAGCTCCGTTTTGAACATATAATATACCGGTTTAAAAGAAATTGCGTTCCCTACATGTTGGCATTGGAATCCATGCCTAAAGAACCTACAAGTCCTTGCATAATTCTGCCTCTCAACCCTAACCACCTACAACCATGCGCGGAGCCACTAAGGGGATTGAGGTGTCTAATGACACTCCAAAATATTTTAGAAATCGTATTTTTCTATATAATTTGTATATGAAAAAATTGAAAAATATATAATTGATACACATTTATAAATAAAATGACACCCTTAATAAATAAAATGACACCTCTTTGTAAATAATTAACCCCTCTTAAATAACGTTCAAAAAAATGACACCCCTTAAAAAATTTCTGGCTCCGCCACTGCCTACAACATTATTTTTCTATTTGTGTTTATTTTTTGACTCGAGTTAAGTCCTTTAGTTATTAATGATATTGATAAACTGAATCTTAAAAGTTTTATTTTAGGATTATTTCTTGATAATAAAAATAATTTCAACGAATTTCCTCTTGATTATCGAGAATGTAATGATAGATTAGTTGCTATACGCTTTATAGGCAACTATAACTAATTTAGTATTGAATATTGAATTTATCTTTACATAGATCCTCATTGTATTGATTTCTTATATTTTAGTTGTGTTCTTAGATTTTAGCATAATGTCAAAAAATGTCCCTGACGTTTAATTGAATAGTCATTTTAGCTCGTATTATTTTATTTTTGAAGTATTTTAGTCCTCAACATTTTATTTTGGGTCAAAATAGTCCCTCCGTGAATGAAAATTGTTAGTCAACTGACGATAAATAGCTTGAAATGACTTGACAAAATGACACGTCAGAAGAAAAAAAATATTTTATATTTCATATAATTTTTTAAAATTGTTTTTTACTGATGTGTCATTCTGTAAAGTCAGCATATTTGCCTATATGACAATGTTATCGTGGCGTGCACTAGGGGTACTTATCGAGCGAGTCGATCGCGAGTTGTTCAGTGCTCGACTCGTGCTCGTTAAAAATTTTTGTTGCTCGTTAAGCTCGTTAAAATTGTGCTCGACTCGTGCTCGTTAAAAAAACTGTTGCTCAACTCAACTCAACTCGCTGCTCGTTAAGCTCGACTCATTGCTCGTTAAGCTCACTAAAAAAATTACCTTATTTTTAACTGAAGGTAAAATTTAACAATACTATATGGGGCTTAATATTAACATAAATTAACAAATTTAACCAAAAAAATATCAAAAGAGTGTATAAAGCACTTTCAAAGTCTAAATTCTAAACTAACAATCCATAAATACACCAAACTAGCATATTAAAACTAAAGCAACAATCCACAAATTCATCAAACTAACATATTAAAACTAAAGTAACGCAGCCGGTGTTCTTTCGGGAATGCTCGGTATGAGGGGGTTTTTAACGAGGCCACCCTTTGATCAAAAAAAAAAACTAAAGTAACAGTCCACAAATATTTTAAAAAATTAACGAGCTGCTCGCAAACTTATCGAGTCGAGTTAGACTTTGCTCGACTCAACTCGTTAAGGTCTCGAGTCGAGTCAACCCTAGTCAAGTTCGAGTCGAGTCAAGCCGAGCGTTTACCGAGTTTTGACTGAGTCGAGTTCGAGCAGCTCACGAGCTGCTCAACTCGTTAAGCACCCCTAGTGTGCACTGCCATGTAGGTTCGCAACATCATTTCAAGCAATTTACCTTGGTTGACTAATTATTTTCATCCGCAGAGGAATCATTTTGACCCAAAAAAAATATTAAAACCTAAATTACTTTAAAAGCAATATTGGCCAAAATAACAATACGTTAGAGATATTTTTTTTACATTATGCCTAGAATTTAGTGCTATAACTCTCTTGCTATTCCTCTTTTTATTTATTGAAGAAATAGAATTAGAACCGATTCTTATAGATACGGCCTTACTATTTTTTTAAAATATATATATATATATATATATTTGTATTAAATATTTTTAAAAAATATATATAAACGTAAAACTCAAAAAAGTACGGGATGAAAGAAGAAATGGGCCGAAGTACTTAACATCGGTTTGCTATTTCCGGTTCAACTGATACTTAAATTAAAATTGAGAGAAGAGCCCGACCAGATTCGAGTGTGTCGGCCCAACACATCTTTCTTCCTCTTTTCATCGCATTGCAATCTTTATATAGAGAGTATGATTTGTTACATGTAAAAATTTTATATTTTACCCTTTTTTTTTTACAGTTGAATGAGGCGGGTAAATAGATTACTGAGATTAATCGTAGGAAATAAGAAGACTAAGATTAACAATAATTTCAACCATCTATTTACTCTCATGACGGTCCAAAGAAGATATAAAATTAAATGCGCTTTACATGGTGTAAGTGGATCCTAACATATATATGGATAAAATTTAGTTACACACTGTATGTTTTTAGTTTTATACTGATTTTAGGCCATTGAATGAGTGTAAAATGATGGTTGAGATTAAAAGTTGAAAATGATGAGAATTTTAAGGGGAAAAATAAGCGATTAATATCAACCATGAATTTACACTTATCTAATGCTCCATAATCAATGTAAAGTATTTTAGTTTTTACAATGTGTAAGTGGATCCTACATCATATATATGTGGTAGGATTTGTTGGCAAAATGTAAGAATTTTAAATTTTACATGTTTTTTAGATCGTTTGGATGAGTGAAAATGGATTGTTGAGATTAACGGTAGGAAATGAGAAGATTTTTACATTGTGTGTAAGTGGATCCTACCCTATATATACACAGAATTTGTTGACACAATGTAAAATTGATTGATGAGATTTTTATGAAAAAAAGAAGTGAATAATCTTCGATTGAAAAGTTTTAATATCGTCCATTAAATTCAATTAATCCAATAAAAGTAAATAGTCCTTACATTGTATAACTGAATTTTAATTTACATATAGAGAGAGGTAAGATTCATTGACACAATGTTAATAATCTTTGAGGTTAACAATAGGGCTAATGAGTTAATGTCCGGGTAAAACTAATGAGTTTTATATGGTGTAAGTGGATCTTATTTCAATACATATTTCATTTTTTTATATTTTTAATTTTAGAAAATATAAAACCCAAAATGTTTTTTTTTCTATGCTGACGTGGCAATGAATCCACCAATCATTATATAAGTCACATATCATGATTTTATTAAATTTACATATCAGTACATAAAAATGGTATAATATGTAGGTTAAATCATTATTCAACCCCCCATGCATGGCTTGAAACAATAAATGAAATTACCATATTCCATTATATACCAAGACTCGAAAATGTACCTTGTAATTCATGTAAGAAGAACTCTTATTTAACCGGTTGAGTGTAGTTCGATTAATATTGCCACCAGTACAATATATAAGAGGACGTAATATTGAACATCCTTAAACCCTCAATATCTTCGGATCTATGAGTAGATTGAGTTCGGATAGCACAAGCAATGTACATTGTTCAAGAAAAAGAACTCTTCTTTGAGGAAAAGGCTGAAAAACATAATTCAGAAGAAAAAGAAACACTTGAATTATAATAATAAGTGGAGAGAAGTTAAAGCTCACGTACCATGCTTTGTTTGCAGATGAAAGAGCAATTTTCTTGGGCTCTCTTTTGTTGCAGAAACCAGGTCCTGAATTGCCATCATGTTTTCCCACAGCTTTCTTGAGCTTCCATGGCGTGCCACCAAAATTTTAATGCCCGAAGGAAGTTCAAGAAAGCTGTGGAAAAGCATGACCAGGACTTTTCCACGGAGATTGCTCCGATACCCAGATCCGAGAATTCAAATAGCAGTCAGCTACCACAATAGCGATAGCGGCACGTTCGAAACGGAGAAGAAAAAGAAGAAGAAAGAAAGAGCATCCATCTAAAATCTGATGGACCACTCTAACAAGTTGTAATATGTGTAGAAGCTGCTTTATAGGGAAAGAAATGCGAGCCTGGCGAGGATGGGTGGGGGCGTAGGGTTTATTTATATATTTTACCCATATAATTACGGTCCTAGTGCATTTACTCTTCACACATTTGAAACTTAGTTGGGAATTTTACACCCAATGCTAAAATAATTATTTTAAACTAGATTGTGTGACATTTTTAAATTAAAAAAAGTACACACGTGACTAGGGGTGTAAACGAGCCGAGTCGAGTTTGAGTAGTGCTAAGCTTGGTTCGGCTCGTTAAGATTTCGAGTCGAGTTTGAGCTTGGGTAATTTCAAACGAGCCTGAGAAATTTGAGCTCGACTTGGCTCGTTTAAAACTCGAGTCGAGTTCGAGCTTGATTTGAGCCCAATCGAGTCAAGTGTTGACCGATCTTTGACTGCATTGGACTCGAGTAACTCTTCATCTGTCACGTCTCATTTAAAGTCATATGAAGAAAAAACTTTGATACACAAATTGTGTACAAACTCAAGCTTGTTAATTTTAGGGTTTAGGGTGTTAGTTTAAGATTTATAGTTTTAGGTTGTTGGGTTTATAATTTAGGATTTAGATTTTAGGGTTTAATATTTATGTTTAGGGTTTAGATTTAGGGTTTTAAGTTTAAGAATTTAGATTTTAAATTATAAAAAATAAAAAAAATTAGTATAATATATTTTCGTAGCTCGTGAGCTTTTCGAATCGGGTAACAAGTATCTCGGCTCGGCTCGGCTCGTCAAGATCTCGACCCGAGTTCGAGCTCGAGTCGAGTCCAATCGAGTCGAACTTTGACCGAGCTTTGACCGAGTCGAGCTCGAGTAGCTCGCGATCTGTCTCGTCTCATTTACAGCCATGCACGTGACTAATGTGAAAAAGTACCCAAGTTAAAGAGACTGAATTTCAAATGTGCAGAGAATATAGGGACTGAGAGCATAATTAGACCAATTTTGATTTTCACCCCCACAAAACCAAAATTTACTCTCAAAAAGGGGCCTGTTTTAGTACCGGTGAGTGCTCAGTGGAATACAAATGATTAGCCAGATTAGCTTAGCTGATTACATGGTTAAAGGGGAAGTGAAATTAAACTTAAACCCAACATTAAATAAAAAAAATAATTGGAAAATCAACTATTAACCGAGTCAGAGATAGAGTTAGTTAGCAAAATATAAATGATTGAAAGTGGGTCAAATTCATAATTAATCTATTTTTAAATATATATATATGAATAATTAAAAGGTAAAAAAGATTGTGCGTGGGAAAGAGTCACTCCCACTTATCATATGATTTCGTCATTGGCTATCGGTCGGTCTAATTGAATGATACATTATGTTTTTTAAGTAGAGTCAAAAGTCTGAATCTTGACATTATAAAAAGAACAAATTGAGTTGAAAGAGTCGTTTTTATAATAAATCTCTACAATACTTAATTTAACTTAACCGATCAATAAATCAAATATTGATGATTAAGTTAAAAAAAACAATACAGAAAGATAAAAATTAAATAAACGAGAAGAAAAATTAAAACGAACCCAAAAATTCACATTCCTAAAATATAAAAAAGCCCATCCCCATCACATGTAACCATGTGATTTAGATCTCTGTCCATTTAAAAAGAATAAAAATTAGGCAAAATGACAAAAGATGCCCCCAACGTTTGCATGTTTTGTCATTTAGCCCCCTATTCTTTTTTTTGGTCCAAATATGCCCCCAACGTTTACTTTTTTGTCATTTAACCCCCTATTCTTTCTTTTGGTCCAAATATGCCCCCAACGTTTCATTTGTAGTCCAAATATGCCCCCAACGTTTCAATTTGGTCCAAATATGCCCCCGTTAGATGGAAACTGTCAGTCAACTGACGTTCAACAGCTGATACTGACTGGACTTGCCACATATTAAGATCTGCTGATGCCACGTCAAAATTTTTTTATAAGCCGTTGACCGTCAGTTGATTGACAGTTTACATCCAACATGGGCATATTTGGACTATGAATGAAACATTGGGGGCATATTTGGACCAAAAGAAAGAATAGGGGGGCAAATGACAAAACAAGCAAACGTTAGGGGCATATTTGGACCAGAAAAAAGAATAGGAGGCCAAATGACAAAACATGCAAACGTTGGGGGCATCTTTTGTCATTTTGCCTAAAAATTATGGGAAACTAAAGGATATGGGTTGTTTATGGTCCCCCAATCTTTGGGTTTTTTTTTCTTCTTGTGTTAGATTATTCTACAAATAAATGAAATAATTGAATATTTGTTTCTTTCTACTATCAATATTTAATCTATTAATTGACTAATTGAACATTTGTTTTATTTTCTTTTCAAGATAAAGTTGAAGAAAATAAAAAAGAATGTGAATTGTAACCAGAGGCGGATGCTGGTGAGAGCTAGAGGGCTCCCCAAAAAATGGGATAATTCACATTTGATCCTTCAAAGTTCTAATTTTTTTAATTTTTAATTTTTAATTTAAACTTATAAAACTTTTAGAATATTTTAAGCTGGCTCCCTCAACTTAATTTTTTTTTATCAAAATCCGTCCATGATTGTAACTAAAAGATCTGGAAAAGGTAGTGGAATATTTGGTGAAGGATGAAAAGGAAACACACAAAAAAGTTGATGAAATGTTTAATAGAATAAAATTTGACACTTATATCTTCTTTACAAATCAGTCACTAGTCAGGGTACGAAACAAACATACAACTGTGCAGTAGCCAACTTGTCTCCTAAACGTGGACTGTACATGAATTCTCAAAAAACACGTTACTTCATTGAAATATATTCAGGAAAATACCATCGTAGGTCACTCTATTATTAGCAAATTCACAGTTGGTCATTATATTTCAAAAGTTACAATTGAGTTATTTAATTAATAGATTGTAATAATCAAGTTACTATTTGACGTGTAATATTTTATTCATATAAAATAAAACAAATAAACATACGTGAACATATATTTATTCTTTCGGCTTCGAGCTCGAATCATTCACGGCCCTAATTTAACATGACCATCCATACTATCAAATAGTACAAATTGGCCAAAAATAGATAGGGGTTATAGCTAGAAGTAGATGTGTAACATAGAATGGAAAGGAATCAATCACGTGAGGTTACAGCCAAATGTACCTCATGAATTTCCATCGGCCGTGGGCTGGCAATGGCATGCAGCATGCTATCCGTCGGCGGAATTTTAGACTTTTTCCTTCTTCTTTTTCTCTGCATTATTGTTAATTAGGCCCTGATTCTACACCTTTGGTCTCTGTATATGCGTTGAGCAGAACATCCGCCACTATTTGCAAGTCTATGCCAAGTGGGAGTACGTGCATGGTGCTCAGAACATGCACGTGGATTTCAGCTATGCACTATTCTCTTTCTCAATTCTATCAACATGAGTATGACTGTCTTAAATTGTCCATAGTCATCTAGTCATTGAATTTTTAGTCTTGGGTGTAGCGGTAAGACATATAGAGGCACGTTTTCTCCCTTTCATGGTACATCATTCGCCTACTTCTGTGGTAAATTTGTAACTCTGTTGAGATCTTTATATCTGATTTGTAATTGTTGGTGGTGTTTCAATGGTTATGTTTTCTTTTGCGGTAAATTTACTTTGGTTCATTCGTCACTCCATCATCATCTCTAAAACGTTTAGTTGGGTAGAGACAAAGAAGTATCATTGAGGATTACTGAGTTATTGTAGATGATGGACGTCAGATTCAAAAGATGGCTTTGACTGTCTTAAATTGTCCATAGTCACCTAGTCATTGAATTTCTAGTCATGGGTGTAGCAGTAAGACATATAGGGGCACGTTTTCTCCCTTTCATGGTACATTATTCGCCTACTTCTGCGGTAAATTTGTAACTCTGTTGAGATCTTCATATTGTTTATATCTGATTTGTGATTGTTGGTGGTGTTTCAATGGTTATATTTTCTTTTGTTGTTGTTTGTTGGATGTATTCGAATATGTTCTGCGAAGCATACTGTAAATTTACTTTGGTTCGCTCGTCACTCTTTTATCTTCTCTAAAACGTCTAGTTGGGTAGAGATAAAGGAGTATCATTGACTATTATTAAATTACTATAAATGATGGACGTATGATTCAAAAGGTGACTTTTGACTATCAATGTGTCTTTGAAATTTTTATTTTATTTTATTTTATGTTTGAATTTTTCGGTGGACATAGTTTCCAAATTTTCTCCAACATAAAAATTACCGTAAACCACCATCCTTTTTTGTTGTACATCAACAAGAAGAATAAAAGTAAAATATTGCTCCCACCCAAGCGTGTGGTGGCAGAGAAAAGGGAAAGACAAAAGAAAATAAAAGAAAATGGATAATAATAATAATATCTTATACATTGGCGGTAGAAATCGAAAGTTTCCACAAGCGCCTTAGTTTTAGGGTATAATGGGTTAGTTTAGGGTATATGGTTTAGGGGTTTAGAATTTAGGGATAGTTGTTTCAATTTAAGGTTTAGGGTTATAATTTAGGATTTATAGGTTATAGTTTAATTTTTAGGGTAATATGGTGAGGATTTAGGTTTTAACCTATAAACCCTAAATTATAACCCTAAACCTTAAATTGAATCAAATATCCCTAAATTCTAACTCCTACACCTAAACCCCTAAACTCTATACCCTAAATTAACTCATTATACCCTAAAACTAAGACGCTTGTAGAAACTTTCAGTTTCTACTGCCTGTGTATAGAATATTTATCCTAATAATAATGGGAGAATAAGGATTTTAGGTGTTTTCAGTTATAAAACATCGTAAAATGAAGTGATAATTGAAACTGAAAGGGAGGCCACCCTTGAATTGAATCACGTGCTCATGTGTATATATATTTGATTTTTAAAAAAAAAATTAGAGATACATAATTAAATCCTAATATTCATTTTTAGGTAACAATAATTAAAAATCCAACTATATGTGACTATGATTGGGATCTTATTACTGATTTAATTAATTTTAACTTGAGCTATCTGGACAAGACAAAGCAGAAATGGGACCATCCTAATGCAACGTTAATGGAATGGGGCATGTGACAGTACATCTTACGTATCTCACTGTATTCGTATCTTTTCATATATTATATTTGTATTTCAATGTTATATCTAATTTAATAATTCATATATATATATTGTATTATATTCGTGTCATATATTTCAATTATTTTTTTTAATATATCAGATTCAAAATTATTGAGTTTTGTCCGAAAGTAAAGCATCGAAAAAGAATAAAGGCGTACGTTGAAACGGGACGGAGCGTTGATGGAGATGGCAAAGAGCAAAGCTTGTCCTCTTCCGTTTTGTGGGACACTGTACTGTCATATAACAGCCTGTTCATTTCTTACAAAAACATGGCCCCCCTTTTTTCAATTTCAGTAAATTAATATAAAAATGGGCCCACTATAAACAGTCAGTTTGTAAAATGGGCCCAAGCCTCAATTATGAATTTACATGATGCATCCACCTCCTATATTCAATCAAGGATGATTTTTTCATTTTTTTTTTATATTTTCTCTGTCCCACTAAAACAATCACATGTTGATATTGTTTGGATCAAACTTTTTTAACTTTAATTTCTTATAATTTAAAATATATTTTTGATAAAAATTTGAAAATATATTTTAAAACTCCTCAATTAAGTAATTTTTAAATGTATTTTTATAATTTTAATTAATTAAAGTATTTAAATAAACTATAGTCAGAGTTGAAAAAATTTAACCAGAAAATGTCAATATGTGACAGTTTTAGTGGGACGGAGGGAATAGTAATTATTAGAGTAAATTTTGATACACAAATTATGAATACTTTCAAACTTATTTTTTCTATTTGTAACTTTAAAATTTAAATCTATAATTTTACTCAATATATTGAATATCTCATCTATTAAACTAACCGATGATTAATAATATCTTCGAGCAAAGCATTTATGATTTATAATATATTCTTTGTGGGCCTTCCCACATAATTGGATTCTCTTTTCGCTCTTACACAAATGGAGCACCACAAACTTAAATGCATTTTTGCCAAGTACTTGTATCCTTTTAGTTTTATTACGTTAAATTTTAGTTTTTACTTTAATTTCCCACAATTTAATGTGAATTTTCTCTTTAAAAATACGAACTCACTAGGCTCGTTTAGAGATTAGGGTTTAGTGATTTAGATTATATGGTTTAGAAGTTAAAATTTAGTGTTAGAGTATGGTTTAGAATTTGAAATTTTTGGTAGACTTATGGATTTATATTTTGGATTTTAAGGAAAGATTTTGTTTTTTTTACCCATATTGTGTATCAAAATCTAACCCTAGATGAGATCCAAGTGGTCAAAAATATTTATGTTGCCTCATTTTGTGCAGGTTCAAATCCCAATATTTACCTTGAAAATGCAATTTATATATAATAATAATAATAATAATAATAATAATAATAATAATAATAATAATAATACGGGCTATCACGGTCTAATTGTTAAATCATCAATTTAATATTGAAAAAACATGGGTCGAGATTTATTTTTCAAATTTCAAAGTTGATGAAAAACTAAGACGTATTTAAACCCAAAAAATAGGAGATGTTGTATAATTTTTCTAGTTTTAAAACTGACAATGACCTAAGAAGTAATTAAATTGAAAAATGGGTCAATACTTAATTTACACGCTTTCAAAACTATTAAGGACCTAAGAAGTAACTAAACCCCGAGTACATGTAATGCTTACATTACGCATAACCATCTGAGTTCCTAAATCGAAGAAAATTGCATGTTTAAGCACATTCAAATTCACATCCTTCAAACTATTGTAATAATTGTCGTACCAATTGTTTAAGACACAATTGATAAATATTTAATTGTATTTGAATAAACTAATTTATTTGTCATTTTTATTAGAACTAAATACTAATAGCACATAAGTTAATACAAAAACAATAGCTATTAGCTAAGCAGTTTTCTTTTGAACAATTCCTACCTGAAAAAAGAAAAAGGAGAAATTTATTCGTAACGGGTTATTAAACCCATAGTTTAAAGACGATAAAAAAGTGTCAATTGAGAGCTTTTAACCACATATTCTAAAGATTGTTGACTATTAGCTAAGTAGTTTTAAGTCAAAGAAGCAATATTCACAATAATTGTTCCATAAATAGACCATACATTATTCACAATTTTGTTACCCACCACACAATGGAAAATAATCAATCAATTTTGTTTGTCTATTAACAGTAGATAAATTGTGCCAAATAGTAATATTCTTTGGACTATAATAGTTTTAACCTTATTTTTTAAAAACTCAACAAGTGTTCCAGTGAAAAAGCGGATGATGTTTATCTTAGGAGACACGGGTTTAAGTCACTTTGTCTACAAGATGTATGCACATTGTCAAAAGGTTAAGAATATGTATGAACAGATACTACCTTGTCACATTTAAACCATTCAAAAAACTTTTTTTTACCAATTACCATTAGAAGAAAAAGGGAAATTTTTTCGATAACAACTACAAGTGGTCTAACAGGATCATGCTTTATATCTCTTAAACACGGTCACTGGTTCAAATATTGACATTGTGATTGAAAAAAAAAACTAGGTTGAGAGAGTCATTTCTATAATGAATTTCTAAATTACTCTGTCTAGATTAGTTGACTAATGTATCGAATATGGATTATTAATATAATATATATATATATATATCACTATTTTGGATCTGGATGGAAATTGGGCTTTTTTCAGTGCTATGAATTATGTTTTCCTTTGGGCAGGTAGTCGGTTGAAGGAATTTGAAAAGGGGAGATTTAGTATTGGATTTGGGCTTGTAAATCCATACCTAAATTTGGGTCAAATTTATTGAGTTTAATCGGGTTTTCTTTTTCAATATATTTTAACCAAAAAATCATAACTCAAGCTCAAAATTTATTTCGGGTGTGTAATCAATTTCATTGAGTAGACCGATATTTAAGAATGAAAAGAGATGTAAATGATGACAAAAACACACTTAGAATTTAGAACTAAAGCTATTGCCTATTGGTACTAAAGTGTATAGAATTAATTCACATTAATTATAATATGAATAATTTAGATTAAACTTATATTAAGAAGGTATAATCATTATTTTTGTCATTATAGTAATCTCAAATTATTAATTTTGCTCTTGTAGTATTTTTGCATCAATTTAGCACATGAACTAGTTCAATTGCATGATCGTTTCCTTTTGACCGAAGAAAGTTAATGTTGATCGTTGCGGTGCTGACATGACAATCTATGTGGGGAGGGGGAATTAGTTTTTTATCAAGTTTGAGGGTAAAATTATTTTTTTGTTGAGTTCAAGTGCAAAATTAATTTTTTAGACAAAAAAATATGAATTTAAAAATTTTTTAAAATATCCAAATAACCTAAAAAAATATAAAATTAATGATGCATTTTAGAAATAATATTAAAATATCACTAAAATTAAAAATATTTATAAAAATTAAAAATATCATAAGCTATAAAATAATGAATTATAAATCATTTAAAAATATTTATAAAAATTTAAAAAAAATCGTCAAAATTAAGCTATTTTCTTTCTCTCGACCATCCTAAGGAAAAGCAATGCACTAGCCGTTGACATTCAAAATTAGGCTATTCATTTGGATTATACATTTTCTACTTTCCATTCAAACTTTGTTGCATCCCGCTTAATTAAACATTTGGTCTTACAACATTGAAACTATATCTTTCAAAGTTTTTTTGTCTTTCGTTTCAATCAACCTAACCATAACGCTTAACTACTATAGTAAAAATATATATACAATGAAAAAGAAACTAATACATAATTATTTACGTGATTTAACTAATCATAACTCTAACTCCCTTAATTATTGAAATTAAGTTTTGACTTCAAATTTGTTTACGTTAATTATTGTTTAAGTCCTTTCAATTCTAAATTTAGTAAAATAAAACTCTTACTCCCTTAATTTTACAATTAATTATTTTTTAAAATTTTATTCGTTTTAAAATTATCAATTTACTCTCTCGCAGTTAAATCTTCGTTATGTCGCATAAAAATAGTGTGATAAACAACAATTGTAAGAAAGGAACTCAATTGGCGTAAAATTTTAAATAAAAATTCAATTAATCTAAATTTGAAAGTAAAATTTTACTTAACTTTAAAATATAATTAGAGGGACCAAAAAATACATTTAAGCCTAAATTTAAAGCTAATGACCCATAAATTCAAGAATTGCCCCCAACAAAAGCAACGCATCCGATGCTGCCAGAGCCAATTTCCCGGATCTTCCCCGGCATATAATATATTCCAAAAGTCAACACTCTACAGTAATTTTTATTTGGTTTTTGAATTTGGGGTTACTTAACTAATTAAACTGCATATTGTTATATAAATAATTAAAATTAATCAATTATGACATAAAATACATCATTTCTCAGAATAAATTAAGACACAAGTAAAGCATACACAAAATTGGTCCTAAATTACAAGACTGTTCGTAGCAACATAGTTATGATTGAACAACGAAGGTGGAGTAGACTGATTAACTTTAAAATGAATAGGTCTTAAAAAAGTTCGGTTAATTCGACCTATTTTCGAATTAACCGAAATTTGTTATAAAATTTTGGATAAATTACACAAATGGTCACTAAATTATGTTAAAATTATCTTTTTTAGCCACAAAAGTTTATAAAATAACTATTAAACTTATCGAACTATTACAAAATCGTCATTGATTCATTTCACATAATAAATTGTTGATAAATATTTAAAAGTTTAATGATCATTTTTAATAATTCAATAATTTTAATGATCATTTTGTACTAATTTGATAAGGTTTAATAACCATTTTATAATATTTAAAAGTTCAGTGACCAAAAATATATATGTGTAAAATATATATAATATAATATATAAAAATTTCGGTTAATTCGGTTAATTAACCTATTTCGAACCGAACTAATCGATAACCGAAATTTAAAAAAATCATTAACCGCTAACTGACCAAACCTAAAATTAACCGACCAATTAACTGAAAAAACTTCAATTTAGTCGATTAATTCAGTTAAAACCAAACTTTGAACACCCATAGTCATCACTCACCACCATCTTCGGTCGCCGTCGACCGTCGCTCACCGTAGACTAACGATAGCTATACCCCAAAACTTCCACTTCACACATATATTTATCCTAAATGTGAATATGATGTTCATTTTCATCGAAAAAGGTCTCAAACTCCACAAATTAGATTTCTTGTTTGATAACCAAATGTACATTAAAAAATAATAATTTTAAAAAGTTATCCCATGCATAACAACTAAAAAGCTTTATATTGTGTAATTAGATCATATCTTCATTTCGTTGTTATAATTTTATAATTATTGACATTTAATTTATTGATCGACTAATTAGAACTGGGTATTATAAAAGCTCATTATAATTGTGACCCTTTCAACTTAATTTTTTTTATTTACATTGTCAGGATTCAAACACATAATTTTCTTTAAAAGATCTAACGCCTAATCCTACTAGATCAACTAATATTTATCTTCTTGTTATAGTTCTAAGTCCACGTAAAGTGGTTATTTATAAATTTAACACGTAAAAACAAGATAGGTTTGGGTAAAAAAAAAAAACTCTAATTAAAGTGATTATGAAATTGATTACATCTAATTAAGATGGTTATATAATAAAGGCGTTAGTATAATTTTAGCTCTTTAACGTTTATAATTCATGTTATTTTGGCCCTCACCTTTTTAAGATAAATTTAGCCCTCAACATATATTTTTTTTTTATCAAAATACTCATTTGTTAACTGACATATTGATTAACCGTTAAAAATTTAATTATAACTATAACATTTTTATATGCTGAATATAATTTTATTTTAATATAAAATCTAAAAAATAAATAAAATTAAAAGCAAAATCAAATGTGGGAAAGAATTCTAACCATGAAACAAAAATGGAATATATCAAAACTGATTTCATCTTGATTGATTTCGAATCTAAACTTTTGTTAGTGATAATAAAAAGGCATAAAGACATTTTTATCGTATTTGTTCGAATAGTGTATGATGTTGGATTTTAGAATAAATTTTACTTTGAAAATTTGCTGGTAGATTCTTCCACCATTCAAGATCAAGAGAATTCTTTCCCACGTTTGTTTTCCTTTTTTCTTTTTAATTATTTTTAGAAATTTTATTTAAACTTTACTTGTTTTTATATTTTATATTGAAATAAAATTCTATTTCATATGTAAACATGTGATAGGTTAGATGTCATGTAATTTAAAAATATATTGCACATATACGTGCCTTGTTATCACCGTTAAATTTTTAACAGTCTAATCAACATATTAGTTAGAAAATGAGTAGTTGATAAATAGATATAGATCGAAAGAAAGATTTTGTCAATTTTACGTCAATTTGTGAACAAAAAGGTGGCGTTTCTGTTAGATAACTGGGGAACAAATGTAATCAGCAGTGGTTATAGACTCACATTAGACTCTTTGACTTGGACTATCTCTATTGTAATCTGATACATTATTAGGCTTTGTTACGTATCTTTTTCCTCCAACTAAGATTATAGAGATTTTTTAACGAAGCTCGTAACATCGCTAATTATCGATCAATATAAATTCCAATATTTCCAAAAAAAAAAAACACCTTTGTACAGATTAAGATTTTGAAAATCTACTAGTAGTCTATGTATTATGCGTTAATTGTAAATTTAGTTTCTATTATTCAATTTGATATTTTAATTCCTTATAATAATCATATTATTCATGTACTGTTTTGGGTCAATAGTGAATTTTCAAATTTTTATTGTCCTAGTTGGAAAAAAAAAATCTTTCTTTCGAGAGGAGTTTCCGACAAAAAAATGATTATATTATAGTGAATCATACAAATTTAAAGCCTGAATTATGAGTCTCATTAAAAATTTTATTGTCCTAGTTGAAAAAAAAGAGTACAACACAATAAAAAAGTAAATAAATCTCGCAATAAAACAATCGAAATACCCAACCATACGAACCCAACTAAACAATGTACTCACCTCACAAACAGAGCATTATACACAACATGCATCTTATACATACACTGATAGACAGTAGCTCAAGCAGCAAACGAACCCCACAAGACAAGGTCATCGATCACATAAAAGAAGCATTAATCTACTACCGGCATCACTCACGAAGGCAGCCATCAGATTTACATTTTGATTATCACCTTTAATCTAAATCGCGTCCGAACTTGACTCGTCCTTGACCCGACATAATAAAAGTATAATTTATTTTTATTTTTAAAACAAAACACCCGACTAACCATGTACAGACCCCTAAAATTTTAATAACATTAAATATATCATATAAAAATAAGCTTAATAGCCCGTTTGGCCCCCTGAAGTATACATAAAGTACCGAGCTGCGTCTTAAAGTATTTTTTTGGACGATTTGCTGTTTGAACTAAAAATCGTTACCCTGTTTAGCCCCCAGTCTAACGCCATTAAAAAAATTTACGGACCAATCAAAAAATGCCACGTGTCATTTTATTAAGAAAAATAATCTGATTTAAATTAAAGTATGTCAAATTTTATTTTTTTGTTCATTTTAGTCTTTTTTGAATTGTTCCATCTTCCTCTTTCCCTCTTCTCTGCGTCGGCGTCCCTTGAAATTTCGATTTTAATTGTGCCTCGACAAGTGAAGCCATAGACTAGTTTGATCTTAATGTATGACCGTATGAGTGGGCATTCACAATTTTCTTTCTTTTGTTTAGAGTTTTTCTTCATTTGATGTGGGGAAACTGTTCCACCCTCTTTTATGATTCAAATAACAATTAATGCGCAATTATGGTTCCTGCCCTCCTTCTTCATTTGATTTTATAGCCAATCAAAGCCGCCATTAAAGCACTTTAATCTGCTCCACCCTCTTTCATGATTCAAACAACAAGAAAAATATCTCCATTAGCAAAACAAAGCAAGCAATACCCATGTATTTCTTTTAATTTTTGGTTCGTCTTCATATTAGAGCATTGACAATGCGTTTACAATGCTTGAACAAACTGGAAATTTGGAATGGTGACTCAAGAAATTGGGGCTACTTTAGTTTCTTCAGATTTCGATGAACAAAACAAGCTACGAAGATTAACATTGGACGATAACTGAAATCTCAGGATTTATAGCTTCAATCGAATAATTAATGAATCGAGTGTCGTTTGGTTAGCTGTTCAAGAAATGTGCATTGTTCATGAATGAGTTGTTTTGAAGATCGAAACACTGCTCGGTCGAGGAGTGCATGTTTCTTCTGTTGAAAGAAGGCTTCAAAATGGTTATATTGCTTACCATCATTGCAAGTTTCCTTCAGATTAGCGTTATGTTTAACATTTAATCACAACAATTTATTTTTTAATTATTTTTCTTCCAATCAGTTACCGATAATTCTTGCTACCACAATTCTAGTTTTTGTACTTTTCTAGGTTATTGTTGGTGTTTGTGTCGTGCTTCATGATAAGGAATAGAGTAGATGGAAAAAAAGAAGATGAACAGTTCAAAAAAGGACTAAAATGAACAAAAAATACAATTTGACATACTTAACGTGCAATTTACCCCTTTAATTTAAATTAAATTATTTTTTGCTAATAAAATGACATGTGGCATGTTCTAGTTGTCCCGTGAATTTTTTTAACGGTATTAGACGGAGGGGCTAAACAGGGTAACCATTTTTAGTTCAGAATGCAAAATATTCAAAAAAAATATTTTAAAAACGGTATTTTATATATACTTCAAGAGTCAAACGGGTCATTAAACCTATAAAAATAAGAAAAAGAAAAACTCAACTCCAATTTTTTTTTTTTTTTAAAAAGCACCAAACCTAGTTAATACTTAATAAGGCCGGTTATGTCACTTATCCCAAACAATCCTGAATTCTTTTTTAATTAAAAAACAAAAACTCAAAGAAATATGATTATGAGGAGCAAGTACAACGTTGACAAAGTTCACGTGAAATTTTAAAGAAAGACGAACTAATGTACTGCTAAGAAATGATGTTATCAAAAACATTGTAAGATAAATAATAAAATAGATAAAGCGCTACCGGATATGTTGATATAAAATAATGTATTCGGTAAAAAACATGAAAAAATATTAAAAAAATAGTAACCGGCAAACTTAAGTTATCAGTAGGTATCGACACAAACATAACAAAATAGGTAAAATTACTTATTTTGTTGATAAGAGTATCAACATATTAGGTAGCGCCTATTATGTTATTAAAGTTTAACCTGATGGGCCTTGGAAATCCCACGATAACAAAATCGGTAAAATTACTTATTTTGTTGATAAGAGTATCAACATATTCGGTAGCGCTTTACTTATTTTGTTATTAAAGTTTAGCTGATGGGGCCTTGGAAATCTGACGATAACAAAATCGGTAAAATTACTTATTTTGTTGATAAGAGTATCAACATATTCGGTAGCGCCTAATTTGTTATTAAAGTTTAAGCTGATGAGGCCTTGGAAATCCGACGATAACAAAATAGGTAAAATTACATATTTTGTTGATAAGAGTATCAACATATCCAGTAAATTACTTATTTTAAGCTGATGGGGCCTTGGAAAGTATCTATACTTTTTGAGTAAATTACTTATTTTGTTGATACTTTTGAAAGTATCTATACTTTTTGTTGATACTTTTTTAAAAGTATCGATACTTTCGAGCCACATTGCAACTGATTGCATTGCTTTTTAAAAAAAGTATCGATGCTTTTTGCTGATACTTTTTTAAAAGTATCGATACTTTCGAGCCACATTGCAACCAGTTACATTGCTTTTAAAAAAAGTATCGATACTTTTAGAAAAGTATAGATACTTTCGAAAGTATCAACAAAATAAGTAATTTACTCAAAAGTATCAACAAAATAGGTAATTTTACTGGATATGTTGATACTCTTATCAACAAAATAGGTAATTTTACCTATTTTGTTATGTTTAATCGGTAACGTCGTATATTAACCGTATATTAACCGCCTCACAGCAGAACTGCCCCAAAGTTCACTGATACATTTATATTTATTTCTATTTTTTTTAATAAAAGACTAATATTTTTTAATAAAATATATTGTGTAGCTATCTCTCCTATACAAATTTAGTAAAATTATGATTTCGATCTCTAATATATTCAAATTGAAGATTTAGTCCCTGTAGTCAATGACGGATCTGGCGTAGGTAGGAGCTCTTAGTCTCTTACCCACTTTTGTTTAATGATCTAATAACACTTTTAACCTTTCTTAAATACTAACAATTCAATTTAGCATAACTACAAGGCTTAAGTGAGATGATAAGAGTCTGTTTTATATTAACCAATATTTGCGGGTTCGATTCTAGTCGACACCTTGGAAACTAAACAAAATAAACTTAGCATTTAGTTAAATAAAAAGAAGCATTGCTTTTATCCCCTCCAAAAAATTAATAATTTAATTTAAACTATTTTTATTAAATAGAGAGGTTTTATATTTTTATGCCGAAATTTGAATTTATATAAGATGATATAACATGAGCATTCTGGACCACTCGACTAATTAATGAATATCGATTTAAGCTATTTTAACCTAAAAGTTTTTTTAGTTGTTTAGTCCTCTGTTTTATAATTTCGTTAGTCGTTCCAAATAGCTACCATAGTTGACTATTTCATTTAAACCATTGATGTCGCTTTTTCTTAACGTTAGAAAGAATGTATTGAGAAAAATTGACGTAATATTTTAATTAAAATAATTAATGATGTTGGCCTTTTGACTTAACTAATGACATTAAAAAGTAAAAAGATCTAATCATGTTAGATTAAAATATAGACTCTTGCCCTCCAAGTGTAGAGGCTATTTGATCTATTGATCGATTAATTTGGATCGAGTAGCGCAGAGACAATGGCAAAACTTGGTGAAAGAGTTTACCTTGAAAGATTTAATGACAATTTTTAAAAATTATAAGAGGGAACTTAATTAAAAATATTTAAAATTTTAAGTTTAATTTAAATTTTTTAAAATTTTGAGAAGTAAAATTAATTTTTTATTGAAAAATTAACGTTCAAAATCTATTTTCTCAAAAGTGGGGGAGCATGGCCCCTAGCTCCATACAAGCGTCTGCCCTTGCGTAGAGACTTTAGTATGGAGTGACCTTTCACCTAATTTGTTACATCAACAATGTCAAAATTTAAACCTCTAATTTATATAAAAAAATATAATGTCTCATTTTATTAGAGCAACTGATAGTTGGTGATAGAGGTGAGTATTCGATCGAGTCGTATCAAACTTTTTAAGTTAGTTGAGTTGACAAATTCTATTTCATAACTAAAACTTTATTCAAAAAAATTTCCGAGTCTAAGTCAATTTTTTAAAATTCGAGTCTAATTATTCGAGTTTTTGTTCAAATTTATTTGTAATTATTTATAATAATATAATACTAATTGAGTCCATTTTAAATAACTTTCATTCTCTCTATATATATATTTTAAAAAAATTAATTCGAACTTAAAAAATCGATCCACAAATTTTCAAAATTTTCGATTCTCATCTTATTAATCAAACTTTATTTTATTTACAGTTCACGCGGTTTTGTGGGATCCAATAGTCGCACCAAACTCCGCGTATTCCCTTTCAAATTCCTTTTATTTTCTATTCTCTTAGCCCCAAAAAGGGTTTTCTTGTTATTAATCCCTTTTGTATTAGCTGTTTGGTTTTGTTTTTATCTTCTTCCTCAGGCAAGAAAAACATGGATACATCTCCACTGTTTCTGGCCTTTCTTTTTATAGCCGGCTTCGTTAACGTTTACTTTTATTTCTCCCGCAAGAAGCTCCATGCATGGCTTCAATCTTTCTTCCCTAACAAACCCAAGATCTCTGCTGCTGCGGCGGCGGCGACGGCGACTCAGGTGGTTTCGGTGAAGGAAAAGAGGGATTCAAACAAGGTGGAGCTGAAAAGGGTTTTCGCCACCTTTGACAAAAACGGCGACGGGTTCATAACGAAGCAGGAACTGAGGGAATCGCTGAAGGACATGAGGCTGTTCACGACGGAGAAAGAAGTTGAAGACATGGTCTTCAGAGTTGACGCTAACGGCGACGGGCTGATCGATTTCGACGAGTTCTGCAATTTATGTGATGAAGAGAGTGGGACGAGAAAAACAGCAGGGGATTGGACTAATGGAGTTGACGGTGAAGATGAACTTAAAGAGGCTTTCGATGTGTTTGATAAAGACAAAGACGGGTTGATTTCGTACGAGGATTTGGGTTCGGTTCTTTGTTCTTTGGGGTTGAAGGAAGGGAACAAGATGGAAGATTGCAAAGCCATGATTAGGAGAGTTGATGTGGATGGAGATGGAATGGTTAATTTTGATGAATTCAAGAAGATGATGAAAAGTGGTGACGGATTCCAGGGATTTAAATAGCGGCCGTTATGTCTATAATATTACTTTTTTTTTAAATTTAGGACTGGACTACAACCGTAACAATCTATGTGATAAACTCGACACAACCGAAAATGCACTGGTTTCAGTTTTCTGAAACTTCTCTGCTCATTGACTTTCTCCATGATCAAACCTTTGAAGTAAGGCTTTTTCATCTCTCATTTCTCACTTTAATTACCGACAATCCACTTTTATTACCATATGAGATTTGTAACAATTAGTTGAACCACTTTTGTGTATTGGTGGAGATTTTTAGTTGACTTGTCTGTGTATATAAATGTAGTGCATCTGTACATATACAGTTTGAACTTTGAAGCAATTTCTTTCGGACGTTTTCTTCACTATATCAGTGTTAACTGTTAAATCTCTCCGATTTAGGTTATTTTCGTGTCATTTGGTTTGGGTTTGATTGTATTCAGTTTCGATTCAGGTCTGATTTGATTTTAGTCCGGGTGCATAATGATTCGGTCAGTTGATTTTTGGTTCGTTAATATCGGGGTGATTAATTTCGATTCTGGTCAATAGAAAATTGATCAGTTTTAGTCGTTTTTCAGGTCAGTTTAATTTTTTTAGGGAAAACTACCCAAATCATCACTCAACTTTGGTCATTAGACCTATTTTCATCACTCAACTTTAAAAACGCTCATTTTCATCACTCAACTTTCAACATTGTGATGTTTTCATCATTCCACCGTTAACTCAGTTAACACCACAATGACATGGCTTATTTTAATAATTTTTTATGCCATGTTGGATTAATAAAATAATTTCTTATGCCATGTTGGATTAATAAAATAAAAAAATAAAACATTTGGGGTACTTAAAGGGAAAACACGTGAAAATCCTCTGTAACCCTAAATTTACAACACTTGAAAAAAGGGAAAAACTACCGATGGGCAAGTCTGAGAAGCCGGTTGAAGTTGAAGACATGGAGTCATCTGAAGGGAATGAAATTCCGATCTGCTGGTGTGAGAAGCCATCGACGTTGAAGAGTTCTTGGACAAACAACAATCTAAGAAGGCGATTTTTTGGGTGTAGTAACTATGGTAAAAAAATTCACAAATCTTGTGATTTTTTCCAGTGGTATGATCCACCGATGAATCCACGTGTTTCTTGGTTATGGTGAGTGCTCAAGGTCAAATGGGTTTGTTTAGCTTTGAAAGCAGTGGCATTTACACTTCAGTTTATAGCCGTGGGTTCTTCAATTTTCGGAGACCAACTTGTGGGGTTGCTCTCTGGTCAAAGAATCCAAGCAGGAAGAAACAGAGGCTTGCTCTAAGAGTTGTTAATTCCGGTGGAGGTATTCTGGAGAAAGAGTTTGAATTCAAGCCATCTTTTGATGAGTATTTGAAGACTATGGAGTCTGTGAAGTGGAGGAAGCAATCTTTTAAACCAAATAGTATTCTGAAGAGAATGAAAAGAGTAACAGAAGAAATAGAAGTACTTACAACTTGGCCTTTAGTGCCAAAGGAATTTCAACTTCTTGGACATGATCTGTGCTGGTGAGCTAGTGTTAGCACTCTTTGTGTTCTTTTCACTGGTAGGGGATTTCCTGTTTGTTGCCACATATCCAAATAAAGCTTCCATAAGATCATCATCAACCCTGAAGAATCAATTGCAAATTTGGTCAGAAAAATGAACAAATTCAGCTTAATAGATCGAGAAACAGTGAAATTGAAAAGTCGAAAACTTACTTAAAAGATCCGCCATTGATTTTGTCCCACACCATGGAATGATCAGCATTCTTCTTGTTCACCTTATCCCAATGCAATGGCTTCAATTTCACCTGATTATTATCACCATCTCCAGAAGACTCCCCTGCTTTACCCCTGCCGGACTTATCTCTGGCCGCTGGAGGAGGTTTCAAGGACGTAGCTGAACCACCCGCTTTTTTAGGCGGAGGTGGTGGCGGGGCAGGGCCTTTTGCTGGAACAGGTGGCGGAGGCGGCGGTGCTGCTGCTGGAGTTCTATTTGGTGGAGGCTGCGGTGGCATTGGAGGTGGAGGGGCAAATTTTGATTGAACCGGAGCTTCTCTTTTCTCAACATCTTTTAAAACAAACCCTTGAGAAGCCATGTCATAACGGTGTTAACTGAGTTAACGGTGGAATGATGAAAACATCACAATGTTGAAAGTTGAGTGATGGAAATGAGCGTTTTTAAAGTTGAGTGACTAAAATAGGTCTAATGACCAAAGTTGAGTGATGATTTAGGTAGTTTTCCCATTTTTTTATACCCCTATATATGACTTTTTGGTGAGTTGTGCAATAGTTCACATTATTTTTCTTTATTTCTTTTAATATCTTTTCTTTATTTCAAGTTACTTTCGGTTTAGGTCTATTTCAGTTCAACTAAAATTCGGGTCAATTTCAGTTCAGGTGAGATCTATTTTATATTTCGAATTATCGTATTCGAGTCGATATCAATTTTCAAGTCTATTTGCCTATGTAAATTGTTGGAGGATATTTCAATTGTTCGGTCATAATCTTTAAAAACTCAAAGAAAATTCTAGAACTAAAACAACAGCACATGGCACCCTAAGAACTCGATATTATTTTTGAAATGCCCTAAGAACTCGATATCTTTCGGTTGTTGGGTTCTCAAATCCTCTGACTTAACTATTGACGGAGGTTGAAAAAATTGAAACACAAATTAATTCGACAGAATATTCAGTTTCTTATTCAACATAGAGTTCTTTTTTCTTATTTAATTTATAAAAAAAAATTATATAAAGAGAGGGTTAAAAATACAATCAAACAACTCCGGAAAAATAAATATAAAAACAAAAATTAATATTGACAACTAGTTCTATCACAACTCAAACGCGATATATTTGAATTTTTGCAAATCACACATAGGTGTGAGAGACAAAAATAGCACTTTTGAAAAAAAATTATTTTCAAAATTGCAGCGAAAAAAATTATTTCTCAGTATAACATCAATACAGTGAACTCAATAAACATGCATGGCGAGTTTTATAATTTTGGTAATTTTTTTAATCAAAATTTGTCATGTATGCACGACAAGTTTCATTCATATTTGTTTTTCTTAACGCTTAAAAGGCTCCATTACTTACATTAAAAATTTCTTAAAAATGAAACTCGTCGGGTATGCACAACGAGATCATTGTATGAGTGCTATGTTAAGAATATTTTGAAAAATATTTTACTTAAATGTGCTATTTTGGGATTAAGCCTAGAAAAAGCAATTTTGAGATTCCCTAATTATTTTAGTAGTTAAAAAATGCTCATTTTATTTTATTTTATATTGATTCAAATTTCCATATAGGAATGTGATACTTTAGTATTTAATAGAAAAAAAAAAGCAATTTATGTTTGTGTATTTTGTTAAACCGAGAGGTTTACTTATTTTAAAATAATAATAATTAAGAAACTTCCACAAAACAATAAAAAGATTTTTTTTTTAAAAATAAAAACTGAAAAAATATTTTTATAATTTAAAAACAAAAAATTTAAATGAACCAAAGTATAGTTTTTATTTTTTTTTTCATTTTTGGTCCTCAACTTTCTATAATGGTTCCGATTGGATCTGTCTCTTTTCGCTCGACTCTATACCAATTAATCTTGGATTCATCCCAAAAACAAAAAATCGAACCCAGTGTGACTTTGATTTTGGTCTTTCTATTTTTATGGATCCAAAACGCAAATAGCCCGTATCACGAAACTTATGAATTTTGATCCATTTTTGAAATTTTGATCTTAAAGCTAACATTAGTATATGATTGGACTATTTTTTCAATGTTATATGAAAATAACAAATTGATAGTAAGTAAGTTTAACCTATTAATTTTATTATTGTGAATGAAATAAATTTGATTGAAAAGAGTGTCTCTAATAAATTTATGAAGTATCTAATTCAGATTAATCGGCTAGTAAATTAAATACCAATAATAATCAACAAAAAATTTGAATCTTAACGTTGTGAATGAAGTGAATTAAGTTAAGAGCAGGGTCATATCTGGGCCTGAACAAGAGGGGCACCTGCCTAGGGCCCATAATTTCTATAGTGCGTTATGCTTATAAAAATGTTTTTATATTAATTGTAGAGCTCAATTATTTTCAATATGTTATTAAGAGTCTACCCTTAAAATTTATTATTAGGGGCTACACTTAAAATTTATTTATTTTTCTTTTAACATTTGTTATTATGCTTTTTTCTCTTGAATATTTGTTACTTTAGATATACTTAGGGATGGCAACGGGGCGGGTTTTTGGCCTCCCCGAATCCGCCTCGACCTATAAGATACTATATCCGACCCCGCCCCGCCTCGAATTAAAATATTAATTTACCCGCCCCGCCCCGATACAATAACCCTTAAACCCGACCCCGCCCCGACCCGCCCCGAAAAATAAAAAAAAATTAATCTTCGTCGACGGTAAATGTTAGATTCGACCAATCTTCCACCACAATCACAAATTATGGTTTCAAGGGACTTCTAACTTATATAAAAAAATAAAATAAAACTAATTTTAAATTATCCACTTGTTAAACTACATATTTAAAAGAATAAACTTGAATCATTGACCGTTAGAATCGAATATATTAAAACTTGAACAACATCTAACAAAATTTTACAAAATGTACGAACCAAAACAAAAACAAAAAATAGCTTAAAACACATAAAAATGTTTAAATATAATGCTATTTTTTATAAATATAATAAATATATATATAAAAATATAAAAATATACCGGGACGGGGCGGGGCGGGGAGTTTCTAGCAAATACCTGAACCCGCCCCGCCCCGACTTCATGCTTTTCCCGCCCCGCCCCGATCCCCGAAATTTTAGAAAAAATACCCGATCAGGTCGGGTCGGGGCTGGGTATTTTTGCCATCCCTAGATATACTCTTAAAATTCATTTTTTTAATAGTTGTTATTAAAATTTTATTTTTTTCAATATTTGTTATTAGAGATCTACTCTTAAAATTCAATTTTCTTTTATTATATTTATTTTTTATTAAGAGTCCAATTTTTCAATAATTTTTTATTAAGGTTTCATTTTTTTCAATATTTGTTACTGGATGCCCAACTTTTTTTTTCAATACTTGTTATTATAGTGCTGCTCTTAAAATTTAGTTTTTTTTTCAACACTTGTTAGTAGACCTGGCAAACTTGACCCGAGACCCGAAACCCGAACTGAATTACCCGAACCGAAATCCGATTTTGACCCGAACATGATGATTCGAAGTTGACCCGAAACCCGAACCGAACCGAACCAAACCGATCCGAACCGAAATTTTTTGTTGAACCGAAATGAACCCGAACCGAAATGGACCCGAACCGAATGGACCCGAACCGAATGCTACCCGAACCGAAAGCTGAACCGAATATCGACCCGATTTTAACCCGATTTTGGCCCGATTTTGACCCGATTTTAACCCGAATATCTATTTTTAACAATATAATAAATAATAAAATGAAGTATAGAAATTTGAGATCTTGGTGACCAATTTTATAATTTCATCATAAAATATAGCATAAAATTGAAATTGTAGACTAAATTGACAATTTGGAAGTGGAGAAATTTTGTAACCCCCGTAGCCCGGCCTAGACGGCTGACCCGAACTACGAAGATTACACGGGGAAAACCAAAGTCAACCCGAAAGTCAACCTTGATTAACGACCCTTTTTTTTCTTTTTAAACTTGTCTAGATGCACATTAAACCTAGGCATACTCTTGAGATAAGCATACTCAAAAATCACAGCAATCGGAAAACAATAAGGGACTCAATTGCACAAAATACGAATTTAGGGACCAATTTGTAAATTCTGGAAATTAAGAGGACTTTACCAAATTTTAAGTTACCATTATGAAATTAGTCATGTTTCATGCCTCTCTGCCAAATTTCAACTCAAACGGACATCTCAAACTCAAGCAATTGCACATACGAGAATCAGGACTAAAACGTAAAGCTTGCAAACCTCAAATTTTATGCCTAATCGAAACCTTTGACCATAGTTTCGAAACCTTTCCCAAAGGTTTCGAAACTTTGGCTGGCAGTGACCTCTGGAATCCCAAAATTTGCAAAGGTTTCGAAACTTTACCCCTAGTTTCGAAACCTAGGTGCAGGGGAGCATATTTTGCTTATCTCTAACGACTTCCTATGGTAAAAACACCTCATGTTCATATACAACCATACATAAGAGCTTAAAGAGGCTAAAAGCATCCAACACCAACCACCCAAGTCTAGAGGCATACGTCCTAGATTAAACGTACTCCAACATACTCAAAGCATGAATATGAACCATCATATATACATGGTAAATTATACATTAAGAACCCTTCATACATGATACTCAACATGAGCATTCCTAAATCAACCAAGGAAAATCATGCATTCGATCAAAAGAAGGCAAACAAGAACATAAGGTCTCATGCTTCAACATCCATACACTTAGGCATCCTCACAAGGCGTATGACCAACACACATGATAAGCAATTTAAACATCTACAGACATACATCACTCAAGCATTCATCAAGGCATGCATCATAAGTGATATTTACAAGTCGAACAAGGCATCCAAGTGCCAAACCAAATAAACATACATCAAGACATCCAAAACAACAACACCTATCCCATTGCTTTACTATTACAATCTTTCAATTTATAAATCATACATCGAGCTCACCAAAAGCAACACTTGGAGACCTTTCCTTGCCCTTGCCACCCTCGATCTATTGATCTGCATTGTCGAACAAAAGAGAGCGTAAGCATAAAAGCTTAGTGAGGGTAAGCTCATAAAGCAAACCTTCGACAATACAGGATCCAAGCACGAGCAATTTCCATGAGGAAATGTATGATCATACCTCCGATCCGCATAAGCCAAAATGAACATGATGCATGAACATATAATCAACATTATGCCATGCTCAACAACTCATAAGCTCAACGTACAATGATACATAACTCAGTGCATTAACCACATCATATATCAATTCATAAAGGGCATCACATTCAGTATCATATAAGCATATACACATGGTCTCATATTGGTATACACATACAACCTCATATTGGCACCTAGCTATGACTCGAATACGCGGATAACCCGTTGGAACTCACATTCAACAACACAACCATTACCTGACGGTGGGATTACACTCATCACCGTTCACGCGGAGGGGATTCCACTCATCCTCACGCCTCATTTCACGCGGAGGGGATTCCACTCATCCTCACGCCCCGTTTCACGCGGAGGGGATTCCACTCATCCTCACGCCCCGTCGATGGGATTCCACTCATCATCGACTAATATAATACAATTTTCGGGCGTACCCGTACTCCTCCTTGGTGACTCAACGCCACCAAGGCCACGCGCGAATTTAGACTCCTGTGTGCACACTAAACATCCTAATGATCGATCATTTGTACCCAAGCATACTAGTGCCAATACTACACATTTCAATAATCTTTCGCAATATCATTTCATAATAACTTTCGTGCTTAGCACGTACTCACCATGACTCACTGTCATACACAAACCACATTTCAATGCCTAGCATGTACTCACCATGATCCTCGGATCATACAATCACCTCATAATATCATTTCACACATCAACACCACATGTACATCATTAACAACCATATCATATCTATCATCAACATGCATATAGCAATGCATCCAACATGCCTCAACACACATGTATACAACATATACATAATCAACATCATCACAATCTAACACGAGGCATATACAACCATTAAAGAGTGCAACCAAAGTCTCTAATCAAAGCTTGGGATTAGGCTACCACTCTAATCCCAACTCTAGGTGGGATTACCAAGCCCATCCTAGGTTCACATGCTTGAACCAAATACTCAAAACCATTTCAAAAACATTTAACCACTCACCTCTACCTCCAAGCTCAATTACCAAGCAAGCATCACCTTCAAGTTTCCGGATTCCTTCCCGAAGCTTCTCCAACGCAAATTCTCGCTTCTAAACAACCTCAACACAAGTAAATTAACCTCAAATCAGTCCACAACACAACGTAGTAAACCCGAAATGAAATTCAAACATCAAACACTTGTTTTTCGAACCAAGAACAACCACCAAAAGCCATTCCCGAGCAGCCCTTTTACACAGTCCAAAACTTGTGATTTCAACACATTTAACACTTCCAATTGCTTCCAAAACGACCCCCAACCAATACCCTAACATCAACCCTCAATTTCCAACACAAACCACACCCAAAACTCAACTAAAAACCCTCCTAAAAACCCTCCAAAACACAAATTCGGGAAACTTAACAAAATCCTTTAAAAATCATATATGTTGAACCCTTTGGTTCATAAACTTCATATCTATCACTATTAAATCAAAATCTCAAGTTAAACACCATAAAACTACCATTTTTATTCAAATCTCCCAAAAATCCAAATTTCTAAAACATGGATGAAAATGAAAACTAATGGTATCAACATGTAAAGAATAACAAGGACAAGTAAAAAACGTCCTTACCTTTGAAAAATCTTCAAGAACGGTTGAGTTATGGAATGAAATAGTATTTGAAGAGGGAGAGAAATGGTTGTCGTTGGAAAGAAATAGAAGAGAGGGGAAGAAGATGATGACTCAACCCCTTAATTTATAATTGTTTAAATTAAATGTTTAAAGACCAAAATGCCCTTAAAGAAAAAGGGAAACCACAATAGGTGCCATCCATGGCTTTTGGGCTCAATTTAAAATTGGTCCAAATCTTAAAACCCGAGGCCCAAACCATTACGTTATTAAATAAAATATTAGAATCGAAACCCGAGATAATACTAAAATATTATTTTCACCTAGCCCCTAAACCCGGGTGTTACAAATTTGAGAGTCCAATGACCAATTTTGTAATTATACCATATAAATAAATAGGGGTCAATTTTGGCTAAAAATTAAATCTTTGAAATTAAAATGAACGAAAATATCAATATATTAAATTAATAGACTAAATTACAAATATTAGTTAATTTCAACTAAAAGTAAATTTTTAGAGACTAAATATCACTACGGGGAGGGGATTTCTATATCCGAAGTCTAAACCGTGGGAATACTTGTGACTAAATTAAATTAAACTAAAACTTAAAGTTGACTAAAATGTAACATTTTAAATGCAACATGACCTAAAAAGTAATTAATCTCTAGCTTAAAAAATTGGTGGCTTATTTCCCTCCAAAATTTGTCTTTTCTCTCTCTATTTTTTCCAATTGTCTTTTTCTTTTTTTTCAATCTAGCTTAAAAAATTAGTGGCTTATTTCCCTCCAAAATTTTGTTTTTTCCCTCTCTATTTTTACTAACTGTCTTTCTATTTTTCTTAATTTAATTGAGTTTCAATTTAGATTAATTTAATTGAAATTTCACATTTAGTTTTAAAATTATTTTAATTATGTCCGTGATTTATGCTTTTAGATTTTAGTTAGTTCAATTAGATCATAAGTTTAATAAATTAATTCATTTCAGACATTGTTATTATTATTATTATTATTATTATTATTATTATTATTATTATTATTATTATTATTATAAACTTTGATTTAATATAATTATACAAAAAAAAATTATATGGATACATGAAGCTTTGATTTAAATATTTAATCAAATTCAAATGCATATATTAACAAGTTGAATCAGAATTAATCTCATACACCAATAACTCTAAACTAAACCATTAATACTAAACCTCAAACCTTTAACCCAACTCAAATCGAATTGACCTGAAAATTTAAATGTTGACCCGACCCGAAATTGACTCGATTTTAACCCGAACCGAAAGCGACCCGAACGACCCGATTTTGACCCGAACCGAAAGCGACCGATCCGATATTGACCCGACCCGAAAACAACCGATCCGATTTTGACCCAATCCAATACCCGAACCGAATCCGACTCATCACAGACCCGAATTAGACCCGAACCCGAACCGAACCGACCCGAATCTAAACCGATTCTAGATAGACCCGAAATGATCCGAACCGAAACGACCCGAACCGAACCCGAACCGAATGACCCGATTGCCACCTCTACTTGTTAGTAGGGACAATGATTTAAATAAAAGTCCATAACTGCAAAAGCGACAATTATATAGTAATAGCGGTAGTGACATAGTCCGAAATCGCGATATACGCAACCGTTATGTCCAATAGCATATGTAATTATAAAAAAAATTACGATCACGGTACACGCGATGTCCGCAATAGTATTTGTTATATCCACAATTATAATAAAGATAATACAACAACAAAAAAATATGACCGCAACCATAATTTAATTTCCAGCTTCCGCATGAAATCAGCAGTATAGATCCACTTAATTGAGTTGGCTTCAAGTTCAAAGTTCTGTAGAACCTGGACTGGTCAAGAATAATCTCAACATCAATCAATGGGATTTTGTTTTTGTTTTTTTAAATCTATCATTTTCTGTTTTGCACCAATTACTGCTTCAAAGATCAATTTGTTTCAAAACCATCATCATGATGACACCTAACAAGGAGCCATGCTTTAACAAGTGGTTCGAAGATCACTTCTGCTATTGTGTTACCGAAAATATGTGTTTCTATTAGGATAAATTTTACCGTTCATCACTCAACTATCTTTTTATTTTTATTCAAAAATTTAAATTTATTAACTTAATTTTCTGATTAATTTTGTTTTAGTCACTCTGAATTATTATATTATTATTTGAGTATGACATGACGTTTTATTATTATTAAATATAAAAATAATTTAAAATAAACAAATCTAAATTTAAACCCAAACAACCCGCCACTGATCATCTCTACCACTCGTCGGACATTACTGTCGACGGTCGTAGATGGTGGTCGTTCAGTCTAAAATTTTATCTTTCGCTTTGTTTCGCCCGACTTTCATTTTGCCAGAAAATACTCCAAATTTCACAAATAAATAAAAAAAATTAATTTTTCTGTCACCGATCTCCCTCTGCCGTCAGATGGAGCCAGTTTTTCAATATGTTACTTCTATCGTGCCGGTAAAATTTTTTACCATTTAAATTTTGGGAAAATTCTTCGTTCGTCGGCAAATGGCCACGAAGTTGAAGGGTGGGTTGAAATTTAAGGTTTGAATATAAAATATGGTTTTATTTTTATTTTAAATTACTTATATATTTAATAATATTAATAAATGTCATGCCATACCTAAATAATAATATAATTCAGAGTGATTAAAACAAGAGTATTCTAAAATTTTATTCATTAAATTAAAAATTTTGAAAGTTGAATGACCAAAATTAGATTGAAAATATAATTTTTTTTAAAAGCTAAAGTGATTACAAGTAGTATTTGTTCTGAATATACTCTCAACCATTTGACAATGCATGCTTAATCACCCTGCTACAGCTGCTGGTGCTCGAACCCGTGACCTTTAAGAACAACAACCGTTTCCTTAACTATTGAGGCAAATTAGTTAATGCGAAAATATAATTGATGGATGAACGATGTAATTTACCCTTTCTATTGTTTTCTTTCTGTTTAACAAGATATCAACTAAAACGAACACAATAATTAATTTTTCGTGTTGAAGTTTCACTCTCTAAGCCCGGAAGATGATGCCCCAAATATAGTAATCATATCACTTAATGGCTAAATCCATTTCTTGAAAAAAGGTACAGTGCATTTTGTGACAAAACCTAATATTAATGGTTATGAACTTTTTAAAAACCCTACTCATAGTCGGATGAAAAGAGTACACTTGAAAGTATATATAAAGTTAAACTAAAAATTAAACTAACATAACATAACAATAAAAAACATTTAACCTATATTTTAGTTCATTCTAATTTTAAAAATTAAAAAAATAGTATATTATATTTTCGAGTAGCTCGCGAGCTTTTCGAGTCGGGTATTAAGTAGCTCGACTCAGCTCGATAAAAACTTGAGCCGAGTTCGAGCTCGAGTCGAGCCTAATCGAATAAAATGTTGACAAATTTTGACCGAATCAAGCTCAAATAACTCTCGATCTGTCTCGTCTCATTTACAGCGCTACCTAAAATTTTAGAAGTAAAACTGACAAAAAGAAAATACTAAGTTTATGAGCCAATTTACATATAAACATTTTTAAATAAAGAAACTGAAAGTCATACAATAATAATACATTGGGTGTGGGGCAAAAAATAATATCTATAACATTGTTTATATATTTAATAAAAGTAATCCATTGGATTTTCATATAATAATTAAAAAAACCTTTGAAAAACTTGCAAACCCCAACTTTAAATATCACATATTAATGTCAATGTGTTATCCAACAATTTAAATATTAATTTGAAAAATTAAGATAGAACCTTCAAAGTTGCTTGTCGATCAAAGTCATTGACTACATCCCTTTGATATATAAAATTAAAGAATCAATGCTATTATTTTTTAGTATACTATACGTTTATTTTATACTATGTTCGAGATTTATGCCTCTTACGTCAATTAGGAGTGGGTAAAAAACCCGATTACCTGGTCCTGATCTCAGACCCGGTCAGACTCGGTGGATTTTTACTCGAAATTGGATCCTGATTTTTTGAACTCAGTAGCCGATGGTAGGGATGGGCATTTCACCCGGGCCGGACCCGATCAGGTCGGCTATTTTATGAAAAAATCGGGGTCGGGTCGAGTCAGGTTTGGGTTTTAGGGTGAAAAAATTCGACCCGACCCAACTCGGGACTAATAGTGTAATTTTTTCCTAATTTTTTTTAAGGATATTTGTAATAATACCCCTTCTTTATATATATATATATTTATAATTTTGTCCTTAAAATTAGTTTTTTATTTACAATTTAGTCCTTAAATTTATTATTTTTTATAATCATGTCTCTTAAAATTATTTTTTTACAATTAGGCCCCTAAAATTAATTTTTTTATAAGTCGGTCGGGGTCAGGTTTAGAATATTTATTTTCGGGTCGGGTTTTTTAAAGAATGAGATCGGGTCGGGCCGAGTTCGGTTTTAGGATTATAAGTTTCGGGTCGGGTCGAGTTCGGTTTTAGAATTATTAGTTTCGGGTCGGGTTCGAGTGGGCCAAAAACCCGACCCGTGCCCATCCCTACTCGATGGGTATCCAATAGGACCGGGTCCAGTACCAGGTACCCGGTACTGGTCTGGTACTAAATGGCGTTGAAGAGGTTGGAAACAACTGAAGGCGCTCCTTTATTTCTTTTATGTATGAATATTATGAGTATGACTCGTTTTAAGACTTCAACTTTCAAACCTACAATATTCTGACTTTGTTATTTAATATTATTATTGATGGTTAAAATTTTTCCCATGATGCTCAAATTTTATTAATAATAGACTAATTGACCGGGTACCCGATATTAGTACCGATTCTCACTAGTCACTAGTACCGGGATCGGTTCCTAAAATGTTGGACCCGGTCTAACCGGGACTGAGACTGATTCTAATTCAAGAACTGATGATTACCGAGATCAATTTTAGATAAATTGGCCGGGTACCCGGTCTTACCCACCCCTAACGTCAATAGTATTGTATTTAAAATTCGAACATAAATTTTCTCAATAAAGAGCAATGTGCCTGGTTGGTAATGAATGCTACTATTTGAATCACTATAGTCCAGCATATTAGTTGTCAAATGTTTGCTTTTCATTTTCTTTAAATTTGATGAATTCATCAATCATGGAAAGCGAGAGAGAAAGGGAATGGGCATAAGGTGGTGGCAAAAAAAAAAGTTCTTTTTTTACACACTTGTAATGATGGTGATCATCAATTGATGCCTTTTCCTTTCTTTTCCCTCCTCTTTTCTCTCTCTTTCCTTTCCTCTCTACCCATGGCTACTCTTCTTCTTCTTCTTCTTGCTTTCATGCAATTATAGTACCATCCCATGAAACAAATTCCTTAGTTTTCCTTCTTTTTTGAAGTAACTAAGCTAACACTTTTGTTTATTCTCCATGGATGACAACAACTGCGGCTGTTGGGCTGTCTTGAAACGCGGCGTTTGCAAGCCCTCTGCAGCTTCTCGTGACTCTGCTAACACCATTCCTCGTACTAGTCTTGTTTATGATACTGGTAAAGCTTTTGGCTTTTTGTTTTTTTTGCTTTAAAGTTCAAGAATTTTCAGTTCAATGATCATTCAGTCTGGAAAGCTTTGATTTTTCTTCTGATTCTTGCAAAAAGATTACATCTTTCTGAGTCCCACGAGTTTCAAAATGGGATTTTTAAACAATTTCTGATGATTTATGGCCACTGATTGTTAGACTGTTAGTACTATTTTTATATCTATTATCAGTTTCAAAATGGGATTTGTTTCTTTCATTAGATGAATTTAGCTTTGCAGATAATTCTTTGCAGTTAAGATCTTCATTGAACTTAAAATGGAATTTATGTTGTTTCCTTTGTTGTTATGAAATTATGATTCAATTTCAATCCCCTGTATGCAGCTACTGAGACAAGATATCTAAATGCAAGTAATAGAGAGCTGTGCCCTCCAAATGAAGCTCATCTTTCATCTGAGAATCCTGATCCACCTACATCAGATGACAAATCTCCATGCCAGCTTCTCCAATTTACATTCCAGGAGCTGAAATCGGCTACCGGGAACTTTAGACCCGACAGCATACTCGGGGAGGGAGGTTTTGGCTATGTCTTCAAAGGGTGGATAGTGGAGAACGGGACGGCTCCGGCGAAACCTGGTTCGGGGGTCACGGTTGCCGTCAAGAGTTTGAAGCCAGATGGTCTTCAAGGCCATAGAGAATGGGTGGTTAGTAGAAAAAATATGTGCTTTGGGTTAGTAGATTCAATGTCAAGGAGACTATTGGTAAAATTATGAGACTTGAGAGATTAACATTGAATGATTCTTTTCGAATGCAGGCTGAGGTTGATTTCCTTGGACAGCTTCATCATCCTAATCTTGTTAAACTTATCGGTTACTGCATCGAAGATGATCAACGGCTGCTTGTGTATGAATTTATGACCCGAGGAAGCCTTGAAAACCATCTTTTTCGAAGTGAGTCTCACTGTTTCCTTCTGTCATTCCTACTTAGGTTCTGATATATTTATATCCGATTTGGTATTTGAAGTTAAAATTCTTTGTTAGCATATGCCTTCTCGTTAGGATTCGTCCTTTTCGGAACTTGGCAAGTTTAGTTCACTAAGCCAGAAACATGCTCCCATATTCTTTTTCTCTTGATATATTTATTTTGTATAGGAAGTTCTTGGGATTTTCAGATTGGTTTCTTGTTTCGAGCTTATAATCGTGAAGAAGCATTTTCTAGTCTTCAAATAGACCTTGTTGATGATAAAAACAAGTAGTAGAATTCTCAGGAAATGAAGCTAGTATAAGTTTTTCGCGGACCTCATGAAATACACGGCATAGGGCGATGAGGCTTAAACTGCAAATGAGTAACAATATGAGAGAAAAAGTAGTTGAGATAACACATGCTGTGTGACTGATAATTTTCTGTCCGAATGATATACGAATGATCAGGATTCACTT
Source organism: Hibiscus trionum (assembly GCA_030270665.1). Lineage (NCBI taxonomy): Eukaryota > Viridiplantae > Streptophyta > Magnoliopsida > Malvales > Malvaceae > Hibiscus > Hibiscus trionum. Next base: position 39,068,787 of record BSYR01000022.1, read on the forward strand.
GTATACCCGAGGCGTATTATATAACTTCGATAAACATTGTCCTGGATCTCTATTGTATATTTACAGAAGTTCACATGACACAAATACTGATATTTCCTTGTTGTCTAATTTCGCAAAGGGACAATACCTCTTCCATGGTCCAATAGAATTAAGATTGCACTCGGGGCAGCAAAAGGTTTGGCCTTTCTCCATGGTGGTCCAGAACCGGTCATTTATAGAGATTTTAAAACATCCAACATTTTACTTGATTCGGTATGTAAGTTGATGGATTAATGTAGGTGATTGTATCGTCCTGTCCTATATATATCATTTGTTCCACGGAATCACTAGTATGGAATTTCTTGTCCAGGAGTATAACGCAAAGCTTTCGGATTTTGGTCTCGCAAAAGCTGGTCCGCAAGGAGACAAAACTCACGTTTCTACCCGGGTTGTCGGGACCTATGGCTATGCTGCACCTGAGTATGTTATGACAGGTATCTAAATTTGTGCAAGATGATCTAGACTATTTCGAAGCTTTAAGCTTTAGTGTTATATATGCATTCTCTAAGGTCATTGTTATGATGTTATTTGGCACGGAGATTTGCCGCTTCCGAACTGTATTTGGATTGCTTCTGCACCCATTTGTTCCTCAACTTTTCTGCATCATGCTAATATATGAATTGATTATATGTATGCCATTGGATTGTTTATCACAGGACACTTGACGTCGAAGAGTGATGTCTACAGCTTCGGTGTTGTATTACTTGAGGTTTTGACAGGCCGGAGATCAATGGACAAGAAGCGGCCTAGTGGCGAGCAGAATCTTGTCACTTGGGCTCGACCATATTTAGCTGACAGGAGAAAGCTTTACCAACTGGTGGATCCCCGCTTGGAGCTGAACTATTCTCTTAAAGGGGTGCAGAAAGTTTCTCAATTAGCTCACAACTGTCTCCACCGGGACTCGAAATCCCGCCCTACAATGGATGAAGTAGTGAAAGTTCTCACTCCATTGCAAGATCTTAATGATCTTGCCATCTTAACTTACCACGCACGCCTATCTCAACACGGGAGACGAAAGAAGAAACCAGAGGGATCTCAGCAACTCTCCAATGCTCATTCTAAAAGCATCAGAGATTCTCCCTTGAATACCGGCAAACAGAGATGTCGATGATCCGTACTCGTTCCCTATCATATGGAAACAGATGTTGAGATGCCACGGTTGCATTTTCGATTGTGTGAAAACTATATTTCAGGGAGTTGGAGAAGCTTTCTTGAGGCAGAAGGATTGTAAGAGGTAATCCAGTTTCGTTCCCTAGAGAGCTAACCATGAATGTGAGGCACCATTCGTCCCGATTTCGCCACTGTTGTAATTAGATCAAACCTCCCATTTCAAAGATTGGTATTTGCAGCTACCAGAATATGTCTAATTTCTTGAGTTTTGGAAATTTGCAGTGTGCTTCTCCATTGACACTTGCATGCTTTTGCTTCAAATCTACATACTCTTCTGTATGTGTTCGATACGGATATGTTAATTTCTTTTCACGTTTCTACATTAATTTAAAGGATTTTTTAAAGCTCATATCTTAATATTCATGTTTTAACACGGCCTTAGTGATCCGACAGTGTCGAGTGGAAGGGCCGTCGCTCAACAGATAAAAGTTACTCTAGGGATAACTGGCTGATCTTCCCTAAGAGCTCACATCGACGGGGTCGGCTCTTCACCACCTGGGGCTGTAGCATGTTCCAAAGGTTGGGCTGTTCGCCTATTAAAACGGTATGTGAGCTGGGTTTAGAACGTCGTGAGACAGTTTGAGAGGACCTTTCCCTAGTATGAGAGGACCGGGAAAGACGCACCTCTGGTGTACCAGTTATCGTGCCCACGGTAAACGTACGAAATACGGATATTTTAAAAGAAATGAAAATGGAGAATGTTATTATTCGCAGATGATTCCCCTGAAATGTCAAAAGCATCTAAAGATTCCGTCAAAGACAAGGCATTGCCATATTCGCAGCAAAATCAACAGTTTCTAGAAAACATAAAGGAAGAAGAAAAGAAGCATAAAGCAAATAAAATCTATGCTTATTGAATGTTTGCATCTGCAGACAAGAATCTAATCCCTGCTTTAAACTTATTCTGAAAATCACTTCCAAAAAGAGTTGAGTGTGCAGCAAACAGGGATAGACCGAGCGGACTTGGAGAGCGCGGTTGTCACCTGAAAATTTAAAATTTATTTATACTTTAGTAAAAAAATAAATTATGTAGTTTCTATTAAAAATTTATTTTCGTCTCCTGAAATTTTATAAATTCGTCCTCTAAAGTAAAGTTATGCATCTGTCCTGGATAACAAATGCATGTTGACCTCAGCTGTGTATCTGTATCACGTTCAATCTGGGAATCTTTCTGAGTTCTACTTTATTCTGCAAATCTTTTTTCACAAAGACTAGAATTTTAATGAGATTTTCCATATTCTTTACAAACAAAAGTAAGTTAAACACGATATAAGGATCATCCTCTCTTTTATCGAGACATTCTTTAGATTTTTCTAAAGGCTTAAAGGCAAAATCCTAAACTAAAACAACATGCATGCAGTCTGAAAACAATATATTTTTTAATTTCAATTTTTTTTTACCGATAAATAAAAAGACCCCTTGACAATATACATACACATTTCTTCTTCATAATAATAATAATAATTAATATTATTATTATTAAACAAGAAATCATTGTGTCAGATAAAAGAAGATTATTTGGCTTTAATTTAATCTGAAAATGATTTGCAGAGGATAAAAATTGGTAAAAAGGTTGAGGATTTTATTATGCTAATGCTAACCATCAATGGAAGTATCAAAACTCAAGAGATCATTTCAACCTTTTTAGCAACACGATTTTATATCATAAATTGTTGCTATTCAGCCCAAATATTAAATAGTAAGTAAATAAAAATCCAAGTCCATTTACATAAACTTTTAAATACCCAAAGCCCATTATACCCGAGCCCAATATCTAAAGCCTAATTATATATTTAGCTAAAACACAAAACCCTAACCATCAAGGAATATTGATCGTTGGATGATGCACACGAGAATCAAGGGTTATATTTAATACCCACGGTTATTTTTTTCAATACGAAATCCGTTTTTCCTTGATTTAACGAAGACGCGTCACCTGATTAGAGGAGGAAAATCACTTTCATCAAAAATAAGAGAGCCCTTGCAAATTTTCATAATTTCACCTTTATTGGAATATTTGTACCTTTCTGAATTCTAGCGAAATCAGATTTTTTTTTTCTTTTAAAATTTAAAACGTGCCTCACATTATCAAGTGTTCGAATGATTTCATCAAACATCTTAATCCCGATTATGTTAATACTTACTATCTTATTAAGAGTGAAAGTGATGAGAATTAAGTGATCCTTTAACAGCGTACCTACCTGCATGGCATGAGAATCATGTCAAATAACTATTTAACCCTTTCAATTTTGTTGTTGGATAATCTTTTTTAGGTGTTCGATCGAGTCGAGTAAAAAGTTTTTAAATTAATCAAGTTGATAAGTCTTGATTTATCATTCAAATTTTATTTGAAAATTTTCAAATCAAGCTGAGTTTATGAGATTCTAGTCGAATCATGTGGGTGTTTCGAGTTAATGTTCAAATTCGATTGTGAATATTTATAATGTTACGGTAATGATTGATTCTAGTTTAAACGACTTTCTATAACCATATAGAGTGTATATATTTTTCACAAGTGTGAGTAAAATTTACAATCTTATTTAATAAATCAAATATCCTCCAAAATTACATAATATACTTATAATATTATTTCCTTTTAAAAGAGTGAATTTTGAGAAAAAAAAATATTGATATGAGTATGAAGGAGTCAATGAATTGATGAAAAGAAAGAATTTACAGATACCTATAGTCAAAGGACTAAGTTTAATAAAATATAAAGTTAAAAGATTAAACTATAAAATGAGAAATTTTATTTTTAAAATATGAAATTAAAGTTACATTGATATTCTAGTTATTAAGTCATATTTCATAGTTAAAACTCTTTTGAAACTTTTTTTGAATTGAATTTGTGACAAATCGAAAAATTAATTTTTTTAAATTTTACTCACCCCTAAATTCTTCTCTCTCTTTTCTTCTGATGGAGGATCAACATTTTATCTTTTTCAGGAATCACAATCTACTCGAACCTTCTCCCTCCCAACTGAACTGGTTGTTCAGGGCGAGTGGGCGACCACCTTTCTCACACTCTCTTCGAAACTATCTCCATTCACAAAGGCTTATTATATCCTCCAATGACTCTCCCAATTCAATTTATTTTATTACAGTTGATCATAATTAGCACGAGCACCTTCACAATCAAACCATTACATCAAACCTACATTCAGGACCAACAGTAAAACAAGTTGTCATTGAGTTTATATCTACACGTACGCGCACACATGAATATCTAATACGAATATATTTTACGTAATTATATTGATCAGTTAAGAGAACTGCATACAGGGACGAAGACAGGTGCGAACTAGTGTAATTCTAGATAATTAATAAAAAAATACAAAAGGAATATTTAAACTATAAGAAAATTTAAATTTTTAGGGTTGCGACTGCTCCCAGCTCCCTCTTTGTCCATCCCTGACTGCATATATATATAATTGTAGTAAATCATACCATTGTCTCATCATACTTCATGGTTTCTGCTGCATGGTGAAGAGATTAATATACATATCTACACAAAAAAACAAGTTCATGAAATAGAGAAAATGCATGCACTCGAAAGAGAATAAGGAGGGTGAGTTTAGGAAGCAAACTAGAAGAGCAAACGGAAAAGTGATATTGGCGCGGCTCAATCTGAGATCGTATTCTACGACCGAATCATCCGTAAATCCGTCATCGGATTGAACCTCACCAACATCGCTTTTCTTTTCTGCTTCCCAAGCACCCAGCAAATCCAATTCCCACGAATGCAACTTGAAACACACACCACAATCGGTGTTAAAACACTTCCTACTGACCATGGTGCTTTTATATAACAGAAAAAGAAGAAGGGAAAACAATTTAGAAGCAGTAATCGAATAAACAAGTCTTTAGACATGGCTCCACGACAATGAATTTGATGTTCTTTTTGGTAGGGCAAAACAATGGCTGGCTAGTTTCATGGTGGTTGGGAATGATAATGACAAAGTGGGATCTCAAATTCATGATTCTGTGTTCCTTGAATTGAGTCAAAATCAAGGCAAATTAATTATGGTGGAAGACCATCTAAAAATCCAAAAGCAAGACAGTGAATCCAACAGTGAAGATATGATGTTTTTGGGTGCACTAAGACAGAACATGTCGAGATAACATAAAATCATTCGTCTGAATATGGTAAAAACCTCAACGTTTTCAGAAAACTATATATTTAAAGCAATAATAATCATTATACTGTTGGACAGACTTTTCAAAAGGGTTGAACTTAATTAGGGTTTTAAATCATATGTATAAGAAAGTGATCAAAATGTAAACAAAAGGAAGATAGAGAAGAAGGGGAGATTACGGGTTTAGGGTTTGTATGATTTCGTTTAATAAAATCATATTTGCCGAGAAAAAAAAAGCGGAGATTAAAAAATGAGTGAAGATGGGAAGAGATGAGGGAATGTTGATATAAGAGGGGAGGGGAGGGTGTCTTTGCCTAGGGATGGGGAGGGGAAGAAGGTGAGGGGAATGATGTCAAAACTGGCTTTTTAGGGTTTGTCTATGCTTAGTTTGTACTCAACACAGTTCGAACTCCTTCTATTGCGCATGCAGCTCAAAATATTCTCCTTTAAAAAACCAACGAAAAAGAAATCAAAAACCCTTTTTGACTGTACCTTTCTTTCTTTTTTTATAGAATCATGGTGGATTATTTTAACTTCCCCACCTTTCGCTTGCATTTGGTTAATAAAAGTAACAGATATATATTGTTGAATGTTGAAGGGAGAATTGAAAAGGGAGAATACGATAATATATATATAGAGATAATATCTGTTTACACAGCGTAAAATATTTTAAGTTTTACACGTTTTTTGGACCGTTAAATGAGTGAAACGAATGGATGAGATTAACAGTAAATATGTGAAGATTATCACTTGGGAAAAAAAAAACTAAGTAGTAAATTGATAAAAATTTTAAATATAGCTAGGCTAGTTTGATTATATATATATGGATAGGATCCAATTACACAGTGTAAAACTCTTTTAAGTTTTACACGTTTTTTTGGACCGTTGGCTGAGTGAAACGAATGGACGAGATTAACAGTAAATATATAAAAATTATCACTTGGAAAAAAAAGAGTAAGGAGTTAATCTGAGTCATCCATTCCCCCATCTAACGATCCAGAAAACCCTAAAACTTCCCTCATCTAACGATCCAGAAAACCCTAAAACTTAAAAAGATAATCTTCATATATTTACTGTTAATATCATCCATTCGTTTCACTCATCCAACGGTCCAAAAAACGTGTAAAACTTAAAGAGTTTTACACGTGTAACTGGATCCTATCACTATATATATATATATATTTTATCAATTTACTCCCAAGTTGGTATATGAACTACACATCTTTTCACAAGTTGGTACTTAAAAAAATTCTCCTAAGTTGATAGTTGAGTCAAACGCTTTTTCTTTAACTAGAACAAAAACTTATATATATTCTATCAATTTAGTCTTAATTCAAAACAATTGAATAAATTAAACCTCTATATTTAAAATTCCTATCAATTTACTCATTGTTATTCTCCTAAATTGTTTGTTTATCTCCCACAAATGTTATGTTACTTTCCTGGTAGAAAAAACGTTTAAAAATAACCCATTGTTTTACGGTATAATGGAGTTATCCAACTGATATTTTGATCCGATAAACTCGCTTGGTTTGACAGTATCACAAAAAATGATTAAATTAATGGGATTTTTTTTAAATATGAAGCGATTAAATTTATTGAATTATTTTGTTTCAAATTAGTACTAAATTGAGCCCAACAAGTAATACTCTCAGTTGAAAAGCGGATAATATTCAGGTAATAACTTAAAGTGAAATTTCTTTAAGTATAATTTGGGAGGTGGGTGAATCTTGGGAACAAGAGTGCAGAATGTCAGCGAAGGGGATTGATTGTGTATAAAGAAGTTTCCGATGGAATAGTTTTTTAATTCCCAGACACATTAAATAAGCAGTAAGCAGTAAGCAGAAAGCAATGGAGGAATAAGCAAGATTTGGTTTTGGCAGCAGCCCGATGCGGGGACACCGGCGCTGAACCAGCCTTGCCTTGGGCCTGCACTAGGGAACACACTCCTCGGCTTTTGCTTTGCCTACTCTCTTTTTATTTATTTACTTTTCTTTCGATGGATTCAAGTCACACACTCATGATTTTGAGGGATAAGTGGGCATGCCACTACCTAAAACATATTCCTCCACATGCACTCCTTACAGGCTTAACGGAATGAGGCGTTAGGTCTCTTAAGCAAAGATAGGGATTTGATTCTTAGCGTTATGAATAGAGAAGATTGGGTTCGGAAAGTCATCCCATAATAGACGTCTGTAAAATCCAATTCGAATTAGTTAGTCAATAAACCAAGTACCGATAGTTATATCAAATATACTTTGAACCACCACATGTTTTACATGTATGACAAAATGACAATTCCAAATGTGGATAAAATAAGTCAAATTAAAATTACCTTTGGAACCAACTAGTGTTATACTATATATACTCTATAACTATCGACTCTGATTTGTATTTGAAAATTTGATTCGGTAAATTCAAGCTTAAACTAGACCGAGTTGAAATTGATCATAAAAAGTAAATAATTTGAATTTGCTTAATCAGAACCTACTATGGCTTGATCCAAAGAACTCAAAATTCAAACTTTAATGACTCTAAACTTAAAATGGCCTATATCAACCCGATTCAATTTGATCTGATCCGACCTGTTTGAATGACATGTCATTTATATGGTTTAACTTAGGAATTGCAAAATTGATGAAATAGGAACATAAATTGGTGAATGGGACAATGGGACACCCATGTTTTTACTCATATTTATAGGGTCCATGTTGGCTTCTATTCTTTTATCATCAGGAATAAAAAGCAAACATACTTTCTTAATATCTTTTCTCCATGAATAGTTGAATGACCTTTGTTTCTTTTCCCTCAAGTTTCCTCTTATCTTTATCTTTTTTTTTTCTCTTTTTCTCCTCTTTTGTTCAATCAAAGAAGAGTTGAACAAAAATCTTCTACCACTTTTTGGTACCGTTATCTATGTCTTAACACTAAAAAATTAAACTCTAAGTCATAACCTTAAATTTTAATTCCTAAACCTTAAAAATTAAAGCTTACACCCTAAACTTTACACCATAACCCTAAATCTATTTTTTTTAGTATTAGAACATAGATAGAGGCACTATAAGGAGACAAAAGATTTCTGTTCAGAGAGAATAGCACGATTTCTCGTGCTTAATGTGTACCTTAAACATCAAAATCAATGGCATTGTGGATCATTGTGAACAAAAGATGAGGTTGACCTTTTTCTATAGCTATTTGTTAGTCAACAAAGTGAGTTTGAGGACATTGAAGCAAGATTTAAGGTTAAGCAAATATGTGGGTGAGGCAACTAGGTCAAACTCGGTTGTCAGCTTGTGGAGACAATAAAGACATACCTCCGTCAGGAAAGCCGGTTTGCTTGCTACTATTTACACTTTGGTGATTTTTGTTTTTATTTTTTTTAACTTTTCTCACGCCTAACTAATTCCTGAACCTAATTTTTATTCTGGATTTAAACACATACCGTCAAAATTATCTTTTACAAAAAGAAATTTTAATTTTATTTATAATAACGATGATTTTATGGATATTCGTATGTACCTAGTCTAAAACGACCTATGACGATTCCAATGTTTTAAAACACACACATTTTCTTCTAAAATAAAGACATGAATGCAACAAGAAATGATAATAAATTTTTTTAAATGTATTTTTAGGTTAAAAATAAATCCAATAAGAAGAAGATTACAAAATAAAATCATGTGCATGTTAAATAATTAAATTAAGCCCAAACCCAAAATTCTTTAACTGCAATGAGAAACCCATTCTTTATGGATCACTTGCTAAAATCGACAAGTGAAACGGTCCGAACAACCATATTGAACTGTCTAACCATAGAACCATTAAATTGTGTGACTCGAGAATCCAGTAAGTGGTCTAATAGGAAAGATGATGTTCATCTTAAGAAATTCAGATTCGAGTAATTTTGCATGCGATATGTGTCTTATCAAATGGTTAAAAAAATATTGATAAATATTTTCATATAATCACTTTAAAATTGTTATAAAAAAAGTGTGACTCGAGACTTAATAGACTTAAAAATAAATAATTTTTCAAATGATTTAAAATTATATTTTATTCCAAATAAAATTATAAATTTAATTTTTTAGGAATGCTTTAATATTAGTTTTATAAAAAAATTATTTAATTAGTTTAGTGGAGGCTTGATCTAACTTAAATATTAGTTCCAATGAATTCTAATAATTTCACTAGGTGAGAGAAAATTATATGAAAATTTAAAAAATAAAAAAAATCCATGTCATCTTTCTCGTTAAGATTAAACGATGGAGGTACCAATTTGCTAAAAAAAATAGTTGGGGTACCAAAACAGTAACGCGGGAATAGGTGAGGTACTTTTTTTTTTTGTGCAGAGCAACCTTAACGTTTCATTTTCGTTCAAAGTTCACCATCGTTAGATGAAAATCGTCAGTCAACTAACGGTCAACATCCTTCAATGATGTGACATGTAAACACCGAATATAGTATATAACCTCATCATAATATTCTTCTTCTTTTTCTTGAATTTTTTTGACAAATACTTCTTGGATTAACTTCACCAAGTATAATATATAACATCTTGAAGTAGGCCATGGTCGTTAAGCAACGACGCTCATGGGCTGCAAAAATTAATATTTTTTGATGAGATACTTCCGACCATACTTTGGGCTCATTCCTGGTTCTATAGCCAGTGGCACTAAATGGAGGAAACCTATTCAAACCATAATTATATGGCACCTGGAGATACTTCTTTCTTTAGCCACTGCCCTCTTCACCTCAACCCATTTCCCCTTAAGTTCATCAAATGTTTTATGCACGAATAAGAAGCAGCATAATATACTATTTTGATGAGGTTATATATTACACTGGGTCTTTATTATCAAATTTAGGCCTTTCATCCAACAGACTCGAGTTTAAATCTTCTTTTTCATACTGTAATTTTAATTAAGTCTTTAATTTAGAACCAATTGTGATATCACGTTAGTCTCTCTGTACACGTAGTAACACCACGTCAGCAAGTCATACCATGTCATTGAAAGAAGAATGAGGGTTAAAGTGACCAATAGGGGTGTGCAAAACCGGGTTCGGTTAACCATTAGCAAATTATTTCGGTTAACCGATAAGTTCGGGTCACCAAATTCTCGACCCTAAACCGTATCCATTCAATCGCTTAACCGTTTAGTCGGTTAACCGAAAAAATCGGTTCGGTTCGGTTCGGGTAACGGTTTTTTATTTTGTTTATTAAAAATATAAATTTTAATAATATGTTAGAAAAAAGTATATACTTTTTAAAAACGACACATGATATTATTATCTTTTCTAATACTAGCAAGTTAAACACTTAAACTTGATAAAATAATATTTTGGTTCTACTTTTGGGGAATGAGAAAATAAAATAAAATTTAATTTTTTAAAATAAAATAATAAAATAACATATAATATAATAATATATATTATATAATCGGTCGGTTCGGTTACCCGGTTTATCCTAAAACCGTAAACCGTAACCGAACCGGTTTCTTTTTAAAAAATAAAAACCCGAACCGAAACCGAATTCTTCGGTTCGGTTTTTTCGGGTTTCGGAATCGGTTTCGGTTTTTCGGTTTTTTTGCACACCCCTAGTGACCAAAAGGTCAAACGCTGGAGTATTTTTGCGGTTATTAAATCTTTCCAAAATTTTCGTTTTTTATTTATTTTTCCTAATTTTTCTATTTTCCCGAATTTCTTTTCTTTTATTTCAAATCTTGGGGGACGAAACCAAGAGCTATTATTACAAATTCTAATTTATTTTTAATTAATATCCAACCGGACTTCAAATGATTGAACCGATTGGACTGGAAACCGAAGATCTTATTAGTTCGCCCTTCGGCCAAGTTATTAAAATCAGATGAAAATTCGCTGCCCTTTTTCGGTGCTACTATTTGTGCTTTCACACTTAAAATTAGGTTTAGGGTATAAGATTTAGGGTGTTAGGTTAGGGTTTATAGAATTTAAGGTAGGGTATATTTTTAAGGTATAGAGTGTAGTTTAGGATTAAGAATTTAGGGTTAGAGCTTGAAATTTAATTTTGTAGTATTTTTTTACTGTTTGAGCATAAATAGGGACACCGAAAAGGGACACATAATTTTTATCCTTAAAATCATACACACTAGATTTGGTTTCCCATCAACTCCCGGGTCTAAAAATTTAATTATAAATAAGATTAATTTTAGTTATAGTAAATAATTATTATTTAAATACTATATATTTTATATTATATAAATAAATTTCAAATTACATATTATTGATAAATTATATTAAAAATTATTTGAGAATGATTTTAGGCTGAGTAGTAAAGATTTAATATAGAAATTATATTAGACACGGTTTCGATTCTTATATGAATGATTTTTAATTCTTTAATTTAAAAATTATATCAAAGTATATAAAAGAAAAATAAGTATTTATTGACATTGAGAGACTAAAATGTAATACACTTCAAACATATAGGCCACAAAGCAAATTACAACACTCAAAAGAGCTTCAAAATAATAATATTTCACATAAAGATAGGGGAGTATCGACAACTGCATACCATTATTTAGAAAGTAAATTTAATTTAGTGTTAATTATTTTTAAATATATATTTTAATTTAGTGTATAAAGGGAAAAATGGAAATATGTATACTAATTTAGCGGAAAAATATTTTAGATTCTCATTCTTTAATTTTTGGATCCGTAACTGTGTGGAGTATAAAAACTCCTAAACTTCATGCAAAAAAATCGATACTTTAAATTAGTATTGAAACTTCAAAACCCATTATCTTCCTAGTATCGAAACTTGAGACAAAAGTTTCGAAATTCTTTCCAAGACTATTCAAAACCTAAGCAATCACGTTTTGCATGCTTAAGACACGTCATAGTGATCATTTTGCAATCTTTTAAAAATTTTAATGACAATTTATAACTTTTAAAAATTTAGTAACTAAAACAATCATTCGAACATAGTTTAGTGATATATAATATACTTTACCCTAAATTTTATGCCCCACTTGTTTCCATGATGGAGGTTCTTGTTCTCTCTTTTTTCAGCTTTTTTGGGATGCGGATTTTGATTGAATCGGGAGAATTGCACATGAATGTTGATAATCAATAATAATAACACTAAATACTTCAATATTACAAACATTGGCAAAATTAATTTCCGAAAAGAAAAGAATTATAATTTTAACTTAAAGCATTAGGATCAAAATACAAATAAGTTAAAATTATAATCCTCACTTCACTTCTTAAAGAAATGGTAGTACGTAATGCTGGACATGCACCCAAATGGTAAGAAAAGCCTAAAGATGCGGGGAAAAAGCGAGCAAAGTGGTCTGAACAGGTGCAAAAAACACTGTATCTTAAGGCAGGAATGATTGGATTCCCATTCCCACATCGGAACCTGTCGTCCCAAATGCTTCAAACAGAACAAAAGGGTCCATGTAGGATGTGAAAGGCTCTTCATCAATCACAAAATTTGAGTAGTTTTGGTGCACCGTCTCGTAATCGAACCCGAACCCGTAGTCGAAGCACTGAACCACACGCTCCATCCATGCGCCGGCTCCGTCTTGAACACCGCCGCTACCGTCTTTGTTTTCGTCCAAATCGAACCCCTCGGTTGCCTTTGGACATGTGCCGAAAATAGGCTGATGACTAGAGTTATGCCTCGGCTTCTTGTTCTTATGGTTCTCGATAGTGTCCTCAATATTGTCATCGTGTTGTATGTTTGAGCCGATAGTTTTTCTTTTTTGTCCTAAAATGGTTTTCTTGTTCAAATGGGTATTCCAATAGTTCTTCACCTCGTTGTCGGTCCGACCAGGAAGTCTACCAGCAATTAAAGACCATCTACATTTAAAAAAGACACCAATTATACAAATGTGTAAACTAAGCTAGTAAATATAAAAGTTTCCAATTCTGAACTACGGTCGAATCTAATAGATTCATACAATTATCTTTAAGAGTGACATTCGTTGTTCACTCACATACAAATTATAATCAAATGCTGACTAAAGATGTTCATATGATGTCCCCTGAAAAATATTTTTAAATCCGTCACTGAATACTAACCGGTTACCAAGAAGCTTGTGCATTCGGATAATAAGGTCTTCTTCCTCCTTGGACATTCCTCCTCGTTTGATGTTCGGTCTTAAGTAATTCTTCCATCGAAGTCTGCAACTTTTACCTCCTCTCATCAACCCTGAAAACATATACAAACATTTTGTATAAGCTAAATATATATATGTGCGCGTGCGTGCGTGCGATGTACCTGATCGCTTAGACACGGTTGCCCAGTTGCCTTCGCCATAAGTCTCGACATAACTTTTCAAAATCAAGTCTTCTTCTGGTTTCCATAAACCTCTTTTGGGCTGTGCTTTGTTTTCCTTACGAATCTCCATCTTCAATTTCTCTCACACGCCTACAGAAAGAAAGATGATGATTAATAGACCCGAGTTAAATGAGAAATGGGTGATTATATAGGAAATGACAAGTCTATATTGCCAACTCAGATGTGCAAGGCATTCGTGCATGAAATGATACACAATTGGAGGGCCCCTTTCTTCTTAACTTTTTCTTTACCTCTCTCTCATCTGTAAAAGCATATGAGCAAAGCAAATATATATATATATATATATATATATATATGATATGATCCAGTTACACAGTGTAAAACTCTTTTAAGTTTTACACGTTTTTTGGATCGTTGGATGAGTGAAACGGATGGATAAGATTAACAGTAGAATATGTGAAGATTATCACTTGAGGAAACAAGTAAGGGATTAACCTCAGCCATCCATTTTTCTCATCTAACGATCCAAAAAACGTGTAAAACTTAAAGAATTTACACTGTATAAGTTGATCATAACCCTATATACATATACATATATGTGTGTGAACTTCCACTTTCTCCTTAGATATTCATAGGAGAAGAGCCCTAAACATGTTATTATTACCGTGTATAAAGATTTTAAGATGGTCACTCATTATTACCAAATAATTGTAGTGCCTACTAGCTATTCTAAAAGAATTGTACATCTACAAGCTACTTGTTATTAGATAATGACAAGTATAACGATCGTACAATAAAAAACACATTAAAATTTTACATCGAAAACATTTGATCAAAAAAAGCACAGTCAAAGGAAAAGGAATTTACTATAATGACAAAAAATTACAAGAAAATAAGTTTGTGCAGCTAAATTGTTTGGGACTTGTTTTATTTAAAAAGATAAACTATTTAGCAAGAAATCTACTCGGACTAAATTTTTTATTTTGAACCAAAATCTAATGAAAGAAGTATAGTCGTGTATGAACTGAACGTGTGACATGCTCCGTATTGCGGGGTTTTGTCCTTGCACCCTAACCATGTTCGGCCCTCGAGCTTCAGCATCAAATGCCGATCTTCATTTTTTTTCCTTTCAATTTAACTTCTTCACCAAATAGGTCATACACACAAACTTTTCGAACCCAAATTTATGAAATCCTAAACATATAGTTGATTGATCTCCAAGCACTTTGTTTAACTTCATTGATGCAACTCAATAATTATGGAGACAAACAAAATTAGATAAGAAAATAATGTGACTAAAATAGTATTGGGATATGTTAATGTTCTGAGGCACCACAATGTATATGTCTCCCCAATTGCAGCTTTTGTGAGCCCCATGAAATGACATGCATTATATAGTGTTTTCCTCTCTTTGTTAGGTGTGCGATTGTCTTAATTTGGTGGGGGGGGGGGGGAAGAATGTGATCATTTTGTTTAAATATTCAAGATATGGAGGGAAAGATGTGAATTTTATTCTCTTTTTAATAATTGAAGTTTTATTTAACTTCTTTTGCACCCCACCTAATTAGTTAACTCAAATTATTAAATAAATAAAAATATTTTTGGTATAATCATCAATATCTGATTCATTGGTCGATTAATCTGGATCATGTATTACAAAGGCTCATTCATTGGTCGATTAATCTGGATCATGTATTACAGAGGCTCATTATGGGATAATTCCCCAATTCCGTTTTTCTCATCTACAATGCTAGTATTCAAATGTCTGATTTTACTTGAGGAATCTAGTGTATCATTCCACTATATCAATGATCAACTAGTTGTTGACAATAGATAAAAAATATTTTTATATTATTTTTATTTATACGTTTATAATTGGATATAATATTTTTGTTTACTCTAAAGACCTCTAAATCAATTCAAATCGAATAAATATAAAATTTTTGACTTCAACTCATAAATGTTGTGTTTGAAGTATATATATATATATATCTTACGCTATATAAAATTTGAAAGTTTTACTCTTTTTGGACCGTTGAATGAAGGTAAATGGATGAATGAGATTAACAGTAGAAAACACGAAGATTATCACTTTGAAAAAAGAAATAATCTTAACTATTTATTACCATCATCCAACGGTCTAATAATGTATTGTAATTGAGTTTTACACAATGTAAGTGAATCCTAACTCATATATATGAGTTAGGATCAACTTACACAATGTAAAACTTTTGACGTTTTACACGTTTTCTGGATCGTTAGATTGGGGGAATGGATGGCTCAGATTAACTCTTTACTCTCTTTTTTTCAAGTGATAATCTTCACATATTTACTGTTAATTTCATCCATTCGTTTCACTCATCCAACGGTCCAAAAACGTATAAAACTTAAAGAGTTTTACACTGTGTAAACAGATTTCTCTCTTATATATATACTACAAACGATCAGTTAATCTAAACGAGGATTTAAATTCTGATATTGTGAATAAAATATGTTACGTAAATCAGTGTTGAATTGGACATTTGTTGGAAGTGATGGATAGTGTTGAAGGTACATAAAATCTATGCACTAGCTATGTATCAATTATGTTTTATTTTACCCATCTGTTTTTTCATGCTCTCATTGCATTAATTGGCAACAGCTTGTCTCAAAATACTTTGCCAAGACAAAACAAAGTAGAACCAAACAATCATAGCTGTTATCATTGAGTTATACTGCTTTATTTTTCAACCAAAAAAAAAAAGGCATCTTCCTGCTCGGACCATTCACTAGAAACACGTAATAGAAGTTGACTACGGCAAAGGGTGCAAGAAAAGCAATAAGCTTTTGTACATAAACTGATTTACCCAAACAAATGTTGTCTTATTCAGGCAGTAAACTCTAACTATAACCCATAATCTTCCTCCATTCCAAACTCCCCAAACTTATCTCAACACGCCATGATCCTATGAATTTGACTAGCGGTTACCTGGGAATTCGTGACAAATATGATTATTCGTTCATGGCAGGAACGGACATAAGATTCTATGTTAAGGGTACGAACTTAAAATCTTTTAGGGATGCAACTGTTTCCCTTGTTCATGGTGTTATAAACCAATATTTTATTACATGAAAGAACACACATAGAGTAACATGGCATTGGCCCTTGGGGTTAATAAGTGAAATGAAACCAGTCCAAGTCCAAGAGAAGACAAGCATTTGAAGTTAAAGAAAAAGAAGAACAAGAAAGTTGGTTGCCAACTTACAACCCCATTTGAAAGTTGGGAAACTCTGTGCATGTCAGAAACTACTGCTACATTATTATTCTCTTCCATGTATCCATCCATACATACATATATATATATATATATATATATATATATATATATATATATATTGTTTCTGCAATTTCTTTTTTCATGTCATTGTCACAGTGTAAAGGTTTTCCCAACATTTCACGCCCCCTTTACTGCCTAAATTAGATCGAAATATAAAGAAAATGATAACTTTACGTGAAACAGCACTGCAATCTAGGTTTTTTGGGTTTAATTCCTCAATATGTGTGGTTTTAGTGGGATATATTTCCCCCCGACTGCAGTACACATGATCAAAGCTGCAACAAAATCTCAGTCTATATCTCCCACTGGAGCAGTGTGTATAAGCAAAAACAAAAGATAATTACTTTGGAAATTAAAGAATGTTTTGTTTTGTTTTCAAAAAGGAAACAATTTATACAAACCATGAGCAGCTTGATATCGCAGGTCTCGAACTGAACTTGTGTATACAGAAAATTCTCACCGGAAGGCTTACCTACAAAAAATCAAGTGTATGACATGAATCGGTTGGAATTAATCGGAATAAAACCCTAAAATTTGGAGAGCAACTAAAAAACAAATTGTGTGCACATATACCGAAGTGTGTATGTATACTTTTAAGCTGGCATGTTGGGATAAGCTTTAGATCAGGATTCCTTCACTTTTTGCCATCATTTCTGCTATGATATTTCTCCTTTATTTATTCATTCTTGTTCACATAAAATCGCCCTCACGCTTCACAAGTGAAAGCGACCGGATTCAATCATTCTCAAACATCACCCCTCTTGCTTCCAAAATGGGTGTTTTTATCCATCAAATTCCAAATATAAATTTTTATGATGAACATCATATTCTCATAAATTTTGTTAATGACTCTTGGTTCAAATCAAAAGAAATGATTCATAACTCGATCATTAATCAACCGCAGACATCAACGATTTTATCTCATTGTTAAGAATTAGATTCATCGGTTCGACTTTCTTTGTATTATATATATATAGATGAGTCTACAGCGCTTGATGAGAACCGATGAACATCACTAACGATGAACACTGTTGAACACTAATAAATTAGTTAATAAAGATTAAAAATTTCAATTACTAAACATATAATTATAAATTATTTAAAATAAAATATTAATTAAATTATTTTCCATTTATATAATTTTTGTTAATCTTTTTTAAAAATATTTGGATCAAATAGCAACCACTAAACCCTAAACTTGAAATTCAAAACCCTAAATTCTAAAGCTTAAACCCTAAACTCTAAATATAATATTTGAATTTAGGGTTTTGGGTTTCAATTTTTGGGCTTATAGTTTAGGGTTTATGGTTTTTATTTTTTTAATTGACTAAGGTTGGTATTTGATCCAAATTATTTAAAAAATTAAAAAATATATTATATATGAGAAATAATTTAATTAATATTTTATTTTAAATAATTTATAATTATACGTTGAGTTATTTAGATTTTTAATCTTTATTATTTAATTTAGTGGTGTTGTGTTTATCGTTAGTGGTGTTCATCGAGCGCGTTAGACTCATCCATATATATATATATATATTCAAAGCTATCTTCTTTTGTGCAAATATTCTACATTTGAGTCTTATGACAGCAGTATGACAAGATTCACGTGTATGAGTGATGTGGGCTTCAAAGGAGCGTGGTTGATGTAAGGTTGCCTCTTACTATTTTGTATCTTTAATTTTTTTTATTAAGTTTAACTATATTCTTTGTTTGCTAGTATTTAAATTATTTTTTGTTAAAATAAATATTTAAACTATTATTTTTAGTTATTTTAAGTTCGGTAGTTAATAGTTATTTAAGTTAAAAAATAATTATTTCGCCCAATGAAATGTTAACATGTCACAAAGATTTTTTTTGATCAAGAGATAGTTTAGGGATTAAAAGAAAAAATGCACAATTCAAGTACTTATTTTGATCAAAAATAATTTAGATACTTAAAGTGATCAGAAATAATAGTTTAGATACTTTTTTGACCAAAATTTTAAGAGTTAAAAACAAACAAAGAATATAGTTTAGGGACTAATTTTTATCTTTTTTTAATGCAATTTCGCACCTTTGATAAAAGAAAAGTAAAAAAAAATGCCAACAACTTATTAGTGTATCGGGGTGAGGCGCTAGGTCCCATTAAGCAAAATCAAAGGGAAGATCTCCCCCATATTAAGTCTCTACAAAATGGGATCTGAATTAGTTAACAAATGAATCGAATACATACAAATGATAGTTAGAAATTTGTTTATGTAGTAAGCGTAAAAAATGGTTATAATTATATATATTTAAATTTAATTACAAAATATATAAATATCAATATAAATTTTATTTTTAAATATGTAATTATTTTAAAAATAGGGTATTTGGGTGGATTGAACCGTGCTCGGGCTTGGATATTTTTTTGGAAGAGCGTAGATCTGCTAATGGGCCCAATAGCACCACCCGGTCGGACACGAGTTGGGTATGGGTAGAGATTTTCAGCTCAAGGGCCGACTCGTCTGTAATTTAAATTATTAAAACTATTTTTATATAAATTTAATTGTAAAAATAACTAGATATTAATATAAAAGTATATATTTTTAATACTTTATTATCATGGAGATTCATTCACATCATATAGTGAAAAAAATGAATTACGTATGAATTTTCATACACATAATAATAAATATAGAAAACTTCGAAAAATCTGTCCAGAAATTACATGCACAAAGTCAAATAATCAATAATTGAAACAGATAATAAACTAAAATAATTAATCATTGAGACCAATCTTTAGACAACTCTTTTTCACAAAAGTTCATCATATAACATTAAATGTCATTTATGGAAAATATATTTTAATTATAGGGTCATTAATACCATTCAAATTACTTTTTTTATTAAAAGAAGATGAACTACTACTACATGTCTCGTTAAAAAATCTCCTTAAATTTAAATGGAGGATCATTCGGGTTACTTTAATTAGTACCTTATGTGTGTTTTTATGTTATTTATAATTCTTTGAAAGTATTGCACATTTATATTAATTTTGATACGCATAATATATTGAGTGTTCACAGTTTATCTACAAGTTATGTATATTTTTTAAAGAGTTAAAATTAAAAAACAAATATTATCATATAATTACATCATAATTTAAAAAAATTAATATATTCAGATATTTATTTTATATTTCAATTATTGTTTATTATATCTAAAACTCTCGTATGTAGCTACTCTCTCAAAAAATCCTAACCGCCCCTCTCTCAAAATTGTTTCAATTCTAGTCGCTTTCCTTTTTGTTCAATCTCTTTAATCGGTGGTCGGCAACTAATCTTTATATTGGTTGTCGACTACCGATTTTATCAGTTTTTTTGTTTTTATTTCAATAAGAATCGCTGCTTTTGTAGCACGCTATTTCTCTGTCCTAGTGACACACTTCTTCTTCTATATTTATGACATGTTTTTGTTTTCTTTTGTTTGGTTCATCTGTCTTCGTGGCAGGTTTCAGCATACCCTAGCGTTCGATTGTTGTTCGCACAGAGATTCACTCGGCGCTAGTTTCTGATTCATGGTGTTGTCGGTGGTCACTTGGAATGTTTTATCCCCACTCGTTGATGGTTCTTTGCCGATAAAATCAGTCCTAGGTAGCGGTACTTTTTGCCTGACAGAATGGATCGTGCACTACTCTTTCTTTCTTTATGCGTCTCGTTTGGACAGAGACAAGGAGATTCAGGAAGCTTTTGAATTTTCGTTGGTATGCGTATTTCCATAGAAATTTTCGTTTTCAATATTTTTGAGTTGTAAGAATTTTTTGAGTTATTTTAACCCAAATTTTCTTTTTCTTAATTGCGTTGTAATTAATTTTTTCTATAGTTTAATAAAAATTCTGTGATTATTTAAAAAAAAAAACTCCCGTATGTGATTTTGGGAAATGGGTTGAATTTCATACATAGGATGCTTCTTCCACCAGTGCATTAATTCTTCTTTCTTTGGGTTTATTTTCTTCCATTCCTTTTATAGACCCAACACTGTCAAAAGCTAATGTCTATTGATAGAGCGACCATCGTATTAATACACTTTACAAAATTTGTAAATTCTAATTAAAAGTTTTTTATATATCTTTCAAAAATATTAAAAGTTTTTTTATATAATTACCGATATTGATTTGTTAGCAGATTAATCCGAATCTAGTGCTACAATATTTGTTATGAGAACAAATCTTTCTATTCAATTTTATCTATTTACAATGACAAGATTTTAATTTCTGACATTGCTTAAATGACCTAGCACATTATTCTACTAAACCAATCGATGGTTGATTTAATTATAAGTTTTTAAGATGAAATCTTGTCAGATTTTTTTTGACAAATTCTAATCCTAATCCTACTTAAAGAGGATGGGAAGATGCAACTCTATGACAAAGAAAGGGGTGTTCCTAATAAGTTTAGAACTCATGACCTAGGAAAATATGAAGGAACAAAGATGATCAGTTTGGCCAACCGCAAAATGTACTTGTTCGAAACCTTGTCAGTTTTAATTACTGCATTTGTATTTTTACTTTTCATTCCATCTCATACCTAAAATTACTAAAACATGGTCCTCTAATGGACCAACATGTAATTAATGTACTAACCCTACTGGTATTTGGAGTCAAATTCATTTATAGTGTAAAAATATTGTCATAATAAATTTTGCCATTGGTAGAAACCAAAAACAAAACACTCATCAAACCTATTTAAGATGAAAACTTATAGGCCAACAAGATATGGCTGGTTTGAAAACGACTCATGACTTGAAAAGATGAGTGAAATTAAATGCTAAACAAGATAAAATTATGACATGGAAAAAGAAATCTAAAATAAGATAAAATATAATGCAAACATATTAAAAATGATATGAGATTTTTTAAAAATTTAAGTTTAAATTAATTAAGTCCTTAAATACTTTTGCATTCAGTTAAATCTTGCACTTCAAAATTTTATTAATCTATCTTTTTAATTAACCTTAATCATTATATCGTTTTTGGATCATTCGATGTTACATATTGTGTCGTGATATTTTCACATAACATTTCCAGACATTTATTTCTTAAATAATATTGAAGATTTTTTCAAATGTCGCATGATAGAATCGTAGTATACCACATGAAGTAATATTTTAAAAAAATCATTTAAACTTAACGGTTAAAATTAGTCAAATAACTTAATTAATTTTATTTCTCAATCTGAAAGTTCAATTAGATGTAAACAATTCATAAACTTGATTATTTTTGTAAAAGTTTGAGGACTCTAAACATCCTTAAACGGACATTTATATAATATGAATCGTTTATATATATATATATATATATTAAAATATTATGATATAATTAAATATATGATGATAAATCCATAAACTATTTAAAATCTTAAAAAGTATGGATTATTGTATATATTTTATATAATATATTCGACTGAGTTAGTGTTACGGATTAATCAAATCTCAAATCAATTAAGAAATGAATAAAATGTCATTATAAATTATCATCAATATTATTATGGATGAGTCTACCACGTGCGACGAATATTGATGAACACCACTACCGATGAACACCATTAATTTTTTTTTAAAAATTTAAAAATCTAAAGGACTAAAATTATAATTAAAATTATCTCTTAAAAAAATAAAAATCAAATTTAATAGTTACTTTATAATATTTTTTTAATAGGTTAGAATCAAATATACCCAATTCTCCTAAACCATAACAAAATCAATCTCTTAAAAAATAGAAATCAGTTTTTTTTAAATCTATTTGATAGAAATCAGTTTAAACCCAAATTTAATAGACGCGACAACCATGTGAACAGGCGGGTATATTTGATTCTAATTTATTAAAAAAATTATAAACTGATTTCTATTTTTTTTAAGATTGTAATCACCAGTGAATGAGTGACAGATTCTGAGTTTTTGAATTTTTGGGGTGCTCTCAATTCGCTTAGGGGTGTAAATGAACAGAGCGTTCGACGAACCGTTCATATAACGTTTATTTATTAAGTTTAATAAACGAGTATGAATGAAATTTTATGTTCGTTTAATAAATGAACGAACACGAACATACGTGTGTTCGGTTTGTTTGTGTTCACAAACAAACTCGTTTATAGACTCATTTATAAGCTCCTTTATACGCTCATTTATAGGCTTTCGCTTATAGGCTCCTTTATACGTATATTTGATTCTAATTTATTAAAAAAATTAATGGTGTTAATCGGTGTTCATCGTTAGTGGTGTTCATCAATGTTCGTCGCCCGTTGTAAAATTTTCATATTATTATATTATCTCATCATACTTTTATATAAAAATCCATAGTCACTGTACCAAATGGATCTCAATAAATAATTTTTGTTGAGAAATTATATCATAGGCTTGGCTCGCCACGTTATTCATGGCCCTAACTCCTAACCAATAAAAAACATCAATTTCATTAAATTTTTCCATATCATCTTTTTACCAAGTGAATCTACAATTGGAAAAAAAATTAATTTAATTTACAGTAAATCTGAGTGAAGATTCACTCGATAAAAAAATGACATAAAAAAAGTAATGAAATGAATATTTTTTATTGCTTGTGATCATGGATAACGTGGCGAGCCGGACCTATAATATAATTTCTCATTTTTTATATATAATATATTTTCACTCACCAAGTAAATGTTATAAAATCTAGTATATATCAAAATATATTAAATATATAAATCCAGGTATTACTATAATTATTCAAATCAATTCCCAGTATTCTCCCTTAATTTTACCAACTACCAATTTTCTAGGCCATTCGGTGGAACAGTCTATGCATGGTTAATTTAGGGAAGCTAGGCTGTCTAAAGGGACTACACAATTCACGTATTTTTATATTTTTTATATAACCATGTTTGGTAAACAATTGTTTAAATCAAAATTAAATATTTGAACTATTTTTAGAGGTTTGACAAGTTAAATCCGCTAATTTAAATATTTGGTAAATAAAAGATTATAATAGTGGATTGAGGTGAAACTTCAATTAAAATAACTCTCTTTTTAGAAGTTTATGAATTAGAAGTTTAGATAAAAGAATTGTAAAGACTATTTTGTCCTTGACAATTATAAAAAAATCTTTAAATAACATAAATTTAAAAAACTAATAAAATTAAAAAGATAATTTTATAAATAAAATATAAATATATAAATTAGTATGTACATCTAAATTTAATAATTAATAAAAAATATATTCAAAATATAATTTAATAAATAAAAAATTAATATATATATCTAAATTTAATAATTATTAAGATTATATTTAAATGATAATTTCACAAATAAGAAATTAATATATTCACATTCATATATGATTAGTAATAATATTAAAAAATTAATTTTTATAATCTAATTAATATTAATAGATTTAAAATATTAATAACTAATAAATTATTCAAACAAGTATTGAATAATATATACTCATGTACTAATATGTCATTTTGTTTGTTCAAATAATCAAAAAGTTATCATCTATAGATTGTCAGTTAATTTTACCAAGTACTTTTATACAACCAGCTAATACAACTCATTAGTCAAATCAACTAATGTTATCGGCTATCAGTTAATGTAGTATGCTATTAATTATCTGTTAATTGTCAAATAAAACGCACAAAGATTATTGAATTTATAATTTTAAATTTGTTTTTAACTATTGTTTTTTAAATAATTTTTTGATGGAATTTCTTAAATAATTAAATTACAATTATAATTTATTAAAAATCTAATGAGAAATTTTTAAATAATATATGAAATACTAGAATTGGACGGAAAAAACTAGTATTTGAGCCTCGTTAAAAAACTTCACTAAACTTAAATGGAGGAAAAAAAAGTACACTGTGTTGCTGCCATTACATATTCGACTTGCCACCGAGATGAAAAAAGACAATAACGCCCCTTCTCACTGCATATTAACCATTGAGGATCCACGACCCTACCACCCTAACAACCCCACTTACAAAACCTTACACCTCTCTGTGCATAATTTAACCACATTATTATTTACTTTGATTTTTTTCGTAATTTTCTCAATTGAGTTTGTGTAATTAAGTGAACTGAAACTAAACTCAGATAAAGTGTATACGTGTTAACAATACTTATTTTTATAAGAAAACATATAATTTGTAAATTAATATTTAAATTAATAAGATTTATTAAAAACAATTATGTTATAAAAATAATTTAATTAATAATTAATAAAGCTTAAAAATTTATTATTTCAGTAATAGTTTTCTAGTTGCATTAGTTAAAGAATTGTAAAAGAGTGAAAAGACACAACTCTTACAATAATATTTATTATACTTTATAAATAAGGTCACTTTAGTCATTTCTCAATTGAATTAGTTCGAGTTGACTCGTGACAACAACTCAGTTAGAGAATTTAAGTTAGTGGAAATAAAAAAAAATAATGATGGCTCATGATAACCGGAGATGATATATTAAAAAATGTCAAAACAATATGTCGTAAAATTTATATTTACAAGTATAGTTCGATCATGCTGATTGAGTTTAATTCGGTTCATATGTTGATATAATATAATTAAAAACCTAAAATTAATCATGCTTACGCATTCAATATTCTCCTATTTTTGAGTGAGTAGAGATATAAATAATGTAAACTTTGTAATCAAACTGAATTTAAAAAACCTATACCATAAAATTATCAGACAATAATTCATACTATAAAACATTTATTTAATATTTGGAGCTAATATCAGAAGAAAAAAAATCATTTCAAGATTAGGAAATCGAAGAAGCAAAGAATCGTACTGCCCTGTCTTGTTGCCATCTTCAAATTTAAGAGTAAGTATTTGATCGAATAGAGTTGAATAGATAAATTCTATTTTACTATTAATTTTTTAAAACTTGTATGAGTAGAATTGTTCGGTTTTTTGTTTAAATTTGATTGTAAAAATTTATACGGTCATGATAGTGATTGGTACTAGTTTATACATACGGCTTTCTATTTAATAAATCAAATATTATTTAAAAATATATAATATATTTAAAATTTTATTTTAAAACATAATTTTGAGGAAAAATATTAATGGAGGTATAAATAAGTCAAAAATTGATGAAAAAATTATAAAGAACTGCAGTCAAACGATTAAATTGAACAAAATACAAAGTTAAAAATTAAACTGCAAGAAGAAAAAACTCACTTTCAAAAAATAAAATTAAAATTACATAAATATTTTATTATTTAAACTTTATTTTTTTCTCGAGTCGATTATAATTTATAAAATCCAATATAAATTTATAAAATATAAATAAAATAATATTTAATTTTTAGATTCGAATCATGATATACTCCCCCATCTATTACAGAAGCCTAAATCACATGTAGGGATGGCAATGGATTGGATTTGGATCGGATTGTATAAAATCCAAGTCCGAATCCGTTACAATCGGACTCGGATATTTTTTTCGGATTTGGATTCGGATTTTTTTCAAACGGATTTGGATCGGATTGTTTTTGGATCGGATTTTTTCGGATCGGATTCGGATTTGTTTCAACCGCATTTAGATCAAAGTTTTTGGATTCGGATTAAATTGTCATCCTTAGTCTTGACCCAAGTCTGAGGGGTAGATTCGCGAATTTTAGCGTCTTTAGGGTATATTGTGTTTTGACCCTATAATAATTTTATTTTAGTTCAAATCGGTCCATAATTTTGTATATTTAATTTCTTACGCATTTAATTTATGCTATTTAATTCTACATTTGTTCATTTTTATCTCTTATTTGTTGACTACATTTAATTTTTTGTGTTTATTGTTTATGCTTTTAATTTGCTTTCTATTTTAATTCATAATTTTAGCATAATATATCATAACTTTATCTATGAATTGCACATTGCTTACTATTTCATTCACTAACTTTCTTAATTTTTAGTAATTCATTGATATTTACATTTATTTGTTTCTCCATTGTATTTATTTTATTGTTTGTTTATCTATGACTTGATCTTGCATTTGTTTTTTTCATATTTATTTATACATGCATATGGTATAGATAGATATATTACACTATATTAAGGTTAATTAATATATATAAATCATAATAAACATTATTATTATTTAACTTACATCCTTAAGACATTTTTATTATTACTTTTAATATATATATATAAAGTTAATTTTATTTTTACTATTATTCCAAATTACCTAATATATACATTTATGTTTTCGTTTAAAAAATATATGTAGTTATGTTTCTTTTAATGTATTTAGTTTAACTTTTTACTTTATTTATGTTGTCTTCTTGTTTTAATGTAAATATTATACATGATATTTTGTTTTAAGGAGTTAAAAGTCCTAAATATTTTGATTCGGACTCGGATATGGATCGAATTTGGATTCGGATCGGATCTTGGCATGATCCATATCCAACCCATCTCCTATTAGGACTCGAACATTTTACTCGGATTCGGATTCAGATTTTTTTCAATCGAATATGGATCGGATAAATTCCTTCGGATCGAATCGGATTCGAATCGGATTCGGATCAAATTACCATCCCTAATCACATGCATACCTTTCAATTTTGTCATCAATTCTGCCCCACGTGTGGAGGTGTGGCCCAGCTCTATTCTCTCACTCAAATCCAAAGAAACAGATATGCTCCACTGTTTCTCAATTTTTGAAAATTTCACATTTTTTATTTGAAAGAGGATTTCTTTTATTAATAAAATGACAATTGATACGAATTTCGTTAAAAAATTCTTTTAAACTTAATTGAGAAAAAAAGAGTGTACCGTATCAATGTTTTCATGGGTATACTAGAACATGCAGCCGAGCCTTATACATCACAATACCCTACCGGCCAAAGTTCCTAACTCACCTTAGTCGCATATCAGAAGAAAAAAAAAACATCTAAATAATACTCTCTCTGTCCCACTAAACTGTCACATTTGAGTCAAACTTTTTTAAGTTTGATTTCTTATAATTTAAAATTTATTATTGATAAAAATATAAAAATATATATTTTAAAAACTTTGAATTAAGTAGTTTTTAAATATATATTTTATAAATTTTAATTAATTAAAAATTTTAAATAAATTATAGTCAAAATTGAACAATTTTGACCAATATGTGACAGTTTAATGAGACGGAAGAGTACATAGACAACATGATTAAATTATTGAAACATGAAATAACCTATAAACTGTGCATAATATATAGACTAATAGGAGGATTTCACTTAACATATTTCACTTAAAAAGTACAAGGATTGATAGAAGGATTTAATCAAATTATTCACTTTAATATAATCAGGGTAAACTACTAATTTAGTACTCAACCTATTACTTTGTTTTTATTTTTGTACTCCACCTTTTATTTGGAAAAACGTTACATTTTGCTTCAAACAAAAACACAAGTAAAGATGAAATACCAAATAAACGTAAACAGTAGTCCATATTTATTTTACGATCAATATTCAAGACTCGTGATCATCCTTCCCGAAAATAAAAAAAAATCAAAGTCTGAAGGGGTGGTTTCTATTAAAAGCTATAGTTTTGTGTTTTTCTCTGAGTCCAAAAAGAAGTTTGGGGACCTCTTAGGATGGGTAAAATTAAAAAATCAAGCTCCCAAACAACCTAGAAATAGATTGCCCCCAACCTAGACTTGTAGACTCATTGAAAAATAGCCTAACAAGACAACCCATTCACTCTCAACTTAGATTCATCTAAATTCTTAACCATTAAACTTCCCAATTGATTTGGATATGCGCATGCTCTTTCATCTGAATCGACTATTCAATGAAGCATTGTGCCCCTCAGACAATGTGATAAAAGCCCTCCCACATATGGTCCGCCTTGTCTCCCTTACACATTTACTCCCTTCAAATGCCTGGACCAATATTAGATGTTGATCGGCCACCGTCGCACCACCGCGTGCATCCGATTTCCCCTCCTCGACCGTCGTTGTCGTCGTGGCCTTCACCCCTAACTCTAGTACTATTTTATTAGAAATTTATATGTGGAAAAATAATCAATAACATAAAATAAGATATGCAAAAGATGAGATCTAATCTGGTTCGACTTTGTCTACTTCCACTATAAACGTAGAGGTAAAAAAAATACAAATACATGATATCCCATCTCATATATTCCATAATCTGGTATACATATCTCAGACTTGATGTATCCACAACACTCTCCCAACGAATAAAAATCTTCTATCTCTTTTCGGTGCCCTTTTTTATGCCTTAGAGAATTATGAGTATGGTGTATTTTAGGGTTTATTGTTTATAATTTAAATTTTAGGGTTATGACTTAAAATTTAATTTTTTGTGTTGGGCATAGAAGGGGCACCGAAAAAGGACAAATGATTTTTGTTCGTCTTCCAACGTCTCTACAATACGCATTTATGCAATGTAGCCGCAAAAATATCATACAAGTTAATACATCTCTCCAAATTAATTCTATCTCATTATTCTAGAGTCAGAACCTACCTTATAAATCAATTAAAAAACATATCTTATAAACCTTATTCTATAAGACTTCTTACTTAATATAAACAAAAATTAAACATTAAATAAACTTAATTACCAAATAATCTTTAACCACTAGAATTACAATAAAAACTCAATTTAATTATCGAGTAGGGACACATTTTAATCTTGTCCATCCAAAAACTAGCAATGGGTCGAAATATGTTTCGGGTTTGAAGGGGGCAGTGTTGCCAAACTCAGTGGTATTGGGACTAATTTTGTTGACATAAACCAAGACAGGAACCGAGATTAAAATAAGAATCGAAATTGTGGCGACTTATGTTTGTGATTCAGCACCAAACATAACACAAACAAAGCACATAGGGGAACATGTCTTTTGTTGCGAACATGACAAAGACAAACTTGCCTTTTTGAGAAGACAAATTTGCTGGGGATTGCATTCTCCACGATGATTCTAAACTTAAAATAATGGCAAAAAAAGTTTTTTTAATATGCCCATTTATTTATTGAGGAACTATTATTTAATGAGTTCTTGTATGTTCGTGCAGTGTAATTAATTATAAATAAAAACATGTACTTCAAAAAGATAAATATAAAAATATGAATATGGTAAGCGCTCTGTGTAACATAATCGGGAACTATTATTTAATTGAGCATCTATTTTTTCCCAATGGCGATAGATAGTTTTTTAAAAGAAAAAGATAAAACTAGTTCTACAATCCTTTCATTTTTTTTAAATCTTGTTATAACGCCGCGATATTTTTTAATTTCTTTATAGTTTCGCCTTTATAAATTTTTAGTTCTGTCTATATATTACTTGACAAAGGAAGATTTTTCTAATATATGTTGGAGATTATAACAGATAGTAGCGAAAGCTTGTGGAGACTAGTGGGGCTATGCTCCGCTCAAAATTTTAGAAAATTAGATTTTGACCTTTAGATTTTAAAAAAAATAATTTGCCCCCTTAGATTTGTTAAAATTTATATATTAAATTTCAAAATTTTGATTATTTTTAATTAAGTCATCTCTCATAATTTTTAAAAGCTCTCACTAAATCTCTCGAAAATATTAAAAATTTTAGTTAGACCCTCAAAGTTTTGAAAGTTTTAGTTTAACCCACTAAATTTATATAAAAAATCAAGTTGCCACCAAATTCCGCCACTGATAACGGATTATATTTTATACCTTTTGAAATATCAAATTATGGATGCTAATTGAGTGAATACCAGTTAATCATAATAGTATTGTTGTGTGTAGAGGTAAAGTAGACCACATTCTCTTTTTAAAAATGCATATTCGAATCTTGTTATGAGAATATATTATATCAAAACTTGGATTGTTTAATAATAAAGGAATCCAATGTGTTTGAACTTAAAATGTGTATACTTCAAATTCAAGGCATCTTGAATTAGAAATGAGACATACGGTCCAACCAATTCATAACCATAAAAATCAAAAGCAAGCCCCAATACTTTAAAGCAAAGTTGAATGGAAAAGAAGAGAAAATGGATTGTTTAGATTGAATGAATGGGTTAGAAGATCGTGCGAGGAAGAAAGAAGTGTTTCCATAAAAAGAAATGATGTGTCAATGCAAAGGGGAAATGGAGAAGAAAATCAAAGGGTGGCCCCCCCTACACACGTAGGGTTGTTTGACTATCAATTTTGTAACCTAATCGGGAATTAAAGTTCCTGTTGTTCTCTACAAGCCTTTGCTTTCCATCTCATGTTTCTCACTCTCCCTATACGGCTGTGTTTCACACATTCATTCAGCTTTTCATATTGTGTTTAGGCTTAATTGTAAAATGAAGGCCCGTTCAGCAACGTTGGTAAAAGATTATTTGTGGTAAAAAAATCGGCGTTTAAAAAGTTAAAAAATTTAGTTTGTTCAAAACGGACGTTTAGGACCAGATTCAAGCACAAAAATATGGTGGAAAAAAAAAACGTAAGGTGTTTAGCAGAACTTTTTTATTTGGTCGCCGTTTTTACTCTGAACGCTGCCTGAGAAATGTTGCTGAACGAGGCCTAAATACCTAAATTATGGAGTATATTTTTTTGACAAATCTTAATTCTAGTTTTGATCATACGTAGAGATGAAAGGGAATTTTAGGAGAAAAAAGGGGAGTGCTGATAGTGGGTCTAACACTCATGATTTAAGGGAATATGAGGAACAAAGATGAGCAACTTGGCCAACTGACCAAATGTGCTTGTTCAAATTATATATATTTTTTGTTTTATGTGCCTAATTTTTTTTATTAAAGTAAGTGTTTAAAGTTTACCTCTTCACTATTTTCAGAGAACGATCGTTGAAATTAGGCACCTAAAACAAATATATATATATATATATATATATATTTTGAGTACTTATTTTTTATTTTTTTCTCTTTTAATGATCGTTACTAGAATGGTCACGGAATAAACTTTAAGTACATGTTTTAACAAAAAAAATATTTTAAACACTTAAAATAAAAAAAATAGAATTTAGACATTTATTTTATAGTTAAGCCTAAACCGCTCATTTCATCATTTTTTTCATATCATTAACCAATTCAAATAGTAAAAGAATGATGTGAAAAAGTATCCATGAACATTTCGTGGTTAAAAAATTGGCATGAAGAAAAAAATAGGCGAAGTGAATTATTACTATTATTTTGGGATCATATCTCATAGGCATAAAATTTCTGACTATTTTTTTGTGTTTTTTATGTCCTAACACTAAAATAAATAAATTTTAAGCTTTAATTATAAATTTTAGATCATAAAATTTTAACTCTAAAAATACACATTACACCTAATTTTTTAAACTATAACCCCAAATCTTAACATTAAATTTTAATCTTATACTATGGTGAAATAATAAAATCATTTTTTTATAATTATTTTATTCATTAATCGACTGATTTAAAATTAAATATTATAAAAAAACTATTAGGAGTCGATTTTTTCATTTCACATATGAAGGTTGAGTGTTAGGAAATGAGGCTAGAGGGTTGTAGATCTGGCGTTAAAGTGGTGAAAGAGGTAACCCCCAGTATTGATGCGCGTGAAACCCTGGGCGGTGCAGAAAACAATGGTGGCGGAGAAGAGGAAGGGGACAAATAGGTCGGCTAAAAGTGGAGCAAAACTCTGACCCACCTTCACCAAATGTTACCCTCTGTCTGCTACTTGTCCCCATCTCTCTTTCTCTTCAAATCCCCTGCTTTCTTACCCTCATTTCATTCTCTCCGATTTTCAATTACTTTCTTTTTGGACCAAATCTCTGTGCTTTTTGTTGTTGTTGTTTTTCGTGCATGGAGCTCCAACTGGGACTCGCTCTTCCGACCACTCCTTTTTCCCCCTTCGGTTACGAGCTAAAACAGGGTCCATTCCACAACAATGGCAGTTGCAGCAGCAGTTCTAGCAGTAGCGGCGGAAGCAATAAGCGACGCGGCGGATTTGATGAAGACACTCGAGTTGTTCCCAAAACGCTGCGGCTTTTGCTTTGGAACACTAACCAACGTAATGGCGAAGATGATGACCCCAATGATCTCGACGATCACTCTTCCTCTGCCATTCTCAAGTACCCTTCCATTCCCCTTTCTTCATAAATTGCAAAGATTTAAATAGCGATCCGTAACGGTTATAATTATATGTCGCGATCGCAATAGCATTCGTTATGTTTACAACTGCAATAATCACAATAACAGCAACAACAGAGCACAACTACACTTTATAACCCTGCTAAATTGTTTGAGAATTCGTCGCTTATGGGTTGTTTTTTTTTAATTTAAATGAATTCTTTTGGTTTGGAAAGGAATGGCGGAGAGGGTTTAGTAGGGTGGCCACCGGTGAAAGCCTGGAGAAAGAAGCTACGCCGCCACGTACACAACGGGAGAGCAAATAACAATCGCATGGCGGCGGCGGCGGCGGGGAACAATAGCTGCGGTGGTAGGGCTTTTTCAAACTCAACGTACGTGAAGGTGAAAATGGAAGGGAATGCAATCGCCAGGAAAATTGACCTCAGCGTCCATCGCTCCTTTGAATCGCTTACATCAACCCTGAAGAGAATGTTCGATATATGTAAGTAGAAACACCCAAAACTTTCTTAAATTCAGTCCTAATTTCAGACATGAAGAAAACATGAAATTCCAATCTTGTTTCCGGTAACAGCCGAGGAGCAGTGGCGGAAGAGCTTTAAACTTGCTTATCAAGACAGAGAAGGTGACTGGTTGCTTGCTGAAGATGTTCCCTGGAGGTACCCTTTCTTTCATATATTTTCCTTCTCCTGTTTGGTTACCAAGAAACTAATGGGAAAAAGGAACTTGGGTTGTTTTCAGGACCTTCATCCGTTCCTTGAAATGCATCAAGCTAGTTCGAAGCTGATGCTAGCAAACAACCACATCGTCGGGAAATGTCTAAGCTTAATTTAGAATGATTGTGTAATAGTATATAGTAGTAACTTGGCACGTTTTTTGTGTGTAAAATCTAAAGCATGAACCAGTTCAAAAGGCAAATCATAACTTGGTAAAACAAGATAGCATTTGAATTCTGCTTTCAATATGAGATGGCAAGAGTCTCTCGCACTTTAATCAGTAATTGATGATAAAGATCTTTCATATTTTAACCGGTGATAAAAAGTTTAATTTTTATATTTAATATGAAGAAACTTTAAAATTTATAATCGACATTTATTCTCAATGTAAACTAACAAAACGGAAAAGATGTATGAATCAACTTGCCTCAGTTGTTAAGAAAACAGTTGTTGTTCCTAAAAGTTACGAGTTCGAGCATCAGTAGCTGTAGTAGGGTGATTGAGCATGCATTGTCAAATGGTTGAAATTATATGTAGAACATATATTACTTGTAATCACCTTAGCTTTAAAAAAAAGGAAAAGATTGTGGTCCATTTGGTTCTAAAAAATATTTTTATTTTTCATTTTCAGTTTTTCAAAAATTAGAAACACATTTGGAATGAAAATTTGTTTACAAAAATGAATATAGTGAAAATGTGTTTGATATCTAATTTTTCAAAATAAAAATAAATAGATAGTTACTCATTAAATAATTAAATTAAAATATAATTATTAGAAAAATATTATTATAATAAAAATAAAATATAATTAAATAAATTAAAGTTTTAAAATTGACATTAGAATGGTCGAACCCGGATTAAATTGAGATAAAATTTAAAACCATTGTTTTTATGGTTTTTACTTTTCTAAAACATTTGCAATAATAAAAAGGATTAATATCTTATACACTGGCGGAAGCGCCTTAGTTTTAGGGTATAGAGAGTTAGTTTAGGGTATAGGGTTTAGGGCTTTAAGTATAGGAGTTTAAAATTTAGGGATAGTTGTTTCAATTTAAGGTTTATGGTTATAATTTAGGGTTTATATGTTAGGGTTTAGTTTTTAAGGTAATATGGTGAGGATTTAGGTTTTAACTTATAAACCCTAAATTATAACCCTAAACCTTAAATTGAAACAACTATCCCTAAATTCTAACCCCCTATACTTAAACCCCTAAACCCTATACCCTAAACTAACTCTCTATACCTTAAAACTAAAGCGCTTGTGGAAACTTTCAGTTTCCACCGCCTGTGTATAAAATATTTATCCTAATAAAAATAATGTAAACATATCTTTTATGTTTTCAAATTTTCACTCATTTTTATTTTTTAAAAATCATTTTTAAATTTTGTAACCAAATAAGTTTTCTTAACCAAACAGGTTTCTTTGTGTTAAACATGTCGGTTTTGGGGCCGTTTAATAGGCTGTTAGTGGGTCGTTATTTATGGGCTTTAAATACTGATATATTGGGCTTGAGTCCCTTACCCTTTTTATCCATCAATGAAATGTGCATTTCTGATTATTTCCCCCTTCTCAATTTGTGTCTAAACCCTAAGCACCCTACTTTCAATTCCCTCTTCTTCTTTTTTCATTTCGTTGTTTGATGTTCGTTCGTTTAACTCAACTCCGACCAGCGTAAATATATTTTCAGATTCACATATTAGTTGTTCAGATCTACACACAATAGCTAACTGATGGAGCGCTCTTACATCGAAGATGATCGGGGTTAAACAATTTGTTGAAACTATGGGATATAAAAATGCATTGATAGAAAAATTCTCCCTCGTGAGTTAGAGTAGATGAAACGAAAGCGATAAAAGCTTAAGCTCGGCGAATTTAGAGTCAATACTGGGCTCAAAATTTCATTCTGAATTGCAAAATTTCAAAGGATGAAGCTAACATACAAGCAGTGCTTCTTGCCTTGGCGTTAGAATTTACTCCATTTACAATGTTAAAATTTAAAATTTGACTTTGAGAAAGAGATCTAGAGTTTAATCTCACTGGACTCGCCCATAGTTAATTTTTTTACAACATATTATTATTATTATTATTATTGAATTATAAAAATATAAAAGGAAATATAGTTATATTTTTATAATTAAATCTAAATTATTATTTTATTTATTTAATTTTAATTTGCATCGGGTCAGTTTATAATAAAAGCATCGGGTCAGTTTGAAATGACCCATGAACAAAATTGTTGGGTTCTACTTTGGTTTCCACCCGAAAGATTGTTAGAAATTCCCAATGCCCTGAAATGAACCCTTATCATTAAGTTTTACGTCTGACATTTAATTTATACTTTATCTCGAGGTTTATAGTTATTTTTTCTAATAATATTATTTTTATGTTCAAATTTAGAATTTTTTTTTTAAATATCATTGCCACAATATCTGCCCTAATAGTGTTTCGTTATGTTCGTGAATCGTGACTACAATTACAATAGACGTACATTACCGAAAACATGACCGCAACTACATTTAAAATCGCTGCTAAACTGTTTGGGAATTCACTGCTAAACTGTTTGAGAATTCGTCTTAGATATGGAGCAACGCGAAAGATTAGTCCTTGTATTAAACATGATTTACCCTTCTCAATTTGTGTTTAAACCCTAAACACCTCACATTTCATAGTACATGTCTATTTTATGTTTTATATTCGGGATTTGAGATTTTTTTTCAACAATATTATTTTTAAAGTTCGAACCCGAATTCTCTCATTAGAAGAATAATGTGTCTTGTGTTGAAAGTCAAATGAACTTTCGGCCACTTTCGGTGCACTTTCGGTGCATTGAGAAAGTGGTTGAAATATGTAATGGGTAAATTAATTTTTGGTCCCTAAAGTTTAGGCTATTTACAAGTTTAGTCCTTAAAGTTCAACTATAAATAGGCCTAGCATTTGCCATTCTTACACATCCCAAATCATTCTAACCTCCTCCCAATACTAGAGAAATTAGAGAGTTTTCATAGAGTTGTTTTCTCCTTTTTATCAAGAGAGAATTGTCATTGTTTTCTCCTTGTTAGATTAAGAGAAGTTGTAATTCCTATTTTCTCATAGTGAAATTCTTCTACCTTTGTCCGTGGTTTTTACCCTATATTATTTAGGGGTTTTCCACGTAAAATCTGTGTCTCCTTTATCTTCATTATTATTTTCTCAAATTATCAGTTGCGTTTTTGCTCTATTCGACGACCGTATTCCGCAACAATTGGCATCAGAGCCAGATTTGGGTGTGTATATCTACTTACCGTATTCTCTGTTGGTTGCCACTGAAAAGTGGATCCTCCATCATAAGAAAGTAAGTTAGATATTACTCATTCATTGAAGGTGGTGGGCACTATTCACGTCAAAAAGGTGAAATAGTGGGAGCTATCTGAAATAGAAGCTATGGCAACGAGATTTGATATTGAAAAGTTCAATGGGAGAAATTTCTCACTGTGGAAATTGAAGATAAAGGCCATCCTAAGAAAAAACGGATGTCTAGCGGCTATCAGCGAAAGGCCGGCAGATTTTACGGATAACAAGAAATGGAATGAAATGGACGAGAATGCTATTGCAGACCTTCATTTAGCATTAGCAGATGAAGTACTATCAAGCATCGAGGAGAAGAAGACAGCCAAGGAGATTTGGGATCACCTCACAAAATTATACGAGGCCAAATCGTTGCACAATAAAATTTTCCTTAAGAGGAAATTGTACACTCTTCGGATGTCAGAATCTACTTCAGTGACAGAGCACTTAAACACGTTGAATACTTTATTTTCTCAGCTTACATCCCTAAGCTATAAAATAGAGTCACAAGAACGTGCTGAACTTCTACTTCAAAGTCTATCTGATTCGTATGATCAACTCATCATCAACTTGACAAACAACAACCTTACAAATGATCTAGTCTTCGATGACGTTGCAGCTGCTGTTCTGGAAGAAGAAAATCGGCGCAAGAACAAAGAAGACAGACAAGGAAATCTGCAACAAGCAGAGGCCTTAACGGTGATGAGAGGAAGATCAACAGAACGTGGCCAAAGTAGCAGTCACAATCATGGTAGATCAAAGACAAGGAGTAAGAAGAATTTAAAGTGCTACAACTGTGGAAAGAAGGGTCACTTGAAGAAGGATTGTTGGAGTTCACCTAAAAACTCCAATCCTCAAGGAAATATGGCAAACACTTCAGATGATGGAGATGCTCTCTGTTGTGAAGCAGCAACAGCCATGGAA
This sequence comes from Hibiscus trionum, assembly GCA_030270665.1. NCBI lineage: Eukaryota > Viridiplantae > Streptophyta > Magnoliopsida > Malvales > Malvaceae > Hibiscus > Hibiscus trionum. The sequence continues at coordinate 39,106,745 of BSYR01000022.1, forward strand.
GGCAGAAAAAGATTTGCAGACATATGGCTTATTGACTCGGGAGCCACATATCACATGACCTCAAGAAGAGAATGGTTCTATAATTATAAACCTGTCTCAGGAGGATCTGTGTACAGCTGCAATGATCATGCCTTGGAGATTGTTGGCGTTGGAACCATCAAACTGAAGATGTATGACGGGACAATTAAAGTTGTTCAAGATGTGCGACACGTGAAAGGTTTGAAGAAAAACTTATTATCCTACGGATTGTTGGATAATAATGCAAGCAAAATTGAAACACAGAAAGGAATCATGAAGGTGTTCCATGGAGCGCTTGTGGTGATGAAAGGTGAAAAGATAACTGCAAATTTGTACATGCTGAAGGGAGAGACTTTGCTAGAAGCTGAAGCCTCTGTTGCCTCATGTAGTTCAGATTCTACCATGTTATGGCATCGGAAACTTGGACACATGTCAGAACAGGGAATGAAAGTCCTTGTGGAGCAAAAGCTACTTCCGGGTTTAACAAAGGTATCACTTCCTTTGTGTGAACATTGTATTACAAGTAAGCAGCATCGATTAAAATTCAACACATCAAATTCTAGAGGCAAGGCTGTTCTAGAATTGGTTCACTCTGATGTATGGCAAGCACCGGTTACATCCCTAGGCGGAGCAAAGTATTTTGTCTCCTTCATTGATGACTACTCTAGGAGATGTTGGGTGTATCCTATCAAGAGGAAGGCAGATGTGTTTTCAACCTTCAAAGTTTTCAAAGCGCGGGTGGAACTTGATTCTGGAAATAAGATCAAGTGTTTCAGATCAGATAATGGAGGTGAATATACAAGTGATGAATTTGATGACTTCTGCAGAAAAGAAGGCATCAAAAGACAGTTCACAACAGTATACACTCCTCAACAAAATGGAGTGGCAGAGCGGATGAACAGAACTCTGTTAGAAAGAACACGAGCAATGTTGAGAGCTGCAGGGCTAGAAAAAGCTTTCTGGGCAGAAGCAGTCAATACCGCATGTTATTTGGTGAATCGGGCTCCATCAACTGCAATTGAGTTGAAGACACCGATGGAAATGTGGACTGGTAAACCAGTTGATTATTCAAACCTCCATATATTTGGAAGTATTGTGTACGTGATGTACAATGCCCAAGAAATTTCAAAGTTGGATCCAAAATCCAGAAAATGTAAATTCTTGGGGTATGCTGATGGAGTAAAGGGGTATCGCTTGTGGGATCCCACTGCCCGCAAAGTGATTATCAGCAGGGATGTTATCTTTGTAGAAGATAAGCTACAAAGAAAAGAAGAAGATGATAGCACTGATAAAGAAAAGCCAGAGACTACACAGATACATGTTGAAAATGAGTTTGAACAGAGAAATTGTTCTGAAGCAGAACCAGAGCTCGAGGAACCAGAACCAGAGAATTCTGAAGCTCCAACAACTCGTCAATCAGATCGTGTGAGAAGACGCCCCAATTGGCACTCAGATTATGTTATAGAAGGTAATGTTGCATACTGCCTTTTAACGGAGGACGGTGAGCCATCATCATTCGAGGAGGCAATGAACAACTCAGATGCTTCGCAGTGGATGGCAGCAATGCAAGAAGAAATTGAAGCCCTTCATAAAAATAATACATGGGAACTTGTGCCACTACCACAAGGAAGGAAGCCAATTGGTAACAAATGGGTCTTCAAAATCAAGAGAAATGGTGACGATCAAGTGGAGAGGTATCGTGCAAGACTGGTGGTCAAAGGATATGCTCAGAAAGAAGGTATTGATTTCAATGAAATCTTTTCTCCTGTGGTTCGACTAACAACGGTTCGAGTTGTCCTGGCAATGTGTGCTACATTGAATTTACATCTAGAGCAGCTAGATGTTAAAACAGCTTTTCTTCATGGAGATCTTGAAGAAGAGATTTACATGCTCCAGCCTGAAGGTTTTGAAGAAAAAGAAAAGAAGAACTTGGTTTGCAGGTTGAACAAATCTCTGTACGGTTTAAAGCAGGCGCCGAGGTGTTGGTACAAGAGATTTGACTCCTTCATCATGAGCCTTGGATACAACAGACTTAATGCAGACCCTTGTGCTTACTTCAAGAGGTTTGGTGAAAACGACTTTGTTATATTGCTGTTGTATGTAGATGACATGTTGGTTGCAGGCCCCAACAAAGATCATATTAAAGAATTAAAGGCACGACTGGCTAGGGAATTTGAAATGAAGGACTTGGGACCAGCAAACAAGATTCTAGGGATGCAAATTCACCGAGACAGAAGTAGTAGGAAGATTTGGCTTTCACAAAAGAATTACTTGAAAAAGATCTTGTCACGATTCAGCATGCAAGATTGTAAGCCAATTTATACCCCTCTTCCTATTAACTTTAAATTATCCTCCAGTATGAGTCCTAGCAGTGAAGAAGAGAGGATGGAGATGTCTCGAGTACCGTATGCATCAGCAGTGGGAAGTTTAATGTTCGCTATGATTTGTACAAGACCAGACATTGCACAAGCAGTGGGAGTGGTTAGTCGGTACATGGTGAATCCAGGCAGAGAGCATTGGAATGCTGTGAAAAGGATCCTGAGATACATCAAAGGGACCTTAAATGTTGCATTATGTTACGGGGGATCAGACTTTCTTATTAGCGGGTATGTCGATTCTGACTATGCAGGAGATTTGGATAAAAGCAAATCTACAACAGGGTATGTGTTTACAGTTGCTGGTGGAGCTGTAAGCTGGGTTTCAAAACTGCAATCGGTTGTGGCTACGTCAACAACGGAGGCAGAATATGTAGCAGCTACACAAGCCAGTAAAGAAGCAATATGGTTGAAAATGCTATTGGAGGAGCTCGGGCACAAACAAGAGAATGTCTCTTTGTTTTGTGACAGTCAGAGCGCCTTGCACCTTGCAAGGAATCCTGCTTTTCACTCAAGAACAAAACACATTCGGGTCCAATACCACTTCATTCGTGAGAAAGTGGAAGAAGGGACGATAGATATGCAGAAGATCCATACCGATGACAACATAGCAGATTTCATGACAAAAGTAATCAACACTGATAAGTTTACTTGGTGTCGATCCTCTTGTGGCTTGTTAGAGACGTAAGCAACATGGAAAGTACGAGGTAGAAAGAATGGTGTGAAGATATGATTGTTCCAATCAAATCTTCAAGTGGGAGATTGTTGAAAGCACTTTCCACTTTCGGTGCCACCGAAAGTGACCAAAAATAATGGGTGGAAATTGGGTGGAAAGTGGTTGAAAAAAGTGGAGTGGGATAATTAATTTTTGGTCCCTAAAGTTTAGGCTATTTACAAGTTTAGTCCTTAAAGTTCAACTATAAATAGGCCTAGCATTTGCCATTCTTACACATCCCAAATCATTCTAACCTCCTCCCAATACTAGAGAAATTAGAGAGTTTTCATAGAGTTGTTTTCTCCTTTTTATCAAGAGAGAATTGTCATTGTTTTCTCCTTGTTAGATTAAGAGAAGTTGTAATTCCTATTTTCTCATAGTGAAATTCTTCTACCTTTGTCCGTGGTTTTTACCCTATATTATTTAGGGGTTTTCCACGTAAAATCTGTGTCTCCTTTATCTTCATTATTATTTTCTCAAATTATCAGTTGCGTTTTTGCTCTATTCGACGACCGTATTCCGCAACATCTTGCTATTGCATCCAACTCATGTTGGTCCTAAGCAATCCACTTTCAATTTCCTTTCTTTTTCATTTTGTCGTTTAATGTCGTTCATTTTACTCAACTCCGATCACCGTAAATGTATTTTCAGATTCACAGATTAGTTGTTCAGATCCACCGTAACTATGTTTTCTTGGGTTGTTTTCAACATTGTTATTCATAGAGGTTGTAATAGCAAGATAAAAGCTTAAGCTCAACGAATTTAGAGTTAATATTGAGCATTTTCTGATTTAATTTGTTTCATTTGTAACGTCAAAATTTAAAATTTGACCTTATGTAAGAGATTTAGCGTCTAATCTTATTAGATCAGTCTATAGTTAATTTTTAACAACATATTTATTTATTTTTTAATTTGCATCGGGTCAGATTAAAATAGAAGCATATTTTTTTTGTAAAGATTATTAAATTGAGCTTGTTGGACCTACCTAAATGGATGTATGTCTCGACCCATGAACAAAATTATAAAGTTGTACTTTGGTTTCCACCAGAAAGATTGCTAGAAATTCCCAATGTTATGAAATGAACCCTTATCATTAAGTTTTGCATTTGACATTTAATTTGTACTTTATCTCGAAAAAACTTGAATTTAAAACATAAAAAATCCTAAAAACTCGATTTTACCATTGAATCAAAACTCTATCAATAAAACCTATAATTTTAAAAGTATAACATTTAAAAGAGCGATGGTAAAATTTAAGTTTAAAGGCGTAAGAAGTCATTAAACTTTTAAAAAGCACCCAATTAAGTCCTTGAACCAGTAAATTGACGATTGAATCTAACGAAATTTTATCAGTTGGTGCAACGTGTTATGTCACAATGTCGTCACTTGACATTTTTAGATTATATTTTATTTAAAAATGTCTTTAAAAAGTCTTAAAAATTCCAAAAAGCTTATAAATTATATTTTAAAAATTTATAAATGTCACATGATAGAACTATAATTTATAAGGTGATAGTAATATCTAAATAAAAAATTTGTTAAGATTTAATGGTTAAAATTAATCAAATAACTTAATTAATTTAATTTATTAGTTCAATTATTTAATTCGGTGCTAAAGTTTTGATATGCTTGTTTTTTTTTTCAAAAATTCAAGGTTCTTTCCCCTTAAATCTAAAATTTATTTAGAGAGTACTTTTTATGGAATATAGTGTTGATTGTCCATATAAGGAAAGTTGTGGACATCTATAGTGAAAGTGATATTTTGCAGGGACGAAAGTTAGGTGTGAAATGAGAGAGATGGGTCGTATAATTTTTACTTTATTAATAAAATATAAAATTAATTTTATACTAGTAGAAAAGCACACGATGAAAGTGATTTGTTATTCTACTTTATGAGTTTAAGTTTTATTAGACTTATTTGTATTCAAAAGTTAATCTACTTCGTACACAATAAATTAATAAATATTAAAAATATCAGTAAAAGTTAGTTCAAATGTTAAACAATTTGGTATCATTTAAGTAGGTCTCACAAGTTACATCATATGTGGATTTCTCATAGTAGGTGTTGTTGCGTGTGCAACCATTTTTATGGTAAGCTTGCAGCTCGCGTTTGATACCAAATAAAGTAAATCTCGGTTTTTGTTTCTCACGAGACCTTGCGTATGTAAAAAAAAATTCTGCTGGGAGACTCACCCGCCGAAACCAAATGTGCAACACGGGTCGATCAAAAATAGTCAGGACAAACATTAGAAACCAAACGGGCAACAAAAAAAAGTAGGTATTAAGGGTGCTTGAAGCCCTTAAACTTAAAAAAAAACAATTAATCCCTTATTTTTTTCACCAAATTCAGCCCTCGAACCAATAAATTAAATCTTTTAACCATCAAATTTTAACTTTTTTTCATTATATATTATTGCCACGTGATATACTTCAGGTTTTTCATATCACATTTACAAATTTTCTAGAAAATTGTTTTTTATAAGTTTTTAGAATATTTATAACTTTTAAAGAATTTTTTAAATAAAAAAAAATTATAAAAATGTCAAGTGACAACGCATAACACGACACTTTGCACTAACTGATCCAAAAAATTGTTATACTTAACGGTTAACATTGATCAAAATAGTGAATTGATAAAATCTTAGAGTATAAGAGCTTGATTTGGTGCCAAAAAATTCAAACGTTTAATTATTATTTTTTTCTTTCAAAATTTTAAACACTTATAATACCCTTAAGCCTTAAGTTTATAATTAATTACTTACTTTAATAAATTACACAGAATTTTTTAAATCATTAAGTCGTCACTGAAAAAAAACAATATTGTTAATGCATAAACCTCCAAAAGAAAATTGTGAATTAGTGGCCAACATATGTTAAAAAAAAAAAAAAGAATTAGTGGCCAACAAAGGTTAATGGGAATTTTTACTCAAATATTACTTTAGAATTTTTTAATGTCAAAAGAAGGGATCCCGAAAAATTATTTACAGATTTAGGAATGTTTACTGTTAAAAGTCAGAAGACCACCAGTGCACAACCCGTTTTGAACAGTGTTCTTGGGGTTGTTTCACTGTTCAAAAACGGGGTGTTTTCCTCTCCTTTTCTATTTTGTGCGACGTCACATGGCACGCAGTGAGCAACCCAGGCACCATTATTCGGTACACTGTTCAAAGACGGGGGGTGGGCAGTCCGACTTTGAACAGTGCTCGGAACACCCACATCGCGCCACATGGCAGTGTGGCATTTTAAAAGGGTGGTGGTTCACCATTCGATTTTGCACAGTAATACCCCTTGAAAATTACTGTTCAAACTCGGGTTGTGGTCCATGGGTTTTCTGATTTTGAACAGTAATCATCACCATATCCGAAAATAATTTGTGAGGATCCTTATTTTTAAAATAAAAAAAATTCTAAAGTAATATTTGAGTAAATATTCCAAGGTTGATGTGCAGCGGCTGCTACTGCTAGGCAACTTCCTCATGCCCCACTTTCTCTCAGTATCCCATGCTTTTCATCATATTCTATAGTTTATTATAACAAATGTTTTATAGGAAACTCTTACTACAATACCGTATATAAATTAATAATCATAACATAGATGTGGTAGTTATTTATCTCGTCTTTAATTATGTAATAAAAAATTGAGCATACGATGACGGTCTGGTGATCAGAGCGCGCTCACCTGCTCTATTCTCTTTCTCTTAAATTTTAAGTTCAAGACCCAACAAGAGTATTGCCTTCACTTAGATTTTTTCCTCTTCCTTTTTACATAGAAGTAGAATAGGATATTAAAAAAAATTATGTAATAAAAAATTGATTTTCAATTATAAGAATGAAACATATTTTTTTCTTTTAGCCGGTAGTCGGTAATTAGTTTTAGTATTGTGTAGATTAATAGTGCATTATTTTTTTTTGTTTTTTTTATAGTTTAATAAGAATCTTTACCGTTGTAATACACTTTTTTCTCTCCCTTTGTGACACGTTTTTTCTTTGTTTTTTGTGGTTTCGTTTCCGTTTGGTGCTTGCAAAGAAATATTCACAACGCTAGTTTCTGATTATGATTTTGTTAGCGGTCATGAAAAGTTAGATCCTCAATCGGTTAATAATTGTTTGCCGATTTAATCAGTCTTGAGTAGCGGAGCAACTTGTCTGATAGTTTGGGTCGCTCACTACTCTTTTTCACCATATATTGTGTCTCGTTTGGATAAAGACAAAGAGATTCAATAAGTCTTCTAGATTTTGATGGTATGCTAATCTCTATGGAAGTATTTACTTTTCTCTACACTTTAAATTGTATGAGATTTTAGTAGACTAATCATATTATTCTCCCTTCTAGATACACTTTAAATTGTATGGAAATTATTTTTTTAATATAACATTACTAAGCATATTTGAAGGATTTATATATTAATGTATTATTTATATAATTATTTTTAATACAATTTGATTAATTATTAAATTTAAATGAAAATAACAAAGGTAAATTTAGGTTATTTAAAGATCATTTGTAATTTCAAGGGTAAAAGAGTCCTTATAGCTATTCAGTCAAAATTCTAATTTTAAAAAGCTCATGCTAGCAGTTTTTTCAATTTGTGAGGTTTTACCCCAGTCCATTATTACAATCATCTATTCACCAAACATCTATAACAGATTTAACCGGTCAAATCTCTAATTTTAACTTAAACGTTTAATTTAGACTTAAAACGTTGTTTACCAAACAGAGCTTATATAATAGAAAGGGTAAAGTTATCTAATTTAAAAATTAATATACATTTAGCTAATACTTTATAAAGATAAAAATAAAATTTAACTTGAAAAATATTCAAACAAGTGTAAACTAAAATTATTATTAGAGAAAAAGTAGAAACACATACTTCTCTATTTTTTTTTTTGGTATTCCTGCGGGCTAGTATCTAACTTTATATATATATATATATATATATATATATATATATATATATATTGATGTGAGTGATTAAATAAGCATTTCATGATTAAAAAATGGTTTATAAAAAAAGATTTAACGTTTTTAGTGGCTGTTGATATAATTTTTTAGGTATACTGTCAAAAAATGCCTCAAATGTTTGACTAATTAGTCACTTTGGCCCCTATTTTTTTTAAAGTAAATTAGCTTTTAACGTTTTATTTTGGGTCAAAATAACCCCTCGATGAATGGAAACTGTTAGTCAACTGACGCTAGATAATTTTAAAAAATGGCACGTCAAAAGATTTTTTTATATTTTATACAATTTTATAAAATTATTTTTGACTTATGTGTCATTATGTAAAATGAGCATATTTTACACAGGCTGTGTAAAACTAATTTTACACAAACTTGTATATTTGCACTATAAAATCCAAATATTAAATTCTTGACCCTAACTTGAAAAACTAAACCTACCCCTTAAATCACATACCTTAAATTCTAAATACTATAAACTAAACTCCTAAATTTTAAACATTAAACTCTAAAACTAAAAGGCACATGTAAACTAAAGTTTACTTATCTTTCTTCTGTTTATGTTCTATTCTCATTCTTTATTCTCATTTATGCAAGTCTACTGAAGTGTAGATGAATACATAAATTAATAAAAATATTTATAATATAAATTCTGCAATAATTTTCATACATATTTATTGTTGAAATTCTTGTCAAAAATTGAGATTATTAAATTAATTATGATGTAATAATTAAACAAAATTCTATATAAATGGCAATAAAACCTAAAAATAATAAACTTGGAAAGTCCAATCTAATCTACTAATGGCCTTTATAAGTCAATTTACTTATCAGATCTTATCATTTCATAAGCCAAAGAACTTATCAATCGAGTTTTAACTTTTTAAATTCTCACAATATCTCATATCTCGTCTCGCTCTAATCACGATAATTTGAATTAATATGTCTGCACATTTCTTTTTTGTTTGCTTTTCTCTTTTTCCTGTTCATTTTTCTTTCACCTTTCAAATCCCTAACCCTTTCCTCCTCTGTATAAATACTTCAACCAGAAACAACAGCAAAGTAGAAGAAAGAGAGACCAAGCAAAATAACATTCCAAAAACAGAAGAGAAAGGCAGCGAAACGGCCGCTCTTTTCTCCAAAAAGATTCTCCCGATCTGTGAAATTAAATCTGGTAATTTTCGTTATCATTTCTATAATTTTAGTTAGTTTTTTGGATAATTATTTTGAGTTGGTGGATTTCTCGAGCTGAAACCCTAATTTCTAAGGGGTTTTTGGTTGTTTTTAAGTATAATTGATCTATGAGAAGCTCAGATCTCTTTGCTTTTTTCTTTTTGTTGATTTCTTTTTTTACAGAGCTACGATCATGTCCTCGCTTAGCAGAGAACTCGTTTTCCTTATACTTCAATTCCTTGACGAAGAGAAATTTAAAGACACTGTTCACAAGTATGCGTTAATGTTTGCAGTTTTTTCTTTCTATTTTATTCCGCTTTTTTTATTTATTTGTTAATTAATGAATTTTAAATTAATAGATTGGAGCAAGAGTCGGGGTTTTTCTTCAATTTGAGGTATTTTGAGGACATGGTGACAAATGGGGAGTGGGATGAGGTAGAGAAGTATCTCTCGGGGTTTACAAAGGTTGATGATAACAGATATTCCATGAAGATATTTTTCGAGATTCGAAAACAGAAATACCTTGAAGCTCTTGACAAGTAAGCGGGGTTTTTTTTTTTCTCTCGTTAAGCTTAGAGTGTCGTCTAATCCTGTTGTTTTGTTTGTTTGTTAGCATTTTTTGCAAGTTTGTGAGTGAATTTAGTTACAGAAAAAGGGGAAATGTAGTAGGTTCATTTTTTTTTATTGAAATAAATGCAGGCGAGATCGTGGTAAAGCTGTGGAGATTTTAGTTAAAGACTTGAAAGTGTTTTCAGCATTTAATGAGGAACTTTTTAAGGAAATTACACATCTGTTGACGTTGGACAACTTTAGGTATGAATGAGATTTTGAATATTGATGCTCAGTTTATTTATTGTCCATTGTGGCAACACTTTGGCATCTTTGTGTATATTAGTTCATGCGATTTTATGGCTTATGTTAATATGCGCAGAGAAAATGAACAGCTATCTAAATATGGGGATACCAAATCTGCTAGAGGCATAATGCTTGCAGAATTAAAGAAGTTAATAGAGGCTAACCCCCTTTTTCGCGATAAGCTTCAGTTTCCTTCCCTGAAGAATTCAAGACTGCGGACACTAATAAATCAAAGGTCATATTCTTGTTTATTGATTCTAAACTTCATTAATTCCTTCCTCTTTGAGCTTCTTGACGGTTGTTCTTGTTATTATAATGCAGTTTGAATTGGCAGCATCAGCTTTGTAAGAATCCAAGGTCTAACCCGGACATAAAAACACTATTTGTAGACCACAGCTGTGGACAACCAAACGGTGCACAAGCTCCATCCCCTGTCACTAACCCTTTAATGAGTGCCATCCCAAAGGCGGGGGGTTTTCCTCCCCTGGGTGCTCACGGTGTAAGTTTGTAGTAGTCCCAAGTAATTAAGTTGTTTCTGGATTGTGCATCTCTTTTGACATCTTATGCATATATGCACAGCCTTTTCAGCCCACACCTGCTGCTCTTCCTATCTCTCTTGCTGGATGGATGGCTAACCCAGCTCCTGTGCCTCACCCTGCAGCTTCTGCAGGACCAATTGGACTAACTGCACCTAACAATGCAGGTAGTTATTTAGAGAATTTGTTCATTGTGTTCAAACTTCAAGTTCTACACTTATCATGCGGGTGTGAATACGCATGCTGTACAGCCTCATTTGTATTTTAGAATTACTTGTGTTGCCTTTGACAAGATACATAATGCATAAACCTGTTAGGAAAAGGCATATTTTTTGCTAGCATGTTCTTAAGATGTAAGACCATGATTCATTGAGAAGTCACCAGAGCATAGAGATTTTAGGATATCAGATCAGACAGGTTGTTTTTCTAGTGAAATGCATATCTTGATGGATTCTTATTTTACCTTCTATATTTGTTTCTCATGCTAGCTGCAATCCTAAAACGTCCTAGAACTCCAACCAATAACCCAGCTCTGGACTACCAGTCAGCAGATTCTGAACATGTTTTGAAGAGACCAAGGCCCTTTGGAATGCCAGATGAGGTATTTCAAGCTAATCATACCATATGTGACCGTTTATAATATTTATTTACCTCTTGAATAGCCGGTGTAACATATACATATCTATTTTTGTATGTCGAAGTATGGCTATGAGATGCACGTGATGCATTTGTATTGAGGTTTAGAGGATGTTAATTAATTCATGTAAAGAACGTGATTTAAATAAAAAATTCAATTATTTTGAAAATTTACTTGTATACTGTGGCTTTCCTGGTTGTAGTAATTAGCAATTAAAATTTTGTTGCTTCTCTAGTTCTCTCAAGATGGGTAATCAAATAAAGAAATTTTCTCCTAATTTTAAACCTCGGCTTTTGTTCCCTTATAGTTGAAAGAAAGAAAATGGTACTTTACAGTTTATGTAGTTTTTATAGTATTTTGAGAGTTTTAGTTGTCTTGTTTTCACCTTAAGTTTTTTTTTTCTTTCTTTTTTTCTTCCTGCCACTAGTCTTTTGGCTGGTAACCAGGAGTTCTGCTTCATCTTGTAGCATAGCAGCATCCTTCCAGCTTTTTCTTGAAACTGTATATTATTAGTTACTGGTACCTAATCAGCTATGCTTCACCACCAGGTCAATAATTTGCCTGTAAATATTTTACCCGTTCCATATGCCAGCCAGAGCCATGGTCAAAGTTCTTATTCTCCTGATGACTTGCCTAAGACTGTTGTTATGACTCTAAGTCAGGGGTCTACAGTCAAGAGCATGGATTTCCATCCAGTACAACAAATTCTACTTCTTGGTGAGCAAAGAACAAAAATTTTCATGCCTGCTTAGAATCCTTTTCTGTAAATTATATTTTCATAAGCTGGTTTTGCTTCTCATTGTTGCCGTGTTCTAATTTTGTGTGTGTTCTCTTTTTCCATATTTGGTTTTATAATATCAGTGGGAACAAAAATTGGTGATATCATGATGTGGGAAGTAGGTAGCGGTGAAAAGATAGCTCATAAACCTTTTAAGGTCTGGGACCTTTCAGCATGTTCGATGCCTCTGCAGGTTTGGATTTCTTTGGCCTCTAATAGGATTTATTGAACTTGAAGTAGTCACAAATGTTAACCTTCTGATTCTCAATTAGGCATCTCTGGCAAATGATTATACTGTAGCAGTCAACCGTGTTGTGTGGAGCCCTGATGGAGCTCTTTTTGGTAATGCCTGTCGCTGTAGCAATTGAATTTTTGATAGTCTGCCACTATGCAAAGGAAGTAAAGTCATTTCTACTTATTTTCAGGTGTTGCTTATTCCAAGCATATTGTGCACATATATTCCTACCATGGTGGCGATGATCTACGTAACCACCTAGAGGTTTGTGTGACTAGTCAATGCAATTATGTCCAGCAAGGATTTTTAAGCTGATATCTTCATTTCTTTTCTCCTAATACATTCATGGAATTCTTTTCTATTTTAGATTGATGCTCATGTTGGGAGTGTCAATGATATTGCATTCTCTTATCCAAACAAACAGTTGAGCGTTGTCACTTGTGGCGAGGACAGGGTTATTAAGGTTGTTGTTCATTTCATTTCTTTTATCTTACTGCATCTGTTTGAATTCAGTACTAACAGTTTGATTTTTATAGGTTTGGGATGCTAATACTGGGGCTAAACAATATACTTTTGAGGGTCATGAAGCACCTGTCTACTCTATATGTCCTCATCACAAGGAAAATATTCAGGTAACAGACAACAGCATGAAGATTGTCTCTCTTTTGTCCCTTCGATTTGATGTCTTTTCCATTTCAACAGAGTAAAAGGGGTACATTAATTATTTTACTCTTAGTTACAAAATGAGCCAATATCACGTTCAGAAAACTAAGTTCTAAAGTTTTGACTAGTCTTTTCATAGATCTTAGCAGATGAAATGTGTAACATTGAATAATTATGCAGTTTGTGTTAAACCACAACCATTGGACACTTAATTTATATTCAAACCGAGTCTGTTTTTAGCCTTTTCTGGATGATTAGTATTTTCTTGTGTTTCATTTACAGTGTTCTGGAATACTGTGTGCAAATTTGTTTTTGGCTTCTAGCATGATATCTGCTGTGTAAACTAAGCTAGTTTTACCCCCAACTGAGTTTTAGGATTTAGTGGATTCTTTTTTTTCAACCATAGAGTTCACAACTCCTTTCTGAAGACTCTTCATAAGATGCTCTCAATTTCTCTTTTGGTGAATGCTAATTTTTAAATTACACATTCTAATCATTACCAGTTGGTATTCTATGAGTTTCATATTTTATTGTTGTTATGCTTAAAGATTTCCATCTTTCGTCTTATTCTCCCTTTTCAGTTCATTTTCTCAACAGCAACTGATGGGAAAATAAAGGCATGGTTGTATGATAATATGGGTTCAAGAGTTGACTATAATGCACCAGGCCAGTCCTCCACAGCAATGGCATACAGTGCAGATGGAACAAGGTTTTTATGTCATATGTCCACACTCTGACTTTGGTCTTTCTTATTTTAAGGTTGTTCTTATCGATCTTTCTATTCATTATTGGTAGTACTTACCTTTCCAATTTATTGGCTACTTATAGGCTGTTCTCATGCGGGACAAATAAAGAAGGGGAATCATTCTTGGTGGAATGGAATGAAAGTGAAGGAGCTGTCAAGCGGACGTATTTTGGTCTTGGGAAGCGATCTGTGGGAGTTGTTCAATTTGATACCACAAAGAATCGGTTCTTAGCTGCTGGTGATGAGTACACTGTCAAATTCTGGGACATGGACAATCTTAATTTATTAACAAGTACTCCAGCAAATGGTGGATTGCCGGTACATAAGCATTTACGTTATTCCTTGTAAGGTTGTCTGATACTAACTTCAACCTCCTAACTGTACTTGTTATAACAAAATGCAGCCTTCCCCTTGCATTAGATTTAACAAGGAAGGAACATTGCTAGCTGTTTCAACTGATGATAATGGAGTTAAAGTTCTAGCAAATTCAGATGGCATTAGGTTGCTACGGACGGTGGAGAATCGTTCATTTGATGCTTCTAGAGTTGCCCCTGCTTCTATAGTAAAGGTAAAAGCTCTTTATACACACACACACACATACAAAATATATCTTTTCATTCACGTACATACATATTCTATGAAAATATGTTTTCTAAGTGGCCGATTTATGTAACAGGCTCCAAATACATTTGGCTCCAACAATGCAACTATTGGAACAACCATGGGTGATCGGGCTGCATCAGTACCTGCTATGGTTGGAATGGTGAGTTTCTATCATAATCGTAACCTAAATGCTTTTGCAGAAGTTGACATGGATGTACCTGTCTTTTGAATGTTAATGTTTACAGAGTAATTTATGCATGATAGAACTTATGATCTGATCTTTTTGCTTTTGGGTCACTTCAGATCAATGATGGTAGAAGCGTGGCCGATATAAAGCCCAAAATTGCAGATGAGTCTGTGGAGAAATCTAGGATCTGGAAACTTACAGAAATCAATGAGCCATCACAGTGCCGCTCCTTAAGGCTTCCTGATAGTTTGACAGCTATGAGGGTAAACCTAAGTCCCTAATTGTGTACTTCTATAGAATTTGGAAATAATTGTGCTTGAATTCCACCTTTTGTGGCCTTTCTAAAATCATCTGCTCAGGAATGATTCAATTAAATTTTATCCTCTACTCACTCTATGGAAAACATCTGTTATGTTTTTCATTTTATATTAAACAATTGGGGCTAAATTTATCTGTAGAAAAGTTCGCAGTTCACATTATTTATGCTTGTAATTTTATTCTGAGAAGATTATTATAATATGTATTTATTTTTAAAGACAAGGACAATCATTTAATTTTTTATGATGTCAGGTTTCTAGACTAATATATACAAATTCTGGAGTTGCAATATTGGCATTAGCATCTAATGCTGTACACAAGCTTTGGAAATGGCAGAAGAGTGATCGCAACTTAACCGTGAAGGTATTAAAACTTCTTTAACAACTCATTACTAGGTTTCATACTTTGTATCTTAATGTTTTTGTATTGTATTTCCCCCTTGATATTTTTGTAAACTAGGTAGTAACTAAGATTTTGCCTGTTGTAGGCCACAACCAGTGTTGCACCACGATTATGGCAGCCGGCGAGTGGAATATTAATGACTAATGATATAAGTGATACAAATCCTGAAGATGCTGTTCCATGCTTTGCACTTTCAAAGAATGATTCCTATGTAATGTCAGCATCTGGGGGTAAAATCTCACTATTCAATATGATGACATTTAAGGTAGCTACTTTCTCTATTTATTTCATTTTCGGACATGACTGTTTTTTTAGGGAAGCTCTGGTGTTTTACGGGTATAGCACATGTAGGCTAAACTTTCATAGAGTAATTACACAGTTCAAAAGAATTTATGTTTAAAAATGAGGGTATTTCATTTGGATTGTTAGATTGAAATTGACTGATGATGAGGTTATTCTTTTTCTTTTGAAGGGGGGCGGGGGGTTCTAGTTTGTTTAATACAAATATTGCTTTCTTTACATTTATTTTGTGTCTTTGTGCTTTCTTAATGTGCAGACGATGACAACATTCATGCCCCCACCACCTGCAGCCACCTTCCTTGCATTTCATCCTCAGGACAATAACATCATTGCCATAGGCATGGATGATTCATCAATCCAAATTTACAATGTTCGGGTGGATGAGGTCCTTAGTTGACTTAACTTTGATGACTATTTAGAAATAAATCGAAATTGTTTGATTAACTGTGTACTCTATTTTTCACAGGTGAAAACAAAGTTGAAAGGTCATCAGAAAAGAATAACCGGCCTTGCATTCTCTAATACTCTAAATGTGCTTGTTTCTTCAGGAGCCGACAGTCAGGTAAGAAATATCAGTGTATGCTTGTTTTATCCTAAAACAGTTTAACAACCCACTGGGAGAAAACTAAAGTAACTGATACTATTGACGTGGAAACTTCATCATCTTCTGATTATTCCAAATATTTTTTTCCCTGCAGCTGTGTGTCTGGAGAACAGATGGATGGGAGAAACAAGCCAGTAAGTTCTTGCAAATCCCGAATGGGCGAGCACCATCTCCTCATGCTGATACTCGTGTTCAATTTCACCTGGATCAGACGCATTTCCTGGCTGTACATGAATCGCAGATCGCTATATTTGAAGCACCGAAACTAGAATGTCTAAAGCAGGTTTCTGAGCTTATTTTTCTGCATTATAAATTACATATATATTAAAAAATCATTGTTTAAATCAAGTGCACTACAGGAGGTAATTGCTTTCATGCATGCAGTAAGTAGTGTCCCCGCAATGCCGAATATGAGTGTTAAGAAATTACTTTGGTGCCAGCATAGTTGGCTAGTGTCTAGTGATTTATTTTGAGGTTAATAATGTTACATTGCAATTATTTTATCAAACAGTGGGTCCCCCGAGAAGCAAGTGGTTCCATCACACACGCAACATACTCCTGTGATAGCCAATCAATATACGTGAGCTTTGAAGACGGAGGTGTTGGTGTTCTTACGGCTTCAACACTAAGATTGAGATGTCGAATAAGTCCTGCCGCATACTTACCTACCAATCCAAGGTGCTATTTCCTTGACTATTTATTGAATCAGTTATACCCTCTGTGTCAAGTCATTCTTTGACGTTTGTAACAATGCACCTTGGAACAGCTTGAAAGTTTATCCGCTTGTCATTGCGGCACACCCATCGGACCCAAATCAATTTGCTTTGGGACTAACAGATGGTGGAGTCCATGTAATTGAACCGTTGGAGTCTGAAGGAAAATGGGGCACCTCTCCTCCTGTTGAAAATGGTGCCGGACCAAGTAGCATATCAGGTCCAACTGGCTCAGAGCCACCCCAACGGTGACCATACCCAAGTACGTATATTTCTCTTCTATGCTATTCTCCCTGCCACCACCAAATGGTTCCCATGTCAATGTGACTTTGGAGGGAAAGCAATAATAGGTTTTACATTTAAAAGGGCACGACACGGCGGGGTTTGCGATCATTGATTCCATTATTTCTTGAGGAATGGGTTGTAAATGTAGGGGTTGGTCAGTCGAGTAAGGCGAGCATTGCCGACTATATTTATGATACACAGATACTTGGAAAAAGGAAATTAGGGACAATTATGTGTTTGGTTTTTAATCATAGATAGCTAGGAGTCTGTATGTATGTTTATTATTTAGCTTTTTTAGAAACTTTTAAATTGTTTAATATCTCACCATTTTTTTAGTTGAGCAAAAGTTATGTTTATTATTTAGCTTTTTTAGAAACTTCTCTGACATCTAGCAAATTCTTGGTCAAAATACTTTCCGAGGCTGCCAAAAAATTGTATATATTACAAGTCCTTGGCAACTGATTCTGAAATACTGTCCTAAATCTTCAGAAACTTTTGCTGAATCACTGCATATTATTCAACTATACAAAAACAAACATGATTTGTGCTTTTTCCTCAGGGATATGTCATATTTACCTAGTTCCGTCTTCGACCCGTTTTCTTGTGCCTCCTGCTGTTAGCAGAGGAAGATTGCGTGGGTGGAACAGGCAAGACCGTTCCTCCCCTGATACTATCTGAATCTTTCATGTCAACAAGTGTCTTCTGAGTTTCGATATAGACCTTAAGATCACGTATCTGTCGCAATAAACTACTGTCAAAGCTGGAAAATCTCGAGCAATTGCATAGAATACTATAAAACCTAAACTTAGGTCATTAAGATACCTGCTCTTGCAGATCAAGTATCTTCTCATCCATCAACATCGACTCAGAATCTTCCCTAACAACAAAAACACCATGTAAGATCTGGAAGCCGAAAGAGAAAATAAGGGTCAAATGCTAATACCCGTGACGCAAAATACAAGCAACCAATCGACAGATGAAATAACGATTTGAAAAATATTCAAGTAAATACAAAGTGAGTTGCATGTGCACCGGTAGCAAGTTTCCCCTTTTTGGAGCAAGAAAAGTAGATGATAATTATGTTAATAGATCCAGGGTGGAAAATAGGGTACCTCTCTTCGATTTCCCTGACCTTTTCGCGCCAAACTTGTTGGTCTTTTATGAGTTTAAGATTGACCTGCAACGGAAAAACTAGAGTGGTAAGAAATGCAACAAATTGTACAACTGATAATGATGTTATAAAGAACCAGCTATGCACATGCAGAAACTGTATAATGGAAAATGTTGAAAAACACACCTGAGCAAGAGCATTTTTTTCCTCTGTGCACTTATCAAGATTACTCTGGATGTCCTGCATTTCGGACATGACAGCCTTCTCCACTGCTTCGGCAATGGTACTCTCTCTTTTGCTTTTGGCTTCAAAGAGCATAGATTCATAATTCTGTAGGATGGGGATTAGAGCAGAACCGCCGTTCTTTATACGGTAAAAATCACAATGCACCAGTAGGACAAGAACATGGAACAGAGAAAGAAAACCTTAAATTAAAACAATATCAGAGTGTTCCTCTTACTTGTCTTTGCTTCTCTAACTCAGTAGCCAGAAGTCGGCTGTACTCATCAAAAACCTGTTTCATTGGCACATATGTCAAAACCGGCATATGTGCACGTACTGCAGCCGTTAAATTGTTACATATCCACAACTAAAGGCACAAAGTTTCAAAACAAGAAGTACAAAGTATGACAATATGATTTAACCTACACTCTTCATTATAAAGGCTTTTCCAATAAATTCGAATAATTGGTGCCAAAATCATATATGTGTTGGTTAAACCTATTAAACTTGCAAGATCCATACGGTCAAGATTTCCAATCGGCTAGTTTAAGATATCCATAATTTATCATTGAATAATAAATGACCTGCCATAAGTAATTTAATAGGAACAAACCGCTTCAACTTTGCTGCTATAGATGACCTCATTAATTCCGGAATCATCGCCATAGCCACATGAACAACAAGTTCCTTTGACTGATGTGCAACGAGAGTTCATCTCAACCGGTTTGCCATCAACTCTTGAATGATTTAAGCGATGAACATAACCATCACCCGCATAATCCCATATTTGCTGTGATATTAACTCTAGGGAATAACAATGTTGTGTATCTTTCCAATGTCTAACAGCATGACCCTCTTTATATCTGCAGTGCCCATAAAATACCATGAATTCAGGTTAAAAAAAATTCAAAACACAAGTAATAACCGCGCTTAGATATCGTTATCGTGTTTAGACACAATAAGAAAGGGACAGCTTATAATGCATTACCTTCCACACCCCATAAAACCACATATCAAGCAGACCCAAAGATTCTCCCCACATCCACAAATAGAACAGACTGGATTTTCGTCCTGCTGCTGGCAAAACCGGCAGACCTATCAACACAAATGATGCTAATTAGTAATTAGAACACCATTCTGTATGAAAAAAAAATTGCACACCAATTTTAACGAACACGAGTCCTAAACTAAATAACTGATACCCAAAAAAATAGAGTCCTAAACTAAAATGATAACAGACAAGAAAACAATATAAAGTGCACAAATTTCATGGAACCAAGAACAAGCTTACCGTACACGACAAGTAAGTCCATTTCGAAGTACAAGAACATTGGAACGAATGGTCACAAAATGTACCAAGTATCCCACTAGTATCCGGGTCCAATCTCTCTGCCATCGAACACCGAAAACAGAAGTGAAGTCAATAACATAAATATATAAAACAGCATGAACACACTAGATCAAATACGATAACTCCCGCTTTATCACTAACCGAGACAAATGGGGCAAGTAGGCAATGCAGCAAATCCTTCAGGAGCCGTGCTTGCAATATCGGCCAATTCCGTGTATTCGACCGAATGCATAAAAAGGATGTGACATAATTCAGCCTAAAAGGGATTCAACTCATTAATCGAAATTGTTGCTCTAGATGATAAAAAATGAAGTGATTAGAAGGTAAAGCTTATCAACCTCAGCAGGTGAAAATCTCTTCCCGTTCAAGCTAAAATACAATGCATCAGCCGCCGACTGGTTAACTAACTTTATCAATACGCTATACCTATCTTCCATTCCATCATTCCTATTATTCCAAAACATACACCAGAAACGAAAAAGAAAAGGGGTTTTAAACGAAAGTGTCATGCGAAGATAAAGATTTTCTTTCTTGAAAGTGAAAATCCATCAAATTGGGATCAAGAATGATGTATTAAAGAGTTGTGAAGGGAGATGAATCATACCGGATGAAGAGGAGGGAGGAGACATTCTCGAGGTGGAAGCCGGCGAATCGGATGAAATCGGCGGCGGAGAGATGGTTGGGGACGGCGACGACAAAGAGGGAAGTGGAGCGAGAGCTAGGGTTGGGGAGGGAGCTTCGGGAGGCCTCCCGATAGAGGTGAACGACCCCTCTCCTTTCGCGGAATTTAGGGATTGATGGGGAAGTGGTGGCGTAGAATTCGATTTCTTCGGCGTCGGCGAGATGTGTCTCGGTGTCCACTGAGTGAACTCGGAGGATGAACATGGCGTGTAACTGAGTTCACTCGCTTTTCGGAATGGCTGACACAGTCCTTGAAAAATTCTTTTCTCCTATTGACTATTGACCTCCATTACAATATTGAAAATGTTATTTTAAAACGAATACTCCATACTTTCTAGATTTTTACTTGTGCCTAGGGCCTAGGGGAGCCTTGGCACCCAAAGTTTGGGGAAGTTTAAATTACACCCCTCGATTTTTTTTATAAATTTTAATTAGACCCTTTAAAATCCTCAAAAAAAAATATTAGATCTCCAAAATTTGAAAATTTCGATTGAGTTTTCCGAAATTATCACACCAAAATCCGTCCATGGGATTATTAGTATTTTAGATAATTGAACTTAGATACTCAAACTTGTCAAATTTAAAATAAATTAAATAAATGTGTATTATATTTTTATGCAAGTAGAGTGAGGGCTAAGGTTATCTAAAAATGTATTATATCCTTATACTGAGGAAAATATTGAAGGGTAATTTACATTTTAGATAATTGAACTTAATACCGGGAGTATTCATTTTTATTAAATAATCCTAACAAAAATACTGAAATTGACATTTTTTCTTGACATATTTTTCACATATCATCAAAAAATAAGTTTAAAGGACAAATAATTGAATTTCCTATAAATTCTAACAAAAAATATTTAAAATTTTAATTAAGCATTATTTGAAGATGATACGTAAAAAACATGTTAACTAAAAATATCGACTTTAATTTTATCGTTAGAATTATTTAATAGCATTAATACAAGTGACCTAATTTATTAATAATAAAAATTAAATGATGCATTTTGGTTAAATTAAAGGTATTCGCTCTAAATAAAAGTTAAAATTAAATTTAGTAGCTCATCCCCTTGTGTCCTGGTGGCAAATGTAGATGTTTATCATCCCTTGGGACCCGGGTTCGAGCACCAGTTATGCCATGCTGTGTGTGCTGTCTTTGAAAAGACTAAAAAAGTTGAACAGATGCCTACCCTTGCATCGCACCAGCATATTCAAAAAAAAAAATTAAATTTAATATTCTAGAAGGTAAATTCCCATTTTGAAATTATATAAACTTTTCTAATTATTTGTGAATTAAGTTTAAATTCAAGTAGATTTTTAAAAAATCAAGATTTTCTCTTTATTTTTTTCTTCTATTAAATTATTTAGTTTTAAATTATTTGTGAATTAAATCGGTATCTTACCATCATCAACTACCCTATCGGTCTAGTGAAATGAAGCCCAAAAACTTTTGAGTAAAGTCAAAAATTCGAATTCAAATTAGTTAAATTAAAATTGTCTTACAATAATAATTTCTACAATGTTTGATTTAAATTAGTCAACTAATAAATTAGATATATAATTATAAAAATTATATCTTATTAATAATTGTTATCAATTGGATTATAAATTTTAAACATTCGTACAAATATTTTTTTATTTCTTAAATAGTCCATCACTATTAATTTCATTCATTTATAGCCACAGATCTCCTTCCCTTTATGTCAAACTTTTCCCAAAATAAGTCACTTTCAATGGTTTCTTGCACGTGAAAAAGGGACCTTTTTGTAATTTCCGAATTCACATATTTAAACACATCACCGAATTAAAACTCGGTCAAAATATTTTATTTTTAATTGATTTAATTCCAAATATGAAAAAAATATTAATACAATATCATGTTTGCCTGAAGATTGAATTCCATGAATGGAAGAATTCAATGAAATATTAACTTTTTTTAATACAAAATTGTAGATTGATAGTGACATTTTGAATTTTCCTATCCTAACTAAGATACCAATAAATATGAAATGACCTTGATAATAAATAAATAAATAAATTAATTAAAATGTATATAATTTATCAATAATTACTATGTATACTAGAACGGATACTAAATTTTTAAATAAGATTAAAATTTTGAATTATAACATTATAAATAAAATAAATTAAGATAAAAAATTTGACCCATAATAAAATTCTAGAATACCCGATTCGGTGATTGAAAACCGATGATTATAAAAAGAAACATATATATTTTTAATATTATTTTGAGAAATTAATATTATATATATATATATATATATATATATATATATATATATTATGATCTTCATTTACATATGTTTAAATTTGTAACATATAAATTGGAGTTTAAATTAGGAGGAAGTAATCTCGCCGTCTATTACGCGCTTTTGCAAATCTTTTCCTCTGTGCTAAAACTCAGCTTTAGAAATGGAGACAATCACGATACTTTAGATTCTTCAATCTTATCTTTACTTGCACTGAAACCACCGCAAAGTTTAAAACTTTAAACGTTAGCCACCGCTGGATCCACTTCCACCGACCGCCACCACCGTCTGTGATCAAAGAAAGTCTTGAAAAGGTAAACCCAGATACCCCTTTTCGTTTTGGGATCAAGATTATCTCTATTCCAAAAAAAAACCCAATTTCAGTTTTTTTGGTAAAGTTTCAATCTTGATGGATAAAAGTTTTAATCTCAGTTTCAGTTTTTTATTGCCGACGTTTTGTTTTGGAGCATAAAGATTTCATCGTTTTTTTAATGTTCTGTTCTTCTTTTTTATATATGTAAGAAGCATAAAGTTTCAAGATCAAACAGAAAAGCAGAGTCTTTTACTAATGGCGCCAAGCACAATCCGTAAAGCGATCGGGGCGGTGAAGGATCAAACGAGTATAAGCATAGCCAAGGTTGCCGGAAACATTGCGCCGGAACTTGAAGTTTTGGTGGTGAAAGCCACGAGCCACGACGAAGATCCGGCCGATGAGAAGTATTTTAGGGAGATCATAAGCCTTACATCTTATTCTAGGGGTTATATTAGTGCATGCATTGCTACGGTGTCGAAACGATTGAGTAAAACTCATGATTGGATTGTTGCACTTAAGTCTTTGATGCTTGTTCATAGGCTTTTGGTTGATGGAAACCCTGGTTTCGAAGAGGAGATCGTGTTTGCCACTAGGAGAGGGATGAGGGTTTTGAATCTGTCTGATTTTAGGGATGAAGCGCATTCGAATTCCTGGGATCATGCCGGTTTCGTTAGGTTTTATGCTATGTATCTCGACGAGAAGGTCGAGTTTTCAGTGTATGAGAAGAAGAGGAGAGATGGGGAGGAGAAGTTTGTTGAGAGAGATGAGAGGAATAGGCGTGAGTATGGTGAATTTAGAGACGATTATGATCGCGGAACCAATAGTAGATCGAGGTCTTACGGTGATTTGAATGATTCTGTTGGGAAAGAGCAGAGGAGAGAGGCGACACCAATGAGGGAAATGACGCCGGTGAGAGTTTTAGGGCGGCTGCATCGGTTGTTGAAGATTCTTGATAAAGTGTTGGGTTGCAAGCCGGCTGGTATGGCAAAAAATAGCAGGTTGGTGCTTGTTGCACTTTATCAGATTTTGAAGGAGAGTTTCGGGCTTTACCTCGAGATATGCGAGGCATTGGGGATCTTGCTGGATAGGTTTACCGAGATGGAGCATGCGGATTGTGTAAAGGGTTTTGATGCTTATGTTAGTGCTGCAAAGATGATTGATGAGCTTGCCGGGTTTTATGGTTGGTGTAAGGACATGGGAATTGCTAGGTCTTCCGAGTATCCTGAGGTGCAGAGAATTACAGATAAGCTTTTGGGTACACTCGAAGGTTTTCTGAAAGAAATGTCCAATGGCCGAAAGAGTCCGGAGAGAATTAGGGAAGAGAAACCACCAGTTAAGGAGGAAGCTGAAATGAACATGAATGAAATAAAGGCTCTTCCTGCACCAGAGAATTATACGCCACCTCCTCCACCACCTAAACCCGAACAACCTAAGGCAGTGCCACAACAGGTTACAGAGGACCTGGTGAATCTAAGGGATGATGCAGTTTCAGCCGATGAGCAAGGGAATAAGTTGGCTTTGGCTTTATTCTCCGGACCACCCACTTCAAATGTTAATGGCTCGTGGGAAGCGTTTCCTTCAAATGATGAACCAGAGGTTACTTCAGCATGGCAAACACCGGCTGCCGAGACTGGTAAAGCAGATTGGGAATTGGCATTGGTTGAGTCGGCTAGTAATTTATCGAAGCAGAAAGCTGCATTAGCTGGTGGATTTGATCCATTGCTATTGAATGGCATGTATGATCAAGGCGCGGTGAGGCAGCACGTGAGCACTACTCAGCTAAGTGGTGGGAGTGCAAGTAGTGTTGCAATGCCTGGCCCGGGAAAGAACGCTACTCAAGTCCTGGCATTGCCTGCCCCAGACGGGACAGTCCAACCAGTCGGAAATCAGGATCCTTTCGCCGCATCACTTACGGTGCCACCACCTTCATATGTGCAGATAGCGGACATGGAGCGGAAGCAGCAGTTACTCACACATGAACAGCAGCTATGGCATCAATACGGAAGGGATGGAATGCAAGGTCAAGCAAGTTTGTCCAAGATCACCGCTACATCCGGCTACTATACCCCTGTTGCACAACCCGGAATGATGCCTTACGGAATGCCGCCGCCGGTCAATGGTACGGGGCAGCCTGGAGGGTACTATTATCCACCCTACTGAGTTCACTTTCTCATCAATCTGGATTATTTCTTGGCATGGTTCACAATATTAATATCGCATTCGGAACTTTAATTTTCTTGCATTCATTTTTTGTTACAGAGCTACCTGCATCAGAGGGTGGAATGAATATATAATAGCTTTGATAAACTATAAACTATACAGTAAACGTATTTTGTCATCTGTGTGCCTACAAATACGTATTTTGACAAACTATAATGGTTAATTGATGCTTGAGAAGAAAAAAAAACGTCTTTAAAGTATTTTGAGTTAGTTTATTTTTAAGTGCTTCATGCAAATCTCATGGGTAAATAGTTTTTTTTTGGACAAAACAATTAGGGGTTTGCAAAAACCCAAAAAAATTGAATCGTTTTTTTTGTTTCGGTTTTGAGTTTTTGTTTTTGTTTTAAAAATAAACCGATTTGGTTACGGTTTACGATTTTGTTACAAATCGATTAACTGAATCAATCGATTATATAATATGTATTATATTATAATATGTAATATTATATTATATGTCATTTTAATATTTTATATTAAAAAATTAGATTTTATTTTATTTTTCATTGGTTAAAAGTAAAATATTATAATTTTATTTTATGAAATTTAAGTGTATATTATATGTTGGTTTTTTAAAAGTATATATTTTTTATGTCATTATTAAAATTTATATTTTTTATAAACAAAATAAAAAAATCGTTACATGACTGAATTTTTTAGTTAACCGAATAAACGGTTATCTGGTTGAATGGTTACGGTTTAGGTTCGAGAATTGAATAATCTAAATTTATCGGTTAGTCGAAACCAAAATATTTTATTAATAGTTAACCGAATTCGATTTTGCCCACCCTTAAAAGCAATCACTATTTCCATCTAAAGGATCATCTCACCGAAAGTAATTTGAATTAGTAAACTGTTAATAAAGAATAGGTAAAAGTTAAAAAAAAAATATTCCGGAAATTTGTTTTCTACACATGGGTCCAACTTATGATTTAATTCAGGGTTTTAGGTTAAGCTTTAGAAATTAAGATTTATGGTTAGTATTATAAGTTAGAGTTTTTAGTGTAAGAAGTTTAAATTTTAGGTTTAAAATTAAATTAGACTAGTGGGAAAATAGTTTCTCAATCCAGATCACTTTTATTAAACAGAGAAGTATTGGCATATGTCGAGATACAAATTCACACAAAATTAAAATATGAGTAATCGTGACCACTCGACGGTTAATTAGTAAATTTCCCAATCCAACTCATTTAATTATGTATTTAATAACAAACGAGTCATTTTTTAAAGAGTTACAAACAAATAATTTAATTAAAAATTGTTACAAACATCTCACTAGTTGTTTACATTCATTTAAAGTGGAATTGATTAATAATATTTTTTAGTTCTCAAAATTTGTAGATTTTATCATAAACCATAAATTTTAAAAATTATACTTTGATATAAAATTAAGTATATTTTCTTACACAACCTTTCTTCAAAATCTAAAAATTTAAAGCCATAAACTTAAATTTTAAATTCTAAACCCTACAACTTTAACCTCTTAACTAAACTCATAATTCTTAAATTTGACAAGAACATGTAAAATTTAGTTTACACTGACTATGTATTAAAAAATTTCTAAAAATTTAATCATAATTCATAAATTTAAATATTAAAAAATTAAACTCTAAATTATAAATCATAAACTATAAATACCGAATTCATTTCATAAATTTTAAATCATAAATTTAAATTTAAATTTTAACCATTAAATTTAATTTCCTTGTGTAAATAAAAAATTCACCTTAAAAATATCGAATAATTTCCCATAATCTAAATTTAACTCCCTTATGTAAATCTAAATTAAAATTTTAACCGTTACATTTATGCTTGCCCCAAACCTCAAACCCTATTTGGTCCCATTTCCAGCGATCATTTCAATCCCGCAATGTCAAACATTGTGGTACTCGACAACGGCGGTGGCCTCATCAAAGCCGGCCTCGGCGGTGAACGCAACCCCGCCGTCGTTATCCCTAACTGCCTCTACCGCCCCCTTTCCTCCAAGAAGTTCCTCCACCCCACCACCACCTTCTCCTCCTCCACTGAAGACCTCACCTCCGCCGCCATCCGCCGCCCCATCGACCGCGGCTACCTCATCAACCCCGACCTCCAACGCGACATCTGGTCCCACCTCTTCAACTCTCTCCTCCACGTCACCCCTTCCACTTCCTCCCTCCTCTTGACCGAACCTCTCTTCTCACTCCCTTCCATCCAACGCGCCACCGACGAACTCGTCTTCGAGGACTTCGGCTTCAGCTCCCTTGTAGTCGCCGATTCGCCTTCCCTCGTCCACCTCTACGAGACCAGCCGCTGTCCCGACGGGCTGGTTTCGGAGGGGCGGTGTAGTTTGGTGGTGGATTGTGGGTTCTCGTTCACGCACGCGGCGCCTGTGTTTCAGAACTATACGTTGAATTATGGGGTGAAGAGAATTGATTTGGGCGGGAAAGCTTTGACTAATTACCTCAAGGAATTGGTTTCGTATCGGGCTATTAATGTCATGGACGAGACTTTTCTAATGGACGATGTTAAAGAGAAGCTTTGTTTTGTTTCTCTTGATGTTGAAAGAGATCTCCAGATTGCCAGGTAAAAATACCAAAATCATATGCAATTGTATAGGTTTCCTTTTTATTTTCTTAAAGGAAAATACTTTGATCAAAATTGTGAACTTTAAACCTTGCAAAGAAATATGCAATTCTGAACTGGCGTTAGACAATCTTTACAGGAAACATGGAAAAGACAATCTTTTCAGATGTACTTATGTGTTGCCTGATGGGGTTACTCACACAAAGGGTTTTGTTAAAGACCCGGAAGCGGCGAAGAGGCATCTTGCGGTGACGGATGGGGCGTCTCCTTCAGAAGCTGTAGCCGATCAATTGGAGGTGGCCGATAGAACGACAGACAGGAAGAGAGTTGATTTATCTAAAAATGTAGTGCTTATTATATCTTATCAAGTGGGTGATTTTGCTTGGTCATTTTAAATTTTATTGAGTTTTGCCTTGGCTGCCTGTTACAGGAGTTCGACTTAACAAATGAACGGTTTCTTGTTCCAGAGATGATCTTCCAACCTGCAGATTTGGGTGTGTATCATATTCACTTTTTTGCGAATTCTAAAGTAATGTTTAGTGTTTTCTAGCTTTTGAAGTAACCGGTTTAGAGATGTTCAAGAAGTTATTTGGGGTTCGGAGGCTGAAGTTTTGGAATTTAACACTAGAACCGGGAGTCTAATTTGTTAAAGCACGGGATAGAGAATAAATCATTTGAGAAAATAAGCAAATGACAAATGATGTTAGAAATGGGAACATTGTTTCGTTTTTCGCTTAATACGTAAATGCTTAGAAAGTGCCAATCCCCCTTCTCTTTACAGGAATGAACGAGGCTGGACTAGCGGAATGTATTGTTCGAGCTGTCAATGCCTGCCATCCTTATCTTCACCCTGTACTTTACCAAAGGTGTGTTTAATATTGTTCAAGTACAATTCTAGAAAGCCTCTGAATTTCTCTTATTTAATTTGTTCGTGCCACTTAAAAGTGTTTAAATGTTGTTCTTGAACAGCATAATATTAACCGGTGGCAGCACATTGTTTCCTAGATTTGTTGAGAGACTGTAAGCACAATCACTTCACCATTTTCCCGTAATAATATAGATTTTTAGTTTCCACTTCGATTTACAGTCATTTTTTATGCTAAAATCTCAGAGAAAAGGATCTCCGCCCTCTAGTTCCAGATGACTATCAAGTCAACATAACAACTCAAGAAGAGTAAACTCTCACATTCTAAAAGTCTTAATATGTTACACATATTTGAAAACCATTTCTTCTCACGTGGTAAATTCTTTGCGATGATTGCCAGTCCAATCCTAGGTGTGTGGCGAGGGGGTTCACTTTTGGCATCCAGTCCCGACTATGATTCAATGCGTGTCACTAAGGCCGAGTATGAGGAGCTTGGGTCTGCACGATGTCGGAGGAGATTCTTTCGTTGAGTACTCAAGATCTTGAAGGTATTTCTCTATACTAGATCTAAATGCACCTCGGCATCCGTATCTCTCGTGTAGGTTTCTAGCTTTGGTAAAATTTAGAGCTAAATCATGTCAGTTTTGATTGTTATGGAGCTTTTTATGCCGCTGTACAGGAAGGAAAGATGTTGGATATCATCTGCTCATGAAGCACGGGCATCTTCCCCAAGCTCTCAGAAACTTGAAGGAATTTAGAAACGCTCGTAAACCGCGGCAACATGGAGCATCTTGGAGATGAATTTAGTCTCCATAACTCTGATAGAGAAACTAGCATGAGAAGGAAATGGCATGTTAGTTGAAGTCGATATCGTCTTAAATAGGCAGTTTTTAGATTATGTAGCTTAATCAATTCAGCTTTGCTCCGTTCCTGAGATGCCACTTTCTGCTGAATAGTTAAAGGTCTGTTAAAGTTCAATTGACAATATTATTAAAGAATTTCAATTGAATTTGAATGTGAGACATTAGACATACCAACATTTAAAAATTAAAACAATTGATAATTATATAATAATACTCATCAATTAATGGTTTCTACAACAGCATCAAAAATCATGCCTAGGGCTTCTCCGAGTACCGAACTGTAATACAAGGAAAAATCTTGACAATCTGGGGCATAAGAGGCTGAGAAAGGACCGTTCTGCTAGCCCTCAGGTGGTATGTATTTTTCCCAACAAAAAACCCAAACTAAGTTTCGAAACGACTTTGGCTTAGCCTGGTTCAATCGGAAAATGGTTGAGCGTCCATGCATAGGTGCACCAGTTTCCTTTGGTACTCCCCGAAATATTCCCCGACTGCAATAACATCATCGTTTGCTGGGTTTAAACCAGGCAAGTCAACTACTGAATCATTGATTGATGATCCCGATTCATCCTCTGAGCCTACAAAATTAGTGATGAACTCTGTGTGGATCTCACGGCAAGCCAGTATGAACATAGCAGCTGTGGCTGGCTGTTGTGCCTCGCGGAGGGCTGCCAATGCCTCCTGGATTGACCCAGCTGCAACAAATAAGATAAGCGCCCTGCGTCGAACCACATCTTAAGCTTTAGAATGAAAATTAGGAACTGGATGCCAAGTATTAGAAGAAAGATATGAAAAATCGGCATACCTCCAAATGTTGTGTTCAGCATGAAGGACATGCTCTGCCCACCTTTGTAAGACCCTGCAAATAGAACAATGTTCAATAAAGGTATCTTAAGTTGAAGGCAGAATCCTACATTAAGAAATTAAATTGATTTATCTGCAACAAGGGATCAAAATTTCATTGGCTCGGAATCAAACACGGTAGATGAGCATGTTAAACAGAATAAAAGGTACACGGTCAAGCCGCAAATCTATGGAAATTAAAAGGGGTAATGCTAATTCTAGGAATTTAAATGCCAGAAAAATCAAAGATTCATAAAGAAAGAAAAAAAAAAGAAACCTTGCATAATCAGATCCCTTTAAATGGGCTGCAGCTAAAGTAGCAGCATCAGTCCAGTGTCCAGCATCTTGTAGCTGCATAAGGTTAAAATAGCAATCAGCCAAAGACATGCTACAAGAATTCACCACAAATGAGCATAAATCAGACTCATTCAGTGCTCTTCAACTCACAAACACCCTAGCCACTACAAGCTTCAAATATAGACTTAGATAGGTAAATGTATACCTACATACGTATATATAAAATCATGGATAAGAATAGAATACAACAATAATATCCAGGAGATTCTGTTATACACGAAACAAGCATTGGGTTGGATTTTAA
This sequence comes from Hibiscus trionum, assembly GCA_030270665.1. Taxonomy (NCBI): domain Eukaryota; kingdom Viridiplantae; phylum Streptophyta; class Magnoliopsida; order Malvales; family Malvaceae; genus Hibiscus; species Hibiscus trionum. The sequence goes on from BSYR01000022.1 coordinate 39,137,745, forward strand.
TGTTTGGCTTCAAGAGAACTGAAAACGGAATTTTTTAAACAGAACCAAACCTGTGAACAAGCTTCCTGATACCTTCCAACAGCACAAAGAAGATGGGTGCCAGATAGTGACCGGTCAGTTCGGACCATGTTTGCAGCAACAACCTAGATCATCATCATAAAGCAGTAAATAGCACCCTAAACATACAAGGAAAGTTTGAAAGAATACCAGAATAGGCGGGCATTATCATTAAAACTAGAAAAATCACATGCTTTAATCTAGATAAAAGAGAACAAAGTTAACCCTCACCTTAACTGCCAGCTCAAGAAGAGATCTCGACACTGCAGACGAAAGGGCAACTGCACGTAGAGCATTTGGGTAGAAGTATGGAGACTCTGGAGAAGTAGAAAGCAATAGACTGACAGCACCTTCCAAGTTTCCAATTGTGACAAGCCTATACATGCCAGATACAAAGAATAATTACTAGTGTGGCGAACAGAGAAAAACACAGACTTGGCCTAGTGAAAGTTACTCTTCAAATGAAGGATTTAAGCTTATGATTCCACCGCCCCAAATTCCAAAAGTACAGTTTAAGTAGGCAGTTCCAAATACAATAAATTTTTAGGCCCTACCAAGCTAAAAGCCTAAACTAGAAAAGTAGCTCTAATGTGAAGTAAATTTCCCATGGTCTGATGATGATAATGTTTAAAATCTTCAAACCACAGCGCCATAATTTCAAATCATATCATGCGTACCACAGGAAGCATTGGAGAAAAGATTGAACAGCTTGCTTTCCAGGTTAATCTAGGTTTAAACCAACTCAGTTCTATTTAAAAAAACTAAGAAGAAAATTTCATAACTGCTTAGAAAGAGACAACAGTTAAGCAGAGTTCCAAATATCTTTATGGTTCATAACATAGAAAGTACCATTGAAGAAAATTAAAAGATAAAAATCAGTATTGAATTGTCGCCTATGAGAAATTACAGCTCCATAATTTTGTTGACAAGCCACTTTCCTTTTTCTATTTTTTTTTACATTTTTCAACTGTTGTTGATAAACAACATAAAAAAATAGTTAAAGCAGAATAATAACATTCAAATGAACAAATGACTCAAATACAACAGAAACCTAAGTTTTTAACATAACCATTCTATATAGAAAGTACAACCATTAACCATACACTTTCTATTGTTTTTTTCTTTTTCCTTTTATTCTTTTCGAAAATAATATTGGTTTTTGAATCTGAAACAAATTTTCGCTATTTCTTCTGTAAGCAAAAGAAGTTGCAGAACAAGATCCATTAATTGGTCTAGTGGCTAAAGATGCTCATCTTGCCCATCTTGTATGGGTTCGAATCCCGGTATGGGAATATAATATCTCCATTTAATAAAAAAAAAAAGAAGTTGCAGAACTAACAAGGTTCAACATAAATATAAATAGATTCAGAACTTCTACATCGAGAAAGATATTGCAGCAATTTCATTGTTCAATTAATTAACAATAGCAACAAAACATAAACTCACTCATGCACACGGTTCTGAATTGCTTCTTCTCCCTCCAATTTCTCATGCCAAGGGATGCGCTCATTAGCCCTTTCCCACAAGTCTTCTTGCTCAAAAGCCATTAATCTAAGTTGACCCTGAGTCTGCCAACCAGAAACATGTCTTGCCATCAAAATTTTTAAATCACAAGTTATAAGAGATGTATGTGGCCAACTGAAATGGTACTTCTAACCCTTTCAATTACTTACATAGAACCGTTAAAACCACTAAAACTTACCAATGCATCCCTCCGCCCAGTTTCTGACGTTGATTTCCCCTTTGACGAAATTCTACTTAGTAGAGATATGTCGTCAAGATCTGAATTTGGCACCGAAATAGGTGCTTTCTGTGGAGGCTTATTTATTAATTTATTCATCAAGTGGTTAATAGCACGAGGCAACTGCAACCAGAAAAGTGCTTCTGAGACCTCGCCAAATGTAGCAGCAGCGAAGGCAAACCTTGCAGCACAACCCTTATTGACTATGGTAGCATACAATCTCGCTCTTTCATCATCGAGTATGCAGCCTTGGGCAATGAAACAATGGAAAAGCACAAGGATAAGGAAAACCAGTCAACTGTTTTAAGTACCAGAATTAGAACAATAAGTAGGTTATAGAGCCTACCCTCCATACGGTAAGGTTCTAATACTTTTAGGAGCAATTCTGGCACTACAGAATCACCAACAGGTGGTAATTCAATCAGGTAACTGCGAAGGTCCCCTGAAGATGAAGCAGTGCCTGGAACGAAATAGGGCCGCTTATCTATAGTTGTACCAGAAGTATTAAACCAAGAGGGTTTTACACCCAATTGTAAGATCATCCGCAGTGCCTGTAATAACAGAAATGTCATGAAATTAGGGGTCAATTGTAAGTAATTCTTTGAACGATCATTTAAGCGTTGAGATAGCAAACAAATAAATTGAAGCTTCGAGAAAAGCAGAACAAGACCAGTAAGCCCATTTCAAAATGCATTCCTCAACCTATTCAGGGTTGTGATGCCAACTCCAACGTATCACCATTAACAATTTTGTTTAAGGCTTTTTCCCTTCTTTTTATTTTCAATGTAATGCTTACTGTAAAAGTGCCCCATCAATCCACCTACTTTTTAAGAAAAATGTAATGTTGTACATGTTTCTGCTAAGTACAAATGATCTGTTAACATCATTTGTTAAAAGAATCTACAGTAGTTCGCAGCTTCTAAGCATAAAACTGATAAAACTTAGAGTAATATCGAATCATAGATTACTTGAACAATGAACAGGCAGAATAATTGTTACCAGAGCATGAGGTGTTGGAAGTAATACAGGACAACATAAAGGCATCGGCCGAAATCTCTCTCTTATATTTCTCGGCTGTGTCCCAGGGCCCATTTTCTTGTCATTTCTGCATTAGCACAAGCAAGGTTGCTAAAGTACAACATATATCTTCGTATGAAGCATACCTTAACTAGCAGCAGTACCCATTTCACTTCAAAACTAAACACCGATTGTTTGACCTAACCAGTCCCTGTCCCCTTACTAGCCAGTTCAAACCTATCACAGCTATCATTATAATAAAGCAACCAAAAAGTCCATTCTACAGCTCCAACCAAATTTTAACAAAAAGAATTACAATAACTTCTAACAAATATAGAGGTCCTGGTTGAATCCACTCAAATAGAGGCTATCTACAAGGAAAAAAAGCTTGAGAATAAGAACAGATTGTGGCACATACATGTTAACCTCAATAAGCCGAAAGCTGCTATCAGCTCCTGCCATGCACAAAACCAGTGGATCATTCTTCTCAGTCCGCAAGTGCAACCAATCCAATTCCAATACAAGGGTTCCAGGAAATTGAGGTTGTAAAAGAGAATTGGCTAATGGGTCTGGTGAATCCTACAAATACCAAATACTATGTATTAATGGTCCATCGGGACCAAAAAAGAACCATTTATGCCGACTAACTCAAACAACTGGTATAAGTTCACAGAACATGTAGCATTCAAGGTCCCAATCGGAAAGGATTCTAGCAACAAAAACCATATAATGAGGCTTCACCCTCTGGTGCAAAAATTTAAATATAGAAAGGATAAAATGCACAGGTGAGCAGACAGGTCAAAATTGGAGAGATGTCCAGAAAGAAAACCATAAAATGAGGGCCTCCAACCCTCTAGCACATAATTTTAAATATATGGGAAGTTCTCGCTTTCCTCAGAATTTAACTGGTGGGAATCTGATTCTCATGTTTGATATGATGAAAAGTGCCTAACTTTCTAGGGAGTGTAACTCTCTTTTTGGAACTACGTTCGCATAAACATGAGAATGTGATTCATACATGGGCTGGACAATTAAGTTTCCAATGTAGTTTAAAATTTAAAACTATCAAATAAATCGTAACTAAGTTATATAAATTCAAATATGTATTGAATATTTAAAACAAATAAATCAATAATGGCTTAAAAATAAATAGATTAAGTGACTGTTTTTGAATTTGATAAAAAAAATATCATTACAAATGCTAAAAATTATTTAAAAAAGCATTTTATTTTATAAGATTAATTTTGGAAATTACCACCACATTCCTAGTAAAGTATTTAGCGAACCAACCATGTCAAAGTAAATTTCTCAAGAATGTAAAACATAGGATGTAATGTTACTTTTTCAAAATTACATCCCATGGAAATCATGACAATGGGAAGCACCAAAAACCCTAATATAGAAAGGATGCAACAGCTAGTAACAGGCACAAGACTAAATTTGCTTTTAAAATTTTTCTTCCAATTTATTAAGGCAGAGGCCAAAGGAGTTCACAAATAAAACATATAAATATAGAAAATAAAAGATGGTAGTCCCTTATCAGTTCTCATGTGGAAAAAGAATCCAACTTTTTAACAGCTAAGAAAACACGCCAGCAACCTTTAACGCATAACATGCATCAATTATTAAGCATAGCAAGATAATAGCAAAAGATATATATATATAAACGGAAGAGAAATTGATAAATGAATTTTCGTACTTACAAGATCAAACACAGAAAATGTATTGTCATTAAATAGTACAGCTATACGCCCTCGGCTACGGTCTCCAGCAACAACAGGTGAGAATTTTATTCTTCGAATTCCTTCTCTATAAGTGTTAAATGAGGAAGAATAGCCAGTAGTGACATCCCACCACCTTATGTTACCTGATCTGTCCCCCATGACCTGAGAAAGTAATGATATCAGTGAAGACAAAAATCTTCAAGGAAACAAGATAACTTACTAATCAGGTGCAATAATTTAAATATGATACATACAACATGAGGCAATCGGTAGGCCATAGCTGTAATCAATCCATCAGATGAAACAAAAGAAGAAGAAGGCCATTTTGGTCTGGGCGACAAGCAAAGAATCCTTATCAGTGCCAAAAAAAGAGAGAAAATGCGATTATATGCCATGAAAAATGTAGAATAGAGAAAGAGAATACAATTAATACATGATCATAAATACACAAAAATGTTGATGAACTACAAACTAGAAGTCTTCCGTAAAAAGATGAAAAATACAAGGAAAGCTTATGCAATAAACAAATTGCACAACACATAGGCCATAGCCACCCCTCACTCCCTTCTAGTCCATAAGTTATTTGAAACAAACTTAATGAGAAGGTAAATTGGACTTTGGTTTCCATGTTATGAACATTAGCTAATACAGCGAATTCTAAATTTTCAAGACTACTACAAGGACTCCAATTCATGGAATACAGATGTAAAGACCAACACATAACAAATATCTAACATATAGACCGGGATAAAGAAGAATATGCATTTTCTAGTAGCATGTGGGTTCAACCTGATTCTATAACACTGTATTAAGTGTTTACGACAATCTATACCTAAAGTCTCGGATCCTCCGTCCGTGAACCTCAAAGACTCCAAGTGCACCATTAACTAGAGCAAATGCAAAACTCTCAGAAGTTTCATCTTGCGAGTTGTCTGAGTTCCCAGCCTCTGCATAGAGAAGTTACAGTTAGAATAAGATAACCATTTCGGCAAGACAGAGGTCTATATAAAAGTGATGCCAAGTAAAAAATCCCACTTGATTCTGATGAAGATGTCATTGTGGATGAGGCTTCCACTTCTGGTGCCACAGCTTTACTATCTTTATGGGATAATGAAGCATGCCCAGGAACTTTTTGAGCTGGTCGGGGAACTGTTGGAAGAGTCCATTCCATTACGGTGAATGGAAGAGCTAAAGATCTAAGCTACATGGAAGTATAGAAAATAATAATTATCCAAATTAAAATATTAGACACTGTAAATCAAGAAGAAAATTAATACAGACGTCATGTTGATTTATACAAGTTTTATAAGAAAAATAAGAATAAAAACAAAAATAAACAACAGAAACAAGCACTGAATTTGCCAAATGGCAATATATTATTTCAAGGAAAATGAAATACGATGATACAAAATAATTCAGCATGAAGCCTTCCACAATGAAAAGGGGGCAAACTGATTAGTGGACCATGGAACATAAAAGGAAAAAATGTAAAAGGAACTAATAATATACCCAAGGGAAAATGTCAGAAATTAGGAAGTCTTCTTACTAAGGAAAGGAGGAATTAAGACGTTCAGAAGTGAACAATAGGAACCTGTAGAACTGATAAAGGGGTTCTGGTGCTTTGAATTAGGCAAAAATGAGTATGGGTCTTCAATGAACTCCTAGAAGATTTGGACATTGCAGATTTCAGGAGGCACAAATTCCAACAGTCAGCTATGACCTTCACACCATCTTACAACTTAAATGTATACGCACAATTCCAAACAATATCTAAACATTTTAATACTCATTTATGGCACTTGATTTTCTCTCGAACAAAAAGAGACAAAATTTTGCTTCTCATATGAAGACAATATTTTAAGCTCAAGCAATTTACTCGGCCAAAAGTTCACTAAAGAGCTACAAAATGAGCAAAATGACGTCATTCTTCCTTACACAAAGATGAACATAGTAAATGACACTGTTATGACAAATATCATCAGGTTCCTTTCTGTCTCGAGATATTCTGCATATTTTTAAAGCAGAGCCATGCTTTTTGATGGAGTGTTGGTCACTGGAAGGACTCAAAAAAAGCATTCACAACAGTGATTTTATGTTAAGATGATGAAAACTTTCTAAAATTTGAAAATCACTCGTATTTACACATTTGGTTATCACATCCTTTAACTCTAAAAAAAGGTTACCACATCCTTTAGTATGACTGCATCATTTCAGGTTTATTAATGACGTCTTAAAACATAATTCACAGTGAAAAATAGAGAGATAAAAGGGAACAAGAAGAGGAAATTAAGATAATTCAAGATATTCTGCATATTTTTAAAGCAGAACCATGCTTTTTGATGGAGTGTTGGTCACTGGAAAGACTCGAAAAAGGAATTCCAACAGCGATTTTATGTTAAGATGGTGAAAACTTTCTGAAATTTGAAAATCATTTGTATTTACAAATTTGGTTACCACGTCCTTTAACTCTTAAAAAAAGGTTACCACATCCATGACTGCATCATTTCAGGTTTATTAATGATGTCTCAAGTAGGGGAAAGAGAAATAAAACATAATTCATAGTGAAAATAGAGAGATGAAAGGGAATAAGAAGAGGAAACTGAGGTAGAAAATAGGAAACATGAATATCTATAACTCATAAACTTAAGTCACTGAAAAAACACATCAAAGTATTATAGACATCAGACATAAGATCCTAATATAAATGCAAAATTCCAAATAAATCCCAATTTCCAAGTTAAAAATAAAAGCTTGAGGTGATTCTCACTTAATAAGCCTACAAGAACCATAATAATCTTTCTATCTTCACTCTTGCTACCTTTTTTCTGTACAACAGCACCAATAGTACCATTTGAGAAGTCTAACGAATTACTAAACGGATAAATAAAGGAAAGCTAGTGAACATCAAACGATAAAACGTTTAACCTTTACTAAGATGAAGTATCATAAGCCGGTCGTCAAGTCAAAATATCTTCAATTCTTCATATAGAAAGGTATATAGTGAAAAAAAGCCTGCCGTTTAGCAACCATTATCAGAAATACTACAAGCCAGTAGACAAAGTTAAGTATCAGACTTACCAAAATTGGATTTTTTGTCATAGCCCAAACCTCAACAGGTGCATCACGAAATAAAATCAGAAGATATCTGAAAAGGTTAAAAATGACAAAAGATATTACCACATATTCCTGAAATCAGCCAGCAGGTTAGACAAGAAGGAAGCAAAATTAGAAAAACATCAGCACAAGTCAGCCATATTCAAAACATATCAAGATTATATTTATCACATTATTGTCAACCTCTGACTATGAATAAGAATTTCATTTTCCAGAAACAAGGTTATTACATATTTCATTATAAGAAATGAGAATTTTGGCAACCAGCAGGCATAGATGATCCACCATCTAACAGACAAGAATGCATATCAAATACTTTCTGAGATACCTAGGCTACCACAATAATTAATCACCCAACTAAACCAATGGCCTCCATTCTCTATCATCAAAATTAGATGTTGCGAAGCATATGCTAAAATTCCCGATTAACCTTCATGACCAACATTGTGTGCAACTGCAATTTTGTTTACCTTCCACATCTTAATAAATTCCCCAACTCTATTATGCTTTACAAAACACAAGTTTTGATAACACATAAGAGAGAAAATTTACACGTCTAGGGTTTGTAATCAAAATACATCATCAAACCATAGCAGTTAATGTTGGCTGCATTGTCTAAATAATAATTACTAAATAACAACCATACGTAAATGGCAATGCATGATAGAAACATGGAATTCGGGCAATCCAGCATCCATGTTACAGCATCTCTGCTTCATTTACTTTTTGTAATATATGTTTACACTTGCAAGGATAGCACACTTCTTATACATCATACAATTTTTAATGTGTGGAAACAAATGGAAAGTTTTCATATTGAGGGAACAATATTTGTGTGAAGGAAAGTATGTGTTTATCAATTTAATGTATGCTGCCAAATGAATGCATTGAGTAATCAATATGATAATTTAGAAGGGGAACCTTCCAGATGAAGAAGTCCTTAAAGCTCTTATAGGTGTCCGCTCTGGCTTTTGTAAGACCCGAAAAGTTCTGTTAAGCCCACTTCTTAGACAAGTCACAACAAGCTTGTTAATGTAGCCTGCAGTTTTCTCATTCACCTGAGTCCATAGAAGTACTATTTAAGTAACAAAGCAATGGGATTAAACAAAAAGGAAGGCCTGCAGATAAAGAAGAAATAAAGCTAACTATGATGCAACGGACAAATATGATTCTTGAAAACTTGATAGGCTACCTGTGTATATGAAAACGAAACCAGTTTTGAATTACCAAGCCATCGTAAGCCTCTGACTGTATTATTATGAACTGAAAAACTTGCAGCAACAGCGTTGGCAGAGACATCGATGACATCAATTGTCCCACTTTGACTACCCAAAGCAACTAGTGGAACAGTTACCGCAGGATTGTCTCCCCCACCTTTACATAATATAGTGTGATTAGGCAACATGTGAAAGTTTAACAGAAATGGGAATTCAGGAAACAGATTGTGGGGATGGAACTAACGAGACAAAGTAGCTGTTAAAGAAGGGGATGGTACCGCCAGCATGGTCACCGTTGAAGAAAGAACCTGAAGCTGTCCAACTAAGCTAATCTGCAGTAATGAATGATTTGGCATATAAGTAGACATGAATAACCCAAAGAATGTGTTAATGCAAAACAAAGAGGAAGTTGTTCGGCATTAATAATTGTTCTTCATTTCATTCTCAAAAACAATAAACAAGATTTACAGATCACAAAACATAAAATATCTGGCAAGCAATAAGCTTGCTGGTCAAATACCACCTCTTCTATTTCCCATGGATTTCATACATATCTTCCATACAGTTCAAATATGCAGTAGTTACACTGATCTCATACCATCATTTTTCAAGCTTAACTTTTGACCAAACGTAAAAAGTAAGTTTGATTTTTCTTTCAATTTGAAAGGTCGACATTCTGCAGCAGCAAGTGGATAAGCAGATCATTGAAGGTTTCTAATAAATAAAATGCTAAACCCAAGGTAGGGCCAGAAGAGTGTCATAATAATTAACATCATGTTTTTGTCCTATACAAGTTCAACACCAACATCTGAGTATCTGACCATTACTGTGAATTCCAACCCAGCCAATTAATTTATGTTACAATCACTTCATTTTATCATACCTGCTGTCAATTTCACTTGACTCATCAATCTAGAACTCATGAGGAAGGAGGCGAAACATGTTATAAAGCTAAAAGCTCATTGAGCCAGAAAAAAAAAATTGGTCAAGTCTAAGCTTCAATCATGCCACGACGACTACCCATGGTGCTATGCATATATTTCCTTTTGGCATTGAAAAGTCACTTCATTTCTTACAAAACCAAGGGCACTAGAAACAAGGCCCAAGAAAAGTTCATATTCTTTTTATGTGAATCCTTCAGCTCAAATTGCCTTTTAGATAGGCATTTACCTAACCTGCCACTTAGAGATAGTAAACTATTCCTAAATCATAAACCGCATCGTTAACAGGACATATTTGGGACATCGTAAAAGAAAGAAGAAAACCATTTTAGAACGTAATAATGACTCTTTCTTTATCAAAGTAGCAATATCATGTCAAAAGGGGGCCAAGTCTTCACATAAATGTATGATAGGAAAACGAAGATGTCAATATCAATGTTTGTATATGTGTGGAGAGAAAGAAAAGTGATGACTCATAACTGCAAGCTCATATATGGGAGGGCAGGGCAAGGAGGCAGTTAAAGGGGAAAGGAGAACAAAAGGTTTCAATCCCTTTGTTCATTTGATAAAACTAAAGTCTTCAGCAAGAACTGTGAGACACTAAACAGGGAAAAGGAATAATTTGTCATGGCAGTCGGAAAGATAAGAATTGATTTTCAAACCTTAAATGTCACATCCGCAAAGCCAAAAGTAGAGTTTGGCAGCTGAATTCTGTTACCATTTATGTTGTCCAGCTGCCTTCTGCCTTTTGTAGCAAGTCCATCCTTAGAAGACATTGCGGTGGTTGTAATTGTATTAGTTGAATTATCAGAGACATTAGCAATATTTCCAGAATTTCTAGCATCCTTCTCTATAACCCCATTCCCTTCAGCAGTCAAGATCCAGCTCCATAGTTTGCCATCATCAGAGATGGATATCAAACGTGTCTTAGCGACCAGAAGAGTATCATCACAAAATTCGAAAGGATTATCAAAATCCACATCAGATGCAGCATTTGATGAATCTGAATAAAGCTTGCTAATATTTTGAAGCGTTGACTCTGATTGGCTGATAAGGACTGCAAGAACTGATGGTGAAGGGGCAGGTGAGCCAATTGATGGCATCAACTCCTCCATTGTGCACATTACATGTATCTGTTCTCCTCTGTGATAATAGCCAAATTAGAGCATTCCCTTAAAGGCAAATTTGGGAATTTAAATACCATTAACTTCTTCGGCCAGGCAAAAAAAAAAAGCAACTCCATAAAACAAAAATATCTATGGATGATAAGGGATAAAATGTGAATAATATGATCCGATGCTTCAACTTGCTGTAACAGCGAAGTATCACCTTGGAAAAGAATTCAAAAACTTTAGTTGGTTGCCAACATGATTCTATCTCCACAAGATGACATGCTAATAAACATATTTGCCTGACTGAAGCAGTACATACATAGTTTACAAGTTGATGAAAACCGTATCATAGTTCAACCAATGAGATAGATTTTAAATAACATCAAACATTCGTCCACTAAAATGATTTTATGTGCTGGAAGCTGAGAATCTCTCATTATAGCATAACTTAAAGGATGTTTCAATGTCTTTCCAAGTATTTACATTGTCTGGTCCCCAATTCAAAACTTCAGGTCTCTTTTCCTAATTTAGTTACACAACATTTATGATTCCTTAAATAACCCAAAGTACAACTTATTTAATCATGTAAAGTTTAAATTTGAATGAGGCCATATATTGCAGGAATAAGATGGAAATAGAAAATCCTTACTCCTTTCTTCGCCAGATGCTGATCTTCCCATCAAGGTGGGCGCAATAAACCAACTCCTGATTGGGATCAGGCAAGACATCAAGAAACTTGGCGCACCCGCGCGGCAATGCGGCAGAGAAAAGTGTTGTTTCATACTTCAAATCAAAAACCACCAGCTCCTTAGGAAACGTCACGTAAATGACGTTCTTCCAGTTCGGCGAAAATGCCAAACGCACTGCATAGAGCGGGAAAACAGCAGAAACGGGAGAGGAAGAAGAAGTTCCTCCTCCTCCTCCAGAAGCAGCAGCATCTTTTTCAAGCTTAAGTAACTCGGTACAGTCAGTTCGAATCTGGAGTTCCTTGAGGGCAATATCGTCTTCTCCTTCTCCCAACACTTTGATCGAAAGAAGAAACCCTTTGAGTCCAACGACACACAAATGGCGGGAGTCGAAAGGATCACGGCGAATACATGATAGATATTCTGGTGAAGCATCGTACTTGAAGATGCACCGAGAAGAGGATGTGTCGTAAAGGGAAAGATAAGAAGGGCCAGAGAGAGAAGCGAGATGGAAAGAATCGGACCGGGCCTGCACCCAACAAAGGTCCTGGACACCGGATTTCGAAGAAGGATCGGGAGGATCAATAGAAAGGATGAGAGAACGGAGGCGAAAATCGAGGAGAACTATACGGCCGTGGCGATCGGCGGCGGCGAGGAGGAGATGGGAAGAGGAAGGTTCGGTTGAGAGAAGGTCGCGGCCAAGAGGGAGAGGAGTCCAGCGTACGGAGGTGACGAAAGGGGAGAGAGAATTGGAGGAGGAAGGAGGAGGGAGAGGAATGGTGGCGACGAGCTGGAGAGAACGGGAATCAACGACGGAGACGGAGGAGCCGGAGGCGAAAGCGAGGAGACCGGAGGGGCTTAGATCGGCGGATCCGAAGTTGTTGCGAGTGGGAGGACCGGGGAGTGTGGTATCCCATGAGTCATTGGGTAACGGTCGGGGGATCGGGATCGACATTTTCGGGGGGAAAGAGAGTAAATTTCGGGAACTCAGTTTTGACTGAGCTAACGCGGATGCGAAGGGAAAGGGGAAGGAAAAAGGAAAGGAAAGGGTACTGAGGTTTCCTTTCAAGCTTAAATGCTGACTCCATTGCAACTCTGTCTGTCCATGTAGATGTAATAATTAAGCAATTTTTTATGTAGAATAATATTTCGATTCAACTTTTATTTAAAAATTTTAAATCAAACAATATTTTGAAATTAAATTATATTTCAATTAAGTCTCTATATAAATGTTATTTCACGTAATGATATAATTATCGTGTGCAATTATAGGGTCAGTTTGTTGCATAAATTATATCTTGAAAAAAAAATATGATTATAAGTGTTAATCGAGATTTATTTATTTGTTTGACACTATTATTATTACGATGTTTAAAAGAATAAACTTGAATATAGCCTATTTTAACTTGTGATGTTCTTCGATTTAAAAGTGTTGCGTCTTTGAAAAATTGTTTTGGCTCTCCGCCTATATTAGAATGGGTGAATCACTAAACTCTGTCTCCGCACTATCATTTTCGCATTAAATTTCAAGCACCACAAAGCTCAAAGCTTCCCCTCTAAACGTCTCTTACAACTTCGAATTCATCAACCTCCAGAGATTTTTATGTTTGGTCACAACGCCACGATAAAACAACTATTATGTCCGACTGAGTTCGCATCCTAACAGCCGAGTTACCACTTGTCAGCCCGTCAATAAACCTAGCGCAGCCTTGTTAGACGTCCTTTCATCTACAACACCAAAGAGCTATAATCACCCTAGCATTGAAGACCAAAGGGACAACCCCAAACCATCTCTTATCTCTTTACAAGGGCTATCTCCCACTGCCAGTGGCTATCTGCCCACATTAGAATAGGTGAACCACCATCGACTGCCGACAACCACTGCCCGGCCATCGGCCTGACACTATTTGTGGCTTTCGGTTCCAAGTCAACCATGGGTGAACTGCCCTTTTATTGTCCCAGTGGTAAAGGATGATGTAATTCATCCAGGTGATCCGGGTTCGAGCACCAGTTTTACACGGTGTGTGTGCCTTATTAAAAAGAGACTAAGGAAGTTAAACAGATGCTACCCTTGTATCACACCAACATATTCAAAAAAATCAAGGGTGAACCACCCAACTCAACGACCAACCCTGGTCCTTTGTGGCTTTCTGCTCATCCCATGACGAGTGAACCACCAATCGTCGTCCCCAAACCTTCCGTTAACCACCATCTCCATTTCCTTATTTGGTGTCGCTCAAAATCGAAATCGAAAAAAAGTTTTAATTATAAGTGGACATTCATATTTATTAATTTAGATAAGGTAAATATATGTTTTAATATTTGAATTTGGTTTGAAGATGTAATTTAGTACTTAATTTGTTGTTTGATTATCTACTAAAACATGATTTTTAGGTTTAAATAGGTACATAAACTTGACTTCATGATTCATGCTAGTTGAAAGAAGTCATTTATCTTAAATACCAATTTGGATCAAAAAATAAAATTTAGATACTAATTTAAACAAACAAATTAAGTTTATATACTTAATTAGATCATAAAACAATAAATATGGAATTGAACCTTAAAATTACGTTCAAATGTCTAATTAAATGTATCCATGAGATACAATAAACCAACTTAATTTGATTATGATATATTTAATGTCAAGTAGTAATTTTGTTGAAGACATCAATTTTATAGCATATTGGCATGCATAATGTATGGAGGTCACCCGTCAACATTGAAGAAAGCGATTAACTTTGCCCTTTTCACAATCATGACAATGAGAATTGTTTTTTAGGTTTAGGGGTTTTGGTGTAGAGGTTTAGAATTTAGAGTTTATGTTTAGAAATTAGGATTTAAGGTTATAATTTAGGGTTTAGGGTTAAGGTTTAATTTTAGGGTAATATGGGTAGGGGTTTAGGTTTTAACCTATAAACCCTAAATTTTAACCCTAAACCTAAAATTCTATCAACGACCCCTAAATTTAAAACTACTATGCTTATACCCATAAACTTTAAACCCTAAACAGAGTCTCTAACCCCTAAAACTAAGACGCTTGTGTAAAAAGATTTCCACAAACGCTTGTATATAGAATAATTACCCTTTTAAAAATAGTGTATCAAACTGTTTTTTTTTTAAACAATCGCACATGTTTATATATTGCAATTCATGCCATTTTTGAAATGTATGATGGTATTTTTAACCTTTGAGTTTTGAAAAGAAAATATTTTTACCTTTATTTTTTTAAGGTGGACTATTTTTTGCTGACATGATATCCACACAATTTTAATTTTTGATTTTATATTTTTTCTAAAGATGAAAATTTTACAGTTTCAACACTTTATCACGTCGGCGCTGAAATAATCATTCTTCGATGTCTTCTTTATTTAATAAAGACACCAATAAACTCATCTCATCGTCATTTATTACTCTATCACTTTAAATTTTCTCAAAATCAATTCAAAATTGGAAATAGTCAATCCAATACCTAAGATACGCAAAACTCTAAACTATTATAATCTATAATATCCATCATTTGATCAACATGGAGTTATAATTTATTGCTCTCTTTCTCCTTCTCTATCTCCCCATAATTTGAATTTGAAAAAAAAATCCATCATTGAAAAATTAAGGAAATATGAAACCATAGTGTTTTTCAAAAAACAAAAAATGGGGCCATTTCATAATTTTAAAATATAGATGTATAGTGCTACGCTGTTAAGTATTTAACGATATAGTAACTAAAATAGAAGCACATCAAAAGTTCAGTGATTAAATTATTTTTTTAACTTAAATGACTAAAATAGGAATGAGAAGAAAGTTGAGTGATAAAATTTGTAATTTACTCATAATTTTTTTCTTTAACAATTAGTATCCAATCATTAGTTGATTAATTTAGATCAAGTACTGCATAGACCTATTTTAAAAATAATCATTCAATTCAATTTATTATATTTATAATACTAAAATTTAACCTTAAACATTGTTTAAAAAAATGTAACGTCCGATCTTGCTAGACCAATTAATATGTAATAGATTCAAGTATGAACTTCATTAAAAGTAATATCCTCGCCTATCCAGGGTACCATTGCGAATGGGACTGGCTGCCATCAAATTAACGAGTGATGGACGGATCGTGACCGGTGGCTATCGACTTGCACTGCCCACAAGGCCCATCTCTCATAACTCCTAATGCTCACCGCACTACTCTCCATTCCTTTGCCCCATCCATCGTTAATCAAAGCCTAATACACAAATGTTAGGGTTGACACAATTTATAAAATAGACAATTAACGTTAAAAAAAAGATTTTAAGGTATATACAATCACTAAAATAAATAACTAATCGATGAAATTTCAGATTTAAAGGTGGGCACTTGCCCACTCTAGACTAGGGGTAATAATGAGCCTGACCGGCTCGCGAGCTACTCGAGCTCGGCTCGAAACCTTAACAAGCCGAGCCGAGCCTACCAGACTCGCCTCGAAAAGCTTGTGAACAGGCTCAGAATCTACATATACACTATAATAACTTATGTGTTTGTATTTTCTTTCTTTAGTTGGTTGTTGTTTGATTTTATATTTTCTTTAATTATGTGTTTGTATTATAAGAATATTTATTGATTATTTGGATTAGTCTAATTTTTGGCACTTTTTTTACCTTTACGGTTATTGAATTTCGTTTTAGTGTTGGTTGTGAAATGAATTTTTAACGAATCTTTTATAAAAAAAAACTATAGCAAAAATTTTACATTACGAGTCGAACCGAGCCTGACGAGCTTCGAGCTCGAGCCGAGCCCAATAGTATTATTTCCGAGCCGAGCTCGAGCCTAAAATTCCGAGCTTGGCGAGCCTCGAGCCCGAGCCGAGCCCAATTACACTGTTTTCGAGCTGAGCCCTAGCCAGGCTCGGGCTCAGCTCGGCTCGTTATCACCCCTACTCTAGACCACACATAAATCCACCAGTGTCCATGGTCATATATTTATGGAGATTCAACAATTTCAACATCTATTTGCACATCATAAACAAAGTGTTCCATCTTCCATGTTTTCATCCTAAACCACACTTTTTAGGATGGGTACAAATCATAAAAATCTCAAAATTTTAAGGTGGGCACAAATCATAAAATTTAAGGACTAATTCATAAAAATTCTAAAAATCGAAGCTAAATGTGTAAGATTTGAAAAATTCAAGGGGCCCACCCAAAATAGCATGTGGCGAACTACGTCATTTAAATTTGAATAACATAAGAGGCAATTTTAGGTGAAAAACTCATTTTTAATTATTATTTGGGAAAATGGCTCCCAAAAAATAATATTTGGCAAAATGACCCCCAAACTTGCCACGTCGGTAGACCTCGCGTTGTGTAGGACGCGAGGTAGGATATCGCGTTCTGCACAACGCGATTTCAGTCGACGTGGCCTTGTTGTTTGTGTTAACGGTTTTACAGTACCTCGCGTTCTGTAGAACGCGAGGTCTACGAGAATTTGAAACGGCGGCTGAATATATCGCACAAACCTCGCGTTCTGCAGGACGCGAGTTCTGTGCATTTATGGGCTGAAGAACAAGGGAAAACAAGTGTGGGTAGGCATGTTCGAGCCCAATTTCGAGCGTGTAAATCGTATATTTTTAGCGATCACCGAGTTTGGGGTCGTAGTACTGGAAATTGTCTATTGTATGATACCAACAAGGTTAATTTCCGTCCATTCTACAATGGTTTAAAATGGCTTCGAAAACCCTATGCTATGATGCATTTTTTGAATGAAGTTGCATTTCAACAAATGTCGATAGGCATGTTCGAGCAGAATTTCATACGTAGAAATTTTAAATTTCTAGGTAACATCGAGTTTGGGGTTGTAGTACTGGAAATTGTCTATCGTATGACACTGACACGGTCAATTTTTGTCCATTGTACGCTGACTTAAAGTTGCTTCGAAAACACTATCATAACATATTTTTTTGAATGATTGAAAATATAAGATGACGTACTGTATAAATCGAAGTAGACTGACTTTATTTATTCGATTGTCATGGGCGAACTCACATATACAAATTAAAAATAATTAATTAAGACGAGGGGCTGAGCGGTTAGGACACTTAGGAGCTGTGTGTCCAGGATTTCGACATACAGTACAATGCTTCTTTTGTCCGATTTTCTCTCGATGTTCGACCATATCATCGGCACAGTATATTCTTATAGAACGTAGACGTCATTTGCCTCTTATTAGTGCTGGATCTGGGCGTATGATCGGTTCAGTGTCCATAGCATTCGGATCAACCTCATTTCCGATTAGAGGAAACTCTTTTTCGTAAACCTTAAACGCCGTTTCGAGTAAGTATACCAGATCAACCATATGCATGTATTGTATCCGTTGGTTAGTGCAAGCAGCAATGGCGTGTGCGCACGGGTATTTGAAAGTTTGGAAAATTCCGCACTCGCAGGTTCTTGCCCTCAGATCTACCACGTAAGCGTTGTGCTGAATGCCTTCCAACTGCCTGGAAAATTCTGCAACACGAAGCAAGTGTCCTTCTCGCGAGAAGAGAGTTGCTTGCATCTGTCTTGATTGGCCCAATTGAGTATGCAGTTTTGTGCGGAAATCTGGATGGACTTTGTGTCCACCTGCCATGTACTCAGTTGCTTGCCTTCCCAAGGTTGCAAAAAGGGTAGCCAAACGATAATAGGTCGCTTTGACAATGGAAGTGATAGGCAACTGCCGCACTCCCTTCAGTGATGAGTTCACTGCCTTAGCCAAGTTTGTTGTCATGTGACCATAACGTTTACCCTCGTCATACGATCGAAGCCATTTTTCCTTTGGGATTTTTTCAAGGTATTCTGCGCCTTTTTTGTTTCTCGCTCTCAGTTCCTCGAGCAGGTCAGCCACCTCTTGTTTGTAGTGTGAGTTGCCTACGGGATGACAGTTGAATAGTTATGGGAGTAAGAAATAATAAAAGGGAGTAAGAAATAATATAGTAAATGAAAATGACATAAAGACGTACCCATATCGAGCACCATTTGACGTTCATCATGGTTCTTGTATTGCAGCAGGTAGTTTGCGGCTATGTGTTGAACATATGCTTTAATTTTGATATAACTAAAAACCTAAGGACTAAAATGAAAATATCAAAACAAATTTAAAAGTCCTTAAAATTCCCTATATTTTGTTAAAGACCATTTTATAGCTAAAACCAAAGACTTACAAAATATTTTTTAAAGTATTTTAAAGTCAAAACAGTGATTTTTCAAGCCCCGTTTCGAAACGGCCCAAGGCGTTTCGAAACACTTTCAGTTCGATGTGCACCTGTTCCGAAACGGGTATCGGAACGGGTCAAGGC